>OZ012737.1:356013914-356613914 GCA_963859935.3 Lathyrus sativus
CTGGATATCCATGATGTAGAAAACTATTTCAAACACCTCTGGGCCTACTTGGATAGGCAGAGTTATCTCCCCAAAGACAGATCTTCGGGTTCCATCGAAAGCCCGCACAACCAAATCACTGGGCGTACAATATAGACCCTGATGATCGATCTTCATCAATGCCTTCTTTGGCAACACATTCAAAGACGACCCTGTATCAACTAGTACATGTGACATCACTGTTCCCCGGCATTCAAGTGAAATATGCAGAGCCAAGTTGTGGTTCCTTCCTTTTGGTGTCAAATCGCGGTCAGTGAACCCCAACCCGTTACCTGCATTGACATGGGCCACCACGCCTTCCAACTGATTAACGGATATCTCTTGAGGTACATAAGCATTATTCAAAACTCTAAGCAAAGCATTCCTGTGAGCCTCAGAACATAACAGCAATGACAAGATAGAAATCTTTGAAGGAGTTTGTTGTAAATGATCCACAATTTTGTAGTCACTCCTTCTTATCAAGCGCATGAATTCCTCCGCATCCTTCAGCAAAGTTTCCTTTTCTCTAGCCTGAGAATTCTCTTCCGCTATAACCTTCTCCTTACCATTATCAGCCCTTTCTGTACTTACTTCGGGAGGTGCAAATACTCTCCCGCTCCGAGTCATTCCTCCAGTTCCCACCAAATTATCAACAGAATCCAACGGTGAACCTCTCAGTTCCTGATTTTGACCATTGCAGTAAACCTCGGCCCCATAGTTCCAAGGAATTGCTTTAGAACTTTCATAGGGTACGGGCCCTGCCTTTATGAATATAATAGTGGGCCTCGCCGGAGGCGCAGAAATTGTAATTGTTTTGTATGGGATGGATATGGTGGCCACCTCATCCTTATCTTCGATGACTACCTCTTCAGCATTTTTCTCACAGATTCTATCAAATTGCAACAAACCGTCATCCATCATGTGCTGTATATGGTTCCTCAGGTTCCGACATCCTTCTGGACAAATCATACAGTCTTCGCAATCCTTTCCACAGCCTGGGAATACCCCTCCTTCTAACAACTTGCTCTTCACGAAACTTAACGGTGTCTTCAAATCCTCTACTCTGGACACCAAGTTCAGGCCTTCCTCACTGTCAATAGCGTTCACGCCACCACCCCTACCATGGTTAGGCATGGGATTTCGATCCACGCTTGGCGCATCCTGATTGAAATTGATAGCTTTACTATCAATAAGGTCTTGTACCTTATGTTTGAAGGCTTTACAGTTGTCAATACTGTGGCCGGGGGCGCCAGAGTGGAATTCACACCTAGCGTTGGCGTCATATCCAGGAGGTGGTTGGCCAGTTAGAGGTGTCATTGTCCTTTTCTAGACCAACTGCAGTTGAATTAAGTGTTGTAGCAACTGAGCGTATGGCATTGGCGGTGTGTCAAAGTGTCTATCCGCCACCCTTCTCCTATCCTAGAACTGTCTTGGTGCATAATTTTGTTGTTGAGGTCGTTGCTCCTGTTGTTGACGTGGTTGTTGTTGCGGAGGCTGTGTCGCCGGGATGGCAATACTTGCTACTTGTGACGGTTGCTGGTAATACGGTCGCTGCTGACGCTGATCCAGGTATCTTTTTCGGTTGTTAAAGCCGTACACTGCATTTGTTTCATTATCCTTTTTCTTCGCACCAAAAAACTTTCTTCCACCTCCAGATGAGGTCCCTTCCGTTGCTTGAATTTTCCCCATTTTTATACCGTTTTCAACTCTTTCGCCCGTGATAATCAAGTCCGAGAAGCTTCCTGACATGTTACTCACCAACTTCTCGTAGTAGATTCCGGGCAATGTGGCCACGAATAAGTCGATTAGTTCTCTTTCCACCATGGGAGGTTGAACCCTAGCGGCAAGCTCTCGCCACCTTTGGGCGTATTCTTTAAAACACTCATTGCTCCTTTGGGATAGATTCTGCAACTGCACTCGATTTGGTGCCAAGTCACTATTGTACTGGTAATGCTGGACAAAGGCCTCTGCTAAATTCTTCCAGCTCCGAATATTGACAGGTTCCAAACCCATGTACCACTCTAGAGAAGGCCCTGACAGACTATCTTGGAAGAAGTGCATAAGCAACTTCTCGTCATCAGAGTATGCCGACATCCTTCGGAAATAGGAGCGGATATGCACCTTTGGACATGTCGTTCCTTTGTATTTATCGAAATCTGGTACTTTGAACTTTGGAGGAATCCTAAGTCCTGGAATCAATCCCAGATTGGACATGTCAAGTCCCATAGTGTTCTGGTTTTCCAGAATGCTCTTCATCTTTTCTTCTATTTCATCAAACCTTCTATTAGTGTCGGATCATAACCCTCCCCCAAGGTCTCTCATGGAGAAGATATCATCCTGTTCATCTTGGTCCCATTGAGGATTCACGCTAGTAGGTATGGCGCCTGCCACAACTGGGATGGGGATTCCAGTTTGTTCTCTTCCGCCCGGAAGGTTGACTACAGTTGGGCCACCGTTGACTTGCGAGGTTCCACCATTAACAGGAGGGGGAATAGCAGCAGCCCCTCCGTGCAAAATGCCACTTCCATCCACTTGAGCTATTAAAGGTTGAACCAATGTCCTTAACTGGTCCTGTCCATTGGCCACCCCCTCCATCATCTCCATGAATTGCGCCATCTTCTCACGAAACTCCAAAAGCTCGGCTTGAACCTGATCAATAATTCTCTGCTGATTTCCCCGCGTGTTATAAGAGTGTTGAGAAGTCAGCTTGCTCTTTCTCTTTCTCTTTCTTTCTCTCTGAAATGGCAAGCGGTGTGAGGTCGGGTTTCAGGGAATGCAAAATGATGCGCAAGTGCATGCAAATGCTCAAGAGACTTTCAAAACCTATGATTATAGCCGGTATTATAGAATTGCGAATGATCAAATAATAAAGAAAACACAATTAGACCAAAAGCAAATTCTCATTAATTTGGGAAGATTCAATACAAACATTTGCTGACTATGCCGAATAACAATTCTCATTACAAGGAAAACACTAAATGACTGAAAATCAAGAGTACTAAAAACTAGAATTTCTCTTTTTGGAGACGCTCTTCAAGCTTCTTCGTCTCGGACATGAACCTCCTAACCATTTGGTCGCAGAGCTGGATAAAGTGGTGAACAGAAGGGGGGATATCATTTCCTTCCAAGTCTTGAATGGCGCTTTCCAACCTCCATGGGATATCACGGATCATGAGGTTGCAATGCTCCACCAAATTGTTGTACCTAGCACGACACGTATCTAGAGTCGACTGGTAATAACAAATAGAATCCACATGGGTGTCCAACAACTCATTGAGCTGAGCCTCTTTCTCGAGCCACTGCGCACTATCTCTTTGCAAAGCCTCGAAACGATTCCTCCACAGAAGGGTTGTTTCTTGGGCAGTTTCCAATTCTTGACATTTGTTATTCCACAGGTCAGATGTGACATATGAATCTTTCAATGCCTCCTCTTTGAGTCTTCGTTCATTTTCCACTAGGGTCAAGGCATTTCTCAGTCGTTCTTCAAGATCCCCAATATCAGCCTCAAGATTCTCTCGTATTTCCTTCTTTTCGGCGGAGGCTATCTCAAAGAAGTGCCATGCCCTATCACAAGAAGCTTTGGTGTCCTTTAAGCGTTGTCGGAGAGTTGTTAATGATGCATCAGCCCCTTCGTAACCCTGTTGGTACCTGACTCTCAGATCCGTTTCTAATTTTAGCTTCTTGCTACTCTCAGCCGCTTGATCCTGTTCAAACTCCACCTTTCTTTTGTACTGATCGCTCTCCACATTTGCTTGGTGGACTTCATTCTGAAGGTCCTGATTCTCCTTAGTCAATCTCTCCACTATTAGCTTCAGTTTTTCATATTCTTCTATGGATACATGAGTGGGAGCAGGAGGTGCTTCTCGCATAGAGGGCTCTAAGGGAAATGGTAACGACCTTTCAGCTACTCTGGCTAGTAACCACCGGTTGTATGGCTCCTTTGCCACACAATTCTTCGCTTTTAACTCCTTCCTCCCCTTTGTATGAATCTTGCCCCAAGCCTTAGCAATCTTCCTGACAAACGCAGGGTCTTCTGATGTGGCTAGCAAAAAGAAACTCTGAACCTCCTCTGCTTCGGGCTCGCCCTCCATAGCATAGCCCAACTGACGTAATGCCATGACTGGGTTATAGTTAATACAACCGGCCCTACCGATCAAAGGTACATTACTGAATTCTCCACAACTAAAGATGATTTCCACATCATAGTACTCATGAGAGTACCAAGCAATATCACTAGCTTCCAGAGACATGATGCGTTGAGACCATTTCAATTCCTTCTTGTTTTCCATGAACGGCCCTTTCTTGGGCAAATGAGAAGCATACCACTTGTATAGTAGGTGAGAGCAGCATTGGATCATTCCCGCCTTCTTTTCACTCCTCCAATGAATAGAGTGATAAACATCGGCAAGGAGTGTAGGGATGGGATTCTTCTGCATGAAGAGAACGATGGCAGTGATGTCTATGAAATTGTCCACATTTGGAAAGAGGACAATCCCGTAAATCATTAGAGCAACACTTATACCGAACTTTTCCCAATCTTCATCAACCTTGTACTGAGCGGCCTTTTCTAGCAGAAACTTCAATGGAAAACCCTGAACACCCCCTTTACTGGTTAGACCCTTCTTGACTTCTTCTTTGGTCATATGAAGAGCAAGAGCAATGACAACAGGCTTTGGTTCTTCTTCCAAACCAGTATAGACAGGTTGATCCTTAATCTTAATGTTCAAAATGTGAGAATATTCTTCCAAGGTGGGAGCCAACTGGTAGTCTTGAAAAGTGAAGCACCGAAGAGGCGCATCATAAAATTGAGCCATAGCATACAAGGCCCAAGTATCAACTCTAGAGTGGAGAAGATCAAGCAATTTCCCATGTTTCCCTTGAAAGTTGATCTTGATAACTTTCGGCACGTCAATCAGAAGGTCTTGAATTGATTCCAACTTCGGTTACCTAAACTTTATGGAATTTGTGCTTCTCTTTCTTAGATCAGCCATTGAGTTCACCAATACCTGAGATAATCATAACTTCTTAAGTCTCTTGGTATGCAAAATGATATGCAATGCAATGTTTTATGAATGCATATGATAATATTCACACATCGAGATCAAAGTCACAAATCCTGCAAGACAACATCAAAAAGGTATCTTCTCCAACGAGTGGGCAATCTACTGGTGTACAAAAGGGTATTCCAAAGGCCTTTCAAACAAAGTCCCATGTACTAACCCTCAAAAGTTTCCCATCATAACGACTACTCGTAAGACGGTAATCCTTTCAAAAGGATGAACACAGAGTTATGTTTCAGCAACCTTCGGAATAAAGGTTCTACAAAAGGTCCTCAGAATCGCGGACTCTCAAGTTGAAGATAAGAACGCCATTACGACTACACGTAAGACATAATTATTCCAACGGAGTCTCATCTGAGCGGTGAGATTCAATCCAACTCAACGAGTCCTAAGTCTCGCAAATCAGAAAGAATCCACCTCCTAACTTAGTGTGTATGCTCGAAAACCAAATCAAATAAACCCAACAGTTAGAAAATAAAGCATAAATAAATAAAACAAGTA
Source organism: Lathyrus sativus (assembly GCA_963859935.3). Taxonomy (NCBI): domain Eukaryota; kingdom Viridiplantae; phylum Streptophyta; class Magnoliopsida; order Fabales; family Fabaceae; genus Lathyrus; species Lathyrus sativus. The sequence goes on from OZ012737.1 coordinate 356,019,494, forward strand.
AAGACACAAACACGATAAACAAAATAGGCTTGGCTCGCTAGGACATCCCCAGCAGAGTCACCAGCTGTCGCTACTCGAAAAATGCGTCGCGCAATGACGGGGAGGCGAAAAGGATAGACAGAAGAGTCGCCACCGAACTTTATTTATCCCATGAGGGGAAAGGAAAATATCGAGAAAACCTTAAGAAAGAAATGGATAAGATGGTCTCGCGACCAAGAACGGGTTCGGAAGCCGGTTATGCGAGGGGAAGGTATTAGCACCCCTCGCATCCATCGTACTCGATGGGAACCTTTTGTTTGTCGATGTGTGAATTTATCTGCTTAAACATTATGCTATAAGAAGTGTTCCACAGGGTAAAAGAAAAGGGTATTAGAGACGGGGAAAGAGAGATAACAGAGGGGAGTGGAGAAAGAACGGACTCGGTAGGACTTCGCGGTCCTAGGCCTACGTATTCTCAATAGGTATGAGAAAGTCAGAGTCGACGTAGTTCGGGGCTACGGATAGATGGGGGAAAGTGTGCTCGGCAAGGATTGTGGCCCTTGTGCCTACGTATCTTTACTTGAACGAAGTAAAGAATCAGAGCAGCCGTAGTTCGGCCTACGGTTTGTTGATGTTTTTACAGATGACGCTATCGTGCGCATTCTAGCAGTTAGGTGCATTGCTGCTCGCTCGTTGGAGACTTAGGCGTTACCTGTTTGCGGTAGAACGGACGTAACATATCCTTTTTGAAAGATTAGGTTTTCGCTACGCGAGGCAAGATGTCACATTTGATTGATTGGATTGTTTTTTTAGGGGCGAGACATGTCCTCGGATAGTAACCCCTACGGGTAGTACCCAATTCGTTGTCTCAAAGTTTTAGTTATAAAAGGGTGTGGCGAACGAGGCGTCTTCGTATTGAAAGACGGGCGTCGAAACCACCCTCACTACAATGGGCATCTCAATGCTCGAAGAAGAAGAGGTCTACACCCAATCCTCTCTCTTTAATTCAATGCAAAAAGAACTTCGCTCTCTTATTAAAGATGTTTTTGATTTTGAATAGTAAGTGCTTTGCGACAGAGAACCCTACGGTAAACGTCAGCACTCGGGATAGGAGAAGGCCTACGCCTAACCACTACACGACCATTCAAGTTTTTGTTATGAAAAGATTTGAAAATGCACTCGGTACAGGACCGAGGTTTTTAGGTGTGAAGGGTTACAGAATGAAGTTGTGAAAGGAGAGGTAATGGAAGAAGTCGCGTCTTCATATTGAAAGATGAGTGTCGAGACCACCCTCACTACAGTGGGCATCCCAACACTCGAAGAAGAAGAGGTCTACACCCAATCTTCTCTCTTTAATTCGATACAAAGAGAAATCAATTTATTATGGTTTGAAAATGGACTCGGTGCGAAACCGAGGTTTTAGGAGAGAAAGGATTGAAAGCGTCTTTGTATTGACAAACGAGCATCGAGACCACCCTCACTACAGTGGGCATCCCAACGCTCGAAGAAGAAGAGGTCTACACCCAATCCTCTCTTTTTATCTCAACACAAAGAATTGATTTTAAGGACATGAGATTTAAAAATGGATGGGAAGCGTCTTCGTATTGAAAGACGAGTGTCGAAACCACCCTCACTACAGTGGGCATTCCAACACTCGGAGAGGAAGAAAGTCTACACTTAATCCCCTCTTTTTAATTCAATCCAAAGATAATTAGATATTGAAAATGGTTGGTCAATGCTTTTGAAACGAGTTGGGACAAGAAGCGAGGAGAGAAAAGAGGTTGTCTCAGATCCAACGATATTTATCAATATATTGACTTAGTAACCGATTTACGGAGGTCTCGTCATCGACCAAAAAAGGCAAAAAAAATGGAACAAAATGTCCAATAACAAATGAGAAATAAAATTCAACTTTAACAAGAAAATAATCTTCTAATATGAAATAATCTTAAAGTTCTAAAATAAATAATATAGAAACTATGGTTTGAAAAAGAGGAACATTAAGAAAAATATATACATAAGAAAATTCAAAATAAAGTTAGAAAGATTATAAAAAAACAAATAAAACAAAATAAAAATAAAAAAACTAATGTCATATAATATAAATAAAACAATAATAATACCTAATTAACATATATATAAAGTTAAGAAAATAACAAAAAAGAAAGTAAGAAACAGGGAGGAATCCTCTAAAGAAAAAAACAAGGTCAACAATCAGAAAGAACAAAACCGAGGGCGACACTATCCTGCAACTCAACTCTCTCTCGCTTTCGATTTGGGTTTGGAAAAAGTTTGTTCAAGTGCGAATATCGTCTTCGATCCATTTTTTGAAGATTGGTGTTTTTTGTTCGTTTTGAGTTCGAAGGAGCTTCGTAACGGGTAAGGGTTTCAGAGTTTTGGATGAGAAAAAAATAAAAAATTTTAGTGGAAGGGGGTTTTCGTTTATTGAATATGGAAGGCGAAGGGTTTGGAATGGAAATAGGTTGTTGCCCGGATTTAGAGGTTGTTGGTGTCGCGGATGTGTTCGAAGTTTCGCGAGTGGGTGGGTGAGTTTGATTGTCTTGTTGAGGATGTTTCTTGGTTGAGAATGGTTGATGGAGGAAGAAAACGGTGAGGGTTTTGACTGTAGTGAGAACGACGGCGTGAGGTTTGAGGAAGAAAGGAATGGTGTTGGAGGACTTGGTGATTTCGCAGCTGGTTTTATTGTTTCGGTTGAGAAGATGAAGTGGTGGGTTTGAGTTTGAAATGGTTCGAAGTCGATGAAGATTTTATTTGGAGGAGTTTCTGGAAAGTGAAATTGATAGTGATGAAGGTTTGTTGTTCATGGAGGTTAATGGTTTGTTTCTGGTTTACGGGTTTGTTGGAGGTTACTGTAGAAGATTTTGGTTATGGAACGATAAAAGGGATTTCGAGTTGTTATTGCTGCAGCAGATGGGGCGTGGTATATGTGGTTGTGTTATGAAGAAATTACGAAGGAGATGGAAGAGGTCCTATTGTGATTGCTATTCTTTTCTCTCTAGCAAACTCATAGCCAGGAATCCAGGAAACAAAGCAATCAACATCTAAGACTCATGAGGACAGAAAAACAAATGAACAGGATACTTACAGAGTAAGAGCAATACCACCAGATTGTTGATACAGAAAACAGATGAGCTCCTTCTTCAATCTCCTTTTTTCGTTTTATGTGTGCTTTTTTTTTGTTGAGGGATGAAGATGATCTGTGAGAGAGGGTGGCTGCTGCTTTTCGTTAGGGTTTTTTTTTCTTATTTTTTGCTGAATGAATAGTAACCAATATATATGATGTGAGATTAGGGTTTAGCTTAGAGAAAATGTGGAAAATTTGGGTCTGTTCTCCTTTGGGAAAGAAAATGAGTTACTTTTTTGGTAATGGGAGCAAGGACTGAAGTTGTGGGATTGAAAACAGTATAATCTTTGTCTGTTTGTAGCTTTTGAAATTGTCTGTTTTTACTCATGATTTTCACTGTGGTAACACAACAATTTTACTGATACATTTAATTTCTTTGCAGGTTTATCATGATCTTGGAAGTTTGCGGAAGAAGGTGTCCTTCTCAACACTATCTTTCAAACTGAGAATTTCCATGGAATGTATAGTGTCTACCAACTCACTGTTATCTATAAGCCTTGAGGTATTCAAACTACGAGAATATGTGGAACTTAGTAGCCGCTGGTAATCTTGGAAGCAGAGACTTGGGAATGGAGGCAATGTTACGTAACTCTTCTATTTTACTCAACTTTAAACCAGAGACTAGCTCGTAGATAAGACAGCCCATGCCCCAAGAATCAGTGGCTTATGGAGGAGACTTCTTAATTACACCCCAGTCAGACTTTGCCAGCTCCATTGTCTTGTATTGAGTTGCAACAAGCCACACATATTGCAGCATTTGTGTAGAGGATGTATCATTGCTCCTATCAAACTCTGATAGAACATCAAAAGCAGGGAGCTTCCAGTCCAATTGCACTTAGGTGCGGTTATACTGTACCGAGGTTGAAAGTTCTCAAAGTGATATGTTAGGAACTCAGTGTGTGGAGTAATTCTCTCACCCGATTCGAGAATCATGGGAGACAACGACTGATTATTGAAGTATGAGCCTGATTCAAGTTCAAGGAGTTTCCTCTTTTTTTTCAAATTTTGTCCACTTCGTCGTATGGCTGCCGGTTGAATTCAAATTATAAATGTTGTTATTGCAGGTCTTGTGAATTGAAGATGGTTGCAGGATTTGCAGTGTATGAAGCGTGAGATCAAAGGGTGCAGATATTTTGTAGAGCAAGTGTAAATGGTTTATGGGTGAGGTTTGTATGTGATATGAGGTGGATTGTTGTTTGATCTCTAGTGATTATGTGGTATTTGAGCTGGTGTTTTTTTTTTAAAACTGCAATAACCCTGACTTCGGCAGAATACAGGCAGTGAAGTCTAGTAGAATGAAGACCAGAAATAGAGAAATTTACTAAAATCCTGTCATCTGCTGTAGCATTTGAGAACCAGTTGAATGTGAAACCAACTGGTCTGAACTCAAGGGTTTTATTAGATGATTGGAAACTAAAGGGCTAGGATGTCCCTGTCTACTGATATCTTTCGAATTGTTTATAGTTGGTGGTTGGGGGTGTGAAGACGACGAGTCCATCAATGTGCGGACCGCATCTAGCTGCCTTTTGTGAAAGTCATTGGAGAGTGGTCTACTCTGGCACTCCTGCTCCTCACTTGAATACTCTGGAACTGTCAAGTCCCAGTCTTTCTCTAGGTGTAGCAATAAATCCTTGGACTCCAAAGTTGATGATTTCCTGTGTTGTTTTTTTTTTTTGCCAAAATGCAACCATGTATAGTTGCAGAATCAATGAAGTCATCAGCAAGCTCTAAAAGAAGATCCATAACTGCAGGGTCCAGCTTACCTTGTGGATCCACCTGTGCAACTAAATCTTGTATCTTTCTCTTTCCAAGTACTTGGTTTGTTGCTGCTTCGGTTCCTTGGCTTGAACTTCCATCAGGTGTAGTCGTACCAGATGCAGTAGCATCTGGCTGTGATCCTGTTAAACTTAGTGTGTTTTTTTGGCCTGCAGGTCCTGGCATCCTCGGAGATTGCTTCCGTTGCTGTTGATGGACAAATGCTTGTAATTGAAATTATTGTTGTTGTTGATCTTGAGAGAGAGATGGTGATGAAGAACTCATGTGAATTGAAGGAGATGGGTGCAATAGAAGCTCCACAAGTTGGGGACAGACACCAGCTTCAATTACAGCTTGAATTTTATCATTGGTACCATCAGAAAGATATGAAAGTGCCCAGAAGGCATCAGTCAAGACTCCCTCATCATTTGAATGAATAAGATCAGCAAGAGCAGGAAGTGCAGGTTATGGCTTGATTTGAGCGTCGATAGTGTTGTGTTTTTGACACGTTGCAATCTCACTCATTACATGTTTGATGAAAATACTGAACTGAAATCTTTCATGTTTTTTCTCCTTCTATTTCATATTTGTGTTATTTGTAATGAGCAGGTTTTGTTTTGTTTGTATGTAAATGATTTTGATTCTGGAAAGGGATATTGGTTTGGGATCACTATCTTCTAGAAAAAAAGGTCATTGTATTCTCTGATGTTGTTGGTGAGTTGGTCATGATAGCAAGTTGAGTCGTGATGCTTTTGTGTGGTGATGGAAGGTTGTAAGTTTATTGATCTTAAGAGTTGAATATGTGAGTTAATAGAGCATGTTAAGGAGGGTGTTGCAGCGTGAGGTATAGGGAGGAAGAGATTGATGAAGGAATTAGCATACCATTGTTTGGATTGGTTGTTTAAGTGATTTATGTAGTATGAGGTTTGTACTTGTTGATGGGTAGCTCACATGGAGGTGATGGTGTGTATGTTTATTCACCTACAGTGCCTGGTTATGTTGTGGTCTTGGCGTACGGTTTGGTTTGGGGTCATTTGGTTTTGTTTTGTAGGTACAAATTATGTGGCTGGATTGGCAGGTTTTGCAAAGTTATTGTTGCCGCTGCGGAGTCGTGTGCGGATTGGCTGTTGGTGTAGCAGAATTGCAACAGAGTTGTGCAAGTTAGCAAAGGTAGCCGTTGTTGTACAGTTTGATTTGCAGCTGAAAACAACTCGCGTGGGGTCCTTTGTGGCTTTTTCTTGTGAAATATTTGTAATGAAGTTCTTCAATGCCTTGTAGTTTTCTGATTTTGCTATGTAATCTCCCTCTCAATTCTGTTGTGAACGAATTATTACCTTGAAGATATGAACTTTCTATTCAAACATGAATCCTAAGGCAAACATGAGTCACTCCTCCTTTAAAGCATGAATTGTCATAATTTGCACCAAATTTAAAATAAATCCAACCATGACTTATCTCGCTTAATTCTCATAACCTCAATACTTATCTAAGGATGTGGCTCCAAGAATATTGGAACACCAAATCAAAGATATTCCAAAAAATCTCTTAAAAACGATTCACCATGCCTTGAAAGGAATCAAACCTATCACTTGAATCAATCATCTCTAACCCTCAATTATGAAATAAAATTCGCCAGACCAAGATCAAGTCAAACCTGACTGATTTCCAACCTTTACCGGGCCCACACATTGATACACTTATCCCTTAAACGAACCTTAACCAAAACCTATCCAATTCAGCTCAATCTTATGATGGAAGCAACATATATTTTTTTTCATTTTTCTGCCCCTGACAATCACATATGCTTATCTGTTTGTCTTCAAGGACCTTGACTTGTCTCTGATAAGGGTAACCACTTGGTGACTTGCATATAACCTCCTTGATCAGGTTAAAAACCATTGGTAATTTTTTTGTTAGACACACATTTCTTGATCCCCTGTGAAATGCAAAATGCTATGCAATGCAATGCTTATGTATATACTGATGCAATGAAATAAAACATAAGCCAGAGAGGTCGGTCAAATTTTGGGGTACAACAGTACTCTCAACAGATATGAGAGATCAGAGCTTACGTAGTTCGGGATAATACGGATTACGGGAATTCAGATTCATCTGTTTTATCGAGTATGGTTAAACAGCAGTTCCAGCAGTTAGGGATAAAGCCTGTTTGCGTTGGCGCTGAAGTTTAACGACACTCTTTTCTTCAGAAAAGCTTCCTTTGAATTATGGGCCCACGGGGCAAAAAGGTTTGAAGTTTGTTTTCTGTCTTTTACGGAAGAACTGTTTTTTATTGTGTTTGCAATTTCAATCGCACTAAAGACTATGACCTGAGAGTGAATGCGTCGCATGTCACCCAAAGGGTGCCATACTAAACATCCAGATTATTAGAAGGAAACCCTCTAACAATCCTTTCTCAGATAGCTTAAGGCTCGTGACGTACGAAAGAAATCATTCATGATTACTGTATTTTAAGCTGTTTTGAGATGAGAAGAGAACGGGCTCAACTAAAGGGAGACTATCAAGTCCTAATGTTGTCATGCCAAGGATTCATCCTATAGTTGAAGTTTGAAACAGGGAACTCCTAGAAGTTATCATGCATAGGTTTCAACCTAAAGTTCTAATCATCACTTCCTTATCAAAGGAAGTGAGATTCCTAAGGGATCATGTCAATGATAAACAGAAACAGATAAAGCATCAGCCTAAAGAGTAAACAGTAATACAGTAAAATGCATGCAATGCAAGTGAGGGAGGAAATGTGTGTGGGGCAGCAGCCTCCACAAGCTCATCTCAACCTCAAGCCAGATATGAATAATTGTAATCATACAGAGGAATTAACATGCTATCAAGCAAAATACAATAAACTGCAATCATACAGTAAAAATAACATGCTATTAAGCAAACTAACCACATGGGCAAGGGAGCTGGGCTCTACCGAATACCCGCAAGCAAAGCCATACAGTAAAAATACAAGCAGAGGGAGCAACTCAACCTCTAGTGCAATCATGCTCCTAGATTAGAGTCAGTCTAGATATGAACTTATTCTAATGCATCAAGCAAGTTAAACAAGGTACATCAGCACAGAAAAGAAAACAGACAAGAAAGAAAGCAGATCAACCCCTCTCTTTTAATTCCAAGCTTCAGCTCTTCTGACAGCAACCCAGTCTTCAGACTTCAATCACCCTTCAAGGCTATCATCCTCACTGACAAGTATCAACTTGCTTTTCCAAGGTTTTAATCCATCAAACCCAAGTATCAACTTTCTCTCTCTTCTCCAAGCTTCAGCTCTTTAGTCAATTCCACCTTCAGGCTTCACTCTTAACTACAAGTATCAACTTGATTCCTTCAGGCTCTCCAAGCATCAATGTAAGTATCAACTCATCCTTTATTCCTCAAGCCTCAGCTCTACAGTCAATCTCAATTGAATCCTCTTCATAAGTATCAACTTAGTCTTCAAGCTTCAGCTCTCTTTGCTTTACCAGTATCAACCCGGTCTTCTTCTCTTACAAGCTTCAGCTTCTCAGAGTAGTCTTCAATCACCTGGAAGTGTCAACTTCATCCTACAATTCTTTTTCAAGCCTCAGCTCTTCATTCAATCCCCATTGGATCTTCAAGTATCAACTTGTTCTTCTTGCTCTTCAAGCTTCAGCTGCAATGGCAATGCTCAAGGAATCATCCTCTTCCACATTCTTCAATGAAGTCCTCATCTTCAAACTCAAGCCCAACATCTTTCAAGATACTCAAACCAGAAGACAATTGATTTAACAGGATGAGTGGAAATGATAAACAGCTTATTGACAACCAAAGGAAGCCTGTAAGGGTTCATCATTATGAGAGACTGGTTCCCTCAAAGTTCTACTTCCCAGATAAAGCCACTCATCCCTCCAAAGGAGGGATGTGAATATCTGAGAAGGACTTTTAGTCATTGGGAGGAATGGAAGTACAAGATGCTTTCCATATTTGTGAAAGAAATCATTCTAATTCTAAGGCTCTCCCTATGTCTCTTATCTCCTAAATCTTCATCAGACACCTTCAGGCACAAGAAAATCCAAGCTCCAAGCAACTTCAAGCAACTTCAAGCATCCTCACCTTGTCTTCAACTTGTCTTCAATCTCAACCAAAGGCAAACCAAGCAAAAACCCTAATCTAAGGGAACTAAAGAGGTTAAACTAGTTGAATTAGTAAGTTAGGATCACCTAAAACCTAGTACTAAAGTTAGTCCTAACTAAAATACTAAAACCAATTGTAAAATCCTACAAAAATGACTATGGGAACCTAAGTCAATCGTGACTCTACCACATTAATTCCAGAGATCAAATCATCAAATTAGACCTAGAAATAAATTCTACATCCTAAGGTACTAAACCTAAACCCTAAAAGGAAGCATCTAAATATCAATCTAGAAAGCATACCTATTTTCATCACAAAAATGTGAGAAAAATACTATGGGAGCATACATGTCTAACCTAATCACACACAAAAAATTAGGGTCAAAATCATCACCCTATGATCATACAAAATTCCACAAAATTAAGTATCAAACATAACCATTTTAATATCAATTAAAATGTAAAATTCCCATTAAATCAGAAAATGCATGAAATGAAAATATTTTTTATCTAAAAAATACTAGACTCAATCATGAGTAAAATGCAAAAAGAATGGAATTAATTGGATTAATTTTCAATTTTATATGATTTTTCCAAGAACCATGGATAAAATGAAAAAATAATGAAAATCAAATTAAAATATACACACGCGCGGTGCAAATAGCAATGATACACAGTTCAAACCATGGGTTGGGCCATCAGGGGGTGTGGATAGTGGTTATTTCATTAAGCCCAGACTCAGCACTCAAATGAAACGATGCGTTTCATTAATTCAGCTCTTTCACAAACTGAGATTAAAACATGGCCGTTGGATGAGGGTCATAGTCCAAGTCAAACCAAGATCTGATGGTCCCAGAGTCATCTCCTACCTTTTGAACCTCTGAACTTCGCGCCCAGCTCTGGCCACCACCGGTGGTGCTCCGGTCATCTTCCTCAACCCTAGTTCTCTCTAGGACCCTCCATTGCAAATGGTCAATACATGAAACTTATCCCAAATTCCCTCACGAACTCATTCATGCCCTTAATTCAACCTAAATCCTCAAGATTCACCATACCCAATTCTCAACCGAAAATGGCAATACCCTAAATTGGTCACTAATTCTCAAATTAATGGTCTGAAAACCTTCCTGCACCGTTCTACAATGCAACTAACACCTTAATTCATCTTGATTCTACCTAATTCATGCTAGAGGAAGAAAGTTACCAACCTGAAAATCTTGGATGAACAGATGCACTAAACCTCCAATTCAAGCTCTCCAATCTTTCAGACACGATCAATGAACCCTCTCCTTGCTTCTGTATGCAAAAGAACCGGTTGAAAGCTCCTGAATCTTGAAATCCGATGGTGAGTTGCAGGTGGAAAAATTCAATTTCTCCTACACGATTCAGCCACGAATTCTCTTGGATTATGATCTGAAATCACTCCTTAGCATCCATGGAAGAAGTTTCAATCAAGAAAATGGATGGAAAGTGAAGAATTTTGTGAAACCGAATTCAATTGCAAGCCAAGAAATCTCAATCTCAATCTATGCTCTCTCCTTCAATCATCACCAAACCCTGCATTGGATCACCTCTACTCAATATATAGATGATGTATGAGTGATCTAGAACCCTCTAGATCCTTCTAATGAGAGTTTCCACTTCTTATGTCATGAGATTTTCAATCACATATCATGATATGCATAGCTCTGTTTGCAGCTTGAAACCAACCTCATTCACTTCCAATTTCTCCCCTAGTGACATTTTGAAAGTGTTTAGCTTGCAAAGGGCCTTGCTCATGCCTTGATTCTATGTTTTGCACATGTTACTTAATATGCAAGTAATCACTTTTCAAAGCAAGTCCACAAATTGAATCTCAACTCAAAAATGTGGCTAAACCAATGTTCTTAAAATGTTTTCTAGAGTCAAAATGATATATTACATGCCATGGTTTGGATGTGTAGATTGAAAATATCAATTTCCAACTTTGATTCATTTAACTTATACCCTTATTTTAGGTCATTCTTGCAACTTTGAGCTACAAGCCTTTCCAACATCTCATGACCTCCTTACTAGCATTAAAACATCATTTTGAACAAGTTTGATGTTGAACATTTTTCCATTTGAAGCTTGGAAATAGGAGTTATGGCCTTATACTTGAAATGACCTGTAATCTCCAAATGACCAAAATGCCCTTGACTTGTCAAAGCCATAACTTGAGTTCTACAAATCCTATCAAGGACTTGTAGTACTATCTAGAAAGCTAAGAGGATAAGGAACAACATTCATGTTGACCAAAAGTCCATAGGAATCATCCTTCTTGGGCAAACGTTTGATGCAAGTTGGGTAACTTTCAAGCCCCCAGATTCACATGCCTCAGATGACTTGTAACTTGTCAAAGTCATAACTTGAGTTCTACAAATCCTATCAAGGACTTGTAGTACTCAAATTAAATCTAAGAACAAGCTCTACAACATTTATGTTGGGGGCAAGATGAGATGACAATCACATCTTGGGCTAAACTGCCTTGAAGATAGGGGTCAAACTAGGGGATTTTACACTGTCAAGCCTTAGAAACCCTAGCTTGAAACTTCTCAAACTCTTCAATCATGATGAGTTGACCTTGGAATCATCCTTATAACATCTCAATTCCTCAATCCATGATCACATGGCTCTTGGATTAGGTCTCAACCTTCCTCAAATCATCAGTTGACCTAGGGTTGACCCAGTCAAACCCTAATTACACCACTCATGGATGAGTCTTCTTAATCTTGCACAATGACCTGTCTAGGCTTCAGAGTGATCTTCAAACCTTCTCATGAGCTCTCTCAAGGCTTCAAGTCCATATTCCTGGCTTCAGAATCATCTGAGGAGCTCCCACAACTCTCAAGTTAGGAGGCACATGCTCTTGGTTTCAACCACTCTCTCTGAGGATCTTTTAACTTCTTTGACAAGGATATCTACCCTTGAACACTTGAATAACCTTCTTGGATAGCTCCATAGTCTTGTATAGCTCTTGATTGGTAATCATACCTCTTGATCTCCTATATACATGTCAATGAAATGCAAATGATAATGCTAATGTGAATGAAATGAAACACAAGCTAGGTAAAGAAATGATGGGCAAATTTTGGGGTGCAACACAAACCTATACTTCAAATTGATGGAACCTGGTTATACGGTAAGTACAAGGGTACACTACTTATCGCAGTGGCACAAGATGGCAACAACAATATATTTCATGTTCCTTTTGCCCTTGTGGAAGGTGAAACTGCTGAACGTTGGGTTTTTTTTCTGAGAAACTTAAGGAGGCATGTCGCGCCACAACCAGATCTATGTTTAATTTCAGACCGACATGCATCAATTGAAAGTGCATACAACAATGCGGAAAATGGTTGGCACGATCCCCCTTCAGTGCATGTTTATTGTATCCGACACATTGCACAAAACTTTATGAGAGAAATCAAGGACAGGAACCTATGGAAAAAAATAATTAACATGGGTAACTATATTTCTTAATATTCATTAAATTTTGTCAATAACATATATTATTTTGTCAATATTTTAATTTGATATTTTAATTATTCAGGATACGCTTTAAACCAACCAACATTTCATTACTATCGGTCAGAGATTGACATGGCAAATGCAGATGCTTTAAGGTGGATTGACAGTATTCCAGCCGAAAAATGGACAAGGGCATTTGACGGGGGTCGACGTTGGGGTCACATGACTACCAACCTTGTCGAGTCAATGAATGTCGTCTTTAAGGGCACACGTAATTTGCCCATTACAGCATTGGTAAGGGCAACATATTATAGATTAGGATCTTTATTTGCTGAAAGGGGTGGAAAGTGGAGTGTTGTGTTGAATTCTGGCCAAACATTTACAGACAACTGCCTCAAGGTTATGAAAGAAGAAACAACAAAATCCAGCACACATCAAGTCAGAATTTTTGACTACAGGAATAATGTTTTCAGTGTGAAGGAGACAATGGACCATGGTGAGGGGAAACCTATGGGACATTATAAGGTCGACCTCTTGAACGGGTGGTGTGACTGCGAAAAGTTTCAAGCATATCGTGTCCCTTGCTCACATGTTATCGCTGCATGTTCGAATGTGCGCCACGACGCTTACGCTCTTTTGTCTGACGTTTATAGGGTTACAAACCTGTTTGGGGGTTACAGCGCAAGCTTTCTAGTAATGTCGTGCGATGAATATTGGCCCGTTTATGAAGGAGATCAAATTTGCCATAACCCAAGAATGCGGAGGAACAAGAAAGGTCGCACTGTGAGCACACGTATTACAACAGAAATGGATAACTTTGATAAGTTTGAGAGGAAATGTTCCATGTGTCGTCAAACGGGCCACAATCGCACCCGGTGTGCCAATGTGGGAACAAGTAGTCGTTAGTATTTTTATTAATCATCATGTATTAAATAATATTAGTTAATGATATCAATTAATATAAATTATGTCTTAAAAATATAAATTTATATTAATATTAATAATAATAATAATAATACATATATTAATAAATATTAATATTATTAATATTAATATATATTAATATATATTAATACTATAAATATTAATGATATAAATATTAATATATATTAATATTATTAATATTAATATATATTAAAATTAATATTATTAATATATATTAATAATAATATATATTAATAGTTATATTATTAATATATATTGATAATAATATATATTAATAATAATATATATTAATACTTAAAAATATATATTAATAATAATATATATTAATACTTAAAAATATAAATTTATATTAATAGTATTAAGACAGAAAAACGAAAAGTAAAAAAAAATTGGTGTTGGACACTACCGCCCTTCCAATGGGCGGCACCCTGCAAATTTCAACATAACCGCCCAATGAATGGGCGGCATGCTTCAGCCAAAAAAATAAACACTTTTAAAAGAGTGGCATTATGGAATATATCATGAAAAAGGTGGTATTTTGGATATTCCTGCCCAAAAAGGTGGTAGGACAATGCAAAATTCAACTGATTTAAAAATTTTAAGTTGAAACATAATATATTAAATATTGTATGTTTAATTTATTTAAAAAACAAGTAATCAAATAATTATTAAATAATTTATCTCTAATATGGTTGGACAGTTGTTTTTTTATAAATTTATTGTCGAAAAAATATTTTTAATGGATGCAAATGTTATACACAATAATAACATTAAAATAAATCTTTAAAATAAATACATTATTTAATATAATTATTTTTTTTTTTTGAAAAAATATTAATTTAGTGGAGAAAATCAATTTAGCTTCAAATTTTTGACTAATATTTCTTTAATATAGAAAAAAATGATAACTGAAATAAATAAATATAGAATTTTGAATAAAATACCACTATGCCAAAACAGACCTTTAGCAGCGCTTTTTTTGACCTTTAGCAGCGCTTTAAAGCGCTGCCTAAAGTGGCGCTGCTAAAGGTAAAGGCAGCGCTTTTTTTGTGGAAAAAGCGCTGCTAAAGACATCACCTTTAGCAGCGCTTTTTTACCCCTTTAGCAGCGCTTTTTTAGCGTTGCGTAATCTCCCCCCCCCCCCCCTTTAGCAGCGCTTTATTAAAGCGCTGTCTTAGACCCCCCCTATAGCAGCGCTTTATGGAAGCGTTGTCTTAGACCCCTCTTTCCCCACCTATAGCAGCGCTTTTTTAGCAGTTTCTCTGTCCCCTTTAGCAGCGCTTATACATAAAAGCGTTGTCTAATGTGCACGTTTTGAAAAAAAAATTTTCCTGATTAATGGCATTTTTTATATATTTTTCAATAAACCTGCTTATATTACAATACCTGCTTATATTATTTAGCCCTTTATTTCAGCACTTTGGCTTTATATACACAATTCAACACTTTGGCATTATGTGCACAATTCAACACTTTGGCATTATATGCACAATTCAACATCACAAATTATATACAATTCGACTTTAATATATATAATTCAAAAGCTTCACAATTCAACATCACAAATTGTATACAATTCCACTTTAATATATATAATTCAAAAGCTTCACAATTCAACATCACAAATTATATACAATTCTCAACTCGAAATTCAACATCACAAATTATACAATTCTACTTTAATTTCTTCCAATCTTCATTGCTGGCCATAATATACCTGTAATTCAGGAAAACTAAAGTATCAAATGAATGACATTCAAATATGTAAATAAGAAATATATATATATATATATATATATATATATATATATATATATATATATATATATATATATATATATATATATATATATACACACACATAAGAAACGTATAAATTAGAAATAATATGTTATTTTATTGAATGAGACAATATGTAATTTTACAAGTACCTTTAACATCTTTTTCTTTTTTTAGTTCGAAGGTGCTTTACTTGTCTCTTAACAACACGGACGAATGGATTGATCCAAATTCCCTCGCTATGATCATTTCTAATATATGATTCGTCTGCTATAATATTCTCATCTGGATCATCCCTAACATAAGATTCATTCTCAACATCAACCTCCCCCTTTTCTCCAATGTTATCGTTGATTACTTTGTTGGAAAAAAGAACTATAGACCATTTCGTACTTTTCGGATCAGTGACATAGAACACTTGTTTAGCTTGCGTGGCTAGAATAAAAGGCTCATCTTTGTACCCCACCTTATTAAGATCCACTTGCAAAAAACCTGACTTATCCATACGTATGCCACTATTACTTTCAACCCACTTGCATCCAAAGATAGGAATCTGAAACTTCTCATAATCAAACACCCAAATGTGCTCGATTACCCCAAAATACGAGGAAATGTGCATTGATTCGGCAAGCACAGTGACACCACTATTTTGCATTGTACTTTTATCATCTTGCTCCTTGGTATAAAATGTGTATCCATTAATTGCGTATGCGCTATAAGAAAACACATGCAAAGTTGGACCATATGCTAAACATCTCAACCTTTCTGTTATTGAAGCGGGATTAGAATAAAACTTTGAATAAATATGCTCTTTGAACCATGTTATAAAACTTCGATTGTGCTCACGTACTATCCAATTTTCATTTCTATTCAGATTTAAACCTCGGAGAACGTCCTTGTGCAATTTAACGTACTGCTCAACCTCAATGTCATTGTGCAGAACATATAAATGCACTTGCTCCCGTTCATCCCTTGAAACTGTCACAACTTTATTTCGAATTAACTGTTTACCTACTACTTTTTCAACAACATCAGATTTTGGGAGGCCAATGGATTGAACGTTGGACAAATATTCAGTACAAAACTCAATAGCTTCTTCAACAATGTATCGTTCAACAATACATCCCTCTGGTCGACTTCGGTTTTTCACATACCCTTTCAATATTTTCATATAACGTTCAACTGGATACATCCATCTCATATATGCAGGTCCACACAGTTGTGTCTCTTTCACAAGATGCACAACTAGATGTACCATTATGTCAAAGAATGACGTAGGAAAATACATTTCAAGCTCACACAAAGTAATAATTATATCTTTTTGCAATGTTGGTAAGATCGCAGGATCGATCACCTTACTACAAATAGATCTGAAAAAGAAACACAATTTTGTTATTGCGCCTCTCACTTTTTCTGGCAAAATAGAACGTATACCTATTGGTAGAAAGTGTTCCATAAGAACATGGCAATCATGTGTCTTTAAACTCTTTAACTTTAGGTCTTTCATAGAAACAAGTCTTCTAATATCTGAAGAGTATCCTTCTGGAACTTTAACTTCACTAAGAAACTTACACATTATCTTTTTCTCCTTTCTAGACAAAGTATATGCAGCAGGTGGTAGATAAGTGCGATTTCCTTTCTTCTGGGGTCCTAATTCATTTCTTATTCCCATTGCTACCAAGTCTTTTCTTGCTTTAAGGCCATCCTTAGACTTTCCTTGTATATTGAGTAACGTACCAATAACACTTTCAAATACATTTTTTTCAATATGCATAACATCAAGAAAATGTCGTACATACAACGACTTCCAATACGGCAACTCAAACAAAATTGACCTCTTCTTCCACCCACGCGTGGTAAGCGTATGAGCAAAAGGCTTGCCAAACTGAGTACTCACATCTTTCACCTTTGCAAAAATTTGATCGCCGGTCAATGTAGGTGGTGCTCTACGTTGTTCTGAATTTCCATTGAATTCTTGTCTCCACCCACGGTACTGATGATTAGAACTTAAGAATCTACGATGACCAAGAAAGACATTCTTCTGACCAAATTCCAACCGCGTCCAATCTGTGTTTTCTTCACAGATAGGACACGCACATTGACCTTTAATGCTATACCCCGATAGATTTCCGTATGCTGGGAAATCATTAATTGTGCCAAACAACATGGCCCTCAAATTAAAACTTTCTTTCCTATATCCATCATAAACCTCCACACCGTTCTCCCACAAACTTTTTAAGTCTTCGATTAAAGGTGTCAGGTATACGTCTATGTCGTTTCCTGGTTGTTTAGGGCCAGAAATTAACATAGATAACATCATGTACTTACGCTTCATACATAGCCATGAAGGTAGGTTATAAATCATAAGAATTACAGGCCAGGTGGAATGGGAGATACTTTGCAGACCGTGCGGATTCATTCCATCAGTCGATAATGCCAAGCGAAGGTTTCTAGCTTCTTCTCCAAAATCAGGATAATCATTATCAATTTTCATCCACTGTGGTGAATCTGCCGGATGTCGATACTTCCCATCTATAATTCTATCATCTGCATGCCAAGTAAGGTGTTTCGCATCTGTTTCACTACGAAACATGCGTCTGAATCTCGGAATTATAGGAAAATACCATAAGACTTTTGCTGGTGACAACTTCTTCTTATACCGAGATACACCGCATTTAGGACACTCGTTTAATGATGCATACTCATTTCGAAACAAAATGCAATCATTTGGACAAGCATGTATCTTATCATAGCTCATACCAATAGAGCATAACATTTTTTTAGCTTCATAGGTTCGATTGGGAAGAACATTATCCTCCGGAAGCATCTCTTGAAGTAGGGCTAACAATTCTGTGAAACTTTTATCCGACCATCCATTACCCGCCTTTAAGTTGTACAACTTTAATACCGCAGACAATCTTGTGAAAGTAGTGCAACCTTTATACAACGGCTTCTCTGCATCGCTTACCAACCTCTCAAACATCTTTGGACAATCTTTAAGATCTTCTTCAAGTGCTTCTGCAATATCTTCGACTCGATCACAATCGTATGTATCCCTACCATTGTCCTTTGAAGTAGAGGTCGTATTGTTCTGGGGTTCAACATTCTCGTTACTTATCTCACCGTGTAATGTCCAACATGTGTAACTTCGATCAATTCCATGTCTCATTAAATGAGATTCCAACTGAACCGCGTCAATTCGACGCCCATAACAGCAACCTAAGCAAGGACATGTGATCCTACTGGGGTCTTTGGCGTGTTCAACAGCAAACTTAACGAAGTTCGATACCCCATTCTCGTACTCTTTTGACAATCGATTAACAGACATCCAATTTTTATCCATACTATGAAAGTTAGGCAAAAACAGAGAATACCTGTAAAGAAATCACTAACTTCTAAGAAAGTTGTACAGTAGGATGCTTGGAAACAATCACAACCTTGCTCTTCTCAGGTAACCCCTATAACAGACAATATATACATTTTATTAAAATCATATTAATAATTAACCAAAACAAAAAAACTAGATAATCCAACAAAACAAATCATATTAAAAAAAAGTAGATATACTATAATAAACTATTCTACTATTAAAGCATACTTTCATTAATATGATTTTAAACTATTCTAAACTATTTTATAATGCTCAAAATGACATGGACTAAATTAAAGCATACTCTCATAAATGGTGGAAATGGACTAAATTATTCTAAACTATTCTAAACTATTGCATTAATATGATTTTAAACTATTCTAAATTATTAAAGCATACTCTCAAAAATTTTGGTAATGGACTAAATTATTCTAAACTAATTTATAAAGCTCAAAATTCATTGTGGCATTTGAACAAACACCTTCCATACAAAACTCAAGCCAATATCAAAAGAGTAATGCTCATCAATGGTATCAACAAAAACAAGTCAATAACTCAGAAAGAAGTAGCACTAACATCATCTAATCCAGAAAAATGCAATACTAAGACAATAATCCATAAAAATGCCGTAACAGTCGCGGATTTACCGTAACAGTGGAGGAGAACGAACGGTGAACGGCGGAGAAAGGGAACGGCGAACGGCGGCGAAAACAAATGGAAGACGGCGGCGCAAACGGACGGCGACGAAAGCTTCAACGGAGGGCGAAAATGGAAGATAGGGCAATGGAGAAATGAAGAAACGAAGAAGAAAACGAAAAAATGCGTGTTCTGTTTCGTTTACAATTCTGGAGGGTATATAAAAATTATTATACTAATACCTTTAGCAGCGCTTTTTAAAGGCCTTTAGCAGCGCTTTTAAAAGCACTTTCATAGGGTGCATTAGCAATGACATATAGCAGCGCTTTATAAAAAAAGCGCTCTCGTAGGGTCCCCTTTTAGCAGCGCTTTTAAAAATCGCTTTCTAAGGGTCCCCTTTTAGCAGCGCTTTTAAAAATCGCTTTCTAAGGGTCCCCTTTTAGTAGCGCTTTTTAAAAAAGCGCTGTCTTTGGTAGGTAATTTTTTTCTTTTTTTTTTACTGACTATTTAGCAGCGCTTTTTTTAAAAGCGCTGTCTTTTGTGCGCTGCTAAAAATCAAATCTGGCGTAGTATACATTCTCTTTTTCTCAATTACTAATTTTCTTTCTCTTTTCAATAAAATATATTTAATTGTTTATTAATTATTACTCTACCTAATTACTCCAATGGTTCCATGAACAAAAATCTCTAATGTGTCTCCATGCATATCTTCTCCCCCATTCTTTCAATCAAACGTTTCACTTCTTCTCTATTTACAAGTTTTTTTTTCAATTTCCAAATACCAATTCCAAGAGCTGTAGGTTGGAATTATGCACAATACAATAATTTTTAATGAAAACAAAACGAAAAAAAGAAAATGATTTTAAACTGTCGAATCTTTGCCCCCAAACTCTGAAAAACTTTTTTTATTTCCTTTGCAACTGTAAAAATTATAAATACAAGTTATTATAAAATAATTGGTTACTCCCTCTATTTATAGATAAAAAAGCCCAAAAACACAAAAGCTCAAAATTATTAATTTTGGTCTTAAATCGAAATCTTGTGTCAATCAACCTACTTCGACAATTCGACATTTAAACAACTTGAATATTAGACACACACCTTAAACTAATTTCGACTAATCCTTATTTATGTGAAAATAAACTATTTTGACAGATAGAATTGTAATCTCAACACACCACCTTTAATTATATGCACCTATTCACATTACTCATCATGATTTGGATACAAATAGGTTCAACTGAAGAAAATAAAAAACTTTTTAAAATCTCATATATTCCTACGTAAGTTGACCCATTTTTTCCTTAACCAAGTAAAGACATCTTAGGCATTTAATCTTTTATGATTTTGATTTAACTTGGACATATTATTATAATATTTTTTTTAGAATATTTAATTTAATAATAATATTTAATATAATTATAATATTTAGCGTATTTTTAATTAATTTTAGACTCAATTATATGATAACTTTTATTAACTTTTTAATTCAATAATATTAAATAAGAACTGATTTAAAAATTTTAAGTTGAAACATAATATATTAAATATTGTATGTTTAATTTATTTAAAAAAAAGTAATTAAATAATTATTAATTAATTTATATCTAATATAGTTGGACAGTTGTTTTTTTACAAAATTATTGTCGAAAAATTATTTTTAATGGTTATAATTGTTATACACAATAACAACATTAAAATAAATCTTTAAAATAAATACATTGTTAAATATAATTATTTGTTTTTTCGAAAAAAATATTAATTTAGTGGAGGAAATCAATTTAGTTTCAAATTTTTAAATAAAATGTCTTTAATATAGAAAAAGAATATGATAACCTAAGATAAATGAATAAATGTAGGATTTAGAATAAAATACATTTATTTTTTCTCAACTACTAATTTTCTTTCTCTTTCCAATAAAATATATCTAATTATTTATTAATTATGACTCTACGTAATTACTTCAATGGTGAACAAAAATCTCTAATGTGTCACCACGCATATCTTCTCCCTCATTCTTTGAATGAAACGTTTCACTTCTTCTCTATTTTCAAAATTTTGTTTTTAATTTCTAAATACCAATTCCAAGAGTTCTATTTTAGAATTAACTCAAAACTTTTGAAAAATTTCTAATCTTAATTTTAAAAAAATTATGCGTAGCAATTTTTTATGAAAAGAAAATGAGAAAGAGAGAATGATTTTAAATTACGAAATTTTCACCCACAAACTGTGGAAAAATTTCCTTATTCACTTTCTAACTGCAAATAATATGAATAAAAGTTATTAAATAGGAGTTACTCGCTCTATTTATAGATGAGAAAGCGCAAAAACACAAAAGCCCAGAATTACTAATTTTGGTTTTAAGTTTACTAATTTTGGTACTAAGTCGAAATTCTTTGTCAAGCAAACCTGCTTCGACACTTCGACATCTAAGAAATTCGACACATACACCTTAGACTAATTTCGACTAATTCTTTTTCTATTAAACTACACTACATCGACAAGAAATTAAAATCTTAACACACCACTTTTAATTATATGCACTTATTCACATTACTCCATCATGATTTTGATACAAATAGATTCAACTGACGAAAATAAAAAACTTTTTAAAATCTCACATATTCCTATATAAGTTGACCCATTTTTTCCTTAACCAATTAAAGACATCTTAGGCATTTAATTTTTTATGATTTTGATTTAACTTGGACATATTATTATAATATTTTATTAAAAAATTAATTTAATAATAGTATTTAATATAATTAAAATATTTAATATATATTTAATTAATTTTAGAATCAATTATGTGATAATTTTTATTAAATTTTTAATTCAATAATAGTAACTGAGGACTGATTTAAAATTTTTAAGTTAAAACATAATATATTAAATATTGTATGTTCAATTTATTTAAAAAACAAATATTCAAATAACTATTAAATAATTTATCTCTAATATGGTTGGTCAGTTGTTTTTTTACAAAATTATTGTCAAAAAATTATTTTTAATGGTTACAATTGTTATATACAATAACAACATTAAAATAAATCTTTAAAATAAATATATTATTAAATATGATTATTTATTTTTTTGAAAAAATATTAATTTAGTAGAGAAAATCAATTTAGTTTCAAGTTTTTGAGTAAAATGTCTTTAATATTGAAAAAAATATGATAACTAAAAATAAATAAATAAATAAATAGATAAACGTAAGATTTTGAATAAAATACATTTCCTTTTTTTCTCAACTACTAATTTTCTTTCTCTTTTCAATAAAATATATCTAATTATTTATTAATTATGACTCCACATAATTACTCAAATGGTTAAGCGCAAACATCTCTAATGTGTCTCCATGTATATCTTGTCTCTTATTATTTGAATCAAACGTTTCACTTCTTCTCTATTTCTAAGTCTTTGGTTTTCAATTTCTAAATACCAATTCCAAGATTTCTACGTTGAAATTAATTCAAAACTTTTTGAGAATTCTTAATTAATCTTAATCTCAAAAAAGATTATATGTAGCAATTTTTAATGAAAAAAAAACGAAAAAGAAAGAATAAATTTAAACTGCGAAATCTCTACCCACAAACTGTGAAGAACTTTTTTTTATTCACTTTGCAAATGCAAAAACTCTGAACTCGCTTCGACACTTTGACATCTAAGTAACTCGACACATACCTTAGACTAATTTCGACTAATACTTATTTCTGTCGAGCTACACTGCTTCAACACAAGGAATTATAATTTCAACACACCACCTTTAATTATGCACTTATTGCATTTATTCATATTACTCCATCATGATTTTGATACAAATAGATTCAACCTCCATATTTGTTCATATTCTCTAAACTCATGAGAAAGGTTACATCAAGGTTCTTCAAATTACAAGTATAATATCATATTTGTCATTTAAAAAAATTTAAAAATTATGATCTTTCTCGGCTCAGTGTTATGAACCATCTTTTAGAGTGTGTTTTGCTTTCGAAATATGTTTGGAGAAGTTGTATACTAAAAATTTTGACATTTAATTTTTACTTTAGTTAGTTATATGCTTACGGAAATCATGTGTCGATGATTTCTTACTCTTCAATTCACTTTATACATAATAACACTATGTATCAATAAGATTTCTAACATCGTCCCTCTAGAACTGTTAGATTAAAGTTTATGTAAAAAAATCCATTTTTGGAGTGACCCCAATAGCATCACCAGTTTAAAATATTTTGCTTGATGACAAAGTGAGTATTATAGTGATTGTTTAATAGCTCTCATGTGTTATTTTTTGGTTATTTATCAACTTATTACATTTTTACCTCTTTCAGTGTTCAAGTATCTAAGCTTCAGTGAAACCTGTACTATTTGATTTTACATTTTTACCTCTTTCAGTGTTCAAGTATCTAAGCTTCAGTAAAACCTATACTATTTGATTTTTGGTGAATTTGACTCGAATCTTATAGAGTGATTTTGCTATAATATTTTTACAGTTGTATAAGCCTAAAATATTTCAATGTAAGAGACTCATATTTTAATAGAATATATATCTATTTTATTGTTATACTATATTCAAATTGTACTAACAAATTAATTAACATTTATATTTTTTCCAGCAGTTTATGCCATTTCAAATGCATTTAATGGTATATAATATATTTCATTTTAAAATAATAAAAATTAAGAATTGACATAAAAAATTTAAGTTAAAACAGAATATATTTTAAAAATATTGTGTGTAAAATTTATTTAAAAAATTAGCAATCAAATAACTTATCTCTAATATAGTTGGACATTTTATTTTTTATAAAATTATTGTCGAAAAATTATTTTTAACAGTCATAATTACTATACACAATAACAATACTAAAATAAATCTACAAAATCATTATCGAAAAATAATTTTATTCAGTCATAGTGGCTATACTCAATAATAATATTAACATAAATCTACAAATTAAATACATTATTAAATATAAAATAAAATTATTAAAATAATTATGGAAGGATCAATAAATTCAGTTTCAACATTTTTAATAAAATTATCTGTAGTAAAAAAAATTATCTTTAAGAGAAAAAATATATTATAATCTAAAATAAATAAATAAAATATAGTTTTTTTAACCTAAAAGAATTCTTATTTTACCACAAAGTTGCAGTAGAGTTACATATTTGATGATCAAAATGGTAATTTGTTCATTTGTTTTTTATAAGATGTTTATTTGTTTTATTATATGTTTTTTAATAATTTTGATAACTTCTCAACTCAGTTTATACATATTTTAATAATTTTGGTAACTTCTCAACTCAAATAGATAAATAATAGTATTATGTAGTATTTAATTATTTTTAGTATGACTTAGTATTCTTTGGCAATCTACTATTTATCATCTAAAAAGTATATTATTGTATTTATTGTATCTGACTTGAAATTTATTTTCCAATATTTACGATTCCAATGAATTTTGAATATTTTTATCTTATATACACACAATAATATGTATATGATCTAAAATGATTTTGCTTTTCAATTGACTTTTTCTTCATAAGATGAAATTGTAATTTTTAAGCTTTTCAACAACTTATATGATGTGTTGTATATGATGGAGTTGTAACTTTTAAACTTCTCAACAAATGATACTTTAAAAAGTGTGTTTCACTTCTCTAATTTTGCAATTTGTGCAATTGTTTCTATTGAGCATGTGAATCACTCCCTTCTCTTTCATATTTATTTGTTTTTTTTTCAAAGCTCAAAGATGAATTTACTTATTTTTGTTTAATTGCAGAGAAAGTCAGAGAATGACAATTTATGTTCTATCATAACTAGAAATACTCTGTCTTCCTGCGGATTTTGACAAAATTTCTGCAGGAAACATGTTATTTGCGATTCTCTCTGCTATTTTCTGTTCTCAGCTAAAATTTTCGTGGATAACTAATTTAGCAGGTAAAGTCGCAGGTAAAATAGATAAATTCGCAGATAACAACGCAGGTAATTGAAATTTTGCAGGAAAACTCGCAGCAAACTAGATATCCGCAGGTAAATTCGCAGGCAATTTCTCTCTCAGGTTTTTAATTTTATTATTAATTGTGTTTAATTCATATTTAAAATATTATAATTATCGTTAAATATCAAAGTAACAATACTATAAAAATAAGAATCTAATTTAAATAAGACAATGCAACACTAATCACATTCAAATTACTATATAGTCAATAACAATACTTCTAGAGTTACATAATTAAAAATGACACAATCAAGTTACTAATAATCACTTGTCCAACCAAATTGTTTTGGCCTGGGCCCCGGCTTGACCGGGCAGGCCCAACCCAATGATATTCTGCCAAGCCCAATCCAGCTTGGGCCACAGCCGTCGAGCACAGAGTCCCCGCTGGGCAGACAATGCCCTTCCGCGGGCAGAACCTTCTCCCTTGTCGAGCAGAACAACGTGTCCTTCACACGCTCTCCACGTGCTCCCCTCCGTGTGAACACATCACCAACCAACTGCCCACCTCCGAACGAGCAGGTCAAACCCACTTTCCGGAGACCACGAGACAGTTGAACTAGGGCGAAGACCACATTCCGGTCTTTACTACGCCACGTAAGCCCTAACAATCACTTGGGTTGGGCCTGGCCATCCAGCCCAACTCAAATAACCGTTGGCCCTGCGCTGGGGTCTCTCTATAAATACCCTCTTTCGCAATAGGTTCAAGTATTCTCTTCTTACCCTGTTCTGTACTTGTGATCACTCTGTCCAACTTCTTACTTTGGCATCGGAGTGTCTTGTAGGTACACCCCCATCTTCTTTTCAACACCAGTGAGCAGGCCGTAGATTAACGACGTGTGGCAAGTCCTTGGTCCCCTTCTGATCTGGTCAGATCACAAATTAATAAGAAAAGATAATGAAAATTTCAAACTAGTTAACAAGAAAAAACAATCCAAATCAAAATTCACTACTAATGTGTTCACTAATGTTTTCATCTGATTCATCAACATCATCTTCACTTGGATTATCAGTTGTTAGAGCACAGATTGGTGTTTCTTATATCTCTATGTTTTGATGATAACTTTTATGGAATTTTGTATTGAGCAAATATACACTCAAAATTTTGTTCAAAGTATTATTGTTTCAGGTATAAAATTAAATACTCTTAAAAGAAGCAAATAAGTACAAAGAAACTATGCAAAGATCTGAAGCATCAGATGCGAAACTATCAGAAGATTATGAAGCGCTGCCAGAAGGATCTGAAGCAGAAGCTACAGAATGATCTGAAAGGTTACTGAAAGAAGTATACAAAAGCTGAAAGCTCTGATCTTATCAGACTCTGAAGTTCTTCTCACTACAAACTCAGAGGCTTTTATAACCAGACTCTTATCATTAATATTCACGCTCAAAGCACATACTGCTGCATATTCTGATGAAGACTCTGATCAAGACTGAAACTCTGATACATTAAAGATCTGATCATCTATCAAGACTCTGGACTTATCATTCATCTTAAAGCTCTGATCATCTTAAAGCATTTCATACCTTTTAAGTTTACTACAAGTTCTAAAGTACAGATTGTGAAGACTTCATCTTGAAGGAAGCTTGTTGAAGAAGCTGTAAAATTGATTAGACGTGGTGCTACTTCCAAAGTAACCAAACGGCTAATTTGTCCAAAGAAGTGACGTGGTGCAAATCCCAAGGCTTCTACAACCATACCTTTCTGCAGAAAGCATATCTCTGCCCATACTTTTGGTGATGAAAAGTCATACAATCAAAATATTATATTCAGCTGCACATCACTCAAGGCATTTGAAAAAGCTATAAAAGGAGAACTACTTCAACATTTTGAGGTTGCTAATTCACTACTCATCTTTTGCTCATTGCTAGATCTTTCAGAAAGAAATACACTCTTGATTTATAAAAGAGAAAATCTCACAAGATCTTACTTGTTTGATCTTTGATAAAACCACATAGTTATTGTTGTACTTAATCTTAAGTGTATACATCACAGTTGTGATACAGCTTATTAGAAGCATTCAAACACTTGTTAGTTTACATTAAATTGTAAGAAGTTCCTTAAGAAGACCAAAGTGTGGTCAGTAGTTCTTGAGAAGACTAAGACAGTTGTTCTTAGTGCTTTCTATTGTAATCAGTTGATCAATAGTGGATTAAGTCCTTGCAGAGAAAGGCAAATCATCTTTGATAAGGTGGACTGGAGTAGTTGAGTTCAACGAACCAGGACAAAAATATTGAGTTCTTTTTATTTCCATCCTAAAAACTCTTATTCAACCTCCCTTCTAAGTGTTTTTCTCACCTTCATCAGTTTCATTATTGACTTGGAGTGGATGAGAAGAAGATGCAGCAAATCCTAAATGATTCCTTAACAATGAAAGTTTATTGTTTGTTTCAATCATCTCTTTTTCTTGTCGTTGCAATTGTTGCTTCATCTCCAACTTCTCTTGTTCTTGTCTTTGCAACGATGCATTGAGATCATGGACTTGACTTCTCAAATCATCAACCTCTTGAGATTATATTTTTTTGTAAACTCTGTCATTTGGAGGTATGATATCCATTATTATAAACTATAAAGTAGCCAGACCAAACCGTAGTAGTATGCTTGAGGCTTACTGTAACAGCCCAATTTTTCAATAAGTGATTAATTGTGCTAATTAATTGGTTTATGTGATTTATCTAATTTAAATAAATTATTGGATTTATTTAAATGAGTTAATGGATTTAATTAATTTATTCTACTTGGTAGAATAATGTGGATTTATTAGATATTCTCTAATTAATGATAAGATGAGATATTTTGTGAGAAATGAATTGATAGGTATTTTTGAGAGAAGAATTATGATGGAAAGAAAATAGAAGGATATATAAGGGAAATTGGAGAGAAAAGAAAAGAGATAGAAACATAAGAGAAAGAAAGAAAGAAAAGGAGAGAAAGAATAGAGAAAGAGGAGAAAAGAGAAGAGAAGAGGGAAACTTGGAGAAATCATCAAGAATCAACTTTAAGCTTCAATCCAATCAAGGTAAGGGTGAGAAACATTATTATTTGATCAATGTGTATGATTATGTATGAGTTGTGTTGGATTTGATGGTAGTTTTTCTCTATTTTCCATTTCTAGGGCAAATGAGTTAAATCAATAGAATTGAGTTTTGAACGGTTAGAATTCAAAATAAATTGCATAGTTTAGTCGGGTAATGTTTAACCGTGATTATTGGATTTCATTTGATTGAATTTGGTTGAGTTTGTGAGTTTTGACATTTTTGGATAATTGAGGGTTTGAGATTTGAGTGAAAATCGGACGTCGTAGAAATCATGTTTAATGGTTCTAATTCACTGCTATATGTTAGGTGAGTATGAGTATGTGTTTGTTTCGAAAAAAAGAATTGAATCGGTCGGATTTTCGGGCGAAAATGCAAAATCCCGTAGCCGTGTTTAGGCAAAATTCTGGTTTTTCGGAAAACTTAAAAAATTCATAACTCTTGAACCATAAGTCGGTTTTGACCCCCGTTCGAAGCGTTGGTAAGTTAACGAGATTATCTTTCTATAAAAAATGGCTTTGAGGCCTTTATCTGGTTCAATTATAGCAGAAAATTGAAAACATATTATTGTGTTGATTTTTACCGTCGCGAATGTGTGTGATTGATGTGTTATTGTGCAGAATACTTTTGTTATATAACGTATAGCTTGTGCATGTTGTGATATGATATGCTGTGGGTAGCCGTACGGCGTGAATCCTAGATGGTGGAATCGATTATGAAATATAGTCTTTTGACAAATATATGCATATTGTTTGTATGTGAAGAATGCATGAGAACATATTGTGAAAATGTGTGCATTGCTTGATAAATGTGGTAATGATATTGAAGTGTAAATGCATATTGATTGTATGCGATATTGTGAATGCATGAGAACATATTGTGAATATGTGTGCATTGTTTGAAAAGGTAATGAGGTTGAATTATGAATGCATATTTGTTGTATCCGATTATTGTGAATTAATGCATGAGAGCATATTGTAAGATATGCGTGCATTGTTTGACAAATATGTTGGTGAAAAGTATGAATACTTGATTATATGATATGTTGTGTGTGCAATCTTGTTTAATTCTTGAAGGGAGGAATTATGTGAATGCATGGGATTAAGACGTGTGATCGGTCTTAAGTGCATTTTGTTGTTGATTGCATATGTATCATTTAGTCAAGAGGCAATGTTTGCTAGTTTCGTGGAGGCTAGTGACTTGTCCCAAACCTAGAGCGGGGTTTGAAAGCTTAGGGAACGAGCTTTTGTTGTTATCGGTCTAGGGAACGGACCCGGTTTAAGTGTAAAAACCGAAAAATGATAACAAGTGTTGGTACCACATAGCATGAGTTACATTGAGTTGCATTGAGTCTCATGGAATGAATATATGATTGTTGTATGAAGTTATGCATAGGTGTATGTACATGACTTGTGTAATTGTGAACTATGGATATGTTTGATGATTGTCCATATTTGCCTATATATATATATATATATATATATATATATATATATATATATATATATATATATATATATATATATATATATATATATATATATATATATATATATATATATATATATATATATATATATATATATATATATATATATATATATATATATATATATATATATATATATATATATATATATATATATATATATATATATATATATATATATATATATATATATATATATATATATATATATATATATATATATATATATATATATATATATATATATATATATATATATATATATATATATGCTTTGTGAAGTATATGATGAGTTATGATGAAGTATGGTGAGAATGGTGGAATATGCGTATGTGCATTACTTGTGTAATTGAGAGTTGTGAATATGTGATTATTGTATGAAAGTATGCTTATGAACATGAATTGTTGATTTGAGAATTGTGAATATGTAATTGTGAATTAGTGAGTAAACATAATATGTGCATGTTCATGTGGAATGTTGAGATTTATGGATACGTGCATGATGAATATGCTTGGTGATTATCCATATTTGATTATATATATGTTGTATTGTACATGATGAGTTATAATGAATTGTGGTGAGAAAATGTGGAATATATGTATTTTGTGCTTGTGTATTTGTGTATATATAATTATATGCATTGTTATTATGATAATATTTCTCACCCTTCTGCTGGAATGATGTCCTACATGACATCGTGCAGGTATCAAGGAGTAGTATTGCTCGTAGTTACGAGGTCGCTTTTGGTGTAGCCGTTTAGTGATTTAATTATGTTGGGTCGAGTCATGCTCTGGTCATGTAACACTGGGATCGCTTGGGTTGTGTTTAAGATATACATTATGTACTCTATAAACGTGTTTATATCCATTGGAATATTATGATGTTGGCCTTAGTGCCTAAGTGATGTTGTTTTATGTGATAAAAACAAATGTTTCTTTTATGAAAATTGTGGTATAATTGAATCCGCTGCTACATGCAAAGTGAAGTTTTGTAAAGCATAATTTTATATGGAAATAGTAATGAGCATGACAGGTGGTTTTGATATTTTGAAAGTTATGTGTAATGCCCTTTTGTAAATGCATCGAAATTTACTCTGATTATTCATATATTATCCGTGGGGTTTAGAAGGGTGTTACATTAGTGGTATCAGAGCTGGTCGGTCCGTCCGGCCAAGTTGTCTAATGTTGTTTGTTCCCTGGTATATGACATGTGTGTGAAAACACTGTCGATACATGTTTGTTGTCTAACCTTTGTCTGCAAGAGTGAGAATGATTCAAGTGGGGGAGAAACTGGTGCTTCTCCAAGATGCTGCAAGTGTGGAGTTGTAGCTTAGTGTATAGTTGAACGCTCTTATAGTTTGGTAAAGACGGTTTATGCCCCATTATGATTGTCGACAGTCTATTAACAAATTGAGGAACTGATCACCCTTAATCTCTTGTTAATAGTAGTTGGGATTGTGTTGGATGGGATAGACGTGTCTTGCAAGCTTAAATGGCGTGAGCAGTGAATTGTTTGGAATTAAGCCAAATGCTTAAGAATTGTTTTGATGAGTCGGCGCAGGACAGTGTTGAGATGTTTAATTTTGATGGGAATTTTGAGTGTTAATGAAGGTAGTGATAGCCAAGACGTGAAGTGGGGTTGTGATCGACTTAGTTGCGGAAACTAGTCTGATATTGAGAGCTCCATGTTATATGTATATTTGGATAGTCAAAGAATTAAATTGATTGAGTAGTTTTGAGACTTGTGTCTGGTGTGTGTGCTACGGTAATAGATTGTGAGGTCGAGTATATAAAGGGTGGATAGTGACTTCTGGTGATTATTAAAGGAAGTAAGATGTGGGATACTATATCGGTAATTGGACTTTAAACATTTCAAGAGTTGAAGATGTGTTGAATGGCCTTCTAAGTGTGGAAATGTTGTTTTCGTATTTTTGTCGTAACGGGAGAACCGTAACTCGGAATGACGCAAGATTAGAAGCGCGGGAAGTATTACAATGTTTTATGTGATGGTGAAGTAGTGACATGGGATTAAGTATTTATTGATGGAATATGTTTGGTTGTTGTAGTAAGTGCGGTTTGTATTTCCGACATGACTCACAAATTGAGTGTCCGTTTGGCATGGGATTCTCCATACTTAATTGAGTGAGTCAATGGTTGGGTAACCGATGATATTTGGATATACTCGAAGAGTATAGAGGATCATGTTGAGCATCGGGAACTTGAGTTATCAGTGTTGGAGAAGAAGTAGTAATATTCTACTGTGAAGAAAGTTTAAGGAATTGTTAGGAAAGCTGTCAACAACTCGTGTATTGGTTTTTCCGAATCCGACGGAACAAATTGTTGTGTTTTGTGATGTTTGGTTGATATGATTGGGGGATATGTTAAGTACAACATCAGCGAGTTTTGGTTATGCTTTAAGGCAACTTAAAGTACATAAGGGAATTATCTGACAAGTAATTGGAGTTGGTTGTTGTTGCGTGTTTGTGCCGGAGTTTGGAAGCCTCAATTGTTTAGTTGAGATTTGAGATGGTTGGTGATCTTAAGAACTTAAGGTATTTTTTGATTTGAAAAAGATTTGAATATGGTGCAGAGGAAATAAATAGGGACTTCTGAAGGAGTATGGTTTTGGGTTGAATTTCCATTCGAGTGAGACCAAGTGGTAGCAGAGGTATCGAATTGGAAATTTCTGTATATACCAATGATGATGGTAATGAGTTAGAACTGATGAAGCAAATTCGGGATATGAGTTTGGTCTGTGAAGGAAATATCTTAGGGAGTTGAGCTTTGTATCTTGAGACTGACTATAGGTATTCTTGATAAGATTCGAAGAAGTCGAAGTTCTAATTTGAGTTAATAGATTGATTGAATTTAATGAATTGAAGTCGAAGAGCTGATTTTCGGATTAATAAGAATGGTACCATGAGATGTCGTGATGGAGTGTGTGTTCAAAATAGTGTGAGTTGGATAAGAGTACTCTGGAAGAAGAACATTGAGATAGATGGAGAGAGAAGTGGTTGAAGTGGTATGTGCTGGTTTGACTTATCGGAAGTCGAAGTGTGAACATCAGAGGTTGTTGGACCTGATACAACTGTTGAATATTTCTAAATGGTATGGGATAGTATTCCCATGGATTTTGTGTCGGGTTTTCCGAAGAAATGTGAAGGGATATGATTCGACTTGGGTGGTTATGAATGGATTGACAAGATTAACTCATTTCTTACTAATGCGGATGAATCATTCTATGCTGAAGCTAGCTAAGAGGTATAGTGAGGAAGTTGCGGGGTAGTATGGGTTACCGTCGAATATTGTGTCAGATGGGAATCTGAATTTTCGTTGAGATTTTGAGAAAGTTGTAGACGCTTTGGGTGTCATGTTGAAGTTGAACTCTGTCTAGCATCTGTGGATGGAATGGACAGACAAAGAGAACTATCTAGTATGTAGGGGATTTGTGGAGAGCTTGTGTGTTGGATCAAGGTGGATCGTGGGATAGTTAACTATTGTTGCTTGAATTACCTACAATGACAATGATCATTCTAGTATCGGAATGACATTGTATGAGGCTTTGTACGGTAAGAGGTGTAGGAATCCTTTGTGTTGATGTGTGCCAGGCGAGAGTGTTGTACTCGGACCTGATATTGTGCAAGAGACGACTAGAAAGATTAAAAGGACCCAAGAAAAGACGTGTTTCGAGAGTTACAATAGTAACTGGTGTCGGTCGAGCTTGAGGTCTCGGAAGCACCCACTGTGTTTTGTTGATCTGTATCAGAGTGGCGCAGCGGAAGCATGGAGAAAATAGCATGTTAGATTGTTTTACTGCTGTCGCTTGTGGGAATTGCATGATGTGTTCATGTGTCTAAGTTGAGGAAGTGCAGTGATTCAGATGGATAGTGTACGAGTAAGAGAGGATTTGATTGTTGAGACATTGTCAGATCAAGTTGATGAACGAGAAGCAACTTCGAGGTATAGAGATTCCTTTGGTAGAGGTAGTTGGGAGATTAGGATGCGAGAGTTGTATCCAGAGTTATTTGAACCAGGTAACATTTTCGAGGATGAAAATTCCTAAAGTGGGGGAGGGTTGTAACAACCCAATTTTTCAATAAGTGATTAATTGTGCTAATTAATTGGTTTATGTGATTTATCTGATTTAAATAAACTATTGGATTTATTTAAATGAGTTAATGGATTTAATTAATTTATTCTACTTGGTAGAATAATGTGGATTTATTAGATATTCTCTAATTAATGATAAGATGAGATATTTTGTGAGAAATGAATTGATAGGTATTTTTGAGAGAAGAATTATGATGGAAAGAAAATAGAAGGATATATAAGGGAAATTGGAGAGAAAAGAAAAGAGATAGAAACATAAGAGAAAGAAAGAAAGAAAAGGAGAGAAAGAATAGAGAAAGAGGAGAAAAGAGAAGAGAAGAGGGAAACTTGGAGAAATCATCAAGAATCAACTTCAAGCTTCAATCCAATCAAGGTAAGGGTGAGAAACATTATTATTTGATCAATGTGTATGATTATGTATGAGTTGTGTTGGATTTGATGGTAGTTTTTCTCTATTTTCCATTTCTAGGGCAAATTAGTTAAATCGATAGAATTGAGTTTTGAACGGTTAGAATTCAAAATAAATTGCATAGTTTAGTCGGGTAATGTTTAACCGTGATTATTGGATTTCATTTGATTGAATTTGGTTGAGTTTGTGAGTTTTGACATTTTTGGATAATTGAGGGTTTGAGATTTGAGTGAAAATCGGACGTCGTAGAAATCATGTTTAATGGTTCTAATTCACTGCTATATGTTAGGTGAGTATGAGTATGTGTTTGTTTCGAAAAAAAGAATTGAATTGGTCGGATTTTCGGGCGAAAATGCAAAATCCCGTAGTCGTGTTTAGGCAAAATTCTGGTTTTTCGGAAAACTTAAAAAATTCATAACTCTTGAACCATAAGTCGGTTTTGACCCCCGTTCGAAGCGTTGGTAAGTTAACGAGATTATCTTTCTATAAAAAGTGGCTTTGAGGCCTGTACCTGGTTCAATTATAGCAGAAAATTGAAAACATATTATTATGTTGATTTTTACCGTCGCGAATGTGTGTGATTGATGTGTTATTGTGCAGAATACTTTTGTTATATAACGTATAGCTTGTGCATGTTGTGATATGATATGCTGTGGGTAGCCGTATGACGTGAATCCTAGATGGTGGAATCGATTATGAAATATAGTCTTTTGACAAATATATGCATATTGTTTGTATGTGAAGAATGCATGAGAACATATTGTGAAAATGTGTGCATTGCTTGATAAATGTGGTAATGATATTGAAGTGTAAATGCATATTGATTGTATGCGATATTGTGAATGCATGAGAACATATTGTGAATATGTGTGCATTGTTTGAAAAGGTAATGAGGTTGAATTATGAATGCATATTTGTTGTATTCGATTATTGTGAATTAATGCATGAGAGCATATTGTAAGATATGCGTGCATTGTTTGACAAATATGTTGATGAAAAGTATGAATACTTGATTATATGATATGTTGTGTGTGCAATCTTGTTTAATTCTTGAAGGGAGGAATTATGTGAATGCATGGGATTAAGACGTGTGATCGGTCTTAAGTGCATTTTGTTGTTGATTGCATATGCATCATTTAGTCAAGAGGCAATGTTTGCTAGTTTCGTGGAGGCTAGTGACTTGTCCCAAACCTAGAGCGGGGTTTGAAAGCTTAGGGAACGGGCTTTTGTTGTTATCGGTCTAGGGAACGGACCCGGTTTAAGTGTAAAAACCGAAAAATGATAACAAGTGTTGGTACCACATAGCATGAGTTACATTGAGTTGCATTGAGTCTCATGGAATGAATATATGATTGTTGTATGAAGTTATGCATAGGTGTATGTACATGACTTGTGTAATTGTGAACTATGGATATGTTTGATGATTGTCCATATTTGCCTATATATATATATATATATATATATATATATATATATATATATATATATATATATATATATATATATATATATATATATATATATATATATATATATATATATATATATATATATATATATATATATATATATATATATATATATATATATATATATATATATATATATATATATATGCTTTGTGAAGTATATGATGAGTTATGATGAAGTATGGTGAGAATGGTGGAATATGCGTATGTGCATTACTTGTGTAATTGAGAGTTGTGAATATGTGATTATTGTATGAAAGTATGCTTATGAACATGAATTGTTGATTTGAGAATTATGAATGTGTAATTGTGAATTAGTGAGTAAACATAATATGTGCATGTTCATGTGGAATGTTGAGATTTATGGATACGTGCATGATGAATATGCTTGGTGATTATCCATATTTGATTTTATATATGTTGTATTGTACATGATGAGTTATAATGAATTGTGGTGAGAAAATGTGGAATATATGTATTTTGTGCTTGTGTATTTGTGTATATATAATTATATGCATTGTTATTATGATAATATTTCTCACCCTTCTGCTGGAATGATGTCCTACATGACATCGTGCAGGTATCAAGGAGTAGTATTGCTCGTAGTTACGAGGTCGCTTTTGGTGTAGCCGTTTAGTAATTTAATTATGTTGGGTCGAGTCATGCTCTGGTCATGTAACACTGGGATCGCTTGGGTTGTGTTTAAGATATACATTTTGTACTCTATAAACATGTTTATATCCATTAGAATATTATGATGTTGGCCTTAGTGCCTAAGTGATGTTGTTTTATGTGATAAAAACAAATGTTTCTTTTATGAAAATTGTGGTATAATTGAATCCGCTGTTACATGCAAAGTGAAGTTTTGTAAAGCATAATTTTATATGGAAATAGTAATGAGCATGACAGGTGGTTTTGATATTTTGAAAGTTATGTGTAATGTCCTTTTGTAAATGCATCGAAATTTACTCTGATTATTCATATATTATCCGTGGGGTTTAGAAGGGTGTTACACTTACCGGTTGGAGTGGATATACAATCACCATGTCCAACAACACGACTAGAACTTCCAGTTACAAACAACTTCCCATGAAAATCTTGTTGGAATGGTACATTATTCATTAATCCTACTTCATTTTCACCACTATGCAAATTACTATCATTAACTAGCTATGTAGTAGATTTCAGCGAGAATGCTGTGAACCAAGATCCTCCATTTGACCCAGACAAAGCCCTTATAACATTTGCCTGCATACACCAAAGAACATGCAAAAGTCATGATAAGCAGAGTGACCTAACAGAGTGAAAGACATAAGACCATCTGTTACGACTTGCAAAGAAATCCTAAAAAAATGGGTGAACAATTAAAGTGAATGTCAGCAAACTCTGCCCTAAATGATTTTATCTTGTGACATACACTCCACTCCAACTCCAATTCCTTCATCAAATAAAAGGAAGAGAATTAAGCCAAAATATTTCAAAGACTTTAGCAAAAATATATTAAAATACAATTTGAAAAAAAATTAGTGAGTATATCATATGCAGGAGGCCCTTCAATTTTACAATGCATATCATGTCATGGTTGCCTTTGACCCTGGGTTCCTGCCTATTATATATCCTAGTCACATTTTGAGATTTTTTTTGATATGTTTCTATAGTATCAGGGAAATGTAATTTTTTATTTGTTAATATGAGAATATATATTTTTGTTATTTTCACACATTCTTATATTTGTTATAAAAAATACTATATATATCTACAATTTGTCTCGTACATTGCACGGGTAGAAATACTAATTAAAATAGAAGTTGCATACAAAGATAAGACACATGTCAATTATGCAATTTAACACGTAACTTTCATAGAATTTATTTTCTTCCAATATTTTTTAATATTAAATTCAATATGAACTTTTGTATTTCGTTCAAGTTATTGTTTAAATAATTGTAGGTACATAAATAGTTACATGAACAATTAGTTAGATCCTAAAATAAGACTAAATTGATATGTACATTACATATTATAAATGATTATGCTACTAAAGAGAATTGATCAAAAATAAATTATGGTTAAAATGATAACTCGGTATTATAATTAACATTGGCATCATATTAGCATATAAGATATTTCTCTATTCTCCTAAGTTAGACCAAATACTTGATAGATTAGGCAGTAAGTTAACTTTTCTAATTTATTATAAATACTTTTTAATAAATTTTATACATGTCTTGATATGTTCTTAATAAATTTTAGTGAAAATATAAGAAGTTTGAAAAGAGTTATTGTGTGTGTAATTTCCTTTATACTTTAAGAATTATTCTGGACCTTTTATTTTTTTTTAAACTGGTCACTCTAAGACGCTAAGTGCATGATAAGATTATTTTTCATACTTTCTCACTTTCCAACCTAAATATCCTCTACTTAATTTAACAATTGATTAGCACTTAAGCTTGAACTTAAATCATATGAATGGTGATGCTTGAGATATCTTCTTCTTGATTAGATGCCATTATCAAGAACTATTGGATAGTTATCACAAAGAACTTTTGAAAAGAGCTATCAATGCCTAAAGACGTTTGACTTAGGGAGATATCATCTTTAAACATTGCTTGACAATCCTCACTAATTTTCATTATCAAAACTAATTGACGATTATGCTTGCACAACATATATATATATATATATATATATATATATATATATATATATATATATATATATATATATATATATATATATATATATATATATATATATATATATATATATATATATATATATATATATATATATATATATATATATATATATATATATATATATATATATATATATATATATATATATATATATATATATATATATATATATTAATTATGTTTCATTTATTGATGATTATACTCGTCAATGTTGGGTTTACTTTATAAAAAATAATACTGAACACTTTAACATTTATCATATGTTTTATGCGATGGTTTAGAATCAATATAATATTGTTATAAAGAGCTAACATTATGATTTAGGTGGTGATTATATCTCTAATAAATGATCTAAATTACTTGCATATGATGGTACTATTCACCATATATCTTGTGTTAACACTCCTTAAGTAGAATGAAGTTTCTTAAAGAAATCAACATCATGTTATTAAAATCCTTCATTCCCTTTTATTGCCAGCATTGATTCACATTAAGTTTAGGAATGAAGCATTTCTTACTATTTCCATGATATTAATAGAATCTCGTCGTCTTTCACATCATATTTGTCTCCTTTCTAAAAACTGTATGAATATATCCCTTATTATGCTTCTTTGAAAGTATTTGGTTATGCTTACTTTGTTTTGCATCCACAAGAAGGTCATTGGTTATATTCATGTTCTATCGTATGTGTTTTTCTTGGTTACGGAGATGTTCAAAAGGGTTATCGTTATTATGATCCTCAAGTAATAAAAATTTATGTTTCTCGTCATGTTGTATTTCTTGAACATTTTCTTATTACTTTTTTCTTATGATTCTGATATTACTAGTAGTTCAAAACTCATTCATATCGATTCTTTTGGTTTTAATCATAATTAAGGATGGCAATGAACCGAACCAACTCGAAAATAGTTCGGAATTCGATTCGACAATTAAATCGTTGAACTAGGTTCATGAACCAAATGAGTTGAGTATGAGCGAAAAATTAAGTTCATTAACTAAATAAGCTGAACTTGAACTATACATAGTTTGACTCGTTAGGTTCATGAGTCAACTCGATTACATATGAGAAGAATTATATTGTCTTTAAGATTAAGTTTAAATATTTACTCCAAATCTTAGACAAATTTAATCTTCAATTTAGTAGTTTTTGAATTAAACTCTCAAATGTATCTCTTGAAAGTTGTGTAGGTTTTGAATTAGTAGATTTTGAAGAAAAAGTCAAATTTCAATATGATAACTTTTATTTTATTTTAATATTTTATTTTAAAAATATATATTTATTTAAAATGTCAAATATACTAAAAAATATATATTTTAAAAAAATAGTTTTTAAGTCCGTGAATCATGTGAGCTAAACCTAATGAGATGAACCTAACGAGTTGAACCGAACTGTTCGTGAACTTATAACGAGTCGAGTTTGAGCTTAAAAAAAAGTTCGTGTCGAACTCGAACTCGAACAATTCTTAACGAGTCGAGCCGAACTGAGGTGAGTTCGACTCGACTCGACTCATTTCCAGCCCTAATCATAATGTTTTTACTGGTTATAATTTAAGAACTGTAGGACTACTACTACCGTTAATCTTGATTTCGTCATCTCCCTTGTCCCCATAGTTGCTGCTGAAATAGTATTAGTGTGAGTTTTTGTTATCAGATCTGCAGGGATTGTGTGATATTACTGTCGTTTTATAGTTGGAATTTTTTTAAACATAGAACATAAAAGGGGTTTGTTTTGATTTCGTAACGCAACGATCGACTAAAAGGTTATAATCAACAGTAAAAGTTTTGGTTTTAAAATCGATTGATAAAAACATGTCAAGATTAGGGCTCGATAATCTATTTCATACGTATTTTCTTAACAAAGCATGTGAACTCATTAACAATAAATATAATCACATATCCTCTCAAAAAAATTCATCTCTAAAACAAATTGTGAGTTTTATCATATTGATTCTTAGATGATCTCTCAACCTACCTATCAATATGATAATACTAAAGGATTAATATTAGTGAATATCAACTGACAAAACTATCTATAGACTTTGTTTATTGAAAGATGAAAAAGCTAGGCCAATAGTTAAAACATATCTCTCAATAATGATCCAACACAATTATTACATAAAACTAGGTTTTTCACCATATATTCATCATCAAATTGTTCACATACAAACTATCAAGAGAAATACATACAAAAGTTAGGATTATCTACCACTAATCTTGACACAAAAGTGACTTAGCTACACATAACCATGGTAGCTTACTTCACAAGTTTCGGGAGGAGATGAATGAGCATCCACGTCGAAGAATCGAACTCGGATGCGAATCCAGCTTCTATGTATAAAATCTCACTCTTTGGTGAAGAAATATAAAAAAATAAGGTGTTGGTGTGTAAAAGTAGGTTATGATCCCCAAAAATGATCAAAAGTACTTATATAGTACATTCAGGATCTATCATGTTTGCACTGCGAGAATGGTCCCGACCATTTAGACTTCAACTTTCCCGGAAAAAGCTTTAACCGAGAATTGAAAAGAAGCACCATTTGACTAGCTTGAAAGTCTTTTTGTCGGACCTTCTTGTCATGATAGACTTTGACCTTTTCTTTGTAAAGCTTGCTTGAATGATAAGCATTGTGCCTCATTTCCTCTAATTCATGGATTTGGACTTTTCTTTTCTCACCGGCCAAGTTACGATCAAAATTCAACAATTTTAATGCCCAAAGAGCTTTATGTTCCATTTCAACTGGTAAATGACAAATTTTGCCGTAAACCATTTGAAACGGAGTTAAACCAATGGGAGCTTTGTAAGCGGTACGATATGCCCACAAATTAGCCCGGCCCGGATCACTCTCCTTGATCGGTAGAGTCCTTTGAATGTTTGCACTACAACTCGCATCAAGCGTGATTGTTTCTTGGTCCATAAATCTCCTCTTCTTGGTAAGGATGTCTTTCATGAACTTTTCATATTTGGGAATTTGTTCAAGAGCTTCAGAAAATGGAATATTAATTTGTAATTGACGAAATATATCCATGAACCGAGCATAATGCCTAACATTGTCTTTCTTGGTTGGAGCATGAGAATAAGACAAGTTTTGAATTGGAATTCAACTTAACTTCTCTTTCCCTTTCTTGATTTTTTTCTTTTTCTCTACATCTTCTTTCTCATGGTTCTCATTTTCAACTAATTTCTCCTTTTCATTTTTTTCAATTTCTACCTCACCATTTTTTTCTTCCTCTATAATCTCATCATTTTTTTCTTCCTCCACAATCTCATCATTTTTCACATTATCATTTTTTCTCCTCCACCTACCTCTCTTCCACTCCTAGTCACAATGGCTTTGCAATGCTCATTTGGATTGCTTTGAGTATTAGCGGAAAAGGATGGCCCCGGTTGTTGATCGACTAATTGTTTCGCAAGTTGCCCAACTTGGTTTTCAAGATTCTTGATTGATGTCTCATTACTCTTTTGGTTGGCCATTGACATTTGCATGAATTGATTGAGAGTTTCTTCTAACTTTTAACTTCCACCTTGAGGCTGTGTAGGTTGATAAGGATTTTGACGGTTTGATGTTTTGTCATCTTGTATCCAACCTTGTTATTGATAACCTTGATTACCTCTTTAATGTTAACCTTGGTTGTTTTTATAAGGTTGTTGAGGTTGATACCTTTGGTTTTGATTTCCCGCATAATTTACATCTTCCACAACCGGAGGACAATACTCGGTAGGATGATCTCCTTTATAAAGCTCACAACTCGCCACTTGCTTGTTGTTGGGAATCTCTTGAATTTCTTTAATTTGTTGTGGAAGCTTTGACATTTGTTGCATTAATAACTCCACTTGTTGTGAAAGTAATTTGTTTTGCGCAAGGATCACATCATTTGTTCCCAACTCCATCATTCCCGGTTTTCATTGAGGTGTACCACGGTTGTGATTTTCTTGGTGATCATTCAATGCCATCTTATCAATGATGGCTACCATATCTTCTGCACTCTTTGCCATTAACGATCCACCCGCGGTAGCGTCTAACAAAGTTTTGTGAACAGATTGGAGTCCATATCTAAAGATGTGCACTTGTGTTAATTCATCAATACGTGGCCTTTGCATTTTTGTAACATGGATTTGAAACTCTCCCAAGCTTCACTGAGAGATTCATTTTCTCCTTGATCAAACAATGAATTTGCCGTTTTTGCTTTCCTGAATCAGTTGTGTGGAAAAAATCGTTCAAGGAACTTTTCTTCAAACACATTCCAATCCGTCATCATCAAAGTAGATTGATCAAGATACCATTCATTTGCCTTCCCGATTAAGAAATGCATAAATAATCTCTTGAATAAATATTCTTCTTTAGCTTCTGGCACTCTCGTTGCACCTACAATCTCATAGAATTTGGTGAGATGTGTGAACGGATTCTCGTGATCCATACCAGTAAAAAGATTTTGGTATAGAAGCGCAAGAATTCCCATTTTCATATTCGAATGCCTACCGTTGTGGGCATTGCACACAAATTAAGCAGTGAGCCTTGGACTATTGATACATGGTGTTGAAGCAAGGGTGGTGGTGGATCTTCCATGTTTGGCGATGGTAGTGGTGTAGAACTAGAACTTTCTTCTCTTTCTCTTCTTTCCTTGGCAAGTTGCCTCCTCCGTCTAGTTTTGTTATTCAACTTACGTGCAGTTCTTTCAATCTAAGGATTGAAAATAAGTTGATCTGCAGGTAACTTTCCTTGCATAAACAGAGTCTACAAAACTTAACCAAACAAATTAAGAAGCACAAGAAAAAGGAACTTAGGTAAACATAGTTTAAAACATTAACTATTGCAATGCTTGCAATATCATACAACAATCCCCGATAATGGCGCCATTTTTTTGAAACAATATTAGTATGGCTTTTTGTTATCATATCCGCAGGGATTGTTTGATATTACCGCCATTCTACAGTTGGAATTGTTTTAAACATAGAACATAAGGGGTTTGTTTTGGTTTCGTAACACAACGACCACATAAAAGGTTATAATTGAAGGTAGGAAAAACACTTAGAAGGGGGGGGGGGGGTTGAATAAGGGTTTTAAAAACAATTAAGATGATAGTAAAAATAACAAGGTATTTTTATCCTGGTTCGTTTAAACTCAAACTAATCCTGTCCACCCTACCAAGGTGATTTTCCTTTCTCAACAAAGACTTAATCCACTAAATCAAACTGATTACAGTGTTAACCATTAAGACAACTGTCTTAGTCTTCTCAAGAAATCTGACCACACTTGGTCTCTTAAGGAATCTTTTACAAAAGATAAACTAACAATGTGTTTAAGATTTGCTTCTAAAAATCTATATCACAACAATGATTTATACACAAGTTAAAGAACGGAATAAAAACTATTCAGCTTTGAAGAATGTTTGTATGAGTTTGCTTGTTGAATAATTTGTCAAGTGATTCGTCAATAATTCATTAACTTTGAAGTGATGCTGAGACTTGCTTTTATAGTACTTGAATTCCATTTCTCAAAGACTGCGCAACATTGTGCATTCTGTTGCTTTTGTCTTCTATTGAC
Organism: Lathyrus sativus; assembly: GCA_963859935.3. Taxonomy (NCBI): domain Eukaryota; kingdom Viridiplantae; phylum Streptophyta; class Magnoliopsida; order Fabales; family Fabaceae; genus Lathyrus; species Lathyrus sativus. The sequence continues at coordinate 356,063,452 of OZ012737.1, forward strand.
TTTTCCTTTCTCAGAAGGGGAATGTTCTGACAAATCCTTTTTGTCTGAATTCCTGTGTCATGCACAAATGAGGAAAGAGCCGTTTGGATAAGGACAAGGAATATGCCAACGGATCTTTATTTGAACAACATCTTCTTCAACAACTTTGGAACATCTTGCATCAGATCCTCTGATGATGTTCCTAGTTCTTCAGATCAGAGTAACTCTAACAGAGTTTTGCAGCAAAGTGCTTTAGCGTGAAATTCTTTATCAGAACATACTATCTTTATCAGAGCCTCTGTACTTGCAGCGTTAAGTGCTTCCAGAGTCTTCTGAAGCTTTACGTATGCTCTTTACTCAAATTCTTCTCAGCTTCGCTCAGAGTCATTTGTAGCAGATCAGAGTCTTCTGATGTATTGCTTCTGATGCTCAGAGCTTTATCGTTCTGTAGTGTTCAGAGGCGTTCTTGCTTCTAGAATAATATTAATTTTGATATCTAAAACAAATAAACACTTGAACAAAATTAGAGTATATAAATTCTCTATACAAAATTTCATTAATGTTATCATCAAAACAATAAGATATATTAAACACCAATCTGTGTTCTAACAATAATCAACGGTAAAATTTTGGTTTTAAATCGATTGATAAAAACATGTCAAGATTAGGGCTCGATAATCCATTTCATACGTATTTTCTTAACAAAGCATGTGAACTCATTAACAATAAATATAATCACATATCCTCTCAAAATCTTTCATCTCTAAAACAAATTGTGAGTTTTATCATATTGAGACTTAGATGATCTCTCAACCTAACTATCAATATCGTAACATTAAAGGATTGGTATTAGTGAATATCAACTCACAAAACTATCTCTAGACTTTGTTTATTGAAAGATGAAAAAGCTAGGTCAATAGTTGAAACATATCTCTTAATAATGATCCAACACAAATATTACATAAAAACAAGGTTCTTCACCATATATTCATCATCAACTTGTTCAGATACAAACTATCAAGATAAATACATACTAAAGTTAGGATTATCTACCACTAATATTGACACAAACGTGACTTAGCTACCTATAACCATGATATCTTGCTTCACAATTTTCGGGAGGAGATGAATGAGCATCCACGTCGAAGAATCGAACTCGGATGCAAATCCAACTTCTATGTGTAAAATCTCACTCTTTGGTGAAAAATATCAGAAATAAGGTTTTGGTGTGTAAAAGTAGGTTATGATCCCCAAAAATGATCAAAAGTACTTATATAGTACATTCAGGATTTGCCATGTTCGCACTGCGAACAGATTATTCACCTAACGAACATCAAATTAGCCACCTGATGTGCCTCTGCATAATTAAATCGTCACTGAGACAACTCTTAAGTTCACCGTGCGAATGATTATTCGCCTAGCAAACTACTTCACCTACAAGTTCGCACAACGAACTTATGACCCTTTAGCTACTGCCTCAAGTCTGGGATGCTTCCCTTGCTCTTCGCTGATGCATTGCCATAACAAACCATCGCTGGCTTGTTCACCCAATAAACTTACAAGTCTTTTACTACTTCCTCAAGTCTAGGAGCATTCGTTGGTTCTTCACCAGTTGTTCGCAAAGTGAACATTCACTAGCAAGTTCGCTCAGTGAACTTACTGATATCCTTCTCTTCCTTTTGCAACCTTGTTCAATTTTCTTGTGCCTCACACTTTGATGATTTAATGCCTACTTCTGCATAATAACATAAAAATCAAAGGTACCAAAGGTATTTTCAAACAATTGAAGAATGACAAACTTTCGAGTAGTAATTTCAATAAATCAACACAAAAGGGTTGAAAAATGCCAATTATAAATGATAAATTTGAAGCAATATTGACATCTAACAGTTACCCAACATCCTCCCACGACTATTGATAATCCTCTTTCTTGTTATATGTCTTGTGACCGTAAGTCTACTTCGTGGAACCTTATTTTGAAGGTGATATGATTTTAAAAAGGACAACAACTTTTGATGATGACAACTAACGATGACTCCAATGCCTTATGACAAGTCAAGAATAAGTGATTAAGCAGATAAAGATGCAACCTAAGTATTAAGGTTTGATAGGCTTGACTACCTGGTAATGGAAACCAAAATGGAATATAAACCCAAGCCTCATCTCAAGTGAACTCAAGCAAATGTCGAGAAAAGTAAGTATTTGACTAAGTCTAGAAGTACAAGAAAGCCCTATCTTAAATAGTCCGAGTGAATACTTTGTAAAGCAAAAGAGAATTCTCGTAAAAGTTCATGGTTAAATCACACACACACACACACACACACACATACACATACACACACACACATACACACACACACACACACACACACACACACACACACACACACACACACACACACACACACACACACACACACACACACACACACACACACACACACACACACACACACACACACACACACACACACACACACACACACACAAACACACACACACACACACACACAAACACACACTAAAACACATTTTCAAAATGATTTATTTCAATAAAATATCTTGAAAAATGTCTTGAAGTTGTGCCATATGAATTGGAAGCTATCAAAACTGTTGTAGGCAAAGTTTTTCCTTTTCTAATCGATTGGTACATTTTTCTAATCGATTAAATCAGTTCAAAATTAAGCTCTAAATAATTGAGAAAATACCTTAATGATGTGCAATGACTAGATTTCTTTTATTTCCTTTTTTGAAATTGGTAATCAATTACCTTTGAAGTTTCTAATCGTTTAACATTAGGTACTAATTGATTAGCTTATCTTAAAAAGCATTAAAATCAATTTCCTTTTTTAGCCAATGTCTAGCCTATAAATAGAGACCCGTTCCCTCATTTCAAACAATCTAAAATTGTTTTTTGACCTCTCTCTCTCTCTCTCTCTCCTCTAAAATTTCTTTTACTTGCTCACACTAATATTTTAGCTGAAGTGCTTATGCGAGAAAGTTATTTTGTAAGGATAAGTTGTAATTCTGGAAGGATAGAATTGTAAAATTCACCAAGGTTTTTTTTGTTTATACCTTCGTTGAATATTATCCATTTAGTTATTTTTCGGGTTAGAAGCAAAACCCAAAAAATATTTTGATTTGGGGATTGTGTGATCAAGGCCTTATTTAGGTTTGAGGTTAGCCCGTGGTAAAATCTCATAGGTTCTTGGTTAGCCCGTGGTAAAACCAAGGTTAAGTTAAATCTTTGCCCAATATTAAAAGCTTGAATAAGGTTATAGATTAGTGTGGTATTAAAATCTCTCAGGTTATTATTTATCGCATGTTAAATCAAGGTTTAAAAGTTCATGAGCTCAGCCTATGGTAAAAGCTTACAAAGTTTGTTTAGAAACTTGAAGACTAACAGCTCCAAGATTCTCGTGGAAAGAAGACTAACTGCTTCAATATACTATTTTTGGAAAGAGGACTAACCACTTCAATCCACCATTTGTAAAAGACTCAATTGCTAAAATCCTATTTTTATTGTTTGGTTGGAAGTCAACCAGTTTTCCTTTTATAAGGGGGCCGCGAGTATTTCCTACTAAAAACTCTCAAAATTTATTGGATACTCAAGATCAATTCTTAGGGAATAGAATAATTTGTTTCTTGACTCAACATGTATAACTCCTGGTGTTTCTCTCTTCCTTTAAGTCTTTATTTTCTGCAATTTATTTTTGTTAGACGATAGGGGGTGAATAGATCATAAATTTTACAAAAAAAACTTTTGGCAATTTTTTTTTCAAAATATGATGCAGCGGAAAAACGACCCGAATCGAATCGTCTAACTGAACCTACTATTGAGAAGTAATATACATGTTGCAATCTAAATGGAGTAATAACAAACGTAAATGTTCAACAACGATAAAGCTTCGAATCAATTAAATGCAATGTTAATCGTAACTCGTATATCCAATGAACTAAAACACAATCAAAATACGCACAAACAATTTATCAAACAATTGGCGTGCAATCGATAACAAATGGAAATATAATTAGTTTTGTTGATGTTAAAAGCCAATCACAATCAAAGTGATTGTGATTATATCAGCAGCAACACCTTTAAAAGGTAGTAGAAAACAATTTCCAATCAAATTGATCAAACAACAATGAACTCGATAAATTGTAAAATCAACAATAAAAGATATATATATATATATATATATATATATATATATATATATATATATATATATATATATATATATATATATATATATATATATATATATATATATATATATATATATATATATATATATATATATATATATATATATATATATATATATATATATATATATATATATATATATATATATATATATATATATATATATATATATATATATATATATATAGAGAGAGAGAGAGAGAGAGAGAGAGAGAGAGAGAGAGAGAGAGACAGAGATAGAGAGAGAGAGACTAAGATTTGTTTAGGAAGTTTTCCAATCGGCCTCGCTATGAGTACGTTTGCCCTCAATTCATAATTGAATTGAGATATTTTTATTAAACTTTTCTTTGCAAAATCATTTATACAAGAGATGAAGAATGCAAACCCCAAAAACCCTATTGTTTTGTATTGATTCTTCCACCTCCAAACCATGATCAAAGCTTGATCAAGTGACCAACAATGTGGCTACAATCCTCCAATTATCCCGAGCACGCAACATTTTGAAACCCAAGATTCCCGAACACAATTCATCATCGCATGCTACTCCCTTGCAAGGAAATCACCTTGTCCCAAGGCTTTCACTCGGTCGAATATGTGTTGACGTGATCTTGTCCAAAACCTTCAAATTAACCCGATCTTGAAGGAAAACCCCACCTTTATTTTCTTATTTGAAACACACAAAGCTCCCAACAAAAAATTCTCGATTACACCAAACCTAATTGGACGTTGTCAACCCTAATATAGATGGTCACCCAATCAAAAAATGATTATGTGTAGTTCAATTGTGTGTATGCATAGAAGAAGAGATGAAGATGATGGGAAACTTTGTAATATGGTTTTGTATAGGTTTTATTCACTAGAAAACCTTACCTAGAAAAAAATGCATGTATGAGTATATATAGGTATGTGAAGAAAATGGGCAAAATGATGCAAGAAAAATAAGATGCAAAAAGAATTTTTCAAGTTTTAAATTGCATAGGTCGGTCTATCAAGGTGTTCAGGCCGACTTGTGAGGCGACCTGAGATGTGACCTGTGGGCAGAACCTACAGGATTCGTTCTTGGAGCATTGGAGCCGACATGAAATATGGATGTGCTACGGAAGCTGAGGCTTCCATATAGTCATACCCTAAATTTGTCCTACCAATTTTAAATATTTTTGCATTTTCGTTCTTATTTCAATTTTACATTGTTTGCTTAATTTCTTGTTATTTAGACACGTATCCGCTTGCCATTGGAGGACTTTCCAATTTTTTAAATCATTTCTGGCCAATGGGAGCATGACACGTGGCCTAAAACTATTTTTGTGTTTTTAATTTTATCATGTTTTCCTATTTCTTCGTACTTTTTTTGTTTATTAATAGAATGTATATTTTGTTTAATTAGATTAGAATTTAGATTATTTATTTTATAGTCTTAGAATTAATTAAAAGTTAGATTAGATTAAATTGGGTTAGAAAATTAGCTTTAGACTTAGTTAATCAATTTTAGATTAGATATTATTTAGTTTTAGAATTAATTAGAAGTTTAGATTAATTGATATTATATTATTATTAGAGTTAATTGATTAGGATTAGTTTGTATTTAGTTTTAATGTAGTTTTTGTCTTTTAATCAATTAATCAACATGTTAATCAGGATTTTACAAGGTCATTTTTGTCTGCCACGTGTCGAACAGTGGGTGTATAACCCACTGTTCATCATCCCCAACCTGGGATTTTTCACGGAACCCTAGAATCTGCAGCCGCCCACCTCATCTCCAGCAATTCATCATCTTCATTGCTTCATCACCTTGTTCAAACCAACCAACCTAGAAAATCATCCATCTTCAAACAATCACCAGAAATTCTCTTCCCGTTCATTCACCGTCTTCCAACTTCAACCATTTTCCATTGCAACAACCTTCGCCTCCATTTATCATCATCATCAACCCTTCCAAACGCAACCCAAAAATTCCAGCCTCCATCAACCTCACAACAATACAAACCCATTCTCCCCACATGTTTCTTCAACCCACCACTCTTCAACATGCTTACAAACCCATCACAACAGAACCCCAAACCTCTTCCTCCATTAACCTCCGGATTCTCACCCAGAAACCCATTTTCTAACAATTCATCAACAACATCCAAACGAAACCTGTAACATCAACCCATAACCGCACACCTTACCTTCCATAAACCCGCTCGCGACCCATTTTTCCAACCTCTGATCCACCATTAAAACCTATTTCAAACTCAAACCCATTTCCAAACCTTCATGAACCTCTCACTGAAACCATTTTTCTTGAACCTAGATCTCCAACCCAGCAACAATCTTCGAAATCCACCATAACCCGTTACCACCACCTCAACCCGTCCGAGACAACTCTTATTCTCGCAAATCAAAAAACTTTCCACCATCACACAAACAACCTATTCTCTTCCAAAACCCATCGCAACACAATCAACAATCTAAACTTTTACCCCCATCTTCGCCCAAAATAACACCTTCAATGCAACAACAACTTCACCTTCATCTACTATCACCATGGCCAAACCTCATTACACCTTTTCAGAAACCCAAATCATGTTCGCGAAACCCAGAACTTCAGAGAGAATAAATCAAGAGGAAGAATTTTGAAACCAAGAGAAAGACAGAGTCGCGCGCGAAAGGGAAGGTCGGATGGAGTGATTTAACTTTGCGCTGTTTTTTATTTTGAGAGATATGAGGAATTTGAGTTATGTATGTCGTTGTGTTAGGTAGATGGCAATGTTAGTTGTTGTGTGTTGTTCTTTCGTTGGCTTGCTGTTTATTTTTAGGGGATGAGTTTGGGTGATGGGCCTTTGATAGGCCCAATGTGGTCCCAGGCTTTGATAGTTTTTTATACCTCCCCCAGCATCTGTACCCTCTACACGATTTAAGGAGAGGTGATGGGCTTAGCCCAAATGACCCTCTCCATTCCATCATATTTGCAGCCCCCTCTTTTGTTTCATACCCCCTATTTCTTTTTTTAAAAACTTTTAAGAAAATTGTAAAATATTCTTTTTTATAATTTAGTTTATAAGTTTTGTTAATATTTCTTCTAAATAGCTTTTCTAAAAATGTTAATATTTTATATTTTAATTTCATTTAGAAATTATTTAATATCTTTTTTTAGAGATCAAATTTTATTTTGTATTTGGGCATTTTATTTCATTTGCACTGTTTTGGGTCGATGACGAGACCTCAAAATTGTTTTTCTGTCAAATTATTGATGAAAAACGATAAACCCGAGACCAACTTCTTTTACATGTTCATTTTCGATTTTTATCAATTTTTATCCATTTATTATTCATTTTATTTCTTTTCACCTTTTTTTGGTCAATGATGAATATTTATAATTTATTATCGGTCAAACTATTGATAGATGATAATTTATTCGAGATAATTTCATTTTCTATTTCAAGTTCTTCTCCATCTTTCGATTTTTATTAATTTCGTCCGCGATCTATGAAGTCTTTTATTCGTAAGCGTCGCGTATCGAAGTCGATAACCTTCTCAATTTTAAATCTATGGAAAATGACCATTTAGGTCATTTTCTATACTTTGGGATCGTGATAGGCTACCTTCGGTTAATCGACATAATGTTTGCGATTAAGACGAGATCCCACCCTTTTGTCCGTGCGACAAGATTAAATTTGAGAATGGTTCTCAATATCATTTCTCTATCTTGTTCATAGTACGAATATCAACTCACGTGACCTCCTATAGACCGACTTTCATTATAAGTCAAGCTACGATGGTTTAGCGTTACATTTGCCTCGATTTAATTCCTAACCAAACTAACCACTAACTTTAATTTCCGTCAAATATTAATTGCTTTATAATTTTGTCAAATATCATTGTGGATATTATTGTATATTATTCATATTGTCATGTCATATTCATCATTATAATTCACCCATATTCGAAAACACTAATAAACTATCAAAATTCTAAAAGCCAAATTGGTGGACTGTTTGATCATTGGTCATTTGCAGGAACCCTGACATTGAGTTTGTGCCCGACTTTGCTCAAGGTTTAGTTTAGGACACAATGCACACACACGACTTTCTCTTGGGCTACCTGACAATGAAACCCCTTTATTTCATGCAATCCCGTGTAAATTACATGTACCCCTCTCCCATTCCGATGTATGTTTCGCATTTCTTTGATTATCGGTTCATCTTCTAGGAGCACCCATAGGGACTAGCATAGATCAAACTATTTCCAAACTAATTCTCGATTCGTCATCGAGCTATTTTCAAACACCCTCGTAAGTTGAGTGCTCATACGTATTCGCCATCAACCTATTGCACACACTTCATCGCGGTTTTGATATTTGGGGCATCCTCAGGGACTAGTATCGTTTCTCACAATTTTACCCTTGATGCGTAAGTCAAGTCGGTCCCGTTTCTCAAACCATTTCCATTCCCACACGTTTTGCACGCGATAATAAGTTAAACCCTTGATCCAACGTCAAGCGGATTTTCATAACAAACTATCAATCAAATAATAATTATTTAACTCTTTTCGAGGTGTAAAGAGTGGGTTCAAGTCTTTGAGCTCGCTTTCAGTTGTTTGGATGCGAGTTATCTTATTTGTGTGTGAGCAATTGACGCCTTTAAATAACATTAATAACTCGACGTCGTTCAACCATCGTCCAACTACTCATCCCTTTAAACACCACTCAAACAACCTTCTTTGGTGATGAAAAAGAGAGAGTTCCAAGTCTTTGGTTCGCTCTCCCGATTACTTGGGTCCGAGAAGTCTTTCTTAAGCTTCAAGTAATTGTCATCAGTTCAACCTCACCCTTTCAAGTACAACCCTGTCTTCAAGATGAAAAAGAGAGAGTTCCAAGTCTTTGGTTCACTCTCCCGATTACTTGGGTCCGATAAGTCTTTCTTAAGCTTCGAGTAATCATCATCCTTACCCACCTTCAAACTCATTCAATCCCGTTTCTCTTCGTGGTTGTTACCACAAACTACGACTGCTTTGATTCTTCATTCTCATTTGAATTTAAGATACGTAGGCACAAGATTATGATGATATTGGCGAGCTACCTCCTATCCATCCTCCCATTTCCCGTTTCTCTTCGTGGTTGTTACCACGAACTACAGACACTCTGATTCTTTATTCATTCTTGTATATAAGATACGTAGGCATAAGATTGCAATGATCTTGGCGAGCATACTTCTACCTTTCTCCATAATCCCCTCCATCTTTCGTTCCCCCCATCCTTTCCTGTAGTTGAACTATGATGCTCTGATTTCTCATTCTCGTCCAAATAAGCATACGTAGGCACAAGGGCCCCAATCCTTGGCGAGCAACCTATCCTCTAACCATCCCCTTTCCCCTTAGCGTCTTTATCCCTTTATAGTACCGTTTTAGTATTTAGTATTGAGAAGAGAAGAACTAAGCTTAGCTAACATTCATCACAACTCGAATTAAGAGGTTCCTGTTGAGTACAACAGACGTGAGGGGTGCTAATACCTTCCCCTCGCGTAACCGACTCCCGAACCTAGGAACATCAGGTTGTGACGATCGTGTTCCTTTCCGTTTTTAAGAGGTTTTCTCAATATTTTCCTCTCCCGTTCATTTGGGATAAATAAAGTTCGGTGGCGACTCTATCGAACTGCATTTCCGTGCCTTTCGCGTGAGGGTCGTGTTCTCGAATGAATTTTCGAGGTGCGACAGGTGGAGACTCTGCTGAGGACTATTGCTCCATGCAAGAGAGAGTCGAGCCTATCTTAGTTCAAGTAGTGAGCTTGTTAGATTTGCTTATCAGTTTTTCTCTTCCTGTTTGTTCGTTTATCTATGTGTATCCTTATCTGTTTTGGTTGTGCTTGTGACATTATGGGGTTGCTATGCTTTTGGGCATTTTGTGAGATGGCTATACACCCGAGTCCAAGTAAAACCCTAAGATTAAGATGGTGGTTGTGTAGTGGAGACTTGTGTGGATTCTTTCACATCGAGTTGAAGCGAAAACCCCGCTTGGAGTAGATTCTCTTGGAGATGTTGTTGTTGTGGTAAGTCTTTGCCATGGCAATAGCACTTTCAAGCCTGAATCGTCGATCCTAAGGACCATTAACCATTTTATCCATGGTGGTTGGTAGTGTTGATTCCTTGTGGATTAATATGAATGCCCCAATCAGATAAGATCCCTTGAACATATTACTTCCTTATAGTGATATTTTCAACCTCAATCTATGACTCTGAGAACCTTTTCTAGAATCCGTGTGTCGATGGTTATGTAGTTGATGCCTCCAAGAAGTCTTTCTCACGTGGAAGATACAAAAACCTCACCTAGAGGAGATTCTTTTGAGGACATTATCGTCGTGATGAGGCTTTGTCATGGCTATGATATCTTTGAAAGATATTCATGACTCTAGGCACTTACCCGTTTTAGAATCCTACCCGTGGGGTTTCTTTGAGCAGTGACTGTGGTCCTTTATCCGTTCACCCGACTAGCTTTAGAACTGTTTGAATTTGTGATCCTGTGATCCTGGATCTTGCATCTTGCATTACATATCAGTTGCATTGCATCTCATTTGTTGCGCATCTTTCATTTTCTTTCCTCCGACGGTTTCTCATGTTTCTCTTTCCTTCCTATACAGTAAATCAAGTTGATTCCTCGACACCAGTATGCAACTAGAGCCAATATAAGATGAGTGATGGAGCAGATTCAGCAAGAGCAAGATGCCTTCAGAGAAGAGTTGGATTCTCTCAAAGGAAAGATTAATCAGATCCTTGAAGCCATCATTGCAGCCCGAAAGGAAGAAGAGATGCATGAAACTACTGTCGTCAACAACAATGGCCAAGGACAAGGGTCTACCACCAGATTACCAGTTCCTATTCCCAACCCTTATGGAATTCCAATGAACTTCGCTACTATAGCTGAAGGGACTACTTCTCAACCAATCCATGCGCCTGGAGTTACTGTTGGAGCTATTCCACGAGCTCAACCAACTGTGGTTCAGATCCCCGTTGTAACACCCCACTTCCCAAATCAATTAAAATATAAACATTATAAATAAACATCAGAGTTGTTCACCTCCCAAGTGGGATATCACATAATCAAATCTAACACATCGTTCATTAAAAATGTTTTCACCGAAATACAGCGGAAATTATTCATATAATGAAATACATCAAATTCATGATACGTCACAGGAAAAGAAATAAGTTCAACAAAAACAACTAAAACACCCAAGTCCCGTGCTATGTATCAGAGCATCCTAAGACTCGACTGGCACACCACAAATCCAAGCTAGCTAAGTACCTGGATTATCTGCACTTCCGAAGAAGCACAGACCACAACAACAACAAAGGGGTGAGAAAACATGATCAAAATATATCGGTAATTACATACATGAAGTAAAGGTAGTAACTACAACAATCATATCAATCATCACCTAAAATTCACCAAACATGACATATAGTCCAACCAATCAACGTAATACATCATAATGCAAATATGCAACGCAACACCATGCATGCAGTACCGACTTATTGGTTCATTCCATGTGAACCCAGATAGATCACATACACCCACCCTTGGCCATGATCCGTCCCCACCAATTCCCCACTCAAAGGAATACGAATGGATCACATACACTCCATCGAGCAATGACTCATTCCACCAACACTTCATAATATGCATGACACCAAATGCATACAAATTCACACAAGCATACATTGTGCATACGATTCTCAGATCACGCCACCATACATCACATATACATAGATATGTCATACACCAGTCAATCAGATACTTACATAAAGTATTAAGGAATTCACTTCCTATCACCAAATACAAAATTTCCATCATTCAATCACCATCCCTACACTTATCATGATCAAAGGGATCCTACAAGGCTAATGCACAAGGCAAAACAACACAAAACCACATTCTGCCATCACGTTCGCTGAACCATTCGCCAGGCGAACCCTCACTATGGCTCGCCAGGCGAACCTGCTGGAGAAGCCTCGCTGGCCACATTCGCCAGGCGAATTTTATACCCTTTAGGTCTGGGAGTTTATTTGGAATTACTCGCCACTGCTCGCTAGCACTCGCCAGGCGAACCCTCGCTAACCTTCGCTAACCTTCGCCAAGAGAACCTTCGCCAACACTCGCCAGGCGAAACCCTGCGAATGCTGTGATACCCCAAAATCTCCACTGTTCTACAATGCTATCTCAGTCAATTCCAAGCCTAATATGCTACTTCTATCTCTTATTCTATCAGTATTACAGACCATAACATCATACTTGCCAATCGACCTATAATTCTTACTCTAATACCAACATCAGATACTTTACCGACACTCTTAGAGTTACTCAGAACTTGCCCAATCCACATCAACATCAACACCCACACATCAAGGGCAACAAAAAATCATCACATATCATTATATATACACAATTCATCAAAAATCAACAATATTTAACATCATAGCAACAATTCAACATATTCATCAGAATACCTACGGGGTTAAGGAGTCCCCTCTACCCAGTTCATGTATATACCATCCCAATCAGTTTCTCCCCCCTTACCTCGATTATATCTTCGATTGATGAAGAATCCCCTACCAATTGATCGCTCTAGCCTTGTTCTCCTTTCTCTTGCTCTTCCCCTCAGAATCGCTTATCGTGTTCTCCCTTCTCCCTTCTCTCCACTTTCTCTAACTTCCAAATGTATCGTAAAACACAATGACCCCTCAATTTCTTATTTTAATTATTTAATCTCAATAATAATAATAACTAATAATAATAATAATAATAATAATAATAATAATGATAATAATAAGACCAATTAACATTATTAATCATTATACTACCACCAATATTATATTATATTATATTATTATTAAATTCCACATTTTATTAAATAGCTCCTATAACTTAAGGACACCCACCCAACGCTCTCAGGAACACTCCCACATAAGGGCACCCCAAAATACAATAAACACCAAAAAGACTTAATAATTAAAAATGGGTGTTACAACTCTCCCCCACTTTAATTATTTCCGTCCTCGAAAATTACCTGATGGCCGGAAACAGTTCCGGATACGCTTCTCGCATCCTGCTTTCCAATTCCTAGGTCACACAGCCTCCTGCCGCTCCTCCCCAAGCTACTTTCACTAATGGTATCTCCTTCCCTCGGAGCTGTTTCATCTTACGGTCTTCGATCCTCAATGGCGTCGTCTCAACAGTAAGATTCTCCCGGACTTGCACTTCATCTCTCGGAATCACATGAGATGGATCCGAAACATACTTCTGCAATTGCGACACATGAAACACATCATACAAGTTCGACAATTCAGGCGGCATCGCCACCCTGTAAGCCACATCACGAATCCTTTGCAAAATTTGATACGGTCCAATAAACTTAGGATCCAGCTTCTTGGACTTCAACGCACGACCCACACCAGTCATCGGGTTAACTCTTATGAATACGTGATCACCTTCACTGAATTCCAATTCTTTCCTCCGGTTATCATGGTAACTTTTCTTTCTACTCTGAGACGCCTTCATTTTCTTACGAATCATCTGAATCGTCTCAGGAGTCTACTGTACAATTTCTGGTCCAAGCACCACATTCTCACCAGTCTCATACCAACACAGAGGAGTCCTACACCTCCTTCCATACAAAGCCTCAAACGGTGCCATTCCGATACTAGAATGGTAACTATTGTTGTACGTGAACTCAATCAATGGCAAATGAGTGTCCCACGCACCACCTTTCTCCAACACGCAAGCCCTCAACAAATCCTCAAGCGACTGAATAGTCCTCTCTGACTGACCATCAGTTTGTGGATGATAAGCTGAACTCAACTTCAACTTAGTACCCAACGCTTCCTGTAAACTCTTCCAAAATTCCGAAGTAAACCTCAGATCTCTATCCGATACAATACTGGACGGAACACCATGTAGCTTCACAATTACCCGAATATAAATCTCTGCTAGCTTCGTCAACGGGAAACTAATATTAATCGGCACAAAATGTGCAGACTTCGTAAGTCGATCCACAATCACCCATATAGCATCAAATCCCCTCGCCGTACTCAGCAAACCAGTAACAAAATCCATAGTTATACAGTCCCATTTCCAAATTGGAACTTCCAACGGTTGCATAAATCCAGAAGGTCTCTGGTGCTCTACCTTCGACTTCTGACACGTCAAACAAGCATAAATAGACTGAGCTATATCTCTTTTCATACCAGACCATCAAAATAACTTCTTTAAATCATGATACATCTTCGTAGCTCCCGGATGGATACTCAGATTACTGCGATGTCCTTCACTCAAAATTAACTTTTTCAGTTCCTCATTATCCGACACACAAATTCTGCCTCTAAATCTCAACACACCTGTACCATCCAGTTTAAAATCACTATCAGAATCATTTCCTGCTCCAGTCATCAAATCTACTAACTTCACATCCAACTTCTGGTTCTCTCTAATTGTATCCAAGAAATCATTATTCACCTGCAACATCCCCAACATCACACTGTCTGCCGTAATCTCGCAAACCATGCTCAAATCTCTGAACTGTTTAATTAGTTCGATTTCTTTCACCATTAAAGCCGACATATGAATCGCTTTTCTGCTCAAACCATCTGCCACTACATTAGCCTTCCCTGGATGATAACTTAAACTGAAGTCATAATCCTTTAAGAATTCCAACCATCGCATCTGCCTCATATTCAGCTCATTTTGATCAAACAGATACCTTAGACTCTTATGATCACTGAACACTTCAAATCTCGAACCATATAAATAGTGCCTCCAGATCTTCAATACAAAAACAACCGCAGCCAACTCAAGATCATGAGTAGGATAATTTCGTTCATGCACTCTTAATTGTCGAGAAGCATACGCTACCACTTTACCATTCTGCATAAGAACTCCGCCTAATCCCATCTTAGACACATCACAGTACACTACAAAAGGTTCACTCGGAGTCGGCAACACTAACACCGGTGCCGTAGTCAATTTCCTTTTCAATTCTTCAAAGCTTTCTTCACAAGCAGCATCCCACATAAAAACTTGGTTCTTTCTCGTCAACTGAGTCAATGGCAACGCTAAAGTAGAGAACCCTTCAATAAACCTTCGGTAATAACCTGCCAAACCCAAAAAGCTTATAATTTCCGTCGCTGTCTTTGGCGGTTCCCATTGTAATACTGCACTTACTTTCGATGAGTCAACAGATATTCCATCACCAGAAATCACATGCCCCAAGAAAATCATTGTCTTCAACCAGAAATCGCACTTCGACAGTTTAGCAAACAACTTATTATCCTTCAGCACCTGCAAGGCAATTCTCAAATGTCCTGCATGTTCTTCATCAGACTTAGAATAGATTAAGATATCGTCAATAAACACAACAATGAACTGATCCAAATAAGAATGGAAAATTTGGTTCATATACTCCATAAATACTCCCGACGCATTAGTCACTCCAAAAGGCATTACAACATATTCGTAATGTCCGTATCGAGTTCTAAAAGCCGTTTTCTGAATATCACCTTCTTTAACTCTGATCTGATGGTAACCCGATCTCAAGTCGATCTTACTGAACACACGAGCTCCTACCAACTGGTCCATCAAATCGTTAATCCTTGGAAGAGGATACTTATTCTTAACAGTCACCTTATTCAACTGATGGTAATCGATGCACAGACGCATACTACCATCTTTATTTTTCACCAATAGCACTGGAGCTCCCCACGACGACACACTCGGCCGGATAAACTTTCTATCCAACAACTCTCCAATCTGAGACTTCAATTCGGACAACTCTAATGTCGACATCCTGTACGGCGCCATAGAAATGGGCCTCGTACCAGGAACAAGATCAATACTAAATTCAACTTTTCGCGTCGGAGGCAATTCTGTAATGTCACCAGGGAACACTTCCGGAAATTCATTCACCACTGCCAATGCTTCCATTGGCGCTTTGTTATCCACCGATAACGATGCAACTAAAGCAAACACCTTAGCTTCGTCCTCCAACAAAGTCCTTAGTTCCTTATTAGATAAAGAATTCGCCAACTCTTCTTCCTCTGGAGTAGGGAACAACAACACCTTCCGAAAACAATCAATGTAGACTCGGTTGAACTCTAACTAGTTCATACCCAGAATAACATCCAAATTACCAAGCGGTAGGCAAATCAGATCCACTCCAAAATCTCTACCGAAAATAGTCAGCGGACACTTCAAACATACCAAGGAAGTAGTCACTAAACAAGCTCCCGCTCCTATGCCTTATTAGGTCCCCTACTATCCGTATCCGTATGTTACTGCTGCGCAATATGCTCCAATACCTTATCAGCCAGATGTTCAAGCAGTTCAAGCTCAAATGCCACAATAAAAAGCCTACAATCAACAAGGATATCAGTATCCTCCTCAGTAACAATAATTGCAAGCTGCTCAACAACAGCAAGGTGCTCGCCAACAGCGTCAGTAGAGAACATGGAGGCCAAATAGGGTATTTGATTGCCTACCAATGACATATGCTAGTATCTTTGCTCAGTTGATGGAGAAGAAAGCTGTTGTTCCAAGAGATTTGGCTCCCCCAATTGTCATTCCTATGGACTATGACGCAAATGCTCATTGTGAGTTTCATAAGGGCGCTCCAGGTCATACCATTGAAAACTGCAGGGCTTTTAAACACAAAGTTCAAGACATGATTGACAGGGATGCTATCAACTTCAATGGGAAGTCTCCAAATGTCATCAACAACCCCATGCCACCGACCAAATAGTGCCAGCATCATATCAAGTCCAGTCA
Organism: Lathyrus sativus; assembly: GCA_963859935.3. NCBI lineage: Eukaryota > Viridiplantae > Streptophyta > Magnoliopsida > Fabales > Fabaceae > Lathyrus > Lathyrus sativus. The sequence continues at coordinate 356,080,431 of OZ012737.1, forward strand.
AGTTCATCCCCGAAGAAGGCAGTCATGTTGCCATTTCTTTTTCGCATTTCCTATATTTTGTCTTTACTTGTTTAAGTATTGTATGCTTTGAACAATTGCCATTCGTATTTGGTTTCATCAATGTATTGTTTATGCATGTTTCGAATTAGTTATGTCTCATTTTTATCACAATCACTGACACATTTATTCACTTCATTTTATCCACTGTTGTTTAGCATGATTTGAGGGAGGATGCTAAAACGAGATACCCATAATTGCGAACCGTATGCTTTCAGACAGAATCTCATCAATGATGTACATGCATTGTTTCAATCCCTAAACACCGGAGATATAAGGAATTAATCCCTAGTAAACCACTTCGAGCCTAGAAGTAGGAGTTTCCTTCAAATATTTAAACCTCTATACTCAACTTGGGGCAGGGTAGTATTCAATTAATCTTACTACGCACTCGAATCAACAAAGAAAAATCCAGAAGACGGTTTTTCATCAATGATCCACGAGATGGCAGTCACAATCCTCCAACAAAATAAAAAAAAGCCTGCTAAGTCAAGCACCTCAAAGGGGACTTAGGCAAAAATCAAGGCAATCCCGATGGATCTGACAAGCAAAGTCAGTCCATGCAAAAGTTAGGGATCAAAAAACAAAATCAAAAGATGTCCTCGAACCCTGAACCAAAACAAAATAATATTCAGTGGCCATTCAAATAGGGTCACTGACATCCATCAAAATAAGGTGACTGCCATGTCGAACAAACCTTGAATCGTCAAGCTTACACCGTCAAGACAAATGCAGAATTAACTGAACATAGGTATGGAGATCATTAAGAAGAAGGGGTGGGTACAAATCATACTTTGAACCTAATATCCTTTGTTTCATAAACTGTGAACCAGACCATGTTACAACCCTTGAAAGACCTAATTGAGGCGAGGTTTATTCTGAAAGCATGTTATCACAAGGTTGTGTAACCTGACTCCTCACATATTTTCTAATCATCAACATTGGTGTCATTATCCTTGCTATATCTTCTACTCCAATCAAATAAGCACAAACGTCTGGGCTAACAGTCCATTCGTCTCACACAGTCACGACACTTCGATAAAATGAAACTTTTTCAAAACTTACATTGAGCCTCGCATTAATATTACCATTTGTGAATGTACAATTTTAATTGAAAATCAGTGTTAGACATCAAAGTCACTCCAACAAAAGACAATCGAAGAGGAACTTGACTTTCAGTGGCTGACACGAAGCAAGACTATCTCAAAACTCACAGGTTGGGGCAAATCATTCAACAGTTCGAGCAGGGGTAAGTCATTTCGAGGCATCAAAGTTTAGCTTTAACTTTATAACTGGTTAATTAGGGGCATACTATTACCATGTTCAAACTGGGGCAAGACCAAGTCGTCCTGACCATCAAGCAGAGTTGTTAACCAGTTTTATAACTGGTTAACAAAACTGTGACCTGCAAGCAATACGGTGGGCGTATCTCGTTGATTCATTGCAAACTAATCTTCCTCTTGGGTGTTCCCCAGTGAGTTGTATCCAGCAAGCGTGACCATTGTCAATAGCCTTGCTATCATCCTTTTGGTGATAGCCGAACTTCGTCGATTCAACCTAGCCTGCATCCTTTTGGTGTTGGTAACCTTCAGATCTGTGTCGTTCTATCATTCTTTTGGAGATAGCAACCTGCGTGTGTGTGTGTGTGTGTGTGTGTGTGTGTGTGTGTGTGTGTGTTTGTCCTATCATCCTTTTGGTGGTAGTGGATGGAGTGAGTTTCGCTCCATCATCCTTTTGGTGGGGGGTCTGTCATTGTATTTGATGTCAAATTGTGCGATAGTGTTTGTCTTATCATCCTTTTGGTGGTAGTGGCCAGTGTGAGTTTCGCTTCGTCATCCTTTTGGTGGGGGGTCTGTCATTATATTAATGGTAGATTGTGCGATAGTGTTTGTCCTATCATCCTTTTGGTGGTAGTGGTCGATGTGAGTTTCGTTCCATCATCCTTTTGGTGGGGGGTTTTCCATCTTGATTGATATCAGATTGTGCGATAGTGTTTGTCCTATCATCCTTTAGGTGGTAGTGGCCGATGTGTGTTTTGCTCCGTCATCCTTTTGGTGGGGGGTCTGTCTTCTTGTTGATGTCAGATTGTGCGATGGTGTTAGCCCTATCATCCTTTTAGTGGTAGTGGACGGTGTGAGTTTCGCTCCGTCATCCTTTTGGTGGGTGGTATGTCATCTTGATTGATGGCATATTGTGTGATAGTGTTTGTCCTATCATCCTTTTGGTGGTAGTGGCAGGTGTGAGTTTTGCTCCGTCATCCTTTTGGTTGGGGGTCTGTCATCTTGATTGATGTCAGATTGTGCGATAGTGTTTGTCCTATCATCCTTTTGGTGGTAATGGCCGGTGTGAGTTTTGCTCCGTCATCCTTTTGGTGAGGGGTCTGTCATCTTGATTGATTTCAGATTGTGCGATAGTGTTTGTCCTATCATCCTTTAGGTGGTAGTGGCCAGTGTGTGTTTCGCTCCATCATCCTTTTGGCGGGGGGGGGGGGGGGGGGGGGGGGGTCTGTCTTCTTGTTGATGTCGGATTGTGCGTTGGTAATTGTCCTTTCATCCTTTTGGTGGTAGTGGCCGGTGTGAGTTTTGCTCCGTCATCCTTTTGGTAGGAGGTCTGTCATCTTGATTGATAGCATATTGTGCGATAGTGTTTGTCCTATCATACTTTTGATGGTAGTGGCCGGTGTGAGTTTTGCTCCGTCATCCTTTTGGTGGGGGTTCTGTCATCTTGATTGATGTCAGATTGTGCGATAGTGTTTGTCCTATCATCCTTTTGGTGGTAGTGGCCGGTGTGTGTTTCACTCCGTCATCCTTTTAGTGGGGGGTCTGTCATTGTAATTGATGTCAAATTGTGCTATAGTGTTTGTCCTATCATCCTTTTGGTGGTAGTGTCCGATGTGAGTTTCGCTCCGTCAACCTTTTGATGGGGGGTCTATCATCGTAATTGATGTCAGATTGTGCGATAGTGGCCAGTGTGAGTTTCGCTCCGTCATCCTTTTGGTAGGGGGTCTATCATCATAATTGATGGTAGATTGTGCGATAGTGTTTGTCCTATCATCCTTTTGGTGGTAGTGGCCGGTGTGAGTTTTGCTCCGTCATCCTTTTGGTGGGGGATCTGTCATCTTATTGATGTCAGATTGTGCAATGGTGTTTGTCCTATCATCCTTTTGGTGGTAGTGGCCGGTGTGAGTTCGCTCCGTCATCCTTTTGGTGGTGGGTCTGTCATCTTGATTGATGTCAGATTTTGTGATAGTGTTTGTCCTATCATCCTTTTGGTGGTAATGACCGGTGTGAGTTATGCTCTGTCATCCTTTTGGTGGGGGTTCTGTCATCTTGATTGATGTCAGATTGTGTGATATTGTTTGTCCTATCATCCTTTAGGTGGTAGTAGCCAGTGTGTGTTTCGCTCCGTCATCCTTTTGGTGGGGGGTCTTGTCGCATCGCCGCGAAGAAGGGCTGACAAAGACAGAAGAGTCATCACCGTTTGTTATTTATCCCAAAAGAGGGAAAGGAAATGATTAGAGAAAACCTAATGAAAACGGGAAAAGACAGGTCATCGCAACCATGTCTCGGGTTCGGGAGTCGGTTACGCAAGGGAAAGGTATTAGCACCCCTCACGTTCATCGTACTCCAAGGGATCCACACTTTGTTATCTACCTAAAAGGGTGTTTACTATCTAAGCTATGGATCATGGACAAAAGAAAAGAAAAGAGACTCAATAGAGCATCGTTGCTCTATGCCTACGTACTCCCTCGTGCAATGGGAAAGTCAGAGTCAACGTAGTTCAACTAACTACGGGTGAAAGGTGAGGAAGTTTGCTCGCCAAGACATCGCCGTCTCGTGCCTACGTATTCTCATATGGTATGAGAAATCAGAGCAAACATAGTTCGAGCTTACAAGAACACCGGTTGGTTCAAAATGTTTTAGGCCTGAGTAGGGTTAAAACTTAGTTCTAGCAATTAGGTGTGTGCAGCTCGACCATTGGAGACTTAGGCGTTACCTGTTTGCGGTAGAACCAAGAGTTAACAAAACTCTCCTTATGAAAAAGGTTTTCAAAATTAGGATCCCGGAGGATAAAAATATTTGAAGTTTGTTTTTGGTTTTTTTTAGAGAAGAAGTGTATTAATTATTGTTTGTAATTCATGTTGCACTAAAGACTATGACCTAGGAGCGATTGCGTTGCATATTGTCCAAAAGACATACGCTAAACACTCTAGAAAATTGAGAGGAGGCCCCCCAATCACCATTTCCCAAGTACTTAAGGCTCGTAACGTACAACAATCCTTATCCTTTATTAGATGTTTTGAGAAAGTTTGAAGATGAGAAGAGAAGGACACTCTAAGGGAGACTAAGACTCAACCTAAAGTTATCATACAAAGTGCACCTATGATTGGGATAAAAGGGAGTTCTACCTAATGTTATCATGCATGGGTTAAAGCCTAAGGTCTATCATAATCAATCTTGAACAAGAGAGATTAGAGGTCCTAAGGGAACGTGGAACAGAAAGAAGAAGAAGAAGAAGAAGAAGAAGGCATAAGAAAATGCAAGTATGCAAACATATAATGCACAATTAGAATGAAAGTGAGGGAGGAACAAAGTGTGGGGAATTAGCCTCCACAAACACATCTCAACCTCAAGCATGCATATGAGAGATGCAAAGAAGGGAGAAGAAAGAATGCACACACAAGATATCAAACAAGTGCACACATGTGGGATGAAATGGGAGAAAATGAATCCTACAACCATTTGTTATCAACCACAAGCCCTAAGGCAAATCAAAAAGAAAGGGATGGAGAGAGGATTAAATGGGAGAATGGGAGGCAATGTGAGGACAGCAAGGAACTCACATGGGCAACTCAACCATAAGCATCACCAAAGTATGCAAAACACACCAAAAGAAGTCCTCAAAGAACCATCATTCAAGGCATGCTTCAAGTACCTCCAAAGGAGGGACTAAGCCATATCAAATGGGATTCTAAAGTCATGGGACAGAAGCAAAGATGAGAGGAGAAGATGCACAAAACAAAAAGCACACACATCAAAAGAGAATGCAAGAAAAGGCATGGAAGAAGACCTAAGTCATTCAACACATTCAACATTTGAAGCTTAAATGGAAAGCCTAAAAGGAATGCAAACTTCAACAAGCAATGAACCATTTTATGACCTAACAATGAACATTCAAACACCTCAATATGTTAATGATATGAATCAACAAGAGTTAGGAGCTCAAGGGATCCATAGAAGTCATTTCCCAATCAAACTAGGTCAAGTACTTGTATGAGCCTCCCTTAGAAGTAACTTGACTTACAAGTTACCTCAAAAATAGCAAAAAGGCTCAAAAATAGCCAAATGAAATCTCAAATAAGCATCAAAGAGTTGGAAACCAGAGGCCAAAAGATCACAACCAAATTCATCTCAAATCATCATCAAAGAATTTGATTCACAAGGACGCACCAATTTGAGAGAGGGTTGTCGAGGGTCAACAAAAATGCCATCAAAGTCAAACCAAAATGACTTAAACCAGGGGCAAAATGGTCTTCAAAAATCATTCAACTCATTATTGAAATGAGGAATTATTTTCATTCATTGGATCAAGAGGATGGATAACAAACAAATCAAAAGCAAACAAGAAACAAGAAATAATCAAATTAAAACACTTCCAAAGAATAAATCCATTTTTAATTGAAAAATAATCCAAAAAATAAAATAAAACTTTCCTAAAAATAAAGGACATCCTAAAATGTCCTAAAATTATTTTTGTAGGATTTTATCACTTTTGGAAGTATTTTAATTGAATTAAAATCAAAACAGAATAAAAAATAAAATGAAAAAAGGGAGGCGTGGCAAATAGCAATTCTCACAGGCCAAAACAATGAGCCTCAATTTCAGGGGGGTGCGTATAGCACATCTGAGCCCAAGACTAAGCCATCAGTGAAACGCCGCATTCCATTAATGCGTTGGCAGGTCAATCCAACACCTCATCCAGTCAAACACATCTAAACCGTTGATCCAATTAAGTCAAATATTCAAAGGTACACGTGGCAACCTGACTCACCAAAATGGAAATAACAACTAGACGCCGGAGCACTGTGCTCCGGTCGCCTTCTTCGATCGTCCCACCGGAGTAGCAGGCGCAAGACTGAACCAAATCAAGTGAAATCTTATACCAAATTAAAGCTCGTGTTATGTAGAATCCAAATCTAGATTTAGTTTTCATTTATCATGCACATACACGCCAAATCGAAGCAAAGAAAAATCAAGCATCAAACTGAAATCATCAAGAACATCAACCTAATCTATCCAGATTTTGCCTACATAAGTAGGGCTTCAGTATGCAACAAAAATGGCGTGAAATAGATGCATATTGGGAGAGAAATTCTGATTTGAAGCTTACCTAACGGAGCCTCTCCGTTGGGGCTTCTAATGGTGACAAGCTTGCACAAAACTATCGAGAAACACTCAATACACTTTAAGGAAGATGACTATGGCTTTGAATTGCTCTGAACGCTCAATGTAATAACTAGAGCTTGGATGCTCAACGCAATAACTGGAGCCTAGATGCTCAACACAATAACCGGATCCTGGATGCTCAATGCAATAACCGAAGCCTGGATGCTCAACAAAGTTGACCGGGATAAATCGGAGCCTGAACGCTCAACGCAATAACCGGAGCCTGGATGCTCAACGCAATAACCGGAGCCTAGATGCTCAACGCAATAACTAGAGCCTGGATGCTCAACGAAATAACTAGAGCCTGAATGCTTAACGCAATAACAGGAGCCTGGATGCTCAACGTAATAATCGGAGCCTGGATGCTCAACGAAGTTGACCGAGATAAACCGGAGCCTGAACGCTCAACGTAATAACTAGAGCCCGAATGCTCAACATAATAACCAGAGCCTGGATGCTCAACGTAATAACCGGAGCCTGAATGCTCAACGCAATAACCGGAGCCTGGATGCTCAACACAATAATCGGAGCATGGATGCTCAACGAAGTTGACCTGGATAAACCAGAGCCTGAACGCTCAATGCAATAACTGGAGCCTGGATGCTCAACACAATAACCGGAGCCTGGATGCTCAACGGATGAAAGAACACTCATCACAAATTAGGAATTTTCCGGAGCCTGAATGCTCGGCATAACGGACCGGAGTCTGGATACTCAACGAAATTGGTCGGAGTCTGGATACTCAACGAGATTGACAGGAGTCTAGATACTCAATGGTTAGAACGAATCTGAAATTGCCATGGTCTGGATACCATACAGGCAGCAAGACATCAGTCAAAAACTTGCCAGGTCTGAACACCATTGTTGCACCCCAAAATTTTCCCAACCTTTTTCTAACTTGGTTTATGTTTCATCTCATTGTTCTAATATTTGCATTTGCATATTATGATTCATTTGCAGGGGATCAGGAGAGGTGTGCAGGACAAGATGAGGTTACCAGGATTCTAAGCCTAAGAAAAGAGTTTTATTTAAGTGGTTAAGTGCTTATCATCATTAGGAGAAGATCAAAGCTCTTTGAAAGAGTGGGTGGATAGTTGTGGTTTATCTCCTATCTTGGAGGCCAATTGAAGACTATCAGAGGATTGTGAGTCCATGGTTATGGATGAATAATGTTGTGGGAGCTCATGGAGTGTTTTGAAAGCCATTGTGGAGCTTATCCAAGTTGTTACATCATGTGCAAGAGGTTGTAGTCAGAGGATTGTGCATCTAGGGTTTCAGCTGCCTAATGCAAGATCAGCTGTAAATTTGAAGGAGTTGAGACTTGATTATAAGACATTATGATCATGGAAAGTTGTGTTGAAGTACCTAATATGTTATTTAAAGATTAATTCAAGAAGAATCAAGGGTGTGAGAAGTTGCTAAGTTAGGGTTTCCAAGCTGGTCAGTGTAAAATCCCCTATTTAGTGCCTAACTTCAATATCACATATCTCAAGATACAAGTTTCATATCACTTTGATGCAAACATGAGACTTGTAGAACATGTTCTTAGCTTTATTTTGAGTACTATAAATCTTCTATTGGATTTCTAGAGCTCAAGTTATGATGCTGACAAGTTATGGGTCCTCAAATGAATGTGATTTCAGTCAACAAATGTCAACCAACTTCCAAGGCATTTTTGGCCTAGAATCGTGTTTCATATCACTTTTACCCAAACATAAAAGTTGTTCCTTATGATCTTAGCTTTCCAAAAAGTCCTAGAAGTCCTTCATCTGATGTATAGAACTCAAGTTATGAAGCTTGCAAGGCAATGGTATTTTGGAAATGTAAGATTATAGGGCATTTTCATTATAGGTCCATTTCATCCATTTGCATACTTCAAATGGAACTTTGTCCAACGTGAAAGTTTCTTCAAAGGACATCAATGGCATTGTGAAAAACCAAATTGTCATGGAGTATGGTTGGATAGGAAAAATGGTGAAGAAATTTCATGAAAAAATCTTTAATAGGGGAAATTCAATTAATTTGATTTTTGAACTTTTGCAAGGCATGTTTGTTCATATTTTGAGTCACAAGAACATAACAAGCAAGATGTACAAATTGGATTTGAGTTTTGAGGCCAATTTCACATGCAAATTCATGGTTACTTCAAGTGTTAGTCACACATTCAATTTCCACCATGGGATCAATTCAAGAATTCATTTCCATCCACATGATCAAAGTAAAGCACCAACAACTAGTTTGAATGAGAATCAAGGGATTTGGAGCCAAAATGGACGTGGAGATGAAGCTTCCATTTCCAAACTTTGGATTTTTCAATTCCTCATAACCAGGCCAAATTGGGCCTCCAATTGATCAAGGATCCATAATATATAAGTTTCTGATGAAGAACAAACTCTCATTCGTGCGCTTTGGTGGAGATTGGAGCAAATTACAGTTGGAGTTTTCAAGAACCAAGTGAAAATCGTGAATCCACATTGAAGCCAATTCATAGCAATTGAACACCATCAACCTCTTCCTTGAAGTTCCTTGATTGATTTTGCAAGGTTTTGCGCAAGCTTGACACCATTACAAGACCCAACGGAGAGGCTCCGTTAGGTAATTTTCTTTTCAAGAATTCTCACTCTATACGCATCCAATTCATGCCATTTTTGCTGCATATTGAAGCCCTACCTACGTAGGCAAATTCTGGATAGGATAGGATCATGTTATTGATGATTTCAATTATGTGCATAAAACTTTGAAGCTTCGAATTGCTTCATTCTTGAGTGAAAAATGAAATCCAAACCTAGGTTGATGATCTATGCAACGAGAGCTTTAAATTGGTATAAGATTCTATACGTTTTGGTTAGGTTTTAGGACTGATACTCTGGTCAGGGGCGCCGGAGAAGACGACCGGAGCACAATGCTCTGGCATCTGGTTGTTGTTCTCAGGCCGCCTGCGTGTCACGCCACATAAGCATTTGGACTTTTGACTTCATGAGATCCACGGCTGTGATTAAGTTTTACCATCCAACGTGTTGATCTGAATGCCAACACATAAATAATACGCAACATTTTGTTACATGGATCAACCTTGTTTGGATTATGGGCCTGAAACGCTAATGGCACCCCCCCTCAATTGCAGGCCCAGTAGGATGAACTATGATTGTTGCTATTTACCACGCCTTGGCTTTATTTTTTTTTCTTTTTTCATTTTAATATCTGTTTTGATTTTAAATCAAGAAAAATACTTCTAAGTGTTGTAAAATCCCTAAAAATTACTTTTAGGTACTTTAGGATATTAACTAATTTTTGGAAATTTTTATTTCCATTTTCCATATATTTTTCAATTAAAAAGGGATTTTCCTTGTTGAAGTGTTTTTATTTGATTTGAAACTGTTCTTCCTTGTTCTTGATTTGTTTTTGATCCATCCTTTTGGTCCAATGAGTGAAATTTTTTCCTCGTATTCATGATGAGTTGAAGAAATTTTGAGGGCCATTTTGCCCCTGGTTTGGGTCATTTTTTTTTACTTTGAATGCATTTTTGTTGACCCTCGATTCTTCCATTTCAAAGTGGTACACATTAGGGTTTCATTTCCTTTAGTGGTGCTTTGATGGAACATTGTCCTCATGCTTTTGGCCTCTGGTTGCCAACTCACTTGTGATTATTTGAGATTTTATTTGGAATTAATTGAGCATTTTTCCTGTTTTTGAGATAGCTTGCAAGTTAGGTTATTTCTAAGGGATGCTCATACATACAAGTGACCTAGTTTGATTTGGAAATGACTTTTATGGATCCATTAAGCTCTCAAATCTTGTTGATTCATACTTCTAATATATTGAGGTGTTTAAATGCTCAATTATAGGTCTTAAATGTGTTCATTTCTTGTTGAAATGTGCATTTCATTTTAGGATTTCCATTTGTGTTTCGAGTATTGATGTGTTGAATGAATTTGGTCTTCTTCCATGCCTTTGCTTGCATTCTCTTTTGATGTGCAAGATTTTTGTTTTGTGCATCTTCTTTTCTCATCCCCACCTCTTTCCAATGACTTTAGGATCCCATTTGAGATAGCTTAGTCCCTCCTTTGGAGGTACTTGAAGCATGTCATGAATGATGCTTCCTTGAGGACTTCTTTGTTTGTTTCTTGCATAATCATTAAGATTGCTTATGGTTGAGTTGCCCATGTGAGTTCCCTTGGTTCTCATATTGCCTCCCATGATCTCATTGGTTTGTGTCCTCATTTCTTTGCATTTGGTTTGCCTTTGGGCATTGTGGTTGATGTTTGAATGGTTGTAGGATTTATTCTCCCATTTTCATCCTATTGTTGTGTGCAATTGTGTGCTTTCTTTTGGATTGTTTTCTTCCATTCCTTTTGCATTTATTTATTGCATTAATAAAGGTTGAGATGTGCTTGTGGAGGTGTTTACCCCACACTTTTTCCTCCTTTTGCTTGTGTGTTGCATTGCATATGCATCCTTGCATCTTACTCACTTTATGCTTCCTTCTTCTTTTTCTTTCTTCTTTGCCATGTTCCCTTAGGATCTCTAATCTCTTGAGATTATGATAGACCTTAGGCTTGAACCCATGTATGACAATATTAGGTAGCATTCCCTTTTACCTCAACTATAGGTACACTTTGCATGAGAGCATTAGGTTGAGTCTTAGTCTCCTCATCTTCAAATTCTCTTAAAACACTTAATAAAGGTTAAGGATTGTTGTACGTTACGAGCCTTAAGTACTTGGGAAATGGTGATTGGGGGGCTTCCTCTCAGTGGCCTAGAGTTTTTAGTGTAAACCCTTTGGGTGATATGCGACAGATTCACTCCTAGGTCATAGTCTTTAGTGCAACATGAATTACAAATCAAACTTACAACACTTCTTCTCTAAAAACACAAAAACAAAACTTCAAACCTTTTTATCCTTCGGGATTTTAATTTGAAAAACTTTTTTCATAAAGAGAGTTTTGTTAACTCTTGGTTCTACCGCAAACAGGTAGCGCCTAAGTCTCTAATGGTCGAGCCGCATACACTTAACTGCTAGAACTAAGTTTTAACCCTACTCGGGTAAAACATTTTGAACCAACCGGTGTTCTTGTTAGCCCGAACTACATTTGCTTTGATTTCTCATACCAGATGAGAATACGTAGGCACGAGACGACGATGTCTCGGCGAGCAAACTTCCCCCACCTTCACCCGTTGTTAGCCGAACTACGTTGACTCTGACTTTCCCATTGTACGAGGGAATACGTAGGCATAGAGCGGCGATGCTCTATTGAGTCTCTTTTCTTTTCTTTTTGTCCCTGATTTAGCTTATATAGGAAACACCATTTTAGATATACAACAAAGCGTGGATCCCGTCGAGTACGACGAACGTGAGGGGTGCTAATACCTTCCTCTTGCATAACCGACTCCCGAACCCGAGACATGGTTGCAATGACCTGTCTTCTCCCATTTTCATTAGGTTTTCTCTGATCGTTTCCTTTCCCTCTTTTAGGATAAATAACGAACGGTGGTGACTCTTCTGTCATTGCCGGCATCTTTTTTGGCAGTAGCGACAACTTGCGACTCTGCTGGGGACAAGAACATCCCCTATGCGAGTCAATCCTAGCGCTTGGTTGTTTATCTTTTAGGTGTATGAATATATGTGTTGTACTTTATCTTTCTGCATTTACTTTCAGCATTGTATATATCATTATTGCTATGTTGTGGGGAGGGAATGTTCCATTGAGAGATAAGCTGGACCCGGGCTTGAGTATAGACATAGCATTAGTAGTGGAAAGTAGTGGTGGGCGTGCATGCTTTGCATGTACTAGTTCACCATGAAATTCACGCTCAGACGAGATTCTCTTTGATGATTTTCTTTCCAGCCCTTTGGGCTTGAGGGGATTTTGGATCTGAGAGTTATCGACTCTGGGGACCGATCATTTGTGATTCAGCTAAGTGAGGTCTCTTCGGGAGATTATGATGTCAAACCATAAATGGTGAATGTATCATCGTTTCTTGAAAGTTTGTGACGCCGATGAACGCATAGGATGTAGAACCTTATCAGTGGATAGGTCCATACCTGTGAGAGGGATTGGGTTATGCAGGAAACCTTGACTTTCAGACTACCCGATTTTCTTTGCAGTGTGAGTCTATGTTCTTGATACAAGGGGTCCTAATGACAGTGATATGTTCTTGCTAAAGCGGAGCGCTGGTTCTTCTCGATCAACATCACAACAATCTTGATCCCCTGTGTGCATTTGCATTTGCATTTTCATCTGCATTTTCATTAACATGTATTTATGTTGCAGGTGCATATTTCTTCCTCGATTCTAGTGATCTTGTTCCTTACTTTTAATGTGGAGCCCTTGAAGAAGACAGTGGCATACAAGTTTCCTACTCTGGATATTGGGTCGTTACTGAGTTTGATTGCCATGGATGATAGGAAGGTAATGGAAGACTTCGAGCAATCCTATGGGAAACTCTTGAGCTGTGTCTGCAAGCCTTCAGTCTATGAGTTGGATGGTCTCCAAACTCTGCTTCAGTTTTATGAATCTCAGTTGAGGTGTTTCTTGTTTCCAGATTATGTATTGGCACCTACCTTAGAGGAGTATTCTATGTTGTTGGGAGTCCCCATATTGGATCAGATGCCATTCTATCACTCTGATGCTGAGCCTGATCTGGCTAATCTTGCTGCTGCTCTGCACCTTGATATTTCTGAGATTTCAAGGAAATTTGGCTAAGACGAATGGGATGTATGGTTTTCCTTTGTCCTTTCTGGTTGCTAAGGCTCAATAGTTCACCAAAGTGGGTTGTTGGGTTGTGTTCAATGCTATCTTAGCAATGTCTATATACGGTATCATGTTATTTCCTAACATTCCAGATTTTGTCGATTCAGACGCGTTCCATATCCTTGCTTCAGGAAATCCTATACCCACACTCCTTGGTGATGTTTACCATTGTGTTCACTACAAGAATGAGAACCTAAGAGGAAAGAACATATCTTGTTGAGCATCTTTATTATACAGGTGGTTTGCTAGTCATCTTCCTAAGACAGGTCCATTCGTTGCTACTATTGGTATTTCAGAATGGTCAGAGAGGTTGATGGGATTGTCTGCAGAGAACATTATATGGTTTGACAGGAATATGCTTGGTACAGAGATCATCTATAGTTGCAGTGGATTTTGTAACGTCCCTATGGTCGGAAGGAAAGGATGTATCAACTATAACCCATCTTTGTTGGTCAGACAGTTTGGATATGCACTGAGAGATCCTCTGTAGCAGCCCAAATTTCATTAAATAATTAATTGTAGTAATTAATTGATTTAGTGGGATTTTATATTAATGTTGGAATTAATTTTTATTAATTGGTGGATAGAAAATTAAGAAGGAATTAGAGAGGAAGGAAATGAGGAAAATATATATAAGAGAGAAAGAAAAGAAAAGAAAGATAGAAAACATTTGGAAAGAAAGAGGAAAGAAGAAGAAAGGAGAGAAAGAGAAGAGAAGAAGAGGAAAAGTGGAAATCATCAAGAACCAACATCAAAGCTCCGATTAATCGAGGTAAGGGTGAGAAATGTTTCTATTTGATCATTGCATGATGTTATGTATGTTGGGTTGGGGTTTTGGTAGAGTTTCCATCACTTTTCATTTAGGGCAAAATGTTGGATAATCGGTAGATCGAAGATTTAATCGGTTGAAACTGAGTAATAATGTCGTAGAATAGTCGGGTAACATGTATTGATGCTGTTTATACTGATTTGGATGTGTGAGAAGTTGGTTGATGGTGGATTGAGAAGGAGGAGACAGAATGAAATCTGTTCTGCGCAGGTTCGCTGGCTCTCGCCAGGCGAGCGAAGGCGAAGCTTCGCCAGGCGAAGCCTAGCGAATGCTGGCGAGTAATTATAAGTTAAATCCCAGTGGACTTCGCTGGCGAGTTCGCCAAGCGAAGTGGATAGCGAAGGTTCGCCCAGCGAAGGTGCTGGCGAATGGTGGCGAATGAAGTCAGTAGCCACTGACTTGGGTTCGCTGGGAAGTCTCTCCAGGCTAAGCCTAGCGAGTGTTCGCTGAGAGAGTTCGCCAGGCGAAGGCCAGGCGAAGGTTCGCTGCGAGGGTTCGCCAGGCGAATGAAGGCGAATGTGACAACATTTTTCTCTTGCTGTGTTGTTCATGTGGTGATGGTTTGGTTGCTTCGCATAGGTTAATACCTCTATGATATGATATAGATATGATCTATTGTGATGATGTGTACTGTGGATAGCCTCCGGGCGTGAATCCTAGTTGATGTGCGATGCGTATTAATTATGATAAATAGAAATACATGTGAATACAATGATGAATGTATGTGTATTGTCTAATGAACTTGTGAATCCTTCATGGTATACAATTATGTGATGAGTATGCATGAGAACATTGTGGATATGTGTGCATGACTTATAATTGTATCAATGGTATTGTGATGTGAATACCTTGATTGTGTGATATATGTTATATGTGCAATCATTGTGTAATTCTTGAAGTGATGAATTATGTAAATGCATGAGATTAAGATGTCGGTCTTAAGTGCATTTGTTGTGGTTGATTGTACATGCATCATTTAGTCAAGAGGCAATTTCTGTTAGTTTCGTGGAAACTAGTGGCTTGTCCCAAACCTAGAAGTGTGGGTTTGAAGGCTTAGAGGACGGGCCTTTATGGTTATCGGTCTAGAAGTGTGGACCCGGTTTAATGTAAAAACCGAAAAAAGATAGCGGGTTATCGGTCTAGAAGTGTGGACCCGGTTTAATGTAAAAACCGAAAAAGATAACGAAAGTCGGTACCGCATTGCATGAGTTGCATTGAGTTGTTGAGTCACATTAATATATGACATATGCATGAAGTGATGCTTATGTGTGAATGATGAGATTGTGAAATCGTGAGAGTATGCATGATGTGGAAATGCTTTACAAATATTCGTGTTGTTATTATATGTGTGGCAAATATATATATATATATATATATATATATATATATATATATATATATATATATATATATATATATATATATATATATATATATATATATATATATATATATATATATATATATATATATATATATATATATATATATATATATATATATATATATATATATATATATATATATATATATATATATATATATATATATATATATATATATATATATATATATATATATATATATATATATATATATATATATATATATATATATATATATATATATATATATATATATATATATATATATATATATATATATATATATATATATATATATATATATATATATATATATATATATAACTAATGAATTGAATTGTGGTGAGAAATACGGAGTGGAACTTGTATTGATTGCCTATATATACATAATCTTATGCTTTGATTATTATGGTTATATTTCTCACCCTTCTGCTGTTTTATAATGCTCTACGAGGCATTGCAGATTAGTATGTTGGAGTCCTTTTGTGAAGATTAGTCTTCATTCTTTTGAGTCTGCTGCTCTGATATGTAACACCGGGTAGTTAGACTAGTATAGTCATTCTTTTGTGATACATTGCGATGTATCAGCTGATGTGGTTTTGTAATATAACTGATATGATATATTAATTTGGATAGCTTATGTGTACGTGGATTAATATTTTGAAAACGATCAAATGATTTTATCTTCCGCTTAAATTGAAAATGTTACATATTTTATGGAGCAAGTGTTTTATTGGTAAGTTGTGACATTCTTCCTTTATACCTTATCCTAAAATTTTTACTCTGGTGAATTTGTATGTGCTTAATTGTTTTATATGCATTTATTTGGGGTATAGAAGGGGGTGTTACAATAGTGGTATCAGAGCTGGTCGGTCCGTCCGGCCAAGTTGTTAGAGTGTTTTCTTCCTGTGTGTTATTGATATGCGTGTGTTGCATTATCAATATTGGTTGTTCTTACGTGGTTCTGTTGCTGGAATTAGTAAGATGGTTGCAGGGAGGAACGACGAAGCGATTGCGGAGGCATTGACGAGATTGGCGGGGGCAATTGGGCAGAATCCTCCGGCCAATGTGAATGTGAGGAATCATGCTGATGATGGATTCCGTGCTTTGGGGAAATTCCAAAAGAATAACCCTCCGGTCTTCAAGGGAACTCATGAACCGGACAAGGCACAAATTTGGTTGAAAGTTGTGGAAAAGATTTTTCGAGTTATGAATTGCTCGGATGCACAGAAGGTGCAGTTTGAGACTCATATGCTCGAAGAAGAAGCTGAAGATTGGTGGGGTAATACTCGCCAAAGATTTGAGGAAGATGATATTGTGATTACATGGGATTTGTTTAGAGAAACTTTTCTGGAGAAGTATTTTCCAGAGGATGTGCGGGGGAAGAAAGAGATCGAATTTCTTGAGTTGAAGCAAGGTAAATCGACGGTTGCTGAGTATGCGGCGAAATTTGAAGAGTTGATCAAATTTTGTCCTCACTATAATACTGGTAATGCTGAGAGGTCTAAGTGCCTCAAGTTTGTGAACGGTTTGAGACCCGATATTAGACAAGCTATTGGGTACCAGGAAATCAGACGGTTTTCTGAGTTGGTTAACAAGAGCAGAATTTATGACGAAGACAGTAGGGCTAGGTCTAGCCACTACAAGAGCCTAAGTGATAAGAAAGGAAAAGGACAATTCAGAGGAAAACCTTACGTAACTCCTGCCGATAGGGGGAAACAAAAGGTTGGTTTTGGCCAGAAGCCAAGTGGGGGAGTTTCTACCCAGGTCAGGTGTTACACTTGTGGTGAAGCGGGGCATCGTGCTCCGGAGTGCAAAAGTGTTGAACAGAGGTGTTTTAAGTGTGGCATGCCAGGCCACAAGGCTCTAGAGTGTAGAAGCGGTGCAGGTGTTACTTGCTATAACTGTGGTGAGCGAGGGCACATCAGTACCAAGTGCGATAAGCCGAAGAAGAATCAAGGGAGCGGGGAAGTGTTTGCTCTATCTGGATCTGAGACTGCTAGCAACGATCGATTGATCCGAGGTACGTGCTTCATTAATGGTACACCTTTGATCGCTATAATTGATACCGGAGCTACGCATTCTTTTATTTCTTTAGATTGTGTTAGAAGGTTAAATCTTGAGTTGTCTGTGATTGGCGGCGGTATGGTTATTGATACTCCTGCTATGGGTTCGGTAACTACACCGTATGTTTGCTTGAATTGCCCGTTGAGTATTTTCAGTAGAGATTTTGGGATTGATTTAGTATGTCTTCATTTAGATCAACTGGATGTCATTCTTGGAATGAATTGGTTAAAATTCAATCGTGTGTATATTAACTGCTTTGACAAAACGGTTATTTTTCCCGATTCGGATGTTGAAAGGGATTTGTTTATGACGAGGAAACAAGTGAAGGAATCGGTGCAAGATGGGGCTACGGTATTCATGCTTATGGCAACTATGAGAATCGATGGAAGTGAAGAGATTGAGGCTTTGCCCATTGTTAGAGATTTTCCGGAAGTATTCCCTGAAGAGATAAAGGATTTACCGCCGGAGCGAGAAGTGGAGTTTTCGATAGATTTGATTCCTGGAACTAGTCCGATATCGATGGCTCCATATCGTATGTCGGCCTCGGAGTTAAAAGAGTTGAAGAGTCAACTTGAGGATTTGCTCGAGAAGAGGTTTATTCGCCCGAGTGTGTCACCGTGGGGTGCACCGGTGTTGTTGGTTAAGAAGAAAGAGGGTTCTATGAGGCTCTGTGTGGATTACAGACAGTTGAACAAGGTGACTATTAAGAATAAGTATCCACTTCCAAGGATTGATGATCTGATGGATCAGTTGGTTGGTGCAAGCATGTTCAGCAAGATTGATTTGAGATCTGGGTATCATCAGATCCTTGTGAAAGCTAAGGATATTCAGAAGACGGCCTTTCGGACGAGGTATGGACACTATGAGTATTCCGTGATGCCATTCGGTGTGACTAATGCACCAGGTGTATTTATGGAGTACATGAATAGGATTTTCCATCCTTATTTGGATAAGTTTGTGGTGGTGTTTATCGACGACATCTTGGTTTATTCGAAGAGCGAAGGAGAGCATGCCGAGCATCTGAAGATTGTGTTATCGGTGTTGAGAGAGAAGCAATTGTTTGCAAAGCTTTCTAAGTGTGAGTTTTGGTTGAAGGAAGTTAGTTTCCTGGGTCATGTGATTTCGAGTAATGGTATTGCGGTCGATCCGTCGAAGGTTGAGGCGGTGTCGCAATGGGAGACTCCGAAGTCAGTTTTTGAGATCAGAAGTTTTCTTGGTTTAGCCGGTTATTATCGGAAGTTTATTGAAGGATTTGCTAAGTTATCGTTGCCGTTGACACAGTTGACTAGGAAAGGTCAAGCCTTTGTTTGGGACGCCAAGTGTGAAGCGAGTTTTCAAGAACTTAAGCGAAGGTTGACGACAACTCCTGTTTTGATCCTGC
This sequence comes from Lathyrus sativus, assembly GCA_963859935.3. Taxonomy (NCBI): domain Eukaryota; kingdom Viridiplantae; phylum Streptophyta; class Magnoliopsida; order Fabales; family Fabaceae; genus Lathyrus; species Lathyrus sativus. Next base: position 356,099,348 of record OZ012737.1, read on the forward strand.
CAAATCCAGAAGAACCATTCGTTGTGTATTGTGATGCTTCTTTGATGGGTTTAGGAGGTGTGTTGATGCAGAATAACCAAGTTGTAGCTTATGCTTCGAGGCAACTCAAAGTGCATGAGAAGAATTATCCGACGCATGACTTAGAGTTGGCCGCCGTTGTGTTCGTGTTGAAACTCTGGAGGCATTATTTATTTGGCGCAAGATTTGAAGTGTTTAGTGACCACAAGAGTTTGAGATATCTTTTTGATCAAAAGGAATTGAATGCAAGACAAAGAAGATGGCTTGAACTTTTGAAGGATTATGATTTTGGCTTGAACTACCATCCGGGTAAAGCGAATGTAGTAGCGGATGCATTGAGTCGGAAATCATTGCATTTGTCGGCATTGATGGTGAAAGAGTTGGAATTGATTGAGCAATTTCGGGATTTGAGTTTGGTATGTGAGAAGACTTCTTTTGGATTTAAGTTGGGTATGTTAAAGCTTACAAGTGGTATTTTGGATGAAATTCGAGAAGGACAGAAATCGGATTTGAGCTTAGTTGATCGATTGACTTTAATCAACCAAGGCCAAGGTGGTGATTTTCGGATTGATGAGAATGGTATTATGAGATGTCGGGATCGAGTTTGTGTTCCGAACATGGTTGAGCTTAAGAAGAGCATCCTTGAGGAAGGACATCGTAGCGGATTGAGTATTCATCCGGGTGCTACTAAGATGTATCAGGATTTGAGGAAAGTATTTTGGTGGCCTAGTATGAAGAAGGATATCGCGGAATTTGTATATTCTTGTTTGACTTGCCAGAAGTCAAAGATCGAGCATCAGAAGCCATCGGGTTTGATGAAGCCGTTGTTTATTCCTGAGTGGAAATGGGATAGTATCTCCATGAATTTTGTATCGGGTTTGCCGAGGACGCCGAGTAATTTTGAAGCTATTTGGGTCATCGTGGATAGGTTGACTAAATCTGCTCACTTTATTCCTATGCGTATGGATTACCCTTTAGAGAAGTTGGCTAAGTTGTATATTGAGAGGATTGTGTGTCTGCATGGTATTCCGTTAAGTATTGTTTCGGATAGAGATCCGCGGTTTACTTCGAGATTTTGGGAGAGCCTGCAGAGTGCTTTGGGTACTAAGTTGCGTTTGAGTTCAGCGTATCATCTGTTGCACCCCAAATTTTGACCCCTTATATCCTCTTCATATCATATGCATTTATTTATCTAACATTAACAAGTTTCAGAGTGTATTTTGTCAAGACACAGATGGAACGGGGCTCCGTACTGATAAATCGAAGGATTCGAGGATGGGGTAACCATCGCTTTGGGATGAATCATTCATGAAATAAGATCAAGAGTATCATATTGGACCATGTGTGAGTTCAATTTGCAGTGATTACCCACAGATGAGGTGCAGTACAGTTCAGGGTACCCGATTAGGGTTTTCGAGCAGGAAAAGTCAACCGTAGTTTGACTTTGGATTTAAAGGAAGGTTCAATGATGCAACTTTGGTCCAACAAGTTTATAAGGCTTAGTGAAGTCCCCTCAAAGGGTTTCAAAGTCTTGGAAGCTCCGAAACATGAACAGACAGTTCGGTAATCGCCGATCGATCGTTCGGTTGACCGGAAAGTCAACCCCCTCAAGTTTTAGGAATTGAACTTCAAGTGGTGAAGTAAAGTTGTTCCTTATGTCATGAGGGACCCACATATCAATTTTCATGATCATCGGATCAAAGACGTGAGAGTAATTGGAAAAACGGGAAACTAGGGTTTCGAAAGGGGCTAAACCCTAACTCCCTAACCGCGCACCCGATTGAAGTGGTTCAAAGCTCGTCGGAAAGCTCTTAATAAGTCCTACAAAAGTCCTATACTAGGTCACACTCAGAAAATGCATGGAATTGAAGTTATCATCAAAATCGATTCTTAGTACAAAACACTTAGTGAAATTTTGAAAATCTGGCAGCACTAAAACTTGTTTTTTGCTGACTTTGAAGGACTTTTCAACCAAGATTCACATAGATTTGGAACTTTTGGCAAACATGAATGTTGTAGAGCTACATAAGGGCTTTCCAAAATGTACAAGAACTCCCCAAGAGGAGTTAGGAGCTGAGAGTTATGAAGTGAGAAAGTTGGGCCTGTGCACTAATTTGTTAACTTGACAAAACCTAACATAAACTTGGTTTCCAACTATGCATTTCATCTCTAACCATGGATGGACATCTGATATGATGAGTTTAGAGATGGGAATAAGAAAATTCAGAAGGGCATACCAAGCAAGTACAAGATCTTGGACAAGATCCATTACTTTAATAGAAAAAGTACAAAGGTACCATAGGAGAGAGAAGGTTTGTGGCTGCAGCAGGAGGGGGCTGTCCTTTCTACCTCTATAGTCACTTCTTATGGCTTAATAGTATCTGGTTTTAGAGGCCAATGACTCTTGAAAGCATGCACCATTTGCAGAAAAAAGGATCACACTTGGATTCATGAAGATTTCCCTTTCAAAACTCCCTCCAAAAAGCCAAAATACAAAGCTGCCCTCACCCTTGTCTCTCCTATAAATAGAGGCTTCCCCCTCACTTATTCGACACACCAGAGTTGCCTACAAGATCATTGCATCACAACTCTCCTTCTCCTTCTTTCTTTGCTTGTAAGAAAAGAAAAGCTCAAAAACACCAAAAATGGGCATTTTACAACCTTCATGCCATTTTCATTTCTAGCCTTTCCAACACTCTCACAACCATCCACACATCTTCTAAATGACATATAGAAGGTGTATGACCCATTGAAACATCAAGAACCACAAAAAATCAAAAAGTCAACTCTCATTCCACCATACTTTGACCAAAGTCACAAAAATGGCCAAAACTCACCCCATATAGATTCTTGCCATTCTAATCCCTCTAACACCTCATATATATTGTGTTTCAACTGTCCAAAACACAAAAAACCAGCTGGAAGTTTGTTTACTCAAACTGTCCCAAAAAGTCACTTATTACTTCAAAAGAAAGAAAACTCAAAACTTGCTCAAGGGAAGAGAGAATCTCTGGTTTTCTTGCTGCTAGCTTGCTCAAAGAGATCTACAAGAGGTATGTGACCTTGAACCATCTCACTATTTTGCATCATATATGTATGGATTTGGTTTATGAGTGAGATATTGTTATGTTCAAAATTGTAATTTTGCTGTCAAAAGTGTATGGATACCATGTGTATTTGTTGTTGGTCATTTAGTTCAGTAGGTGTGTACACTTTTGTAAAAAACATATTGTTGAGCATATGATGAAGGTAGTTCTAGCATTGTTATGTTTGAACACTAAACTGTTTTTTGAAAAATCTGTCAAGATTGTAATGAGAAGTGTACATTAAGGTTGTTTTTGTGTTGGTTTGGCTAGGTCAAAGATTTGTGGTTTGCTTCTGTTCAAGTTTTATAGTTTTGTTAAACATGTTTAGGATGTAGCTTGGTGGTTTGGTCTGTACCTTTGAAAGTGAATATGTGAGTTTCTTGTCTTTGTAAAGGCATTTCTTGTTTAAAACTCATCATGAATGATTTTGCTCTAGTTTACTTGACAGTTCCTGTTTTAGAGTTACCTTTGGTATTTGAAACTCCATGCAATCTCTATGTGTATGTCATGAACTTTGTAAAGGCAATTGTTAGAGTTTTCTTGGTAAATTTTTTATCCTTGGTTGTGATGTTAGAACTTGATGCAATAACTGTTGTGCTTAAAGGTTGTCAACCTATTTGCTCTCATCAAAACTGCATTGTTGATTGGCTGTCACTCATGGTTACAATATGTTTTGATTGAGACCTCTGTTGAAAAGACTCATTTGGATGCTGTTTTGTTTACATAGCTGTCTTTTTTCCCATAGTTTTTGTCTATTAAGAACTGTCTTGAGGTTGATTTGAACCTTGTCATGTTTTTTGATTCACAATCATGTTGGTAGGCTTATTCTGAGCCGAGCTTGCTCAACTTATGCCATTTATACTACTGTGATTGGATTTTTGCTTTGTATTTAAATTTGTGTTTACTTTTGAGAAATATTGGTTGCCATTTCAATGAATTTGTTTGCCATTTGCATACCAACTTTGTGTGAGTTTGTTGTCTATGTTTGTTGACATGAGCAATAATATCCATGTTGTCTTGACATCATCTCATTGCTGTCAGCATGAGCCTTGTGTACAGAAGTTGTAAAGTTGGTGAAGCATATGACTGTCTTGTTAGGCATTGCATTAAGATTGTTTTCAAATTAACATAACCTTGCCGTTTGTGCTGCCAAAAATTGAACATGTATGTACCTGTCATGTATGCCCCATATCTTGTAAGCCATGATTTAAACCTGTTTTGAAAACTTGATCTTCAATATGTCTTGTTCCCACCAAGCCACTTTGGCATTTAATTTATTCAATCTCTTTGAGTCTGTAGATATTGTTGGTGGGTTGTTCAGCCATATTATAATGTTATCTTCTGGTGATTATTGAAATGACTCACTGGCTGTTGCTGCAGCATTTGATGATCAATATTGGTCTTGTACATGTAGCTGTCTCAATCTGTTTTGAATATGCTATCAACCTATGTTTGCTTGTACTGGACTGTTAATCCTCATGTTTTTATAAGCTTTGTTAAGTTTGACATGGTTATGTTCTCTATTAAAGTGTTAGGAGCTTTGCTGCAAAATGAGATTGCTTTAACATCCTAAATTACATGTTGCTATTTTTGTTTTAAATGTGTACTGAAAATTGTTTTTTTGCTGCTTGTTGAGTTGTAAGTTTCATATTGGATTGAACTTTGTTAATGATGACATTGTTATGTCAAAGGTTTCATTATGCATATTGTTGAGGTCAAGGTTGGTATTACTTTCTGTCCAGGTCTGTCCTAAGGTCTATCAACCTTTTGTTCTATCAAATTTCAGTTAGGATTTAAAATCCATGAGTGTAGGTTCATTCTAGGTTGAAGTATGAAACTATTAGACATCTGCAATGTTGTGAATCATGCTTGATTATTTGGTTTAGTTACATCATCAACTGTTTTTTGAAAAATACCATTTCAACTCTTGAACAACAATTGCAGTTCAGTTGTAACTTTCCCTTTTAGTCATGTCTGAACTTAATTGGTGTTTGTAATTCTGTAACTGTCATGAAATCAGATGTTGGACCTGTCTTATTTATTCTTTCTTGTTTTGGTGAGACATATGTTGTTTCTGTTCATGTCTGAATTAGGGTGTATGGGTTTGGATTCATTTACAAGCCATGATGCATATATAGGATCTGTGTAGTGCAAGGAGTATGTGTTTAATGTTGTTCTAATGTTCTAGGATTGATTGGTACTTCACCTATTCCTGATTGTTGATTGCTGTCTAGACCAATTTGTGGATTGATCAAAGAGTCTTTTAGCTTTCTGTTTTTATTATTTAAGTCATAATGATTATTTAATTTGTGTCTGCTCAAACTGTTTTGAAATTTGTTGTTGCAACTTATGTCACAGTTTCAAAACCACAAGTCACTTTGTATTCTGGTTTGAATTTAAGTGTTATATGTTTTGGAACTCCATGTATATTGTATTTGGAGTGTGTGAGGACCTTCAAGATATTTTAAACATGAGAGAGAGTTGTTGCTTTGATTCTTGGCAGATTAGGGATCTATCTTTGTTGACACATTGATTTTTGCTGATGTGACTACTTGATCAGCTGAGTTACTAGGAATGTTAGTTTGTTTTTCTTGTCAGGTTTTTTATCTCTAGGACTTACCCAGGTTTATCTCATGACATTGCAAGAAGGTTCTTACAAGGCTTGCACTTTCACTTTGTGTGGCTGTAGAATAGTTTTGTTTGCTTTTTATCATTCTGTTTAGGTTATAATCTTTTATTCATGACTGTTATTGGTTTGTTAACCTCCAAGGCCATCAATTCCAGTTTAAGTTATTACAGCTTATATGTGCTAAGTGCAGTACCTATTGATGCTTTGAGTCTTTGTTTTAGTTTTGTTTAAACACAAGTTGTTTTTATAAAGAAAACCTCTTTATTAAATTGCAATTTTGACAACTTTTGATCCATGACAGAAAGTGACCCATTTCCATTGGAACTCATCATGAGTTTGACACATCAAACTTGTGTAAATAAGTTTTAATCTTGAACCCTTTCATTTTGTTCTTTTCATCTTGGCTCATGTCCACATCATGCTAACCAAAGCAACTCACCATGCCTTTTTATATTCTGCTACAACATGACTGTTTTTCTATTGTAATTAGGTGCATGTCATAATTTTTAGTATGCTCAGGCCTTTATCCCTCCGTCTGCATCTATTCTGGATCTTGAAAGTATCAAATTGCATCTCACACTCACATACGCATGTTCCATCGAATTCCTTTGTGTAAGCATGATTTTGAAAAATAGTTGATACTATCTTATTCCTCATCAAATTTCAAGTGGAATAGAGTCTTGTTTTATGAAAATTGATCAAGTTTTGAAAGAGTTCGAGTAAAATCGTATTTCAACTTTTCCTTGTCTTTGCCTTGAGCTTTGCCCAGAATAACACGCGTGAAGGCTTATCTATTTTTTGGGGTGGGATAATCAACGGATGTATCGCCACCCCAGTGGTTATTGCCTTGCCATTAAAACGCCTCTCACGCCTTGTGTCCTGGGTTCGAGCCCCAGCGAGGCATTTTTGCGCTTCTTTTTATTCTTTTTTCATGTTTTATTATTTTATTCATTCTTTCCATTTCTTAACAGCACGCGCATAGCGCTCTAGTGGTTGTTGTATATGTTTGTAAACATAAGGGCCTGGGTTCAACTCCTAGCTTGGCCCTTTCTACTTTTTATTATTTTTGTTTATTTGATTTTATTTGTCATAAATCACCTCAACTTCAAATATTCATAACTTGTTCATTTTTCATCTTTTTCAACTCGTTCTTTTTGCAAACTATTCATTGTGATGTCTAGTTTTGTTTAGTAGATTGAAATCTCATGATTATTTATTTTAACAATGCTTGTGTTTGCTTGTTAGTAGATCCACTCTTAGGTCGTCACCTTACGCCTCGATTTAAATTCTCCCCATACCATGTTTATTTTTCTTGTAAGATTTATTGGTATTTGTTTATGTTCGTCAACCTGTTGAGTTTTCATCTTTTATTAGTTGTTACCATGTATATGTTTATACCTCCTAAATTACGAGGCTAAACTAATTTAATTGTGTGAGATTGTTATATATGCATATTGTTGTTACGCTTTGAGTTTATAACATGATTTGTTTTCAAATTGTTATTTGTTTACATGGTTGTCACCTTTATCATGTTTCCTAATCTTTGTTAAGACCGTACTTTCAATCTTTATTAAGATATGCCTTCATTTGTCAAGATATGCCATTTGTAACATCCTTGTATATTTTGGTTGTAACCATTCATCTCACTTAAAATACTTGCTCATTGTAATGTGTTGGTTAATCCTTGATCATAATCATTGTCTTCTATATTCCTCATGCTTGAATATGTTTATACTTTGTTAAGTATTTTTCTTCCCCAAGTGATGGAACTTTTTAGTTCTCATCCAAGTTGCCTCATCTCCTCCCTTCCAAAGGAAAATCTCTCCATTGACCTGTGTGTCATGGATAGCTCATTACCCCTTGGACTTTGTTAAGTCATCCTTCAACCCTAGTTCACAAAACCCTAGACTTGGCTCAAGTATAAAAGACCCACCTCTACTAGGAGTGATCTTCAACTAGAACCCTAGAATAGAGTTTGTAAACTCTATATAAGAATCATAGTGATGATTACTTATTCCCCCCTTTGAGTGTTGTAACATAGATCTAGAGAGTTTTGTTAAACTCTACACAAACATTATTATGTTTGTCCCCCTTTGAACCTTGATCGCAATCAAGTGTTCTTCATCCCTAGTAAGGCGAACTACGATTTGCTCTGATTCTATCCTAGTTAGGATACGTAGGCAGAGGACGCGACGTCTTTGCGAGCAAACTTAGAAACTATCCTTAGGTCTTAACCTACACCTTTTACCCAATCCCAAACCTTAGCAAACATTTACAAACTTAGCATGCAAACAAACAAAAGGTTCCTGTAGAGTACTACAGATGTCTAGGATGTGAAATACCTACCCTATGCATAACCAACCCCCGATCCCCGAATCTCTTAGCGTTGTTGTAACATCGCGCAAAAGGTTCTTTCTTTCTTTAGACCTTTCCTTTGGATAAATTAAAGTCCGGTTGTAAAAGAATTAAGGTTCAAGTTAATTCAATAGCTTGATATCTGATTTTCACCACAACAGAAATGGCGACTTCACTGGGGAACATTTACTTGAGGGTTTAGCCTATTTTGTTTAATTGCATGCTATATTTGTAAATATTTGCTTAACATGTATATTTGTCAATATATTTGTTTGTATGTTGGGTATTGGGTGCTTTGAGTGGTGAGACGGTCCTGTACCCGGACTTGAGTGAAATTATGATAGGATGGTGGTATATTCAAGAAGGCTTATAGGGAGTTGATTCCCGACCAAGCTAACTTGAGAAACCACCGCTCAGTGTAGGCCCTCTTGAAAGTTTTAGTATTGTTGATCAAGTATTCGTGAAAACAATGCTACTTTCAACGAAGGAGCCTATGACACTGTGGACTTTTAGAAAACATTCTACCCCACTTTGGCCTTATCAGGACGTAGTGCGATGGCTATAAGGAAGTATTTCCGAAATAGTCGATACGCGATACTACACTCAGACAAGATTCTCTTGAGAATATTATCAATTACCAAGTAATTTGGGAAGTCGATAATATCCGAAAGATGGGTCGATGACTCTGGGAACTTTGTAGAACCCGTTCGGCAGGTACAATCAATCCGTAGCACAATCTTTGGGGATGGGTAGATCTTTGAACTCATGCTTGTCCTTAACCCTAAACCTGTGTTGTGTGCATATGCATCTTGTTTATGTTTTCATATCATCATATCATCATATCATCATATCATCATATGGTTTCATGGAACTCAGACTTTGTTGTTTGTAAATATCAGAGGTCGTCATGAACATTGAAAGAAAGAAAACTTTGAAATACACTTACAAGGGTTTTAACCTGGATGATTTGAGAAGATTGAGCACCTTGGTGACAGACTCAGAGGGATTTCAAAGCCGGTACGGGAAGCTGTTGCTACTCTTGAAGATAAAAATGGATAGTGGACTTCTCTCTACCCTCCTCCAGTTTTATGACCCGCTCTACCATTGCTTCACATTTCCTGATTATCAGCTAGTACCCACACTAGAAGAGTATTCTCAGTTAATCGGGTTGCCTATTCTTGAAGAATCTCCTTTTCCGATTGTAGAGAAGGACCCCAAAGAGCAGGATATCGCCAAAGCTACACGTTTAGGAGTGGATGACATAAAAAAGAATCTGATTACAAAAGGGGGAGTCTTTGGGTTCAAAGCAGAATTCTTGATTGAGAAAGCTCAATACTACGCAGATCATTTAAGCATGGATGCTTTCGAAGCTATCCTTGCCTTACTCATCTATGGTATATTCTTGTTTCCAAGCTTTGAGAATTTCGTGGACCTCAATGCCATCAAAATTTTCTTAAAGAAGAACCCTGTGCCTACCTTGTTGGCAGACGCGTACCATTCTGTTCATCTGAGGAATTTCCATAATGGGGGAATGATCACTTGTTGTGCTCCTTTATTGTACAAATGGTTCACTTCACATTTACCCAAAGCCAACGCTTTTTGGGATCCAAAGAAAGGATGGTGGTCACAAAAGATCATGGCTCTTACCCATTCTGATATTGATTGGTATAATCGTGATTATGATGGGATAATGATCATTGACAGTTGTGGGGAATTTAGCAACGTACCTCTTCTCAGCATTAATGGAGGGATCAGCTACAATCCGATACTTGCCCGCCGACAATTGGGATACCCCCTAAAAGACAAACCCAAAGGTGTTCAAGTAGAAAGCATCTTCTTCAAAGAAGGGGAAGACAGTCAAGGATTAAAAGAGAAAATTCTAGAAGCTTGGAAGCGTCTGCATAAAAAAGGAAAGAAAGATCTTGGAAAACCCAACTGTATTTCTTTAGAAGCTTACCTCCAATGGGTTCGGAAAAGAGCTGTCACACTAAAGATGCCGTATCCCAAACAAGAACCTATGGCCTTAAAAGAAGAACGCCCGTTGGTCTTCATGTCTGAAGAAGAAAAGTTGAAAATTGCTTTGGTCAAAGCACAACAAACTGAAGAAGCTTGGAAGCACAAGTATCAGATAGTCATTGAAGAAAATGCAGAGCTCCGGAGACAACTCCAGTCGAAAGATGAAGAAATCCTCTCTTGTAAGAAGAGGAAGGCACTAGAGGAGCCTTATGAGCCTCAGTCTAATCCATGGAAGATAATTGTGGACAGACTCATCATTGAGAAGACTCAGTTGGAAAGAAAGATCGAGAAGCTCAACCTCAGGCTGTTAGGAGAACCTTGATAGATTGCGCCAAATTGTTTAGTTAAAACCCTTGTAAGAGGAAATGATGTTTTGTAATCTGTTTTGTTTATTAATGAAATGATGATTTCCGATGTTCAACAATCTCTGAGTTCCGTGACGACCATGTGCATTTGCATTCACACTACTTCTAATCATTCAAGGAAATTCAACTTTTTCTTTGCAGGCAACAACATGGTAAGAAGAGGCATGCTTCGAGTCCCGGATCTAAGGTTGGGTCGTCTAAGAATGCTAACCAGACTTGTTCGAAATCCTGCTGCTTTCATAGCCAAATATGGGGACCTATTGCCATTAATAAGCGCTCCAATCAATGAGCCCATGTTGCAAGCTTTGTTGGAGTTCTATCATACAACTTACCACTGCTTTGTGTTTCCGGATTTTCAGTTACTCCCGACCCTCGAAGAGTATAATGCTTACTTGAAGATCCCATGGGCTCTTACACTCCCTTATGGAAAACCAAAGAAGAAGGACTTAGCTAAAGCCCTGCATATCAAGCTGGAAGACTTACCACCAATGAGGGCGAAAGCAGGGTGGTATGGAATGGATGCTGGGCCTCTAATGGAAATGGCCGAGTATCACTATGAAAGTCGAAACCTGGGCATTTTTGAGGCAATTTTGGCACTGCTAATATATGGACTGTATCTGTTCCCAAGCAATTACGACTTCATCAGCGAGGAAGCAATACGTCTCTTCATCCTCAAGAGTCCGGTCAACGCAATACTGGCTGATACTTATGTGGTCATTCACCGTTTTGCCTTGTATGATTGTGGGCGATACTCATGCTGTCTTGCACTACTCGACCGATGGTTTACTTCTCATCTGCCAAGGACCCATATCCTTTGGAGGCTTCCTACCAAAAACGCTTGGGTTTCTAAACTTGTCACTCTCAGACACCATGATATCACCTGGTACGACACTAGCATCGGCGACCAAATCATGATTTCCAGTTACGGAGATTTTCCCAATGTACCTCTCATTGGGATAGAAGGGGTGATCACTTATAATCCTATCCTTGCTAGGCGTCAACACGGGTATCCTACCGGGCCAGAGCCTGAACCAGAACTGTTGAGGCCCCGCTTCTGTGAGACAGGTCGCAACCAAGAACTAGAAGCTAATGCCGAATACGCTCAAAGAGATCCACACCTTATGGGCCCAACTCCGATGGAGAATGCAAGTTGCCTAACCACCAGGGGGTACCTGCTATGGTCAAAAGAAATTGCTTTAATCATGTTCTACACTCACGACTACGAGATAACCATGGAACCCGAAGTCCCCGCAACTAGGGAAGAACTGAAATACGCTTTGGTTAAAGCGCAAAGGGAAAATGAAGACCTGTGGGAGATTATCCGCCAGGATCAAGTTCATGCCGGGGTCCAAGAAGGAGAAGGGTCGTCTTGTTAGATTGGTTTTTGTTTCGTCATTTCCCTGCTTTCCCTAAAAAAGGATTGAAATCCTGCTTGTTGCATTTACTTTCATTGTAAGAAAAGTCTTGCTTTTTTAAGCAAAGACCACTCTATTGTAATAGATTCCCAGCTATCAAATGAAAAACGCTTTTTAAAGCACGTCGCCACATGTTGGTCTAACTTTTTGTTTGTAAATGAAAATCTTGAGTTTCCTTGAATGGTTCATGCATCTGCATTCGCATGTCATCCTACATCAATCTTGCATTTGGGGTTCCGCAGCTCATCTTTTGTTCTTGTCCAGAGAGAGAGAAAAGAAGGAGTCACGCTGAGTACTCACCGATACAACACACGGTCCCAAGCTCAAAAGAAGATGGCAGATAACGATCAAAGGTTCGACCGAATGGATAATGACATTGAAGGGATCAAAGGGGACGTCAACCAGATCTTAGAAGCCCTCAACATGATCAAAGCAAAAATGGATACACAACCTACAGTGGTCTCCGAAGTTGCCACAACAGCAGCCAATGTCACGATGGCTCCTGTTACTTCAGCAGAGTTTCCCTATGGCATGTCCCGGGATTTTGTACCACCTTTCAACGGCATGCAGTCTTCAGGTCTCAATCCGTTGTTCGACCCAACGATCAGAAACCCCATTTTTACTACAGCAGGTGGTCCCACCACGGTACGACCAGTCTTCGCCAATCAACAGCCAATCTTTGATATACCCGATGGATCCGAAGCTGAGGATGAAAAACACGAGAAGTTAAGGGTAGAGATGGACATCATGGCCAAGAGGATGAGGGCCATTGAAGGAAATCATGTCTTTGGATCTGATGCCAAGGATCTATGTCTGGTATCTGGATTAGTGTTCCCTCAGAAATTTAAAATACCGGTCTTCGACAAATATGAAGGGACTACTTGTCCTAAAGAGCACTTAATCATGTACTGTAGGCGGATGGCTCCGCATATTGAAAATGATAAACTGTTAGTACACTGTTTCCAAGATAGTTTGAAAGGAGCTTCAGCCAAATGGTATCTTGGTTTAGATCAAGCTAAGATTCACAGTTTCCAAGACCTCTCAGATGCTTTTATTCAACAGTACAAGTACAACATGGACCTAGCTCCAGACCGCCGTCAGCTTCTTAATATGACGCAGAAAAATACCGAAACCTTCAAAGAGTATGCGCAAAGGTGGCGCGGAACTGCAGCACAGGTAGAGCCTCCTCTTACTGAGAAGGAGTTGGCAGATTGGTTTGTGGATACAGTTCGACCCGAATTCTATGAACGTTTGATCAGCAGCGTTACAACAAATTTCTCTGATATTGTGGCAGTGGGGGTTAAGGTAGAAGCGGGTTTGAAGAGCGGAAAAGTGACTACTTCAAATGTTACTTCAAGCGCCAACACGGCAAAAAAGCCAGTCAGCTCGTTCCACAAAAAGAAAGAGGGAGAAGTGAGCGCAATCACATATGGAAAGAAAGTACAAAGCTCTCGAAGCCTCCACCAACAGTACCAACCATCATATGTAGCGGCAGTAACCCCGGTTTTTCAGCCTTCTTCGCAGCATGGTCCCCAACCTGGGGCATTCAACAATCAACACCAGTATCAGCCTGGCGGTCAGCAACAGTATCGCACCAGTAATCAACAACAAAGCCAGCAGCCGCAGGGTCAACAACCTCAGAACAGGGCCCCAAGGGCAAATTATCCAGCAAATAGGCCAAAGATACATCCTATTCCGATGAGTTACACCGACCTGTTTCCCATGCTAGTAGAAAGAGGGTTGGTTAAAACAAGAAAATTGGGTGCTCCACCTAATCCACTCCCGTTCTATTATGATGCGAATGCTCGCTGCCCATTTCATGAGAATGCTCCAGGCCACAATCTCGAAGGTTGCTTCGCCCTTCAGCACCTAGTTCGTGAGCTTATCGAAAAGGGAACTCTATCCTTCGAAGATAATCCGCCCAATGTTAAAAGCAACCCTCTTCCCAATCATGGTGGAGTCAATGCCATTACTGAAGAAGGGGAGGGGTCAGAAGATAAGAAGGTTACCACCATTGGTGAGATCAAAGTGCCATTAGCAGACCTACACAAACGCCTCGCTCAGGCATGGTTACTCAAGACATCTCACGAAGATTGCAAAGAATGTATGCTGAATCCTGAGGGTTGTGACGCTGTGAAAAAGGATATTCGAGCTATGATTGAACAAGGAATGATAGAAATCGCTAACCGAAAAAAGGAAGAAGATGTGGCAGTCATCGAGCCTGTGTTTAACATACCAGGAGAATCCTACAAAGGAGCTGGGTCCAGAGATGGTAACAGTAACAAAAACTACAAGAATATTCGGCCAGTATTTCGTGATGACGAACCCCCGAAATTCGGGAGGGGACAGACTAGGTTTGAGCCAAGAGGAGGATTCCAGCCTCGCCCAAGAACCGTGACACCAAAACAAGATTATTCATGGTGTGAAGGGATTTTCAAAGAAAAGAAACCAGTAAGTGTGGCCAATATCGCCGGTGGAAGCAAAATGACTCGGAGTGGTCGTGTCTATCAACCTCGAACATACAGCGAGGCTCCTCCACCAGCAGTTCTCGTTCAAAAGACGCCCGTTCCTCAGAAGCCTGTTCCGGAGACAACCACTGACAAAGAGCCTTTAAGAAAAGAAAGTCTCAAGAACGATGAAGAAGAATTCTTGAGAATCATTCGACGAAGCGATTATAGGGTGGTGGACCAATTGAATCAGACACCCTCCAAGATCTCGGTCATGGCTTTGCTTTTGAGTTCTCCAGCACACCGCCAGGCATTACTCAAAATCCTAACGCAAGCTCACGTTACTAAGGATATTACAGTGGGGCAGTTCGACTCCGTTGTAGCAAATATCACTGCCTGCAACACCTTGAGCTTTGATGATAATGATCTAACGGCTGAGAAGCGCAAGCACAATCGTGCCTTGCATGTATCAGTCAAGTGTGAAGCAGACACAATGTCCCGAGTTCTTGTGGATACCGGATCAGCGCTCAATGTAATGCCTAAAAGAACTTTGGCCAAGCTGGCATATCAAGGCGCTACCATGAGACCAACTTCTCTTATAGTCAAGGCGTTCGACGGATCCAGGAGAACCGTGATAGGAGAAGTTGATCTCCCTATTCTAATTGGACCACAAATCTTTGAAATCACCTTCCAGGTGATGGACATAAATCCGGTTTATAGCTGCTTATTGGGAAGACCCTGGATTCATACAGCTGGCGCTGTCACTTCCACGCTCCACCAAAAAATGAAGTTTGTTGTAAATGACCAGCTAGTCATTGTCCATGGAGAAGAGGACTTGATGGTAAGCAACTTGTCATCTTTCCGGTATATTGAGGCTGAGGAAGACTCTCTCGAAACAGCTTTCCAAGCACTAGAAATAGCTCACGCTGTTCTAGTAGATGAATCAGACATAACCCAAAGGCCATTATTTACCTCTGCTCAAAGTATTAAGGCGGCACTGAAAGCCGGAGTCCCACTGGGTTGGGGAGAGGTCATCGAAGTCAACGCTCGGGCCAAGAATGATCGACAGGGGTTGGGTTACAAACCAACTCCGGAAGGCGAGCCGGAAGAAAGCACCATGAGGAAGAAGTCCTTAAAAGAGATATTCACCAGCGGCGGTGTACAAGTTAACGCCATTATTTCTGAAAATGAGGACGGTAATCTGGATCATCTAATAATTAGAGGAGGAGGAGCATTGCGCAATTGGGAGGCTGTGGAAGTTCCCATCTTTTTACCTTTAGAGTAATTCATTCTGCCTGTTAGCTTTGTGTCTTTTTTTAAAAAAATTTCTCGGTCTTGCCCAAGACTTGTGAATTATTTTGTACTGGGCCACTTTGCAAAAATTGAAAATCATTAATGAAAAAGTGTTTTTGTTAAAACTCTTGTTATTGTTTGCACGTCACTTTCACTCTTTTTGGAAAAATGGCAATCTCTTTTGGAAAATAATAAAAACCACCCTTCATCTGCATGTTTGTGTGAGTGCCTAATTATTCCTAAATAAAACATGCAGAATACCCCCATCAACCACAGAATCCTATGATCATTCGGTTCCTTCTATTAGCGGTTCATTCGTCTTTCAAGCTGAAGAAGAGAACGAAGGAGAGTTAGAGGTCCCAGAAGAGCTAAAGAGAATAGCTGAGCATGAAGATGATTATATCCAGCCCCATAAAGAGCAGACGGAAGTCATTAACTTGGGGTCAGAAGAGGACAAAAGGGAAGTCAAGATCGGGGCGTCATTAAGGCCAGAAATCAAAGATAAGTTGATACTAATCCTCAGAGATTTTGTTGACATATTTGCTTGGTCCTACCAAGATATGCCAGGGTTAGATACTGACATTGTCATGCACAAGCTCCCCCTGAAACCAGAATGTCCTCCGATCAAACAAAAGCTTCGCAGGTCGAGACCAGATATGGCACTTAAAATCCGAGATGAGGTCAAAAAGCAAATAGATGCTGGTTTTCTAGCAGTATCCAAATATCCCGAATGGGTAGCCAACATTGTACCGGTCCCAAAAAAGGATGGCAAGGTCAGGATGTGCGTTGACTACAGAGATCTAAATAAAGCAAGTCCGAAGGATGATTTCCCATTACCACATATTGACACTTTGGTAGATAACACGGCAAGCTTTGCAGTGTTCTCATTCATGGATGGGTTTTCGGGCTATAACCAGATAAAAATGAATCCAGAAGACATGGAAAAAACGACTTTCATCACACCATGGGGCACCTATTGTTATAAGGTAATGCCTTTTGGTTTGAAGAACGCAGGGGCAACATATCAGAGAGCTATGGTCACACTATTTCATGATATGATGCACAGAGAAATCGAAGTATACGTGGATGATATGATTGCAAAATCCCAAAGTGAAGAAGACCACTTGGATCATCTACTAAAGCTATTTGAAAGACTCCGAAAGTATCAATTGAGACTAAATCCAGCCAAATGCACCTTCGGAGTTCGCTCAGGCAAGCTACTTGGTTTCATCGTTAGTCAGCGAGGAATTGAGGTAGACCCTGACAAGGTTAAAGCAATCCAGGAGATGCCTGCTCCTAAAACTGAGAAACAAGTTAGAGGTTTCCTTGGACGTTTGAATTACATCTCCAGGTTCATCTCCAACCTGACTCCTACCTGCACACCGATCTTCAAGTTGTTACGAAAGGATCAAACAGTGGTATGGAATGAAAATTGCCAGGCGGCGTTCGACAAAATCAAGCAGTATTTGCAAGAACCTCCAGTGCTGATTCCTCCGGTACCTGGAAGGCCTTTGTTCATGTATATGACCGTATTAGAAAGTTCGATGGGCTGTGTCTTGGGCCAAACGGATGAGTCAGGGAAGAAGGAACATGCAATCTATTATCTAAGTAAGAAGTTCACTGATTGTGAGAGTCGTTACTCTCCCCTGGAAAAAGCTTGTTGTGCGTTGGCATGGGCTGCTAAACGTCTGAGGCAGTACATGATTTGCCACACTACGATGCTGATTTCTAAGATGGACCCCATCAAGTACATCTTTGAGAAACCAGCTCAGACAGGAAGATTAGCCCGATGGCATATGCTCCTATCAGAATATGATATCCAGTACGTTGCTCAGAAATCCATCAAAGGGAGCATTTTGTCAGAACACCTTGCAGAGTATCCTATGGAGGATTATCAACCGCTCAAGTTCGACTTTCCCGATGAAGATGTGATGTATATTCAGCGCACGAAACCAGAGCCTGGTCCAGAGGAAGGCCCCGAGCCAGGGTCCCGTTGGGAGATGATGTTCGACGGAGCGTCAAACAAAAATGGACATGGCATCGGAGCTGTTCTAAAAAATCCAACTGGAGGGTACACTGCGGTCACAGCCCGACTCTGTTTCTCTTGTACAAACAACATAGCGGAATATGAAGCCTGCATCCTGGGGTTGGAGGCTGCCATTGATCTCCGTATCAAAATTTTGGAAGTAATTGGTGATTCTGCTTTAGTGATATACCAACTCAAAGAGGAATGGGAAACCAGGGATGAAAAATTGATTCCTTATAAGACCCACATCCTAGAGATGGCTGAGTATTTCGATGAAATTACCTTCAAGCATGTACCAAGGGCGGAAAATCACATTGCCGATGCATTGGCCATGATGGCATCCATGTGGAAAGTCCAGTTTGTTAACGAAGCACCTCTGATTCGCATCGAAAGAAGGACAGTACCCGCATACGTCATGGCAATGGACGAAGAATTTGGGGAGAAGCCGTGGTTTTATGATATCAAGAATTTCCTTCAAAATCAAGAATACCCCGCTGACGCATCCACAATTGACAAAAGAGCGATACGGAGGTTGTCATCTAAATTCTTCATCAGCAATGGCATCTTGTACAAGAGAAATCATGATATGGTCTTACTCCGATGTGTCGATGAAAGTGAGGCGAATCTCATAATGGCCGAAGTACACGAAGGGACCTTCGGCACCCATGCAAATGGCCACGCCATGGCTAAGAAAATATTAAGAGCGGGTTACTTCTGGTTAACTTTGGAGACGGATTGCATACTCTTCGCTCGAAAGTGTCATAAATGTCAAGTTTATGCTGATAAAGTGCATGTCCCTCCGCATCCTCTCAATGTGATGACGTCACCTTGGCCTTTTGCAATGTGGGGCATAGATATGATCGGGGCAATAGAGCCTAAAGCCTCTAATGGTCATCGCTTCATTCTTGTCGCAATTGATTATTTCACCAAATGGGTGGAAGCAGCGTCATACGCAAATGTGACAAAGCAGGTGGTCGCACGATTCATTAAAAAGGAAATTGTCTGCCGATATGGTATCCCTAACCAGATCATCACTGACAACGGGTCGAATCTGAACAACAAAACAATGAAGGAACTCTGTGACGACTTTAAGATCAAACATCATAACTCGTCCCCTTACAGACCTAAGATGAATGGCGCAGTTGAGGCTGCAAACAAGAACATCAAAAAGATAATACAAAAAATGGTCGTAACTTATAAAGATTGGCACGAGATGTTACCATTTGCTTTGCACGGCTACCGGACATCAGTACGCACTTCGACAGGGGCAACTCCCTTTTCCCTAGTATACGGGATGGATGCGGTGCTACCCATTGAAGTCAAAATACCTTCCTTGAAGATCTTGACGGAAGCAGAGTTGGATGAAGACGAGTGGATAAAAGAAAGATTTGATTCGTTGAATCTCATCGACGAAAAAAGAATGACGGCCATGTGTCACAGTCAAATCTATCAACAAAGGATGGCCCGGGCATTCAATAAGAAAGTTCGTCCCAAAGAGTATAGAGAAGGAGAGCTGGTGCTTAGAAAAATCCTACCTACACAAAAAGACATGCGTGGCAAGTGGATGCCCAACTACGACGGCCCTTTCGTTGTGAAGACTGTTTTCTCCGGAGGATCTCTGATTCTCGAAACCATGGATGGCGAATCACTCAAGTATCCCATCAACTCGGACGCAGTAAGAAAATACTACGCCTGAAAACGGATGCATAGAAAGGGAATTTCAATGCCTCGACAAAAAAAAAACCCAATGTTTGAAAGATGTCGGACGCTGGGGCGGACTCCTGTGCAGAGTATTAGAAGAAAGGGTCAAAACGTGTTGTTCTCGTCAGAAGCGGCAAAACAAGTGAACTAATAGTCGGAAGGACCAAATTATTATGGGATTCTGTAATCTTTTCTGTTGCCATTTTTCAAAACTTTTAAAGTCCCCAAGGCTTTATCTTTTGTAAAGTTCTTGTCCATCAATAAAATCAGTTCTCTCTTTGGCCAAATCATTGTTATGATCTGCTATTTTTGTTATGCAATTTCACTTATTTATTAATAAGAATTTTTTATTGAAAGCAAAGTGTTTTGAAAAAACCTAAGCCCTGATTTGAAAAGAAAGAAGGAGAAAGCACAATTTGACAAAATGATTGAAAAGTTCCAAAGGTAATATGATGATATTACACAGTTCTTGAAGTTGTGGAAATCGCTGTTGTCTTTGACCGAGATAAATACGTCCGATAGAAATTCTAGCTAGACTTTTTCCTTGCAAGATTATGGGGGACATTACTGAGGAAAGAATCGTTATCTGTATCAAAGAAGGAAGTGTCGCCTGATTTGAGGCATTTTGAAGCTCAGCGTGATAAGTTCCCGCTTTATTGGATTTTTTTTTTGTCCCGCCGGGTCGTTTTGTGTCTTGCATACAGCATCATGCTAGCATACGCATTTGTTTGCATTCCCACCATTGAGGTCCTTTGGTCGTTACCTTTATCTTTATTTTGTTGTTACAAGTCCGTTTAGAGTTGACACCCTGGGATTTCCTTATTTTTGTTCTGGGAGAGCAGTGGTGACTAGCAATGCTTGGTTTATACAAACAGGGGGTTATTACCAATTTTCACCTTCGATTGGGTTATCACTAACAAACTGTGAAAGACTAGCGGTCACTAGCACGTATTCAGAACTAACTATGTTTGGTATAGTAGTTTGGTCTTCACCAGCAGGTTTCCAAACCCGTTCGTCACTAATTCGGTTATAAGGCCAACCAATTGTTATTGGAGTCCTTTTGATTTGGTTTTCACCAATCTGTGCCAAGAAATCTAGTGGTTACTAGTATTGCCTTCTAAAACCAATGGTCACTGATACTTGAGTTGGTCGCCACCAAAATTCCCTGAAAAGCCCAATAATTATTGGCATCGCCTGGAGTCCAATAGTCATTGGTACCTGTTTGATTTGGTTATTACCAGTCTTTTTGAATCTAGTAGTTACTAGTGTTACCTTCAGACCCAATTGTTATTGGTGGCTTTTGATTTGGTTATTACCAATCTTTCTAAGTCTACTGGTCACTAGCATTGCTTGGAAAATCTAGTTTTCACTAGCCGTGTCCAGTACTAGTTGTTATTGGTATACCACTGGACTTGGTTGTCACCAGTTACCATAAGCCCAATGATTATTGGCATTGTTTAAATCAGATTGTTATCACCACTTTGGTCTGGTCGTTACCAAACTCTGTTAAAATCCAATCGTGATTGGTACCCTTTGATTTGGTCATCACCAGTCTCCTCTAAGTCCAGTAGTCACTAGCATGGCTTGAAAGCTAATTGTTACAAGTCGATTGTTACCAACTTCCCCAACCGAAGTCCTGTGTTTTTGTCAATATCGTTTGGAATTCCCAATTGTAATTGGAACTTTGGTTCTGGTCGTCACCATTACCCCAGGAAGTCTAGTGGTAACTAATACCTTGGAAAAAGACCGTTTGATTTTGGTCGTTACCAATCTCCCCAGTTAAGCCTAGTGGTTACTAGCATTATCATAACCAATCGTATTTGGAACACTGATTTGGTAGTCACCAGTTCTTTCTAAGTCCAGTGGTTACTGGCATTTCTTGAAAACTAATCGATATTAGTACCGTGAGGTTTGGTTGTTACCAATTTCCCCAGCTGAAGTCCTGTTTTGTCCGAAATTCCCAACTGTGATTGGAACTTTGGTTTGGTTGTCACCATCACCCTCAGGAAGTCTAGTGGTAACTAGCACTATTGGAAGCCATTTGTTATTCTGGCCGTCACCAGTGTCCCCGGTTGAAGCTTTTGCTTTTCCAGTCGAGTCTCGGAGAACTAGTGGGTACTAGTTTCCCCGGCACGTCCGGTCTTGTTTCTAACCTTTTCTTGAAGATCCCGTTTGAACTCTTCATTATGGGAAATTTCTCATCTGGTTATCCTCAGTGAGACTCGTGTCTCCATTCTGTCTTTTCCCTGTTGAAGTTGTGCTTCCCCAGTGAATTTATTCCCCAACGAAGTTTTCCCCATTGGGTTTCTTCCCCAGTGTGGTTTGCGTTTCTTTTCTTCCGTTTCCCCAGTGAAGAATTATTATCTTCCCCGGTGGACTTCCTCATCTGGTTATCCCCAGTGAGATTCGTTTCTCCTTTCCCCAATGAAGATGTGTCTTCCCTGGTGGAATTTGTGTCCCCTGTGTGAAAGATTTCCTTGATAAGCATCATTAGTCATGTTTGAACTATCTTGCTTACTTCGCTCGGAATTTTTTCCCCAGTGTGTTGGGTCCTCGTGAGTGGTTACTCGTCGTTTCGCCGTTCTTTTATATTTGCTCGTGTGTCCGCATCTGTATTACATTCAAGCATCATATAGCACCATTTAGATTCATGGCATGATCGCATTTGTCCTTTTGCATATCATCGGATCTAAGGGACAAAATTTCTGGTTTGCTATATTTAAATACCTTTCACACGATTTCTATGAGGATTGTCATCTCTCATTACCATCTAGTGAAGATATTTAAATAGGGGCATCTGTTGCACCCCAAATTTTGACCCCTTATATCCTCTTCATATCATATGCATTTATTTATCTAACATTAACAAGTTTCAGAGTGTATTTTGTCAAGACACAGATGGAACGGGGCTCCGTACTGATAAATCGAAGGATTCGAGGATGGGGTAACCATCGCTTTGGGATGAATCATTCATGAAATAAGATCAAGAGTATCATATTGGACCATGTGTGAGTTCAATTTGCAGTGATTACCCACAGATGAGGTGCAGTACAGTTCAGGGTACCCGATTAGGGTTTTCGAGCAGGAAAAGTCAACCGTAGTTTGACTTTGGATTTAAAGGAAGGTTCAATGATGCAACTTTGGTCCAACAAGTTTATAAGGCTTAGTGAAGTCCCCTCAAAGGGTTTCAAAGTCTTGGAAGCTCCGAAACATGAACAGACAGTTCGGTAATCGCCGATCGATCGTTCGGTTGACCGGAAAGTCAACCCCCTCAAGTTTTAGGAATTGAACTTCAAGTGGTGAAGTAAAGTTGTTCCTTATGTCATGAGGGACCCACATATCAATTTTCATGATCATCGGATCAAAGACGTGAGAGTAATTGGAAAAACGGGAAACTAGGGTTTCGAAAGGGGCTAAACCCTAACTCCCTAACCGCGCACCCGATTGAAGTGGTTCAAAGCTCGTCGGAAAGCTCTTAATAAGTCCTACAAAAGTCCTATACTAGGTCACACTCAGAAAATGCATGGAATTGAAGTTATCATCAAAATCGATTCTTAGTACAAAACACTTAGTGAAATTTTGAAAATCTGGCAGCACTAAAACTTGTTTTTTGCTGACTTTGAAGGACTTTTCAACCAAGATTCACATAGATTTGGAACTTTTGGCAAACATGAATGTTGTAGAGCTACATAAGGGCTTTCCAAAATGTACAAGAACTCCCCAAGAGGAGTTAGGAGCTGAGAGTTATGAAGTGAGAAAGTTGGGCCTGTGCACTAATTTGTTAACTTGACAAAACCTAACATAAACTTGGTTTCCAACTATGCATTTCATCTCTAACCATGGATGGACATCTGATATGATGAGTTTAGAGATGGGAATAAGAAAATTCAGAAGGGCATACCAAGCAAGTACAAGATCTTGGACAAGATCCATTACTTTAATAGAAAAAGTACAAAGGTACCATAGGAGAGAGAAGGTTTGTGGCTGCAGCAGGAGGGGGCTGTCCTTTCTACCTCTATAGTCACTTCTTATGGCTTAATAGTATCTGGTTTTAGAGGCCAATGACTCTTGAAAGCATGCACCATTTGCAGAAAAAAGGATCACACTTGGATTCATGAAGATTTCCCTTTCAAAACTCCCTCCAAAAAGCCAAAATACAAAGCTGCCCTCACCCTTGTCTCTCCTATAAATAGAGGCTTCCCCCTCACTTATTCGACACACCAGAGTTGCCTACAAGATCATTGCATCACAACTCTCCTTCTCCTTCTTTCTTTGCTTGTAAGAAAAGAAAAGCTCAAAAACACCAAAAATGGGCATTTTACAACCTTCATGCCATTTTCATTTCTAGCCTTTCCAACACTCTCACAACCATCCACACATCTTCTAAATGACATATAGAAGGTGTATGACCCATTGAAACATCAAGAACCACAAAAAATCAAAAAGTCAACTCTCATTCCACCATACTTTGACCAAAGTCACAAAAATGGCCAAAACTCACCCCATATAGATTCTTGCCATTCTAATCCCTCTAACACCTCATATATATTGTGTTTCAACTGTCCAAAACACAAAAAACCAGCTGGAAGTTTGTTTACTCAAACTGTCCCAAAAAGTCACTTATTACTTCAAAAGAAAGAAAACTCAAAACTTGCTCAAGGGAAGAGAGAATCTCTGGTTTTCTTGCTGCTAGCTTGCTCAAAGAGATCTACAAGAGGTATGTGACCTTGAACCATCTCACTATTTTGCATCATATATGTATGGATTTGGTTTATGAGTGAGATATTGTTATGTTCAAAATTGTAATTTTGCTGTCAAAAGTGTATGGATACCATGTGTATTTGTTGTTGGTCATTTAGTTCAGTAGGTGTGTACACTTTTGTAAAAAACATATTGTTGAGCATATGATGAAGGTAGTTCTAGCATTGTTATGTTTGAACACTAAACTGTTTTTTGAAAAATCTGTCAAGATTGTAATGAGAAGTGTACATTAAGGTTGTTTTTGTGTTGGTTTGGCTAGGTCAAAGATTTGTGGTTTGCTTCTGTTCAAGTTTTATAGTTTTGTTAAACATGTTTAGGATGTAGCTTGGTGGTTTGGTCTGTACCTTTGAAAGTGAATATGTGAGTTTCTTGTCTTTGTAAAGGCATTTCTTGTTTAAAACTCATCATGAATGATTTTGCTCTAGTTTACTTGACAGTTCCTGTTTTAGAGTTACCTTTGGTATTTGAAACTCCATGCAATCTCTATGTGTATGTCATGAACTTTGTAAAGGCAATTGTTAGAGTTTTCTTGGTAAATTTTTTATCCTTGGTTGTGATGTTAGAACTTGATGCAATAACTGTTGTGCTTAAAGGTTGTCAACCTATTTGCTCTCATCAAAACTGCATTGTTGATTGGCTGTCACTCATGGTTACAATATGTTTTGATTGAGACCTCTGTTGAAAAGACTCATTTGGATGCTGTTTTGTTTACATAGCTGTCTTTTTTCCCATAGTTTTTGTCTATTAAGAACTGTCTTGAGGTTGATTTGAACCTTGTCATGTTTTTTGATTCACAATCATGTTGGTAGGCTTATTCTGAGCCGAGCTTGCTCAACTTATGCCATTTATACTACTGTGATTGGATTTTTGCTTTGTATTTAAATTTGTGTTTACTTTTGAGAAATATTGGTTGCCATTTCAATGAATTTGTTTGCCATTTGCATACCAACTTTGTGTGAGTTTGTTGTCTATGTTTGTTGACATGAGCAATAATATCCATGTTGTCTTGACATCATCTCATTGCTGTCAGCATGAGCCTTGTGTACAGAAGTTGTAAAGTTGGTGAAGCATATGACTGTCTTGTTAGGCATTGCATTAAGATTGTTTTCAAATTAACATAACCTTGCCGTTTGTGCTGCCAAAAATTGAACATGTATGTACCTGTCATGTATGCCCCATATCTTGTAAGCCATGATTTAAACCTGTTTTGAAAACTTGATCTTCAATATGTCTTGTTCCCACCAAGCCACTTTGGCATTTAATTTATTCAATCTCTTTGAGTCTGTAGATATTGTTGGTGGGTTGTTCAGCCATATTATAATGTTATCTTCTGGTGATTATTGAAATGACTCACTGGCTGTTGCTGCAGCATTTGATGATCAATATTGGTCTTGTACATGTAGCTGTCTCAATCTGTTTTGAATATGCTATCAACCTATGTTTGCTTGTACTGGACTGTTAATCCTCATGTTTTTATAAGCTTTGTTAAGTTTGACATGGTTATGTTCTCTATTAAAGTGTTAGGAGCTTTGCTGCAAAATGAGATTGCTTTAACATCCTAAATTACATGTTGCTATTTTTGTTTTAAATGTGTACTGAAAATTGTTTTTTTGCTGCTTGTTGAGTTGTAAGTTTCATATTGGATTGAACTTTGTTAATGATGACATTGTTATGTCAAAGGTTTCATTATGCATATTGTTGAGGTCAAGGTTGGTATTACTTTCTGTCCAGGTCTGTCCTAAGGTCTATCAACCTTTTGTTCTATCAAATTTCAGTTAGGATTTAAAATCCATGAGTGTAGGTTCATTCTAGGTTGAAGTATGAAACTATTAGACATCTGCAATGTTGTGAATCATGCTTGATTATTTGGTTTAGTTACATCATCAACTGTTTTTTGAAAAATACCATTTCAACTCTTGAACAACAATTGCAGTTCAGTTGTAACTTTCCCTTTTAGTCATGTCTGAACTTAATTGGTGTTTGTAATTCTGTAACTGTCATGAAATCAGATGTTGGACCTGTCTTATTTATTCTTTCTTGTTTTGGTGAGACATATGTTGTTTCTGTTCATGTCTGAATTAGGGTGTATGGGTTTGGATTCATTTACAAGCCATGATGCATATATAGGATCTGTGTAGTGCAAGGAGTATGTGTTTAATGTTGTTCTAATGTTCTAGGATTGATTGGTACTTCACCTATTCCTGATTGTTGATTGCTGTCTAGACCAATTTGTGGATTGATCAAAGAGTCTTTTAGCTTTCTGTTTTTATTATTTAAGTCATAATGATTATTTAATTTGTGTCTGCTCAAACTGTTTTGAAATTTGTTGTTGCAACTTATGTCACAGTTTCAAAACCACAAGTCACTTTGTATTCTGGTTTGAATTTAAGTGTTATATGTTTTGGAACTCCATGTATATTGTATTTGGAGTGTGTGAGGACCTTCAAGATATTTTAAACATGAGAGAGAGTTGTTGCTTTGATTCTTGGCAGATTAGGGATCTATCTTTGTTGACACATTGATTTTTGCTGATGTGACTACTTGATCAGCTGAGTTACTAGGAATGTTAGTTTGTTTTTCTTGTCAGGTTTTTTATCTCTAGGACTTACCCAGGTTTATCTCATGACATTGCAAGAAGGTTCTTACAAGGCTTGCACTTTCACTTTGTGTGGCTGTAGAATAGTTTTGTTTGCTTTTTATCATTCTGTTTAGGTTATAATCTTTTATTCATGACTGTTATTGGTTTGTTAACCTCCAAGGCCATCAATTCCAGTTTAAGTTATTACAGCTTATATGTGCTAAGTGCAGTACCTATTGATGCTTTGAGTCTTTGTTTTAGTTTTGTTTAAACACAAGTTGTTTTTATAAAGAAAACCTCTTTATTAAATTGCAATTTTGACAACTTTTGATCCATGACAGAAAGTGACCCATTTCCATTGGAACTCATCATGAGTTTGACACATCAAACTTGTGTAAATAAGTTTTAATCTTGAACCCTTTCATTTTGTTCTTTTCATCTTGGCTCATGTCCACATCATGCTAACCAAAGCAACTCACCATGCCTTTTTATATTCTGCTACAACATGACTGTTTTTCTATTGTAATTAGGTGCATGTCATAATTTTTAGTATGCTCAGGCCTTTATCCCTCCATCTGCATCTATTCTGGATCTTGAAAGTATCAAATTGCATCTCACACTCACATACGCATGTTCCATCGAATTCCTTTGTGTAAGCATGATTTTGAAAAATAGTTGATACTATCTTATTCCTCATCAAATTTCAAGTGGAATAGAGTCTTGTTTTATGAAAATTGATCAAGTTTTGAAAGAGTTCGAGTAAAATCGTATTTCAACTTTTCCTTGTCTTTGCCTTGAGCTTTGCCCAGAATAACACGCGTGAAGGCTTATCTATTTTTTGGGGTGGGATAATCAACGGATGTATCGCCACCCCAGTGGTTATTGCCTTGCCATTAAAACGCCTCTCACGCCTTGTGTCCTGGGTTCGAGCCCCAGCGAGGCATTTTTGCGCTTCTTTTTATTCTTTTTTCATGTTTTATTATTTTATTCATTCTTTCCATTTCTTAACAGCACGCGCATAGCGCTCTAGTGGTTGTTGTATATGTTTGTAAACATAAGGGCCTGGGTTCAACTCCTAGCT
The DNA here is from genome assembly GCA_963859935.3 of Lathyrus sativus. Lineage (NCBI taxonomy): Eukaryota > Viridiplantae > Streptophyta > Magnoliopsida > Fabales > Fabaceae > Lathyrus > Lathyrus sativus. The sequence goes on from OZ012737.1 coordinate 356,127,119, forward strand.
TGGCCCTTTCTACTTTTTATTATTTTTGTTTATTTGATTTTATTTGTCATAAATCACCTCAACTTCAAATATTCATAACTTGTTCATTTTTCATCTTTTTCAACTCGTTCTTTTTGCAAACTATTCATTGTGATGTCTAGTTTTGTTTAGTAGATTGAAATCTCATGATTATTTATTTTAACAATGCTTGTGTTTGCTTGTTAGTAGATCCACTCTTAGGTCGTCACCTTACGCCTCGATTTAAATTCTCCCCATACCATGTTTATTTTTCTTGTAAGATTTATTGGTATTTGTTTATGTTCGTCAACCTGTTGAGTTTTCATCTTTTATTAGTTGTTACCATGTATATGTTTATACCTCCTAAATTACGAGGCTAAACTAATTTAATTGTGTGAGATTGTTATATATGCATATTGTTGTTACGCTTTGAGTTTATAACATGATTTGTTTTCAAATTGTTATTTGTTTACATGGTTGTCACCTTTATCATGTTTCCTAATCTTTGTTAAGACCGTACTTTCAATCTTTATTAAGATATGCCTTCATTTGTCAAGATATGCCATTTGTAACATCCTTGTATATTTTGGTTGTAACCATTCATCTCACTTAAAATACTTGCTCATTGTAATGTGTTGGTTAATCCTTGATCATAATCATTGTCTTCTATATTCCTCATGCTTGAATATGTTTATACTTTGTTAAGTATTTTTCTTCCCCAAGTGATGGAACTTTTTAGTTCTCATCCAAGTTGCCTCATCTCCTCCCTTCCAAAGGAAAATCTCTCCATTGACCTGTGTGTCATGGATAGCTCATTACCCCTTGGACTTTGTTAAGTCATCCTTCAACCCTAGTTCACAAAACCCTAGACTTGGCTCAAGTATAAAAGACCCACCTCTACTAGGAGTGATCTTCAACTAGAACCCTAGAATAGAGTTTGTAAACTCTATATAAGAATCATAGTGATGATTACTTATTCCCCCCTTTGAGTGTTGTAACATAGATCTAGAGAGTTTTGTTAAACTCTACACAAACATTATTATGTTTGTCCCCCTTTGAACCTTGATCGCAATCAAGTGTTCTTCATCCCTAGTAAGGCGAACTACGATTTGCTCTGATTCTATCCTAGTTAGGATACGTAGGCAGAGGACGCGACGTCTTTGCGAGCAAACTTAGAAACTATCCTTAGGTCTTAACCTACACCTTTTACCCAATCCCAAACCTTAGCAAACATTTACAAACTTAGCATGCAAACAAACAAAAGGTTCCTGTAGAGTACTACAGATGTCTAGGATGTGAAATACCTACCCTATGCATAACCAACCCCCGATCCCCGAATCTCTTAGCGTTGTTGTAACATCGCGCAAAAGGTTCTTTCTTTCTTTAGACCTTTCCTTTGGATAAATTAAAGTCCGGTTGTAAAAGAATTAAGGTTCAAGTTAATTCAATAGCTTGATATCTGATTTTCACCACAACATCATCCTCAGACTGATGGTCAGACGGAGAGGACGATTCATTCGCTTGAAGATCTTTTGAGAGCTTGTGTATTGGAAAAAGGAGGAGCTTGGGATAGCTACTTGCCTTTGATTGAGTTTACCTACAACAACAGTTTCCATTCGAGTATTGGTATGACACCATTTGAGGCGTTGTATGGTAGGCGGTGTAGGACACCATTGTGTTGGTTCGAGTCCGGAGAGAGTTCTGTTGTTGGACCCGAGTTAGTTCAACAGACTACTGATAAGATCAAGATGATTCAAGAGAAGATGAGAATTACTCAGAGTCGTCAGAAGAGTTATTATGACAAGAGGAGGAAGGCACTTGAATTTCAAGAGGGAGATCATGTGTTTCTTCGAGTCACTCCGATGACAGGTGTTGGTAGGGAACTGAAGTCGCGCAAGTTGTCGCCGCGTTTCATTGGTCCTTATCAGATTTTGCAAAGGATAGGAGGAGTGGCCTATCATGTGGCTTTACCACCGTCGCTTGCAAATCTTCACGACGTATTCCATGTGTCTCAGTTGAGGAAATACATTGCGGATCCGTCTCATGTAGTCCAATTAGATGATGTGCAGGTGAGAGATAACCTGACTGTTGAGACATCACCTATGCGGATAGAGGATCGGAAGTTGAAGCAGCTTCGAGGTAAAGAGATTGCTTTAGTGAAGGTTGCTTGGGGAGGACCGGCTGGTGGGAATGTTACTTGGGAGCTTGAGAGTCAGATGAAGGAGTCTTATCCAGAACTGTTTGAATCAGGTAACATTTTCGAGGACGAAAATTCCTAAAGTGGGGGAGAGTTGTAACAGCCCAAATTTCATTAAATAATTAATTATAGTAATTAATTGATTTAGTGGGATTTTATATTAATGTTGGAATTAATTTTTATTAATTGGTGGATAGAAAATTAAGAAGGAATTAGAGAGGAAGGAAATGAGGAAAATATATATAAGAGAGAAAGAAAAGAAAAGAAAGATAGAAAACATTTGGAAAGAAAGAGGAAAGAAGAAGAAAGGAGAGAAAGAGAAGAGAAGAAGAGGAAAAGTGGAAGTCATCAAGAACCAACATCAAAGCTCCGATTAATTGAGGTAAGGGTGAGAAATGTTTCTATTTGATCATTGCATGATGTTATGTATGTTGGGTTGGGGTTTTGGTAGAGTTTCCATCACTTTTCATCTAGGGCAAAATGTTGGATAATCGGTAGATCGAAGATTTAATCGGTTGAAACTGAGTAATAATGCCGTAGAATAGTCGGGTAACATGTATTGATGCTGTTTATACTGATTTGGATGTGTGAGAAGTTGGTTGATGGTGGATTGAGAAGGAGGAGACAGAATGAAATCTGTTCTGCGCAGGTTCGCTGGCTCTCGCCAGGCGAGCGAAGGCGAAGCTTCGCCAGGCGAAGCCTAGCGAATGCTGGCGAGTAATTATAAGTTAAATCCCAGTGGACTTCGCTGGCGAGTTCGCCAAGCGAAGTGGATAGCGAAGGTTCGCCCAGCGAAGGTGCTGGCGAATGGTGGCGAATGAAGTCAGTAGCCACTGACTTGGGTTCGCTGGGAAGTCTCGCCAGGCGAAGCCTAGCGAGTGTTCGCTGAGAGAGTTCGCCAGGCGAAGGCCAGGCGAAGGTTCGCTGCGAGGGTTCGCCAGGCGAATGAAGGCGAATGTGACAGCATTTTTCTCTTGCTGTGTTGTTCATGTGGTGATGGTTTGGTTGCTTCGCATAGGTTAATACCTCTATGATATGATATAGATATGATCTATTGTGATGATGTGTACTGTGGGTAGCCTCCGGGCGTGAATCCTAGTTGATGTGCGATGCATATTAATTATGATAAATAGAAATACATGTGAATACAATGATGAATGTATGTGTATTGTCTAATGAACTTGCGAATGCTTCATGGTATACAATTATGTGATGAGTATGCATGAGAACATTGTGGATATGTGTGCATGACTTATAATTGTATAAATGGTATTGTGATGTGAATACCTTGATTGTGTGATATATGTTGTATGTGCAATCATTGTGTAATTCTTGAAGTGATGAATTATGTAAATGCATGAGATTAAGATGTCGGTCTTAAGTGCATTTGTTGTGGTTGATTGTACATGCATCATTTAGTCAAGAGGCAATGTCTGTTAGTTTCGTGGAAACTAGTGGCTTGTCCCAAACCTAGAAGTGTGGGTTTGAAGGCTTAGAGGACGAGCCTTTATGGTTATCGGTCTAGAAGTGTGGACTCGGTTTAATGTAAAAACCGAAAAAAGATAACGGGTTATCGGTCTAGAAGTGTGGACCCGGTTTAATGTAAAAACCGAAAAAAGATAGCGAAAGTCGGTACCGCATTGCATGAGTTGCATTGAGTTGTTGAGTCACATTAATATATGACATATGCATGAAGTGATGCTTATGTGTGAATGATGAGATTGTGAAATCGTGAGAGTATGCATGATGTGGAAATGCTTTACAAATATTCGTGTTGTTATTATATGTGTGACAAATATATATATATATAACTAATGAATTGAATTGTGGTGAGAAATACAGAGTGGAACTTGTATTGATTGCCTATATATACATAATCTTATGCTTTGATTATTATGGTTATATTTCTCACCCTTCTGCTGTTTTATAATGCTCTACGAGGCATTGCAGATTAGTATGCTGGAGTCCTTTTGTGAAGATTAGTCTTCATTCTTTTGAGTCTGCTGCTCTGATATGTAACACCGGGTAGTTAGACTAGTATAGTAATTCTTTTGTGATACATTGTGATGTATCAGCTGATGTGGTTTTGTAATATAACTGATATGATATATTAATTTGGATAGCTTATGTGTACGTGGATTAATATTTTGAAAACGATCAAATGATTTTATCTTCCGCTTAAATTGAAAATGTTACATATTTTATGGAGCAAGTGTTTTATTGGTAAGTTGTGACATTCTTCCTTTATACCTTATCCTAAAATTTTTACTCTGGTGAATTTGTATGTGCTTAATTGTTTTATATGCATTTATTGAGGGTATAGAAGGGGGTGTTACATCCTCCTAAGGAAGAAGAGATACAGGAATCTCTGTATCTCACCGGCTTGTTGGAGGGCGATACCTTAGCTAGAGTTGAGCGTGCTTGGGGCAATATTCACAGGAAAGGGAAGGAATTATTAGGGAAAAGTAATAGTAGGGCCTACGACGCTTATCTGACCTGGATTCATGAGAGAGTTATGAAGTTTCTGATGCCTTTTCCTTCCGTGGAGCCTCTGTATCCTCTGATGATTGAGGAACCTACCACTATGGACAATCAAAAGTACAACAGGTTGTGGTCTGAAAAAGAGGAGCTTCAGAAGGCTAATGAAGAGTTAGATAAAGAGATCATTCAGCTTCAGAGTGAGAAGAATGAAGTTGTGCACTCTTTCAAGAGGTAGACTGAGCTTGTGAACAGATTGGGTACAGATTTAACCAAGCAAACGAGTGTTCTGGAACGTTTGGGTTTAGATCTGAAAGCCGTCAGTGATGTTCTCACTTCTAAGAAGAAGGACTTGGATAGGGCTTATTTGGAGATTTCTAAGTTCAATGATCAGTGGAATGCTACTCTTTCCAACAACAAGGAACGTGAGGACGGGTTGAAGCTACAGATCAACAAGTTGAAGACTCAACTCAGAGTAAAAGAGGAGAAGATTTCAGCTGAGGCCTCACTTAGACGTGATAGTAATTGCAGATTGAACGAAGCTTTGGCCACCTTGGAGGATTACAAGCTGAGGGCTGATTCGAAGAGGTGCAAGCTAGAGGAAGTCTTCGGTGAGGGAGCCTGGGAAGACTACGCTGAGGATTTACAAACCACTATCAGACAGAGAGAGGCGCTCATTCAGGGATTACTCATCAGACCAGATCATCCTGAGACACAAGAGCTGTTGGAGGAATTTCGTGCTCGTTGCCGTACTTGATGTCTTCCATTTCCTTTGTAGCTTGTTGCTCATATTCGTATTGACCATCACCAGACCTATTGGCTGAGGTCTTTCTATTGATTCTTGTACTCAGTTGTATGATTGTACATTGCCTGTTGGCCTTTTCTTGTATGAATTAGGTGTTTGGCTCCATGCTTGGCTATGATTTCCCAATGTCTTGTTGTTCGCGCATGAACTAGAATCGGGGGAAATTTCCATGTGGCATATATGCATGTTTGCATTTTGCATAGCATTTTTGCATAGCAGGTGCAGCGGAACCATTGATCTTATTCCTGTTAGTTCGTTAGATTGTTTCAGGATAGACAATCTGACAGTTCGTCGCTACTATACCAGAGGGAACCAACTCGAAGCTATGGAACAAATTTAGGCTGAGTTGAAGGAGGTCCGAAGCCAGATGGGAAAATTCATGGCAGGTATGCAGGCCTTATGTCTGGAGCAGAAGACACTTAAGAAGGAGGTCGAGCAACTGAAAGCTCAGATGGGCCTGATCACAGATGTGATAAGGAATGTGCTAAGAAAGGAGGTGATCAGGTGCTTGAAGCCGCTGCAGAAATGGGTATTCCACCCTTGCGGGTGGAATCTCTCCCAAGGCGTGATATGCCTCAAAGATCTGCTGTACAGCCTGGGGTCCCAAATTTCCCATGTCAGCAGCTACCTCCTGCTTCCCGAGACAATCTTAAGACTAGGAGGTATGGTCAGAGGACGAAGCAGCTCGAGAGAATCTTTGATCAGACCTCTATGAATTATGTGCAGTTGTTGCAACTCTTGCTTCAACTTCAATTGGTTAAACTTCAGACTATGTCTCCACTTACGGGTGAGTTACCACTGGGCTATGATGTAAGTGCTCACTGTGATTTCCATTCTGGGGCAACAGGGCACAACATCGAGAACTGCAAAGCTTTTAAGCACCAGGTTCAAGACTTATTTGATGCAAAGGCAGTTGAATTCACGTCGGGCAGCGTAAGTATACCAGGTGGTCTTGGCCCATTCACTGCAAAAGAGGTGGTTGTGCCTCTTGTTTCCCCTGAAGCTGCATCGGGTCAAGAGCGTGCCTCGCAATCTGTGACTGCAGAATCTTCGCGCCCACAGCTATTGCCGATTCCTGGGCTAAATCTGAGAATGAAAGTTCCTGAGCATAAGGGATGCCCTAACCAACGCCAATAACCTTCTGCTTCTCGGCTACGTCACAATCAGCGCCGGAGTCAGAAGTGGCTTCGCAACATATCATCTCCTCTCAATCATACCTCCGGATATCCAGATCAACCATTCTCTTGCCAGCCCAGTGGATCCAGCAGTTAATGTTGCAGAGGAATTTATCGAGGGTAGACGCTCAGAAGAGTATCAGATTGACCTCAACGAACAATCCTGAAGATGGCTGACTCAGCAACAAGTCAAGATCTGAAAGCCCAGTTCCCCGAAGCTGGCAATCTTTGTTTTTATCTTGTCATTTTCTTTGCATTTGTAGTTTGTTTCCTTTGTTAAGTGCAAATTTCATCTGTAAAACTTGTTGTTTTCAATTGATATTGATAATGAAATGAATATGCAGGTTTTGATTAAATCCATTCGTGTTCACTCTATGCTTTTTATTGATGTCAGACACTTGTTTAAGCGGAATTCGGGGAGGATGACGAAATCAAAAGACGAAAATTGCCGATTGTATGCTTTCGAATAAAACCTGCTGATGATGTACATACATTTTTTCAAATTCCTAAACACCGGAGATATAAGGAAGATAATCCCGTGTCAACCCCTTTGAACCTAGTAGTAGGAGTTTCTTTCTAAACGAAAAAACCCTCAATCTTAACCTGGGGCAGGGTAGGTGTTAGTTAATTTGACCGAGCGTCCAAATTGTAAAAGGAGTGTTCCCGTTCGAGGACTAATCACACCTCTATAGGTCGTACCTAAAAAAACCACAGTGGTTATCCATCACCGACCCAGAAGTGAGACAGTCACAATCCCTTCAACAAATCAGACAAGCCGGTGTCACACGATTTGTTCAAAAAAAAGAGGATCAGAAGAAAAATAAAGAAAAGAATCAAAAGAAAAAGCCCGCTAAGTCAATAACTTGAGAACAAGTGGCTTAGGCAAAAAAATTAGGGCGTCCCACTGGAATTTGAAATCAAAAGAAGCTCAAAAGAGCCAGTCCAGGAAAAAATAGGGAAATCGAAATAATGATGATGAAAAACAAGTCGTGTGACTCAGGCACCAAAGACGAAAAGCGAGTGATTGTCACTCCAAACATTTGTGGTTTCCTGAACCATCACTCCCGCCATTCAACCTTTGAAAGGTGAACGCTAGTGTCGAATTAGCTGAATGTAGGATTAGAGAACAACAAGGAGAATGGGTGGGTTAGAATAAGCTTTAAGCCTTATATCTTTCCTTTCAAACCGTGAAGCTGACCAAGTTACAACCTTCAAAAGTCCTAATTGAAGCAAGGTTGTTTTGAAAGCATACTTCGGTAATGATCGCGTTGAAACTGACTCTTAAAAGGATTCCTCTTATCAGGTTGTTACTAAGGTTGACATTTTCGATAGGTGATTCGTTCACTACATGTCACAAATTTTTTCCAGTGAACAGACTTGGATTTCAAAACTGCATATGCATTGCATGAGTATATCTTTTGTGCATAATAATTTGTTTTACTTGTGAGTAAGCGCTTGACATCAGGAAAGTTTCCACAGTGGAAGGTTTGACCAGGATAGAATGCAGAACGCCCACTCTGTTGAACCAGGGCAAGCTATATCAAATGTTCATATCAAGGGAGTCAGCCATCCGAAGGTTAGTTAACATGGGGCAATCAGGTCGAGATTCGACAAATCTCTCGAAGTCAGGGGCAAAGTCGTTGCAAGGATTGGGGCAGGCCACCCTAAGAGCCCAGAAGCTGTCATTATCCAGAAGTTAACACCTCTTCGAGGTTCAGAATGTCGAGGTAGTTCAGATCAAACCAGCGGGGTACGAAGATTTTAAATTCCCTTTCGAGGAAGACTTCTACAGGAGCCCATATGCTGGGGCAAAATAATCCTTCGAGTCCAAGATGAATATCTCCCCTGACCTGTAATAGAGACTCATTAGTCCCTAGCAAACGGAGGCTGCATACCTCCATATCCCCAGCCAGGGTCAAATATACAAGTTGAACCAGCAGAATGTCTGTATGCATTCACTCCTCAGCAGTGCAAGATTGGCTTATTCATGCATAGTAAGTAATCCCCAGAGAGTCAAGATTGGTATTGTTGCACCCCGAATTTTGTCCCCTTAGATCCTCATCATCATTGTAGGATCACATTTGCTTGATTAGCTAACCTTAACCCACTTTCAGTTTATCTTTGATAAGATGCAGATGAATTAGGTTTCCGTACCGTCAAAATCGAAACTTCGAGGGCTTGATCAATCAATGTTTTGGATTGATCCAACTTTAAACAAGATCAAGGATAATAAATTGGACCAATAATGAGTGCAATTTGAGGTGGTCACCCGGGGATTGAGAACGGTGCAATTTGAGATACCCGATTAGGGTTTTCGATCAGAAAAAGTCAACTGTAGTTTGACTTTCGATTCAAAGAGTATTTCAATGGTGGGATCAAGTTCCATTAAGCTCCTATGGAATAGTAAAGTCCATCCAAAGAGTTTCAAGTCCTCAGAATGTCCGGATCACCAACGGGCGACTTGGTAGACACCGATCGATCGAACGGTTGACCGAAAAGTCAACTTTTCAACAATAAGGAATTTTACTTCAAGATGTGATTCAAAAATGTTACTTATGTCATATTACACCTCCCCAGAAAATTTCATGACCATTGGATCAAGGGTTGAGAAGTAATTGCAAAAATCGGGAATTAGGGTTTCGAAAGGGGCAAGACCATAACTCCTCAACCACACATCCAATTGAAGTGGTTCAAAGCTCATTAGAAAGCTCTTGACAAATCCTACAAAAGCCTAAAAGTGGTTCATGATCAAAAAATTCATAGAATTGGAGTTATAGCAAAATTCATTTTTGAAGGGGAAATAACTTAGAAAATTTCTAAGTTATTTAACACTTGTAAGTGATTTTTTCAGAAACTTTGAAGGGTTTTTCAACCTAGTTCCATCAAGAATTTGGAAATTACCAAAACATGAAAGTTGTAGAGCTACTTAAGGGCTTTCCAAATTGTGGTAGAACTCCTCAACAACGTGTTTGAGCAAGAAGTTATGCACCATAGAAGTTGGGCCTGTCACACTTGGAACCACTTTGTCAAAATTTCTCAAAACTGAATTTTCACAACTTGAGTCATTCTCGACCCTTGGATTATGTTACAAACTGATAATATGAGGTATGGATGAAGAGAAAACTATAAGGGAAGTTGGTTTGATGAACATTGCAAGTTGATGTCAAGTAGGCATTATTTTATTCAAATAATAGGAAGAAAGAGAAACTTTTCAAGACATGTGGCAGCTGCAGTCTCCTACTCCTCTAGCATCATCTCAGGTCACCTCAATCCCTCATATCAGCTGGTTTTCTTCTGCATTGAGCCATGGAGTTGTTGTGAAGATGGCTGCCACTAGATTTGGCAAGATTTTCTTCACAAATCTCCCTCCAAAAGTGGTAAATGACCAAGGCTGCCCTCACTCTTGCTTGGCTATAAATAGAGGCCTCCTCTATGAGCTCAAACACACCAGAGCAATCTTAGAAAACTAAAGCTCTCACTCTCCTCTCATTCATCAAGAATCCTAAAATCTTCAAAATTTCCATTTCCACCAAAAAACTGTCTTGAGCAAAACTCAACTCAAGACCAGTTCCATCCCTTCCAAACCTCTAAAAAGCATCCATATAATCCTTAAATATCATATAGAAGGTGTCTATACCTTTAAACCTCCAAAAAATATCAAATTGCTAAAAGTCAACTTTCACACTAAGAAAGTTTGACCACAACCCTCAAAACTTGCCAAATCTTGGTCTAGGCTTTTTCTTGTTGATCTAACTATCCACACACATCACATACATCATATTATAACTGTCTAAGGCATTAAAAACCAGCTAGAAATCCATTAACTCCAACTGTCTTAAAGTTTGGTTTTGTTGCTTTAAGAGGAAGCAAGTCTCATATCATTGCAAAAGAAGGAGCACCTCTGGGTTTCTAAGCTTTTTAGCTTGTTCAAGGCTGATCAACAAGAGGTATGTGATGTTCTAACTGTCTAGAAGTCATACATTATCATAGTTTCCTTTTTTGTGAGGATTTGTGTGAAAATATACTATAATGCCCTATTATGCTTCTTTTACAAGAATGTTAGTCTCATGATCATAATGCTTGTTTTGACCCATATTTTGTCATTTTTAAATGATATGTGGAGGTTAGATTGTGAGTTTGTGTCTTGATACCATATTCATACTTGTTAGTGATATTTTGGTCATTTGGTAGATTTAGGATTCAATTTTGAGAAATTGATTTGTTTGCCCTAAAACTCTACACTTGTCTCACTTTTAGGATGAGTAGATGATTTGTAAGTTGCTTATAGATCGCTTCTTACCTTTGATCATGTTTGAATCAATATGGCTATTTGATTTTGCTACTATGTTATTTTGATATCATCTTGCTTATCATTACTATAGAATTGTGTAGTGGACTGTTGTGCCAACCATGATAGCATCTCATTGTTCCAAATCATTGTTTATTGCTTACTTGACGTTGCTCATGATGTTTGATTAAGTTGAAATTTGAGGAATATGAAATTTAGCCATTAGGGCCTGTCATAAGATCTTGTTGGTTTTTGCTGTCAAAATTGGATAGGCATACCATTTCTGGTTTGGAGCAGTTGGTACTTGTTTTTAGATTGGAGAATCATTTGTCTTTATGTTTTGGATATGCATGATGTGCCTATATGTTCAAATCTTCATTATATGTTCAAACTACTTTGTCATTCCTCCATTTGCATTTCAAAACCTCATTAATGCCAAACACATACCATATTTTGTTTCAACTGCATTCTACATGATCTATGTGCCTAAAATCATTCCCTTACTCATTTGAAATGTGTGTGTGATACCAAAACCTCCCATCTGTCATGAACTGGCCAACTGTCCTAATATGTTGATGTTTGTGCATTTTTTGAGCCTCAATGTGTTTCCTTTTGTGTGATGTTGATTTGAACTGGTGTGTAAGCATAAACATGTCTATTTTCATATTTATAATGTGTGTGGATGTTTATTTTGGTTCGAAATTCATCAATTTGAAAAATACCCCCACTGCTGCCACATTCTTGCCAAGAAAGTTTTTTCACCAAATGTGCCACAACACACCAAATTGCTGTTCTGTTTGTGTATGCCTATTGTTTTGAGTTGTGACTCATTTATACTCATGATTATAATGTGTGAAAATGACTAGAATGATCAATGCTTACTTGCATTTTCATTTCACCCTCAAACTGCTTCTTTAAGCCAAGTTTACCATAACCATGTACCAAATTCTGGTTTGCTTGCAATTTGCATATTTTCTGAGTGGTAACTCATTCTTTCCCACATTTATGATATGTGTGTGCTGTGTTTGTCAACATAGAATCATTTTTCATAGCTGGACCATGTTGGTACCTTTTTGCTGTCAAACAATTTTGAAAACAAGTGCACACACTTCACTTTTGTTGTTTGATTGTCTTAGGGCTGCTCACCTAGCATTGAATCTATGGTAGTGTTTTAAAATTGGTATGTACATGAATCAACCAACTTTGTGTGTATTACATTTCTGTCATGACAGCCCTTCATACATGTTTGACAATTGTGGCTTGATAACCATTGCCTTGTTATGTGCATTCCATGAGTATCTCAAGTTGCTAGTATCATTCTTTATTGCATTTGAAACTTATTGTATACATTTTTCTGACCTCAAGCTGTTCCAATCTTGTTGTTTTTAATTATTGCATTGTATTGTGTTAAGTGAGTAGTTAATGGTTGCCTTTCAATTCCTTGATGTTTGTGATCAATTGTAAAGCATGGATACACTTTATATGATGATTGAAGATTGTATGTGGGGCTGATTTAAACAGATCATGCTTCCTTTTTGCTTTGGCTTTCAACTTGCATCTTTCATTTCCAATTTTCACTTAGCATAACAGCTGAGCTTTGATGTGTATGTTGCCATGATATCTCCTGCCTGAGTATTGTTGATTGATGTGTTTGGTTTGAGTACATCTCCATAGACATAATTAGGATCCATAGGCCATGTGTACAAATTGAATTTTGTTCAATCTCTCCATTCTGTCTTGACAGTGACAGCCCTTTCATGCTTCATGTTGCAATTCATGTGCCAATTATATGTTTGTTAATCTTTGATTGAGCCTTAAGGGTGAAACACCTCTGTCATAACATATATGTTGTGTGTGCAAAGTTTTTCACATGTATTGGAACTCATAACTGTTTGCAATTTTCAAAATGCACTTCATTCACCAACAGGGCAGCTGTCTTAGCTTTTTTAAAATCCATGTTGTTTGTAAACTTCTTTATGGTGTGGACACATTCTATATGTTGTTTTGAGCATGTGTGTATGGTTTCTTCATCCCAATTTGGCCTGTTTCACAAACTCACCATCTCACTTGCAAAATCTTAATTTTCACCTCACTCTCACATAACAGTTGGACAGGCACCTCATAAGCAGTTGATTTGAATACATGAACATGATATGTATGATGTTTGGATTGTGCTTGAACCATTTTTTTGATTATAACATGCCTGAACTGATCACTAGCTTCAAAGATGCATTTTGTTCACATTTTGCAACTTGCACATCATTTTTTATTTTAGACTGTCTTGATCCATAACTCTGGTTTAAGTTCATTCATTAACATATATCTAATGTGCATGAGTGATTAATTTGATCAACATGTACATGAAAATTGAATTGCCCTTACAGCCTGCATATCACTCATGACCATAATTGCAACTCCTATGTCACTTTCCATTGCAGTCTGTTTTGAACTTTGTTTTTTGCTTAAATTCATTCAATATCATGTATGGGATGTGTACATATGTTTAGTTTGATCTGAAAGTGATTAAAATTAGATTCTCATTTCATCATGCTTTTTGTGTTAGATGTTGCAACTTGAACATCAATCTGAGTTACAGTTTGTCTTGAATGCTACCATGTGTTTTGACTCACTCATTAATTCATATGTAGTATGCTTGTATGATTGTTTGGATTTGAAACTGGTTGGTACTTGATCTACAACTCAAAATGCACAACACACACTCATAATGCATACCCTATCGGGTTTTAAAATGGGAGCCTCATCTTGAAAAACCAATTCCACTATCGTATTCCTCATGAAAAATCCTTCAATTTGCACTAAAAGTTTGTTTGATTCCATGAAAAAATGATTGAGTTATGACACAATGCAAATGCTGATTTTAAGTGTAGGTTTGCCCAACTTGCCATGTTTTTCCCCCTTATATATCTATGGGGGTGGCTATATCAACGAATGTATAGCCACCCCAGTGGTAGAAACCTTGCCCATAAACACGCCTTGCAATGTCTAGACCTGGGTTCGATCCCTAAGGAGGATCAACCCTTTTGCCCTTTTTTTCTTTTTCCTTGCAAGCGCGCATTGGGCTGGAGGGTGTGGGTTCAACTCCCACCCCTTGCATTTTCTTCTATTTTTCACTCATTGAATTATTGTTTTGTGCCTTAAAATTCATGAAACTTTCAAAAAATCACAACTCTCTCATTTTTCATCTTTTTTTGCCCATTCTTTTTGCATTGTGTTTGTTATAATGTCTACTTTTGTATGATGTGAAAATATTACTTGTTGTCATAAATTGTGATATACTTTTCCCATATGGAAGGTTATTCATTTATTGTGATTAGTGATCTGACTTACAGTTGAATCCCTCTAAGCAAGATTGAATTTCTTGTGAGATGTTTATTCCCCCTGTTAGTTAACATGTCAGGGTACCTCCTTTGGTTGTCACCATAATCATGTCTCATTCATTCCTCCTAAATTATGAGGTTTAAACTGATTTACCTGTGTTCAATTATCATCTATGCATATTGTTGTTACGTTTGCTATGCTTTGAACCTGTGACTTGCCTACCTTCAAATTATGATTTGTTTATATGGTTGTTACCCTTATCATGCTTCAACCATTGTCAAGACATTCCCCAAATCTTTGTTAAGATGATTGACTATTGGTTGTAACCATTGATATCATTTGAAGTATATGCTCATTGTAACTTGCATGCTTACTTGTCTTGGTCTTATCTCATCTTGCTCATTTGTAATCTTTCTTTGTTAAGTATTGCTTCCCCAAGTGATGGAACTTTCTAGTTCTCATCCAAGTTGTCCCCCCCTCTCTCCTTCCAAAGGAAAAGTCTCTCCCTTGATCCTTGTGTCATTGGATAGCTCATTACCCTTCCTTGACTTTGTGAAGTCACCTTAAACATTGGTATAAGCCTTAGACTTTGCCTTAAGTCTAAAAGACCCACCTTTACTAGGATTGTCCTTCAACTAGAACCCTAGGATAGAGTTTGTAAACTCTATGTAAGAATCATAACAATGATTACTTACTCCCCTCTTGAGTGTTATAACATAGATCCAGAGAGTTTTGTAAAACTCTATACAAACATTGTTATGTTTGTTCCTCTTTGAACCTTGATCATAATCAAGTGTTCTTCAACCTTAGTGAGGTGAACTACGATTGCTCTGATTCTATCCTAGTTAGGATACGTAGGCAGAGGACGCGATGTCTTTGCGAGCAAGCCTAGAAACTATCTTTAGGTTTTAACCTATATCTTTTACCCAATCCTAAACCTTAGCAAACATTTACCAAACGTAGCATGCAAACAAACAAAAGGTTCTTGTAGAGTACTACAAATGTTTAGGATGTGAAATACCTACCCTATGCATAACCAACCCCCGATCCCCGAATCTCTTAGCATTGTTGTTACATCGCGCAAAAGGATCTTTCTTTATTTAGACCTTTCCTTTGGATAAATTAAAGTCCGGTTGTGAATTTAAGAATTAAAGATTCATGTTAACCAATAGCTTGGTATCACGATTCTCACTGCAACAGAAATGGCGACTTCATTGGGGAGAATAATACTTAACTTGAGGGTTTAGCCTATTTTGTTTAAATTGCATGCTATATTTGTAAATATTTGCTTAACATGTATATTTGTCAATATATTTGTTTGTGTGTGGGGTATTGGGTGCTTTGAGTGGTGAGACGGTCCTATACCCGGACTGGAGCATAATTATGATAGGATGGTGGTATATTCAATAAGGCTTATAGGGAGTTGATTCCCGACCAAGCTAACTTGAGAAACCGTCGCTCAGTGTAGGCCCTCTTGAAAGTTTAGTATTGTTGATCGAGTATTCGTGAAAACAATGCTACTTTCGACGAAGGAGCCCATGACACTGTAGACTTTTAGAATAAATTCTACCCCACTTTGGCCTTATTAAGACGTAGTGCGATGACTATAAGGAAGTATTTCCGAAATAGTTGATACGCGATACTACACTCAGACGAGATTCTCTTGAGAATATTATCGATTACCAAGTAATTTGGGAAGTTGATAATATCCAAAAGATGGGTTGATGACTCTGGGAACTTTGTAGAACCCGTTCGGCAGGTACAATCAATCCATAGTACAAATCTTTGGGGATGGGTAGACCCTTGGACTCATGCTTGTCCTTAAACCTAAGTTTGTGTTGTGTGCATATACATTTGCTTGTGTTTGTGCATGTTGCATTCATATCATCATATCACCATATCATCATATGGTTTCATGGAACTCAGACTTTGTTGTTTGTAAACATCAGAGGTCGTCATGAACAATGAAAGAAAGAAAAAATTGAAGTACACTTTCAAGGGTTTTAACCTAGATGACTTGAAAAGGTTGAGCACCTTAGTGACAAATCCAGAGGGATTTCAAAGCCGATATGGGAAGCTGTTGCTACTCTTGAAGATAAAGATGGATAGTGGACTTCTTTCTACTCTTCTCCAGTTTTATGATCCGCTCTACCACTGTTTCACATTCCCTGATTATCAGCTAGTACCCACACTAGAAGAGTATTCTCAGTTGATTGGACTGCCCATTCTTGAAGATTCTCCTTTTCCAATCGTGGAGAAGGACCCTAAAGAACAAGATATCGCCAAAGCTACACGTTTGGGAGTGGTTGATATAAAAAAGAATCTGATTACAAAAGGAGGAATCTTTGGGTTAAAAGCAGAATTCTTGGTTGAGAAAGCTCAGTATTATGCAGATCATTTAAGCATGGATGCGTTCGAAGCTATCTTTGCCTTACTCATCTATGGTATCTTCTTGTTTCCGAGCTTTGAGAATTTTGTGGACCTCAATGCCATCAAAATTTTCTTGAAGAAGAATCCTGTGCCTACCTTGTTAGCAGACGCATACCATTCTGTTCATCTGAGGAATTTTCACAATGGAGGAATGATCACTTGTTGCGCTCCTTTATTGTACAAATGGTTCACTTCACACTTGCGCAAAGCCAACGCTTTTTGGGATCCAAAGAAAGGATGGTGGTTGCAAAAGATCATGGCTCTTACCCACTCCGATATTGATTGGTATAGTCGTGATGATGATGGGACAATGATTATTGACAATTGTGGGGAATTCAGCAATGTACCTCTTCTCAGCATTAATGGAGGGATCAGCTACAATCCAATACTCGCCCGCCGACAATTGGGATACTCTCTAAAGGACAAACCCAATAGTGTTCAAGTGGAAAATATTTTCTTCAAAGAGGGAGAAGATAGTCAAGGATTAAAAGGGAAGATTCTGGAGGCTTGGAAGCATCTACACAAGAAAGGGAAGAAGGATCTTGGAAGACTCAACTGTGTCTCTTTGGAACCTTACCTCCAATGGGTTCGAAAGAGAGCCATCACGCTAAGGATATCTTATCCTAAGCAAGAGCCTATGGCCTTGAAAGAGGAACGCCCGTTGGTCTTCATGTCTGAAGAAGAAAAGTTGATGATTGCTTTGGTCAAAGCACATCAAACTGAAGAAGCTTGGAAGCAGAAGTATCAAATAGTCTTCGAAGAAAATGCGGAGCTCCAGAGACAACTCCAGTTGAAAGATGAAGAAATCCTCTCTTGTAAGAAGAGGAAAGCACTAGAAGAACCTTATGAGCCTCAGTCTAATCCATGGAAGATAATTGTGAACAAACTCATCTTTGAGAAGACTCAGATGGAAAGAAAGATCGAGAAGCTCAATTTAAGGCTGCTAGGGGAACCTTGATCGCTGTTGTTTAAAACTCTTGTAAGGGGAAACAATGTTTTGTAATCCGTTTTGTTAATCAATAAAATGGCGACTTCTGATGTTCGAAATATCTGAGTTCCATGACACCATTTGCATTTGCATTTGCACTTCTTCTAACCATTCAAGGAAATTCATTTTTTCTTTTTGCAGACAACAACATGGTAAGAAGAGACATGCTTCGGGTTCCAGATCTGAGGTTGGGCCGTCTAAGGATGTTAACGAGACTTGTCCGAAATCCTGCTGCTTTCATAGTCAAATATGGGGACCTATTGCCATTGATAAGTGCTCCAATCAACGAGCCCATATTGCAAGCCTTGGTTGAATTCTATGATACAACCTACCACTGCTTTGTGTTTCCAGACTTTCAGTTACTCCCGACCCTCGAGGACTATACTGCTTACTTATAGATTCCATGGACATTTACGCTCCCTTATGGAAAACCAAAGAAGAGGGACTTAACTAAAGCCCTACATATCAAGCTGGAAGACCTACCACCGATGAGAGCGAAAGGAGGGTGGTACGAAATGGATGCCAGACCTCTAATGGAGATGGCTGAGTATCATTATGAAAGCAGAAACCTAGGCATTTTTGAGGCAATTCTGGCATTACTGATATATGGACTGTATCTTTTTCCAAGCAACTACGACTTCATCAGTGAAGAGGCGATCTGCCTTTTCATCATCAAAAATCTGGTCAATACGATACTGGCTGACACTTATGTGGTTATCCATCGTTTCATCTTGTATGATTGTGGGCAATTCTCATGATGTCTTGCACTACTCGACCGATGGTTTACTTCTAATCTGCCAAGAACTCATATCCTTTGGAGGCTTCCTACCAAAAGCGCATGGGTTTCTAAACTCGTCACTCTCAGACACCATGACATCACATGGTATGACACCAGCATCGGTGACCAAGTCATGATTCCTAGCTACGGAGATTTCCCCAATGTGCCTTTCATTGGGATAGAAGGGGTGATCACCTATAATCCTATTCTCGCTCGGCGTTAACATGGATATCCTACCGGACCAGAGCCCGAACTAGAACTGTTGAGGCCATGCTTGTGTGAGACAGGTCGCAACCAAGAACTAGAAGCTAATGCTCAATACGCTCAAAGAGATCCACACCTCTTGGGCCTGACTCCAATGGAGAATGCCAGCTGTTTAACCACTAAGGGGTACCTGCTATGGTAAAAAGGAATTGCCTTAAACATGTTCTACACTCATGACTATGAGATAACCATGGAGCCTGAGGTCCCCGCAACTAGGGAAGAGCTAAGATATGCTTTGATCAAGGCGCAAAGAGAGAATGAAGACCTGTGGGAGATTATCCGCCAGGACCAAGTTCATGTCAGAGTCCAAGAAGCAGAAGGATCGTCTTGTTAGATTGATCTTTGTTTCACCATTTCCCTGCTTTCCCTAAAAAGGATTGAAATCCTGATTGTTGCATTTACTTTCATTTTCTTGTAAGAAAGGTCTTGCTTTTTAGCAAGGGCCACCCTATTGTAATAGATTTCCAGCTATCAATTGAAAAACACTTTTTAAGCATGTCGTTACATGTTGTTCTAACTTTTTGTTTATAAACAAAAAAAATTGAATTTCCTTGAATGGTTTATGCATCCGCATTTGCATTTGCATTCACATGTCATCCTGCATCAGTCCTGCATTTGGGTTCCGCAGCTCATCCTTTGTTCTTGTTCAGAAGGAGATAAGGAGTCACGCTGAGTACCCACAGATACAACACACGGTCCCAAGCTCAAAAGAAGATGGCAGATAATGACCAGAGGTTTGATCAAATGGATAATGACATCGAAGGGATCAAAGGGGACGTCAGCCAGATCATGGAAGTCCTCAACATAATCAAAGCAAAGATGGACACGCAACCTACAGTAATCTCCGAAGTTGCCGCAACGGCGGCCAATGTCACAGTAGCTCCTGTTACTTCAGCAGAGTTTCCCTACGGCATGTCCCGGGATTTTGTGCCGCCATTCAACAATACGCAGTCTTCAAGTCTCAATCCCCTGTTCGACTCAACAATCAGAAACCCTATTTTTACTCAAGCAGGTGGGCCTACCACAGTACGACTAGTTTTTGCCAATCAACAGCCAATCTTTGATATACCCGATGGATCTGAAGTTGAGGACGAAAAACACGAAAAATTAAGAGTGGAGATGGACATCATGGCGAAAAGGATGAGGGCCATTGAAGGAAATCATGTCTTTGGATCTGATGCCAAGGATCTATGTCTGGTATCTGGATTGGTGTTTCCTCAAAAATTTAAAATGCCAATCTTCGACAAATATGAGGGGACCACTTGTCCTAAAGTGCACCTAATCATGTATTGTAGGCGGATGGCTCCACATATTGAAAATGACAAACTGTTAGTACACTATTTCCAAGATAGTCTTAAAGGGGCCTCGGCTAAGTGGTATCTCGGTTTAGATCAAGCGAAAATCCACAGTTTCCAAGACCTTTCAGATGCTTTTATTCAACAGTACGAGTACATCATGGACCTAGCTCCCGACCGCCGTCAGCTTCTCAGCATGACACAGAAAAATACTGAAACCTTTAAGGAGTATGCACAAAGATGGCGCGGAACTGCAGCACAAGTAGAGCCTCCCCTTACTGAAAAGGAGTTGGCAGACTGGTTTGTGGATACAGTTCGGCCAGAATTCTATGAACGTTTGATCAGCAGTGTTACAACAAATTTCTTTGATATTGTGGCAGTCGGAGTCAAGGTGGAAGTAGGTTTAAAGAGTGGAAAAGTGACCACTCCAAACATTACCTCAAGCGCCAGCACAACAAAGAAGCCAGTCAACAATTTCCACCAAAAGAAAGAAGGAGAGGTGAGTGCAGTCACATATGGAAAGAAAGCACAAGGCTCACGAAGCCATCACCAACAGTACCAACCATCATACGTGGCAGCAGTGACCCAGGTTTTTTAACCTTCATCACAGCATGGTCCTCAGCCTGGGGCATCCAGCAATCAGCACCAGTATCAGCCTGGCAATTAGCAACATTATCGCGCCAATAATCAGCAACAATACCAGCAGCCGCAAGGTCAACTGCCACAGAACAGGGCTCCGAGGGTAAATTATCAAGCAAATAGGCCAAAGATACAGCCTATTCCAATGAGTTACACCGACCTGTTTCCCATGCTAATAGAAAGAGGGCTGGTTAAAACAAGAAAATTAAGTGCTCCACCTAATCCACTCCCGTTCTATTACAATGCAAATGCTCACTGCCCATTTCACGAGAATGCTCCAGGCCACGATCTTAAAGGCTGCTTCGCCCTCCAGCATCTAGTTTGTGAACTGATTGAAAAAAGAATTCTATCCTTCGAAGATAATCACCCCAACGTTAAGAGTAACCCTCTGCCAAATCATGGTGGAGTCAACGCCATTACTGAAGAAGGGGAGGGATCAGAAGACAAGAAAGTTACTACTGTTGGTGAGATCAAAGTGCCGTTAACAGACCTACACAAACGCCTTGCTCAGGCATGGTCACTCAAGACATCTCACAAAGATTGCAAAGAATGTATGCTGAATCCCGAGGGTTGTGACGCTGTGAAAAAAGACATTTGGGCCATGATTGAACAGGGAATGATAAAAATCACTCATCGGAAAAAGGAAGAAGATGTGGCGGTCATCGAACCTGTGTTTAACATACCAGGAGAGCCCAACAAAAGAGCCGTATTCAGAGATGATAACAGTAACAAAAACTACAAGAACGTTCGGCCAGTATTTCGCGATGATGCACCCCCGAAATTCGGGAAGGGAAAGACTAGGTTTAAGCCGAGGGGAGGATCCAAGCCTCACCCAAGAGCCGTGACACCAAAACAAGACTATTAATGGTATGAGGGGATTTTCAAAGAAAAGAAACCAGCAAGTGTGGCCAACATTGCCAGTGGAAGCAAAATGACCCGGAGTGGTCGCGTCTATCAACCTCGAACATATAATGAGGCTCCTCCACTAGCAGTTTCTATTAAAAAAACTCCTGTTCCCCAGAAGCCTGTTCTAGAGGCAGTCGCAACTAAAGAACCTTTAGTTAGAGGAAAAGAAAGTCTCAAGAACGATGAAGAAGAATTCTTGAGAATCATTCGACGAAGTGATTACAGGGTAGTGGACCAACTAAACCAAACACCCTCAAAGATCTCGGTCATGGCTTTGCTTTTAAGCTCTCCAGCACACCGCCAGGCATTGCTCAAAATCCTGACACAGGCCCACGTCACTAAAGATATTACAGTGGGGCATTTTGACTCTGTTGTAGCAAATATCACTGCCTGCAACACATTGAGCTTTGACGATAACGATCTAATAGCTGAGAAGTGTAAGCACAATCGTGCTTTACATGTGTCAGTCAAATGTGAAGAGGATACAATGTCTTGAGTTCTTGTCGACACGGGATCAACACTCAACGTAATGCCTAAAAGGACTTTGGCCAAGCTGGCATATCAAGGTGCTACCATGAGACCAACTTCTCTCATAGTCAAGGAATTTGACGGATCCAGGAGAACTGTGATAGGAGAAGTTGATCTTCCTATCCTAATTGGACCACAAATCTTCAAAGTCACCTTCCAGGTGATGGACATAAACCCGGTTTACAGTTGTCTACTGGGAAGACCATGGATTCACACAGCTGGCGCTGTCACTTCCACTCTCCACCAAAAAATGAAGTTTGTTGTGAATGACCAGTTGGTCATTGTCCATGGAGAAGAAGACTTAATGGTGAGCAACTTGTCATCATTCCGGTATATTGAGGCTGATGAAGATTCCCTCGAGACGGCCTTCCAAGCACTGGAAATAGCTCATGCTGTCCTAGTTGATGAATCAGACATAACCCGCGGGCCATCATTTACCTCTGCTAAACGTATTAAGGCAGCACTGAAAATAGGATTCCCATTGGGATGGGGAGAGGTCATCGAAGTCAATGCTCGAGCCAAAAATAATCGACAAGGGTTGGGTTACAAACCAACTCCAGAAGGCGAGCCAGAAGAAAGCACCATGAAGAAGAAGTCTTTAAAAGAGATATTCACTAGTGGCAGTGTGCAAGTCAATGCCATTATTGCTGAAGATGAAGATAGTAATCTGGATCATCTAATAACTAGGGGAGGAGCAGCGTTGCACAATTGGGAGGCTGTGGAAGTTTCCATCTTTTTACCTTTAGAGTAATTCACTCTTCTTGTTAGCTTTGTGTTTTTCTTTAAAAATTCATGGTCTTGCCCAAGGTCTGCGAATTATTTTGTATTGGGCCACTTTGCAAAATTTGAAAATCATCAATGAAAAAAGTGTTTTTGTTAAAACTCTTGCTATTTGTTTTGCGCATCATTTTCACTCTTTTTGTTAAAAGAAATATGGCAATCTTTTTTTGAAAAAATAAAAACAACCCTTCATCTGCATGTCTGTGTGTGTGTGTGCCTAATTGTTCCAAAATAAAACATGCAGAATACCTCCATCAACCACAGAATCCTATGATCCTTCGGCTTCTTCTGCTAGCGGTTCATTTGTCTTTCAAGCTGAAGAAGAGAATGACGAAGAGTTAGAAGTCCCAGAAGAGTTAAAGAGAATGGCTGAATACGAAGATGTTTATCTCCAACCCCACAAAGAGCAGACTGAAGTCATCAACTTGGCGTCAGAGGAAGACAAAAGAGAAGTCAAGATCGGGGCATCATTAAGGCCAGAAATCAAAGACAAGATGATAACAATCCTCTGAGATTTTGTTGACGTATTTGCTTGGTCCTACCAAGATATGCCAGGGTTGGATACTGACATTGTCATGCACAAGCTCCCCCTGAAGCCAGAATGTCCTCCGGTCAAACAAAAGCTTCGCAGGTCGAGGCCATACATGGCGCTTAAAATCCGAGATGAGGTCAAAAAGCAAATTGATGCCGACTTTTTAGCAGTATCCAAGTATCCAGAATGGATGGCAAACATTGTACCAGTCCCGAAGAAGGACGGAAAGGTCAGGATGTGCGTCGACTACATGGATTTAAACAAAGCGAGTCCGAAGGACGACTTCCTTCTACCACACATTGATACTTTGCTGGATAATACTGCAAGCTTCGCAGTATTCTCATTTATGGGCGGATTTTCTGGTTATAACCAGATAAAAATGGATCCAGATGACATGGAGAAAACAACCTTCATCACACCATGTGGCACCTATTGTTATAAGGTCATGCCTTTTGGTTTGAAGAACGCAGGGGAAATGTATCAGAGAGCTATGGTCACACTCTTTCATGATATGATGCACAAAGAAATCGAAGTGTACGTGGATGATATTATCGCAAAATCCCAAAGTGAAGAAGACCACTTGGATAATTTGTTAAAGCTATTCGAGAGACTCCGAAAGTATCAACTGAGATTAAATCCAGCAAAATGCACCTTCGGAGTTCGCTCAGGCAAGTTACTTGGTTTCATCGTTAGTCAGCAAGGAATTGAAGTAGACCCCGACAAGGTTAAAGCAATCCAGGAGATGCCTGCTCCCAAAACTGAGAAACAAGTCAGAGGCTTCCTCGGACGTCTGAATTACATCTCCAGATTCATCTCCAATCTGACCCCTACCTGCACACCGATCTTCAAGTTGTTACGAAAAGATCAAACAGTGGTATGGAATGAAAACTGCCAAGCCGCATTTGAGAAAATCAAGCAGTACTTGCAAGAGCCTCCACTGTTGGTCCCTCCGGTACCCGGAAGACCTTTGTTCATGTATATGATGGTGCTAGAGGATTCAATGGGCTGTGTCTTAGGTCAGACTGATGATTCAGGAAAGAAAGAACACACAATCTATTATCTAAGCAAGAAGTTCCCTAATTGCGAGAGTCGTTACTCTCCCCTGGAAAAAGCCTATTGTGCGTTAGCATGGGCCGCCAAACGTTTGAAGCAGTACATGATTTGTCACACTACAATGCTGATTTCTAAAATGGACCCCATCAAGTACATCTTTGAAAAGCCAGCTCAAACGGGAAGATTAGCCAGATGGCATATGCTCTTATTAGAGTATGATATTCAATATGTTGCGCAGAAATCTATCAAAGGAAGTGTCTTGTCAGAACACCTCGCAGACCATCCTATGGAGGATTATCAACCACTCAAGTTTGATTTTCCTGATGAAGATGTGATGTATATTTAGCGCACAAAACAAGAGCCTGGTCCGGAAGAAGGTCCCGAGCCTGGATCCCGCTGAGAAATGATGTTCGACGGAGCGTCAAACAAAAATAGACATGGTGTCGGAGCTGTTCTAAAAAATCCAACTGGAGGGTACACTGCAGTCACAACCTGACTTTGTTTCTCATGTACAAACAACATAGCCGAGTATGAAGCCTGCATCTTAGGGTTGGAAGCTGCCATTGATTTTCGCATCAAAATCTTGGAAGTAATTGGTGATTCTGCTTTGGTGATATACCAACTCAAAGGAGAATGGGAAACCAGGGATGAAAAGTTGATCCCTTACAAGACTCATATCTTGGACATGGCTGAATATTTTGATGAAATTACCTTCAAGCACGTACCAAGAGCAGAAAATCATATTGCCGATGCGCTAGCCATGATGGAATCAATGTGGAAGGTCCAGTTTGTCAACGAGGCACCTCTGATCCGCATCAAAAGAAGGACAGTACCCGCATACGTCATGGCAATAGACGAAGAATCTGATGAGAAGCCATGGTTTCATGATATCAAGAATTTCCTCCAAAATCAAGAGTATCCCGCTGACGCGTCCACAATTGACAAAAGAGCAATATGAAGTTTGTCATCTAAATTCTTCATCAGCAATGGTACCTTGTACAAAAGAAATCATGACATGGTCTTACTCCGATGCGTCGATGAAAACGAGGCGAATCTCATAATGACCGAAGTACACGAAGGAACTTTCGGCACCCATGCGAACGGCCACGCCATGGCTAGGAAAATCTTAAGAGCAGGCTACTTCTGGTTAACCTTGGAGACGGACTGCATACTCTTCGCTCGAAAGTGTCATAAATGTCAAAGCTATGCTGATAAAGTGCATGTCCCTCCACATCCTCTCAATGTGCTGACATCACCGTGGCCTTTTGCAATGTGGGGCATAGATATGATTGGGGCAATAGAGCCAAAGGCTTCTAACGGCCATCGCTTCATCCTTGTCACAATCGATTATTTCACCAAATGGGTGGAAGCAGCGTCGTATGCAAACGTGACAAAGCAAGTGGTTGCTCGCTTCATCAAAAAGGAGATCGTCTGCCGATATGGTATCCCTAACCAAATCATTACTGACAATGGGTCGAATCTGAATAATAAAACGATGAAGGAACTTTGTGACGATTTTAAGATCAAGAATCACAACTCGTCTCCTTACAGACCTAAGATGAATGGTGCAGTTGAAGCTGCAAACAAAAACATCAAAAAGATAATACAAAAGATGGTCGTAACTTACAAAGATTGGCACAAGATGCTACCATTTGCTTTGCACGGATACTGAACATCGGTGCGCACTTCGACAGGGGCAACTCCCTTTTCCTTAGTGTATGGGATGGACGCTGTGCTACCCATTGAAGTCATAATACCTTCCTTGAAGATCTTGACGGAAGCAGAGCTTGATGAAGACGAATGGATAAAAGAAAGATTCGACTCGTTGAACCTCATTGATGAAAAAAGAATGACGGCCATGTGTTACAGTCAAATTTATCAACAAAGGATGATCAGAGCGTTCAACAAAAAGGTTCGTCCCAAAGAATATAGGGAAGGAGAGCTTGTGCTTAGAAAGATCCTGCCAACTCAAAAGGATATGCGTGGCAAGTGGATGCCCAACTATGATGGCCCTTTCGTTGTAAAGACTGTCTTCTCAGGAGGATCTCTGATTCTCGAAACTATGGATGGCGAGCAACTCAAGTATCCCATCAACTCAGACGCAGTGAGAAAATACTACGCCTGAAATGAAATACCTAGAAAGGAGATTTCATTGCTTCATCAAGATGAAAGCCCAATGTGTGAAAGATGGCAAACGCTGGAGCGGAGTCTTGTGCAAGATATAAAAAAAATGATCAACGCCTGTCATTCTCATCAAAAGCAGCGAAGCAAGTGAACTGGCAGTCAGAAGGACCGGGTTATTATGGGATTCTGTAACCTTTTATGTTTGCCATTTTACAAACTTATAAAGTTCCCAAGGCTTTGCCTTTTGTAAAGTTCTTGTTTATCAATAAAATCATATTTTTGGCCAAATCATTGTTATGATCCGCTGTTTTTGTTATGCAATTTAACTTATTTGTTGATAATAATTTTCATGAAAGCAAAGTGTTTTGAAAAATTTAAGTCGTGTTTTAAAAAGGAAGCCTGATTTAACAAAATGATTGAAAAATTCTAGAGGTAATATGATGATATTACACAGTTCTCAAAGTTGTGGATGTTGTTGTTACCTTTGACCAAGCTAGATGTGTTCGACAACAATTCTAGCTCATAAGCTAAGACTTCTTCTCTGCAGAATTACGAAGATATTATTAAGAAAAGATCGTTATCAACACCAAAGAAGGAAGTGTCGCCTGACTTGAGGCATTTTGAAACTCAGCGTGACGAGTTCTCTCTATGTTTTTGCTTTCCTTTGTTCCTACGGGTCGGTATGCATCTTACATACAGCATCATGCCAACATACGCATTTGTTTGCATTCCTGATTTTGGTTGTTGCCTTTGAGATCCTTTGATCGTTACCTTTATCTTTGATTTGTTGTTACAAAATTTGCTTCAAAGTTGACATCCTGGGGTTCCTTATTTTCTCTGGGAAGCTAGTGGTGACTAGCAATATCCAATTTACACAAACAGGGGGTTGTTACCAATTTTCATCTTCAATTTGGTCGTCACCAACAAACTTTGAAAGACTAGTGTTCACTAGCACACATCCAGAACTAATTACGTTTGGTACCGTGATTCGCCCGTCACCAACCATTTTCCAAACCAGTTGTTACTGATTCAAGAAAGCAAACCAATTGTTATTGGAGTCCCTTTGATTCGGTCTTTACCAATCTGGCTAAAAATCTAGTGGTTACTAGTATTGCCTTCTAAAAACCAATGGTCATTAACATTGGAGTTGGTTGTCACCAAAATTCCCTAAAAGTCCAATGATTATTGGCATCGCCTTCAAATCCAATTGTTATTGGTACCCGTTTGATTCGGTTATTACCAGTCTTTCTGAACCTAGTCGTTACTAGTATTACCTTCAGACCCAATTGTTATTGGTACCTTCGATTCGGTTATTACCAATCTCTATAAAGTCTAGTGGTCACTAGCCTCGTTTGGAAAATCTAGTAGTTACTAGCATTATCCAGAACCAATTGTTATTGGTATACCTGATTTGGTCGTCACCAAAATTCCTTAAAAGTCCAATGATTATTGGCATCGCTTAAAGCAGATTGTTATCACCGCAGCAGCCTGGTCGTCATCAAATTTCCCAGTTAAATCTAGTGGTTACTAGCATTATCCAGAATCAATTATTATTGGTACACCCCGATTTGGTCACCACCAGTCCCCTATAAGTCCAGTAGTTACTGGCATTGCGTGAAAACTAATCGTTATTAGTCGATTGTTACCAGCTTCCTCAGCTAGAATCCTGTGTTTTATCAATATTGTTTGGAAATTCCCAATTGAGATTGGAACTTCAATTTGGTTGTCACCATATCCCCAAGAAGCCTAATGGTATTTAGCCCTTTTTGGAAACCGAACTCCGGATTGGTCATCACCATCTTCCCCAGTAAGTCTAGTGGAAATTAGCACTGTTTGAAGCTATCTGCTATTTTGGTCGTCACCAGTCTCCCAGTTGAAGATTTTGCTTTTCTAGTCAAGTCTCGGAGAACTAGTGGATACTAGTTTCCCCGGCACGTCCGATCTTGTTTCTAACCTTTTTTCCTGAAGATCCCGTTTGAACTCTTCGTTATAGGAAATTTTTTCTCGTCTGGTTATCCCTAGTGAGATTCGTGTCTTCGCTCCATCTTTTCCTCGTGAGTGGTTACTCGTTGTATTGCCGTTCTTTTATATTTGTGTCTATATTTGTATTGCATTCAAGCATCATAAAACACCATTTAGAACTCATTGCATTTCAACATTTGTCCTTTTGCATACCATTGGGTCTAAGGGACAAAATTTCTGGTTTGCTATATTTAAATACCTTTCACTACGATTCTATGAGGATCGTCATCTCTCATTAACATCTAGTGAAGATATTTAAATAGGGGCATATGTTTCACCCCAAATTTTGAACCCCTTAGATCCTCATCATCATTGTAGGATCACATTTGCTTGATTAGCTAACCTTAACCCACTTTCAATTTATCTTTGATAAGATGCAGATGAATTAGGTTTCCGTACCGTCAAAATCGAAACTTCGAGGGCTTGATCAATCAATGTTTTGGATTGATCCAACTTTAAACAAGATCAAGGATAATACATTGGACCAAGAATGAGTGCAATTTGAGGTGGTCACCCGGGGATTGAGAATGGTGCAATTTGAGATACCCGATTAGGGTTTTCGATTAGAAAAAGTCAACTGTAGTTTGAATTTCGATTCAAAGAGTATTTAAATGGTGGGATCAAGGTCCAATAAGATACTATGGCTTAGTAAACTCCATCTAAAGAGTTTCAAGTCCTCAGGATGTCCGGATCACCAACGGGCGACTCGGTAGACACCGATCGATCGAACGGTTGACCGAAAACTCAACTTTTCAACAATATGGAATTTGACTTCAAGATGTGAATCAAAAATGTTCCTTATGTCATATTACACCTCCCCATAAAATTTCATGACCGTTGGATCAAGGGTTGAGAAGTAATTGCAAAAATCGGGAATTAGGGTTTCGAAAGGGGCAAGACCATAACTCCTCAACCACACATCCAATTGAAGTGGTTCAAAGCTCATTAGAAAGCTCTTGACAAATCCTAAAAAAGACTCAAAGTGGTCCATGATGAAAAAAATGCATAGAATTGGAGTTATAGCAAAATTCATTTTTGAAGGGGAAATAACTTAGAAAATTTCTAAGTTATTTAACACTTGTAAGTGATTTTTTCAGAAACTTTGAAGGGTTTTTCAACCTAGTTCCATCAAGAATTTGGAAATTTCCAAAACTTGAAAGTTGTAGAGCTACTTAAGGGTTTTCCAAATTGTGGTAGAAATCCTCAATAGCATGTTTGAGTAGGAAGTTATGCACCATAGAAGTTGGGTTTGTCACACTTGGAACCACTTTGTCAAAATTTCTCAAAACTGAATTTTCACAACTTGAGTCATTCTCCACCCTTGGATTATGTTACAAACTGATAATATGAGGTATGGATGAAGAGAAAACCAGAAGGGAAGTTGGTTTGATGAACATTGCAGGTTGATGGCAAGTAGGCATTATTTCATTCAAATAATAGGAAGAAAGAGAAACTTTTCAAGACATGTGGCAGCTGCAGTCTCCTACTCCTCTAGCATCATCTCAGTTCACCTCACTCCCTCATATCAGCTGGTTTTCTTCTGCATTGAGCCATGGAGTTAATGTGAAGATGGCTGCCACTAGATTTGGCAAGATTTTCTTCATAAATCTCCCTCCAAAAATGGTAAATGACCAAGGCTGCCCTCACTCTTGCTTGGCTATAAATAGAGGCCTCCTCTATGAGCTCAAACACACCAGAGCAATCTTAGAAAACTACAGCTCTCACTCTCCTCTCATTCATCAAGAATCCTAAAATCTTCAAAATTTCCATTTCCACCAAAAAACTGTCTTGAGCAAAACTCTGCTCAAGACCAGTTCCATCCCTTCCAAACCTCTAAAAAGCATCCATACAATCCTTAAATATCATATAGAAGGTGTCTATACCTTTAAACCTCCAAAAAATATCAAATTGCTAAAAGTCAACTTTCACACTAAGAAAGTTTGACCACAACCCTCAAAACTTGCCAAATCTTGGTCTAGGCTTTTTCTTGTTGATCTAACCATCCAAACACATCACATACATCATATTATAACTGTCTAAGGCATTAAAAACCAGCTGGAAATCCATTAACTCCAATTGTCTTAAAGTTTGGTTTTGTTGCTTCAAGAGGAAGCAAGTCTCATATCATTGCAAAAGAAGGAGCACCTCTGGGTTTCTAAGCTTTTTAGCTTGTTCAAGGTTGATCAACAAGAGGAATGTGATGTTCTAACTGTCTAGAAATCATACATTATCATAGTTTGCCTTTTTTGTGAGGATTTGTGTGAAAATATACCAAAATGCCCTATTATGCTTCTTTGTCAAGAATGTTAGTCTCATGATCATAATGCTTGTTTTGACCCATATTTTGTCATTTGTAAATGATATGTGGAGGTTAGATTGTGAGTTTGTGTCTTGATACCATATTCATACTTGTTAGTGATATTTTGGTCATTTGGTAGATTTAGGATTCAATTTTGAGAAATTGATTTGTTTGCCCTAAAACTCTACACTTGGCTCACTTTTAGAATGAGTAGATGATTTGTAAGTTGCTTATAAATCCCTTCTTGCCTTTGATCATGTTTGAATCAATATGGCTATTTGATTTTGCTACTATGTTATTTTGATATCATCTTGCTTATCATTACTTTGGAATTGTGTAGTGGATTGTTGTGCCTACCATGATAGCATCTCATTGTTCCAAATCATTGTTTATTGCTTACTTGATGTTGCTCATGATGTTTGATTAAGTTGAAATTTGAGGAATATGAAATTTAGCCATTAGGGCCTGTCATAAGATCTTGTTGGTTTTTGCTGTCAAAATTGGATAGGCATACCATTTCTGGTTTGGAGCAGTTGGTACTTGTTTTTAGATTGGAGAATCATTTGTCTTTATGTTTTGGATATGCATGATGTGCCTATATGTTCAAATCTTCATTATGTGTTCAAACTACTTTGTCATTCCTCCATTTGCATTTCAAAACCTCATTAATGCCAAACACATACCATATTCTGTTTCAACTGCATTCTACATTATCTATGTGCCTAAAATCATTCCCTTACTCATTTGAAATGTGTGTGTGATACCAAAACCTCCCATCTGTCATGAACTGGCTAGCTGTCCTAATATGTTGATGTTTGTGCATTTTTTAAGCCTCAATGTGTTTCCTTTTGTGTGATGTTGATTTGAACTGGTGTGTAAGCATAGACATGTCTATTTTCATATTTATAATGTTTGTTGCACCCTAATTTTTGACCTTAAGATCCCACCTCCTTGCAATTGAAACCATTATTGTTCAAGTAATACCCCAAATTTGTCCTACCTTTACATGATTTCTAGTGCCACTTTATTTTGAATGAATAAAATAGCACAATTGGCAAGAGGGCATGTGTAAGGAGTTGTGAGTGTGAGAGGTTGAGAGTTCAAATCTCACCTTTGTCACTTTTTTGTTTTTTTATTATTTTTACTCTAATTTTTTCTATAGAATTTTAAGTTTATTTTAAACTATTTAAATTTTATTTAGTTTTAACTAATTATTTAATTTGGGCTTTAAAATGGGCTTTAGGGATATTATTGACAATTGATAGTTAACCCTAATTTGACCCCTATATATATTATGTTGCATTGTTGAAAAGG
Source organism: Lathyrus sativus (assembly GCA_963859935.3). Classification (NCBI taxonomy): domain Eukaryota; kingdom Viridiplantae; phylum Streptophyta; class Magnoliopsida; order Fabales; family Fabaceae; genus Lathyrus; species Lathyrus sativus. Next base: position 356,159,350 of record OZ012737.1, read on the forward strand.
AGACTGAAAAAACCTAAGAGGAGTGCCATTTACAGTTATTTCTCCTTCTTCATCTATTATTGATATAGTTTGATTTCTTCTTCTTCTTCATCTATTACCGAAATATATATATATATATATATATATATATATATATATATATATATATATATATATATATATATATATATATATATATATATATATATATATATATATATATATGATTATTTTTTGATCGAATTATGTCGATACGATGTTTGCACATTTGTGTGCATGACGCGTGACATTTGTGTTAGTTCGATCCGGTTGCGATGATCGCATTTTTGCGTGAGCAATACTGTTTTTTTGCTTAAAATTTCTTTTCTTTGCGATAAACTTTGTTTCGTCCGATTTAGATCTGGTTGCGATGAGCGCATTTCTGCGTTAGCAACATTGTTGGGTTATTTGTCACATTTAAAATTCCTTTTGCTTTATTATTATTATTATTATTATTATTACTATTAGTGTTATTATTATTATTATTATTTATTATTATTATTATCATTATTATTATCATTATTATTATTACTACTACTATTATTATTATTATTATTATTATTGTTATTATTAATTACTATTATTTCGATAAATTTAGATCCGTACGACTTGGATCCAGTTGCGATGATCGCATTTTGGCGTTAGCAACATTATTATTTTAAAACATTTTAAAATTTCTTTTGCTTTACGTTTTTTTTATAAATTTAGATCTAGCACAATTTTTGGTCCCTCTTGCGATGATCACGTTAAGTGCAGCAAGATAGTGATGTTTTTTTATTGATTTATGTGCGGATCTATTGTTGTGTTTCAATTTTATATGTGTCTGATGGTTTAGCAAAGCAATAATCCATTTTTTTGCGCTTACCTATTCGCGTTTTGATTCACAAATTATGATTCTCGGTTTCTTGATCTGACTTGCGATGACCGCTAATGCGGTAGCAATTTGCTATTTTAATTCGTATTATTTTTTAATAATTCAACGTCGTTATCGTTATTATTAATTTTAATTTCTTGTAATAGTCTTTGCATGTCTTCGTATACGCGACTTGGAATTGCATACTTGCGTCATGATTTTAATCCGTGCACTTTTCGTTTCAACTTATTTTGAGTTATTTGATGTATGATGTTAATATTGTGTATATATTTTATTCTCGTTCATACTTAAATTGTTTTAAAACTAATTCTTGATTTAATCAAGCCATTTTCATACCTTGTAAGTCGATCATTTATGATCGCCATCGACCGTAGTCGTTAAGTTATTTCATTGCACGATAATATTAGCATAATCTCCCCCTTGATCTTAATCTTTAGGATCATAGAATTAGGTTAGTCTTTCTCTTAAAACTAGAATTTCTTTTCTTAAAAAAATCCATAAAAAATATACTTAGTTTAATTTAATTTAATTTAGTTTTAGAACTTAAGTTATTGGTTTTTTTTAACTAATTGCTTTCCTTAATAAATAAATAAACTCTTTTTAATTTTTGATTAATTCAATTCATCTTTGCAATTTAATTTAATCTCTAAACGTATTTTAAACTTAATTATGAAATACTCTCAAAAATCACAAAAGTAATTAAACTCCTAATTTTCAAATCAATAATTTCACCATTGCTAATCTCTAAATCCACTTAACCATAATTCACTATCTAACTTCATTTCTCAGTTTTATCCCTTTACATTTAATCTCTAATCACTTTTCTTCATACACATTACCTACATTTCATTACCTCGTGCTTATCAATCACATCATCGCTTTTATCCATTTGATATTCTCCATTACCGATATTCCCCTCCAAAGGAAAGGTTCACATGCTTGACCCCCGTGTCAATGCCTTTACCCTCACCCTAGCCTTAGGATTTAAGTCCTCGTACTCACCTTTTTAGGCGTCCCGTCATGGACATACCTTCATTCTTTTCAATTTAACTTTTAACGTAGATAGGAGTCTTCGTACTCCAAGTAAGCGTTTCCATATGAACTTTTATTTCCCTTTGGAACTTTGACTCACAGTCAATAATTCCTCAAAACTTTTAGGGGAACTACAGATACTCTGATTCCATTCCCGTCAGGATATGTAGGCACAAGATGCGACGTCTTGGCGAGTATACTTAGGACTAACCCCTTTAGGTCCTTCTCTTTGCTTTCAACCTTAAACAGATAAACCATAGCAATAAACAAACATAAAACCAGAGGTTCCTGTAGAGTACTACAGAAACTTAGGATGCTAGCACCTTCCCTAAGTTTAACCAACCCCCGAACCTTAGATCTCTCCCTGCGTTGTGTTTACAATGCAAAATAGGTTTTCCTTCCTTTAACCATTCCCTCTGATGAATCAAAGACCGGTTGCAAATGAATTAAAGATTCAAGTTAATCAATAGCTTGGTATCCAAATTTCACCGCGACAATGTGAGTGGATGTTTATTTTGGTTTGAAATTCATCAATTTGAAAAATACCCCCACTGCTGCCACATTCTTGCCAAGACAGTTTTTACACCAAATGTGCCACAACACACCAAATTGCTATTCTGTTTGTGTATGCCTATTTTTTTTGAGTTGTGACTCATTTATACTCATGATTATAATGTGTGAAAATGACTAGATTGATCAATGCTTACCTGCATTTTCATTTCACCCTCAAACTGCTTCTTTAAGCCAAATTTACCATGACCATGTACCAAATTCTGGTTTGCTTGCAATATGCATATTTTCTGAGTGGTAACTCATTCTTTCCCATATTTATGATATGTGTGTGCTGTGTTTGTTAACATAGAATCATTTTTCATAGCTGGACCATGTTGGTACCTTTATACTGTCAAACAATTTTGAAAACAAGTGCACACACTTCACTTCTGTTGTTTGATTGTCTTAGGGCTGCTCACCTAGCATTGAATCTATGGTAGTGTTTTAAAATTGGTATGTACATGAATCAACCAACTTTGTGTGTATTACATTTCTGTCATGACAGCCCTTCATACATGTTTGACAGTTGTGGCTTGATAACCATTGCCTTGTTATGTGCGTTCCATGAGTATCTCAAGTTGCTAGTATCATTCCTTATTGCATTTGAAACTTGTTGTATACATTTTTCTGACCTCAAGCTGTTCCAATCTTGTTGTTTTCAATTATTGCATTGTATTGTGTTAAGTGAGTAGTTAATGGTTGACTTTCAATTCCTTGATGTTTGTGATCAATTGTAAAGCATGGACACACTTTATATGATGATTGAAGATTGTATATGGGACTGATTTAAACAGATCATGCTTCCTTTTTTCTTTGGCTTTCAACTTGCATCTTTCATTTCCAATTTTCACTTAGCATAACAGCTGAGCTTTGATGTGTATGTTGCCATGATATCTCCTGCCTGAGTATTGTTGATTGATGTGTTTGGTTTGAGTACATCTCCATAGACATAATTAGGATCCATAGGCCATGTGCACAAATTGAATTTTGTTCAATCTCTCCATTCTGTCTTGACAGTGACAGCCCTTTCATGCTTCATGTTGCAATTCATGTGCCAATTATATGTTTGTTAATCTTTGATTGAGCCTTAAGGGTGCAACACCTCTGTCATAGCATATATGTTGTGTGTGCAAAGTTTTTCACATGTATTGGAACTCATAACTGTTTGCAATTTTCAAAATGCACTTCATTCACCAACAGGGCAGCTGTCTTAGCTTTTTTAAAATCCATGTTGTTTGTAAACTTCTTTATGGTGTGGACACATTCTATATGTTGTTTTGAGCATGTGTGTATGGTTTCTTCATCCTAATTTTGCCTGTTTCACAAACTCACCATCTCACTTGCAAAATCTTAATTTTCACCTCACTCTCACATAACAGTTGGACAGGCACCTCATAAGCAGTTGATTTGAATACATGAACATGATATGTATGATGTTTGGATTGTGCTTGGACCATTTTTTTGATTATAACATGCCTGAACTAATCACTAGCTTCAAAGATGCATTTTGTTCACATTTTGCAACTTGCACATCATTTTTTATTTTAGACTGTCTTGATCCATAACTGTGGTTTAAGTTCATTCATTAACATATATCCAATGTGCATGAGTGATTAATTTGATCAACATGTACATGAAAACTGAATTGCCCTTACAGCCTGCATATCACTCATGACCATAATTGCAACTCCTATGTCACTTTCCATTGCAGTCTGTTTTGAACTTTGTTTTTTGCTTAAATTCATTCAATATCATGTATGGGATGTGTACATATGTTTAGTTTGATCTGAAAGTGATTAAAATTAGATTCTCATTTCATCATGCTTTTTGTGTTAGATGTTGCAACTTGAACATCAATCTGAGTTACAATTTGTCTTGAATGCTACCATGTGTTTTGACTCACTCATTAATTCATATGTAGTATGCTTGTATGATTGTTTGGATTTGAAACTGGTTGGTACTTGATCTACAACTCAAAATGCACAACACACACTCATAATGCATACCCTATCGTGTTTTAAAATGGGAGCCTCATCTTGAAAAACCAATTCCACTATCGTATTCCTCATGAAAAATCCTTCAATTTGCACTAAAGGTTTGTTTGATTCCATGAAAAAATGACTGAGTTATGACACAAAACGCAAATGCTGATTTTATATGTTAGTTTGCCCAACTTGCCATGTTTTTCCCCCTTATATATTTATGGGGGTGGCTATATCAACGGATGTATAGCCACCCCAGTGGTAGAAACCTTGCCCATAAACACGCCTTGCAATGCCTAGACCTGGGTTCGATCCCTGAGGAGGATCAACCCTTTTGGCCTTTTTTTCTTTTTCCTTGCAAGCGCGCATTGGGCTGGAGGGCGTGGGTTCAACTCGCACCCCTTGCATTTTCTTCTATTTTTCACTCACTGAATTATTGTTTTTTGCCTTAAAATTCATGAATTGTGTTTGTTATAATGTCTACTTTTGTATGATGTGAAAATATTACTTGTTGTCATAAATTGTGATATACTTTGCCCATATGGAAAATTATTCATTTATTGTGATTAGTGATCTGACTTACAATTGAATCCCTCTAAGCATGATTGAATTTCTTGTGAGATGTTTATTCCCCCTGTTAGTTAACATGTCAGGGTACCTCCTTTGGTTGTCACCATAATCCTGTCTCATTCATTCCTCCTAAATTATGAGGTTTAAACTGATTTACCTGTGTTCAATTATCATCTATGCATATTGTTGTTACATTTGGTATGCTTTGAACCTGTGACTTGCCTACCTTCAAATTATGATTTGTTTATATGGTTGTTACCCTTATCATGCTTCAACCTTTGTCAAGACATTCCCCAAATCTTTGTTAAGATGATTGACTATTGGTTGTAACCATTGATATCATTTGAAGTATATGCTCATTGTAACTTGCATGCTTACTTGTCTTGGTCTTATCTCATCCTTCTCATTTGTAATCTTGCTTTGTTAAGTATTGCTTCTCCAAGTGATGGAACTTTCTAGTTCTCATCCAAGTTGTCCCCCCTCTCTCCTTCCAAAGGAAAAGTCTCTCCCTTGATCCTTGTGTCATTGGATAGCTCATTACCCTTCCTTGACTTTGTGAAGTCACCTTAAACATTGGTATAAGCCTTAGACTTTGCCTTAAGTCTAAAAGACCCACCTTTACTAGGAGTGTCCTTCAACTAGAACCCTAGGATAGAGTTTGTAAACTCTATGTAAGAATCATAGCAATGATTACTTACTCCTCTCTTGAGTGTTATAACATAGATCCAGAGAGTTTTGTAAAACTCTATACAAACATTGTTATGTTTGTTCCTCTTTGAACCTTGATCATAATCAAGTGTTCTTCAACCTTAGTGAGGTGAACTACGATTGCTCTGATTCTATCCTAGTTAGGATACGTAGGCAGAGGACGCGATGTCTTTGCAAGCAAGCCTAGAAACTATCTTTAGGTTTTAACCTATATCTTTTACCCAATCCTAAACCTTAGCAAACATTTACCAAACTTAGCATGCAAACAAACAAAAGGTTCTTGTAGAGTACTATATATGTTTAGGATGTGAAATACCTACCCTATGCATAACCAACCCCCGATCCCCGAATCTCTTAGGGTTGTTGTTACATCGTGCAAAAGGTTCTTTCTTTCTTTAGACCTTTCCTTTGGATAAATTAAAGTCCGGTTGTGAATTTAAGAATTAAAGATTCAAGTTAACCAATAGCTTGGTATCACGATTCTCACTGCAACAGGTATCCCCTTGCAGGTCATGTATGTGCCCGTATCCCCAGAATGTTGAAGGTACGTGTTCCCTCCTCCACAAGTCGGGACAGGATTTTCCTCTCCACGGAGCTTAATCAGGCGATGTTGTAACCCTTCGAATTTTAGATTGATGACTTAATAGGAGCATAGGTCGAGGTTGTTCCCATATGGCTTGCTCCCCAGCTAGTCAGCAAGGTCTGACTTTTCCTCAGCAGAGTGATGCTACTTCCTAACAAAAGAGGGATAATTCCTTATTCCCAGCAAAGTCAGCAGAAGTGATAATGCAATCCCCAAGCATAAGGAGATTGTTGTTTCCCTCATCGCCTAACTCCCAGTGGAGTCGAAGGGAAGGTTCTCTTCCCCGACTGAGTATCCTCGGCAGGTTGGATTTTTAGCTCCGGCAGAGCGGAATATCCGGCAGAGTATAGTTACAAAATCTATCTCCCCCAGTAGAGTCAGTCGTCTCCCTAGAGTGTGATTCTGGGAAGCCATTCAGAGCCCCAGAAAGGTAAAGTTAACATCAGTGTTTGATGCTGGTTCCCCTGCAGAGCCGTTATCCCTTGCAAAGTCGTTGATTTTGGTAGGTTATTCAGGGTTGATGTCCCTAGTAGAGTGCAATCAACAGTGGAGATTGGTTGCATTTTCCTCGCAAAGTCGTTGATTCCCCAGCAGGATAGATTGTTTCTAACATCTGGTTGTCTTTCCTCAGCCAAGTCAGCTGTTCCTCGCAGAGTTGCATCCTGAAAGTTTGTTCGGGGCATCTTTATCAACAGGGTTTGATCTAATCCCCAGCAGAGTATAATTACCATCTAGCAGGTTGTTCTATCTCTTCAGCAGGGATGTTGTTGTAACACCCCATTTCTAACCCAACAGATAAGCAACAAAATACAATCAGAGTGCATAAAATTTGGACGCGTGACGATCGTAAGGGTCCTGTGACGGTCGTCACACTACCAAGAACCTGGGCGTCACATTTACAACTTACAAAAACATACATTTCACAACTTAATCAGACAACATGCATTTAGTAATGATACATAGCACAGAAGCTTGGATGAACATGCAATAGCTTGCTTAACATCTCGATTACAAGCCATCTTATTAATCTGCAGCGGAATATAAAACATTTCCAACATTTATAGTGATTAAAACAAGACCACGAAACTTGCAGCAATTCCATTAAAATTCAGCAAGTAAAGGCCTTACATAGATTCAACGAAAGCAACTAGTTCAACCATAGAAATCAGCACTACCAATTCTCCGGCTTAGTGCGTACAACTAACATTTAGTACTCGACAGTAACAACCAATTAAATGGAGGATATTCAGTAAAATTCAGCAACAAGAAAGTCAATAAAACAGTAAAATTCAACGTTCATCCCCCCTAAGAGTGCTATGTATCAGAGCGACCGACGACACCTTAATGGAAAGCTACACTCTATTCCTGATTACCTGCAAATTACCGCCAACGGAGGTAATATACAACGTAAAGGGGTGAGATATCAACAACATAACATAAGGCATGATAAAAGTAATGTCACAATATTATCACAGCATTATAATTCCAGTAGTTCGCGTAAATATTAGTAATAATAAACTACAACAACTCTTTATTCATAACCACAATAATTATCATCATAACTCAGCAACTCATCAAAACAACTCAACAACGCAACTCAACAATGCGACTCAGCAATGCGACTCAACTGTGCATATGTATGTGGTACTAGATTGCCATTACGGCCGCCAATACAGGCCAATAATTTGCCACTAAGGGCCGCCAATACAGGCCAACAATTTGCCACTAAGGGCCGCCAATACAGGCCAACAATTATGATATGCTATGGGACGCAACTATTATGGACTATAACACAACAACAACAACAACTGTGCAACAACCGTGCAACAAGGCATCAAGCCTACAACCAATTATCCATAACAGAAACATCACATTTCACATACATCATGTACTCACCACTTCAACCTGTTCATGTCAGAGAACAAGTAACAATATCGTTCCTACGAATAAGAGTCCAACACATTTTCGTAGAAAACAATTAAAAATAACACCGTCTTTACAATTGAGAACCTAACAGTTTTTTCATGTCAGAGAACAACTAACAACATCATTACTACAAATAAGAACTCAACACATTTTCATATACTTTCATACGGGTAATATAACTACAACTTCTAATTTAATTAAATAGGGACATGATAACAACACCTTCTTAATAAATGGGAAAATAGCGCGTGTCGACACCGTTTCCCAATTTCCCCCAAAACTAATGGCATAACACACTCATTCATACACAGACAGGCATTAACCCTTAGTATTTCTCAAGCACAGGCAAACATTAACCCTTAATATTTCTTCAACCTACGGGAACTAACCCCATGATTCAATTCCCTACATGAAATTGGTCATGCCCACGGTTATAGAATTGAACCCACCCTTACCTAGGAATTGAGGCCAACTCTACGCTTCTGGTTCTGGTTCTGTTCTACGATAACTCTTTTGCAATTCTCCTCCAATTTTCACCGATCGACAATTCTTCCGTTCTCCCCTTCTCTCAACTATGATACTTTTCTTTTTAGTTATGTTTTTGCCAAACAACGACAAAAATGAGAGTAAGTGAAATGTGGAATAACCGTACTAAAAATCACCATGTTTCAATTCTGTAGTTACTGGATTTTATTACTATGACGATCGTAACAAGCGTCACGACCGTGAAGGCCATGACGAGCGTAACAAGTTCATGACGGCCGTCACATCAGCAAAATTTCATTTTCCTATACAAAACATCTCTTAAGCTTTCCAACGCTTCGAACAGGGACTAAAACTGACTTACGGATCAAGAGATATGAATTTTCGAAGTTTTCCCTAAAATTGCTACGGAATTTTGCACTTTTGCCCGAAAATTCGACCGATTCAATTCTTTTCTTCGAGACAAACACGTACTCAAATACGACTATGACACAACGAGACACGGTAAAGTCATAACTAAATTTAATCAAAATAAAACGGGCGTTACAACTCTCCCTTACTATAAGAATTTCATCCTCGAAATTACCTCAATCAAACAACTCGGGGATAAGACTTCCGCATCTTGCTCTCCAGTTCCCACTTCAAGCTTTCGCCAGCAGCTCCCAGCTGTCGCTACTGCGAAAATCGGTGCCGGCTATGACAGAAGAGTCGCCACCGTGCGTTATTTATCCCAACGGAGGGAAAGGAAACGCTCAGAGTAAACCTAACGCAAAACGGGAAAGGAATGGTCATCGCAACCAAATCCTGGATTCGGGAGTCGATTACGCAAGGGGAAGGTATTAGCACCCCTCACGTCCGCCGTACTCGACAGGATCCACGCTTGTTTTCTATCTAAGGGATTGTATTCTATCTACTCTAAAGGTCAAGGGACAAAAAGAAAGAAAAGAGAAAAGAGACTCGATAGAGCTTCGCCGCTCTATGCCTACGTATTCCCTCGTGCAATGGTAAAGTCAGAGTCTACGTAGTTCGGCTAACTACGGATGGAGGTGGGAAGGTTGCTTGCTAGGATACATCATCCTATGCCTACGTACTTTCATACAGCATGAAAGATCAGAGCAAACGTAGTTCGGGCTACAGAAGACACCAGCTTGTCTGACTGTTTATTATTACCTTATGAAAGGGTTTTTGTTGATTAAGAGTCCAAGCGGACAAAAATGACACTTTGATGTTTGTTTTGAATCTTTTACGAAAGAAGTGTTTTTTAGTTTGTTTGCAATCTCTGACGCACTAGAGACTATGATTTGAGAGTGACTACGTCGCGCATCACCCAAAGGGTGCCACACTAAGCAACCAGACTACTGGAAAGAAGCTCTCCAGCAACCCTTTCTCAAATAGCTTAAGACTCGTAACGTACGACATCGATTAACCTTATTACTGTGTTTTTGAGTTGTTTTAAGATAAGAAGAGAAAGAAGCTCTAAAAAGCCTAGGGTTGAAAAGGGAATAAAAACTAACCTAATGTTGTCATGCATGGATAAGAATCCTAATGTCTGTTATAATTCCCTCCGGCACAGAGGAAATCAGAGATCCTAGGGGACAAACAGAAAAGAAAGCAAGCAAATACAGTAAAATGCATGCAATGCAGCAATACAAGCGAGGCAAGGGAGTCCCACTCAACCTCGAACCTGGGAAAACAACAGGCAAAGTGAATCAACATTCACTTCAAACCTAGGGGCAAGCTGCACAAGCCAAAAAACAATACAGAGAACAAAAACCAAAGCAGAGGAGGCAGCCCAAGCAGCAGCACCAAACTCCTACAACAAACAGCACAAGCAGCAACTCTAAAAGCAACTGGTTGATTAAACAACAAAAAGTTGACAGCAACAACCTTCATCTTCATGAATAGCCCCTATCTTCAAGCTCCACTAAACCTTCAATCTTCAACAGGCACCAAGCTTCAACCAGTAACCAGCTTCAACAAGCTCCTAACTTCATCTTCAACAAGCAGCAAAACCCTAGCTTCAACAAGCAACCAGCTTCAACAAGCACAAACTTCATCTTCAACAAGCTTCAACAAGCAACCTCCAAGGGAGAGTCAATTAACAAGATCAAGTTGAAATGTTAGGTAACTTAATGACAACCAAAGGAAGCCACTAAGACCCTAACATTGTAAAGGAACTGTATCCTCAAAGTTCTACCCTTAAAGCATACCACTCATCCCTCCAAAGGAGAGATGTGACTTCTTTAAGAGGAATTTATGTCATTGGATTGAATGGAGATGAACAATATACTCCATGTTTGAAGAAACAAGCAAACTAATCTAAGGCTCTTCCTAAAACCCTAGTTACCCTAAGCTCTTGACAAGCATCCACAAGATGAGAAATTCTTCACATTCAAGCTCCTTCAAGCTCTCCAAAGCACCTTCAAGTTGTCTTCATGTTAATCCAAGCACAAGAGCACCACCACCCTAATCTAAGGGGAACTATTGAATTAAACTAGTCAAGTTAGTGTGTTAGAAACTCCTAAATGTTAGTCTTAAAACTAAATCTAATTAAAATACTAAAAATGATTGTAAAATCCTATAAAAAATTCTAAGGGTTCCTGAACCTCTTAAGAATCACGCCATACAAAAACCATGGGGTTAAACATTCATTAAGACCTAAAACTATGCCCTAAACCTAAGGGTACTATCCTAAAACCCTAAAATTACAACACCTAATGTTTAATGTTCAAAACAGCCTAAAATTCTCTCACAAAATTATGATAAAATTACTAGAGGTACATGCATATCTAAGCTAACTATACCAAAAAGAATCACAGATAAATTCATGTTGACCAAAAGTCCATTTGAAAACTCCTTGAAGGGAAAAAGTTGCTTGGAAGTCAAGTGACTTTCACAGATAAATTTCATAGTCATCTGATAACCTGTAACTTGCAAGGACCATAACTTGAGTTCTATAAATCCCCTTGAGGACTTCTAGTACTCAAATTAAAGGTATTGAGATGCTCTACAAGTTTCATGTTGGCCAAAGATCCATTTGAAACTTGTATTTTGACTTATATGGCTTTGAAGTTAGGAACTAGATAGGGGATTTTACACTGAAACCCAAATTTAGCAACCTCCCACATTCTTGATTCTTCTTTGCTTAACCTTGGAACAACACCACCCATGTATCAACATACCAATCCATGAATCCCATGACCTATAAGTAGGCTTTGATGCTCTTCAATTACACAATTGACCTAGGATTGACCTAGATGAAACCCTAGTTGACTGCACCTCAACTGTGGCTCTCATACTTGAATCAATGACCTGTCTCAGCTTCAATATGGCCCTCTAGGAATTCCATGAGATCCATACACACCTCAAATTCACATTCCATGTTTCACATCCCACTGATGATTCTTAATATTCCTCAAGATAAAAGCAAAACCCACATGTAAGCACTCAAACTTCTCAAGACTTCAAATCACTTCTTGATGGCCTGGATGACTTCTCATCTTGGATAACACCTCTTGCTAGGCTCTTCTCTTGATAGACACCCTGGATCCCTTTTTGGAGGCATGCTATGCTATGATATGCCAATGATTGAACTATGTACATGATGTAACTATGCAAATGAAATGCAATGAAACATAAATCAGGCAAGAAAAGGTTGGGCAAATTTTGGGGTGCAACAGCTGCCCCTATTCAAACGGCTTGGACCCGACTGGGTGAAGAGCGAACGACCTTCAAACAATCGAGGTACGAGATGGTTGAATACCAGGAAACCCGGAAATTTTCCAACCACAGAAATAAACTGCACTGCTTGGGGAGCAACATCCCCTATCTGAATCTGGTTGTTACGGCAACAACTGATCCAACGTCTGATACTAATTCTAATTTCCACTTCAACCACCTATGTAACGCCACAGGTACTGAACAATTTTTGCAAAAACACCTCCGTCCATAACTGGACTAACCTCGTCAACCCGAGAAGAGAAACAAATTTGTCAACACGAATAGAGATTCTGTCGTCACAGGAGTAACCTTGTCCACATCTGGACCCAAATTTCGTCAAATCACGAATAAATACAAATCTGCCCACGTCAGGACTCACATTTCGTCAACCCGAAGAAATCTCAACAACACGGGAGTAGAACTTTGTCCATGTTAGGACGCTTGTTTCGTCAGCACGAAGAAATCCCCTCAACAAGAGCAAAACTTTGTCCACGTTAGGACGCACACTTCGTCAACACGAAGAAATCCCATCATAAACTTATCCACGTTAGGACTCCACATTCCGTCAACACGGAGAAAACCCAGCGACTTCGCTAGGGATGAGTTGTCCGCATCTCGTCAACACGAGGAGATCCTATCAACATAGGCAATAAAATCTTATTTGTGTCTCGTCAGCACGAGGAACTCCTATCAACATTGGAATAAATTGTCCACGTCAGGACTCACATCTCGTCAACACGAGGAAATAAACCCGTCACCATGAAGAGAAATAAATTTGTCCACGTCAGGACTCCATCTCGTCAACACAAAGAACGGTAAACTTGTCCACGTCAGGACTCACATCTCATCAACACGAGGGAAGATAACTTGATTTGTCCACGTCAGGACTCACATCTCGTCAACACGAGGAAATCCTATCAACATAGGAGTAAATTGTCCACGTCAGGACACTGTTTCGTCAACACGAAGAAAGATAAATCTGTCCATGTCAGGACTCGCGCATCTCGTCAACACGAGGAACTATAAACTTGTCCACGTCAGGACGCACATTTCTCCAATACAAAGAAAGATATCTGCTGGGTATAAATGTTCCACGTCAGGACACCATTTCATCAACACTAAGAGTAATCAATTTGTCCATGTCAGAACTTCACATTCCGTCAACACGGAGAAATCAAATCTGCCCACGTTAGGACTAGCACATCTCGTCAACACGAGGGAATAAATCCGTCCACGTTAGGACACACACTTCGCCAACACGAAGAAATCCCGTCAATACAGGAATAAATTGTCCACGTCAGGACCCATATCTCGTCAACACGAGGAACTCCTATCAACATAGGCAATAAAATATTTGCAACTTCCGGGGAAATACATCCGTTTATCCATACGGGAAGATACTCTGAATACAGTTTCTCTGCTTATCTCTGCAGTAGCTAACTCCATTGGTCCCAACCCACGAACCTTTTAGCACTGACGTGACAGCGACTTTGAGGAGGACTCTACTGGGGATATCGGGAAGCCAAACTGTCGGACGCTTGTTTCGATAACCGGCGGAAGCTTCTGAAATTTTGATTCATGAAACCCTTTGATGCTGACGTAACAACAAATTTGAAGAAAATAATCCGCTGGCCGGATAAGAGAAACTTCAACAAGCAACTCTGTGGGGAAAATAGTAAGATGAACCGTATCATCACATGTCTCGCGGCGGGACCTCGAATACCTGGTAATAAATCGGAGCTAGAACTCCATACTCCTGCTGAGCAAACACACCTGAAAGCAAAAGGTTAACCAACCTGATCTATGTTTCGAAATGCATATGTTTGAAAATGATGCAATGCCCCATACGGCATGGAAATGCTATGCACATGTTTGAAAATGGCGTGATGCCCCATACGACATGGAGATGCTATGCTTTTGTATAGATGCAAATATGACGATATATGCAAATGCAAATGCAAGCTCAAGCTGCCGGGGCCACTCTGATAATGATGTCTCAACAACATGAATGCTGAGGACAAAGCTAACTCCGCTGGGGAGAACAAGTATCATAAGGTATTCCGGTAAAATAAATGTCGGAAACACAATCAACTTGTCCGGGGAGAGATTAAACATCAATTTCCACTGGGAGGAAAGAACAAACACCCTGCTGGTGAACAAACTTAGCTTGGGAAGAAGCGACACTTCTGGGCAAAGCACACTGTCTGGGCACAGTTTACACATTCAGAGTTACCACTCCGCTGGGAACAATCATCCCGACGGATGTAAGACGCTCTGTGGGGAGCAAGAAAACCATCCTTCACGGATATAAACCTTTCGAACCAACAACTCGGTTAACTATTGCAGGAATCTCCCATGCTGGAGATTGAACGTGCACATCTTCGATTCGCTGAGGAGCGCACCCTCTGCAGGGACATTGATTTTGACTTGCTGGGGTTAATCCTATGGACGACTTTCCATGAGGACACTCTCCTAGGGAAAATAATTCCCTCCTTCGGGAAGGGATAAATGTCATTTCAACTCTCTGGGGATAAGCTGCGACTAGCTGAGGAATGACATCAACTGGAGTCAGGTCTTACGTCAAGCGACCTTGGCTGGGGAATACACTTCCTGACCGTTTGCTCCAAAGGTAAGAACCCTGCAAAACACAAACGAGACAAAATAGGCCTATACAATAGAATCTATCCGGGTTAGCATCAGTGACATTACTTCAGTCAATTCGAAGTTTTAGCAATTATTGGCAAGGGCCCGCAAGATTATGTAAGTGCAAGTTTATCAAAAACATCGGCGTCTTTCACAAACAAAACAGTAAAGAACAAGCATCAAGTACTGAATAACATGTTTTATTGATAACGGGCCTCTGAATAGGCAAAGTTTTGTACACTGGATGCAACTCCTGAAAAGAGGAAGTTACGCACAACCACACATAACTATATGCACAAGAAGCATAAAGAAAATACAAAACAATATTTGTATACATGTCGGAAACGTGGCACAGACAAACACCATGAGTTGATCCTCCTATGACTCGCCTGACTCTGCGCTTTCCCGGTACTCGATCTTTGGAAGAAATTGTTTTTGGATAGACGGCCCCCAGGTACTCCCAAACCACTAAGCAATGCCGTATCAAATCCGGACCGCAATCATTTGCTTTTTTAATCCCTAACTTTTGCCCAAACCTCCCTTTGCGGGTTTTCAATTCACCGGGATACCCTTTTTTACCGAAGTCGCCCTTTTCAGGTTTTCGACTTCGCGGGTGTACATCTTTTCAATTTTATCCCTAACTTTTGCCCGAACCGCCCTTTGCGGGTTTTCAATTCACCGGGATACCCTTTTTTGCCGAAGTCGCCCTTTTCAGGTTTTCGACTTCGCAGGTGTACATCTTTTCAATTTTATCCCTAACTTTTGACCGAACCTTTTATTCATTTTTTTATGGTTCGCCGGGATGCCCCATTTTTGCCTGGACTCTCTTTTTACTGTCCAGCGGGTCACTTTCAAGCAAAGTATTTTTTAACTGCGTCCGAATTCACAGGAGACGTAAAGTCCTCACCATCCATGGTGGATAGTAACAAGGCTCCTCCAGAGAAGACTTTTCTGACAACGTAGGGACCTTCGTAATTGGGAGTCCACTTGCCCCTGTGATCTGATTGTGGTGGGAGAATCTTTTTCAAAACAAGATCGCCCGTCTGAAAGCTTCGAGGGAACACCTTCTTGTCGTAAGCTTTCTTCATCCGGCTCTGATACAACCGACCGTATGCTAGAGAAGCCAGTCTCTTCTCATCCATTAAGCTGAGCTGATTCAGTCTATCTTTAATCCATTCTGCCTCGTCGAGTTGGACATCACGTAAAACCCTCAGGGAAGGAATCTCGACCTCCAACGGTAACACTGCCTCCATCCCGTATACCAATGAGAAAGGGGTTGCCCCGGTTGATGTGCGTACCGTCGTACGATAACCGTGCAAAGCGAAAGGTAACATCTCGTGTCAATCCTTATACGTCACAACCATCTTCTGAACAATCTTCTTTATGTTCTTATTGGCCGCTTCGACAGCGCCATTCATCTTGGGCCGGTAAGGAGAAGAGTTGGGATTCTCAATCTTAAAATTATGACATAGCTCTTTCATCATTTTATTATTCAAATTTGAACTGTTTGTCAGTGATAATCCGCTCAGGGATTCCATATCTGCAGATAATATCTCGTTTGATAAATCTGGCTACCACTTGTTTGGTCACATTGGCATATGATGCTGCTTCCACCCATTTGGTGAAGTAATCGATTGCCACCAAAATGAACCAGTGTCCGTTTGATGCCGTAGGCTCAATCTTGCCAATCATGTCAATTCCCCACATCGAGAAAGGCCACGGTGATGACATCACATTCAGAGGACTTGGAGGCACATGGATTTTGTCGGCATAAATCTGGCATTTATGAAACCTCTTTGCGAACTTAAAACAGTCTGTTTCCATGGTCAGCTAGTAATAACCTGCCCGCAACAACTTTCTTGTCATAGCATGCCCACCAGCATGTGTACCAAATGTACCCTCATGTATCTCTTCCATGAGCAACTTCGCTTCTTTCTCATCTACACAACGTAGCAACACCAAGTCGTGGTTTATTTTGTACAAAACACCGTCCGGATTCAGATAGAAATTGCCAGCCAATCTGCTGAGAGTCTTCTGATCTCGACTGGATGCCCCAGCCGGATACTCCTTGTTCTTCAGGAAATTCTGGATGTCAAAATGCCAGGGTTTACCATCGGGAGCTTCTTCAATGGCGAATATGAAGGCAGGCCTATTGAGCCGAGAGATAACAATCTGGGGAGCCTCGTTCCAGAAGTTATCTTTATACATTGAAGACGATGTCGCCAGGGCGTCAGCCATTTGATTTTCTGCTCGCGGCACGTGATGCAATTCCACCTTGTCAAAGAAAGGCAACAATCTCCTTGCATAATTCATATAGGGTATCAAATTGGGATGACGTGTCTCCCATTCTCCTTTAATCTGATTCACCACTAGAGCTGAGTCTCCGTATACATCCAGGTTCTTGATTCTCAAATCAATGGCCTCTTCCAGACCCATGATGCAAGCCTCATATTCAGCCTCATTATTGGTAACAGGAAAAGTCAATCGGGCAGTAAATGGGATGTGCGACCCATGAGGAGTAGTGATAATTGCACCTATTCCGCTACCATAGGAATTTACAGCTCCGTCAAATATCAACTGCCATTTGGAACCCAACTCTGGTCCTTCGTCCGGCAACGGTTCTTCACAATCTTTCATCTTCAGGTACATGATATCCTCGTCAGGAAAATCAAACCTCATCGATTGGTAGTCCTCAACCGGCTTCTCGGCAAGGTACTCTGATAGAACGCTACCTTTAATAGCCTTTTGCGAGACATATTGGATATCGTATTCGATCAACACCATCTGCCATCGGGCAATTCTTTCGGAGAGTGCTTGCTTTTCAAACACGTATTTGATTGGATCCATGTTTGAAATTAGCATGGTTGTATGATTCAGCATGTATTGCCTCAAACGTTTGGCTGCCCAGGCTAGCGCGCAACACGTCTTCTCGAGCATTGAGTATCTGGACTCACAGTCGGTAAACTTCTTACTCAAATAGTAGATCGCATGCTCTCAAAGGTGGGGTGCAAGAAGCGAGCCGGTTACTAAGCCCAAACACAATAAAGGAAAATCATGGAAAATGAAATGAAAATGGAAAAAATGCGTGGTAAATAGCAATGGTTTCACGTTCATATTCACCATGGGCCTAAATGCAGGGTGTTGATAGCAAAACTCACTAAGCCCATACAACTCAAAATAAATGAAATGATGCGTTTCATCTTGCTTCACTTTCTCTTCAAAAATCCAAACAAATCCTGGCCGTGGGTTTGAGTTAGTGGTCAAGGTCAGACTATCATCCAAGGGCAGATACATCATCTTCTCCAAATATTCAAATAAGAGAGGAAAGGGAAGGGATGGTGGTCTGAGCTGCAACGCCACCGTCGTCTCCTGTGAGGTCAGGCCAAAACGCATCAAACACCAAACTGAAACACCCTATCTCACTCCAAATTTCATCCTGAGCACGAATATGATCTCCAAATTCCATGATTCTTGCTCCATCTTAAAACACGAGCCAATGTTCAGAAATGGTGTCCAACTTCAAATGTCACGATTCTTGAAATTAACAAGCCTAATCTCATCTACACGTTTCAGGCTTCAATTCTAACTATCCAAACAAGATTGAAACCTCACGAATCGCAAGATATATGCTTCAACAGAAATTGCACCACACCTAGTTTTGTCTCTAAATACTCGATTCTTGTACTGAAATCCATCCCAGCAAAGTCTATAACCTATCCACATGATCATTTCTACCTAATTCCCTATAATTTAGAGCAAAAAATGAAAGTTGCAAACCTGGTATAAAGTGATGAACACAGTAGGTTCTCCTTCGAATCAAGCTCCAATTCTTTCCAGAATCACTCAAGAACCACTCCCCAAGCTTCTACAATGGTCAATTTGCCTTGAACTTCCCTCTATCTCCAAACCCGATTCTGATATGCAATGAAGAAATTTCAATGGCTTCCTCTCGATTCTCTTCAACTCTTGCCCAAAAAACCATCTGAACTCATTGTAATGGTTATATAGAGTGTGTTAGAACACTCTAGAACTTTCTGTAACTGCTCAAATGAGAATTTCAATTTCTCATTCTCCTTCAAAATCTCATGTGCATAGTTGGGTTTCGCTCTGCCACAGCTCTTGATTTCACTTGAATTTCTCCTCTTATGACATTTTGAATTGAATGGGATGTGTAGATCCCTTGTTTTTGATCACATGGTGTGTGATTGAAGTGTTACTTCCACCTTAAGTTACAAAAGGGAAGTGCTTGAAAATGACCTCAAATCCAAAATGTAACAATGTCATCATTCTCAAAATGCATTTCCTGATCAAAATGACATATAGCGTGAGCTTGTTTGACCCAAAATCAAGAAATTCCCTTTTTTGGCCTTTTAATCACTTTAATTTCTTCCTTTTTAAGCCATTTCAAGCAACTTTGTGTTCTAAGCCAATCCAAGCTCTCATGACCACTTGATTGCACTCAAAACATCATTTTGAACAAGTTCCATGTTGAACAATTTTCCATTTGAAGCTTGCAAGTTGGAGTTATGGACCTATGATCACAAATGACCTATAATCACCAATACCCAAAATACCCCTGGATTGCAAAGATCATAACTTGTGTTCTACAAATCCTATCAAGGACTTATAGTACTCTATGGAAATCTAAAGGATAAGGATGTTGACCAAAAGTCCATTTGAAAACTCCTTGAAGGGCAAAAGTTGCTTGGAAGTCAAGTGATTTTCACAGATAAATTTCATAGTCATCTGATGACCTGTAACTTGCAAGGACCATAATATGAGTTCTATAAATCCCCTTGAGAACTTATAGTACTCAAATTAAAGGTATTGAGATTCTCTACAAGTTTCATGTTGGCCAAAGATCCATTTGAAACGTTTATTTTGACTTATGTGGCTTTGAAGTTAGGCACTAGATAGGGGATTTTACACTGAAACCCTAATTTAGCAACCTCCCACATTCTTGATTCTTCTTTGCTTAACCTTGGCACAACACCACCCATGTATCAACATACCAATCCATGAATCCTATGACCTCTAAGCAGGCTTTGATGCTCTTCAATTACACAATTGACCTAGGATTGACCCGGATGAAACCCTAGTTGACTGCACCTCAACTGTGGCTCTCATACTTGAATCAATGACCTGTCTCAGCTTCAATATGGCCCTCTAGGCATTCCATGAGATCCATACACACCTCAAATTCACATTCCATGTTTCACATCCCACTGATGATTGTCAATATTCCTCAAGATAGGAGCAAAACCCACATGTAGGCACTCAAACTTCTCAAGACTTCAAATCACTTCTTGATGGCCTGGATGACTTCTCATCTTGGATAACACCTCTTGCTAGGCTCTTCTCTTGATAGACACCCTGGATACCTTGTTGGAGGCATGTTATGCTATGATATGCCAATGATTGAACTATGTACATGATGTAACTATGCAAATGAAATGCAATGAAACATAACTCAGGCAAGAAAAGGTTGGGCAAATTTTGGGGTGCAACACCAACCAAACCAATTTCACCAAGGCAATTTCTTTTCCTCTTAACGTCTTTACCTCACGATCATCAATTCTCACAGGCCTTGTCTCTACAGTAAGATTATCACGTACTTGCACATCGTTCATAGGAATGACATGCGATGGATCTGAAATATACTTACGGAGCTGCGATACGTGAAATACATCATGCAGATTCGACAAATTAGGCGGCAACACCACTCGATATGCAACCTTTCCCACTCTGTCCGATATCTGGTACGGACCAATGAAACAAGGAGTAAGCTTCTTAGATCTCAAAGCTCTACCAACTCCAGTCACAAGCGTGACTCTAAAAAACACATGATCTCCAGCTTCAAATTCTAAATCCTTCCTGCTCTTATCATGATAGCTTTTCTGTCTACTCTGTGAAGCTTTCATCTTTTCTCGAATTAACTTCACCTTCTCAGTAGTCTCCCGAACAATCTTCGGTCCGAGTACTACGCTCTCCCCCGATTCATACCAATATAACAGAGTCCTACACCTCCGACCATACAAAGCTTCGAACGGTGCCATTCCGATACTAGAGTGATAACTGTTATTATACGTAAACTCTATCAACGGAAGGTAAGTATCCCACGAACCACCTTCCTCAAGAACACATGCCCTCAGCAAATCCTCTAAATACTGAATAGTCCGTTCAGTCTGACCATCTGTCTGAGGATGGTATGCTGAACTCAACCTCAACTTAGAACCCAATGCCTCTTGCAGACTCTTCCAAAACTCAGAAGTAAACCTCAGATCTCTATCCGACACAATACACAACGGAACACCATGCAACTTAACAACCACTCTGACATAAATCTCTGCCAACTTCGATACCGGAAAAGTGATGTTAATAGGAATAAAGTGAGCTGACTTTGTAAGCCTATCAACAATCACCCAAATAGAATCACATCCTCTCAAGGTATTCGGCAAACCCGTTACAAAATCCATTGAAATGCTGTCCCATTTCCATTCTGGAATATCTAACGGTTGCATCAACCCAGTAGGTTTCTGATGCTCGACTTTTGACTTCTGACAAGTCAAACATGCATACACAAATCGTGCTACATCACGCTTCATACCAGGCCACCAAAACAGATTCCTCAAATCACTATACATTTTCGTCGCTCCTGGATGAATACTCAACTTACTTCTGTGACTCTCTTCCAAAATCGCTTTCTTCATATCTGCACTATCCGGAATACAAATACGACCACGAAACCTCAACACGCCCTGCGCATCCAACTGATAATCATTATTTTCCGAATGATCTACTCCAGGCATTAAATCTACTAACTTCACATCTAATTTCTGAGCCTCTCTGATGCTGTCCAGAAAATCATTATTAATCTTTAACATGCCCAACTTTACACTCTTCGGTGTTACTTCGCAAACTAAACTAAGATCTCTGAATTGCTCAATCAATTCTAACTCTTTATCCATCATTGCTTACATATGCAAAATCTTGCGGCTTAAGGCATCAGCTACAACATTCGCTTTTCCCGGATGGTAATGTAAACCAAAATCATAATATTTTAATGGTTCCAACCAGCTTCGTTGTCTCATGTTCAGTTCCTTTTGATCAAACAAGTACTTCAAACTCTTATGGTCACTGAACACTTCGAATCTTGAACCATAAAGATAATGCCTCCAAGTCTTCAGCACAAACACAACAGTAACAAGTTCTAAATCGTGCGTAGGATAATTCTTCTCGTGGACTCTCAACTGTCTTGAAGCGTAAGCAACTACTTTATTATTCTGCATGAGTACACCTCCTAAACCAAACTTAGAAGCATCGCAGTATACCATAAACGGTTCTTCTGCATTAGGCAAGGTCAACACCGGAGCAGACGTCAACCTCCTCTTTAACTCTATAAAACCTGCTTCACATTGAGCATCCCACACAAAGGTTTTCCCTTTACAAGTCAACTTAGTTAACGGAAGGGCCAACTTAGAAAAACCTTCGATAAACCTTCTGTAATAACCAGCAAGTCCCAAAAAGCTTCTAATTTTCGTTGCCGACTTTGGAGTTTCCCATTGCAACACAGCATCAACCTTAGATGGATCTACAGAAATTCCACTACCCGATATAACATGACCCAGAAAGCTAACTTCTTCCAACCAGAAGTCGCACTTCGACAGTTTCGCAAACAACTTCCTTTCTTTCAACACTTGCAGTACTAACCTCGAGTGCCCAACATGCTCCTCTTTCAACTTAGAATAAATTAGGATATCATCAATGAATACTACCACAAACCGATCCAAATACTCGTGAAAGATACGGTTCATGTACTCCATGAAAACCCCCGACGCATTAGTAACACCAAAAGGCATTACCGTAAACTCATAGTGTCCATATCTAGTTCTGAACGCCGTCTTCTGAACATCGTCATCTTTTACCTTAATCTGGTGATACCCTGACCTCAAATCAATCTTACTAAACACCCGCGCCCCAACTAGCTGATCCATCAAGTCATCAATTCTTGGAAGCAGATATTTATACTTAATTGTCACTTTATTTAGTTGTCGGTAATCAATACACAACCTCATACTGCCATCCTTCTTCTTTATTAATAATACCGGAGCTCCCTGCCGCTACTGCGAAAATCGGCGCCGGCTATGACAGAAGAGTCCCCACTGTGCGTTATTTATCCCAACGGAGGGAAAGAAAACGCTCAGAGTAAACCTAACGCAAAACGGGAGAGGAATGGTCGTCGCAACCAAATCCTGGATTCGGGAGTCGATTACGCAAGGGGAAGGTATTAGCACCCCTCACGTCCATCGTACTCGACGGGATCTACGCTTGTTTTCTAGTACGGATTATTATTCTATCTACTCTAAAAGGTCAAGGGTTAAAATAAAATGACTCGGCAAAGTATCGCACTTTATGGCTACGTATTCCCGTCTGGAACGAGAAATCAGAGTCAACGTAGTTCGCCTACCTACGGGAAAGGAGGGGAAAGTTGCTCGCTAGGATACGACATCCTATGCCTACGTACTTTCATACAGCATGAAAGATCAGAGCAAACGTAGTTCGGGCTACGAAAGACACAAGCTTGTCTGACTGTTTTTTATCTTTCTGAAAAAAGGTTTTCTCCTGATTAAGAGTCCAAGCGGACAAAAATGACACTTTGATGTTTGTTTTCAGTCTTTTACGCAAGAACTATTTTTTATGATGTTCGCAATCTCTGTCGCACTAGAGACTATGATCTGAGAGTGACTACGTCGCGTGTCACCCAAAGGGTGCCACACTAAGCAGCCAGACTACTGGAAAGAAACTCTCCAGCAACCCTTTCTCAAATAGCTTAAGGCTCGTAACGTACGACATCGATTAACCTTATTACTGTATTTTTGAGTTGTTTCGAGATAAGAAGAGAAAGAAGCTATAAAAAGCCTAGGGTTGAAAGGGGAATAAAAACTAACCTAATGTTGTCATGCATGGATAAGAATCCTAATGTCTATCATAATTCCCTCCTGCACAGACGAAATCAGAGATCCTAGGGGATAAACAGAAAAGAAAGCAAGCAAATACAGTAAAGTGCGTGCAATGCAGCAATACAAGCGAGGCAAGGGAGTCCCACTCAACCTCGAACCTGGGAAACAATAGGCAAAGTGAATAGTATTCACTTCAAACCTTTGGGGGCGAGTTGTACCAGCCAACAATCAATACAGAAAAAGAAATAAAACCCAACACCAGCTCTGATAGCAACACCAGCTCCTACAGTAAGCAGCTCAAACAGCAACAGTTGATTAACAACAAAAAAGTTGACAGTAACAACTTCAAGCAAGACCCCATCTTCAATCTTCAATGATGCCTAAGCTTTAGATAAGCTCATATCTCCAAAAATCTCCAAGCTCTAGCAAGCACTGAACCCCAACAAGTAAACAGCTTCGAAAAGCAGCAGAACCCTAGCTCCAACAGATAACCAGCTTTGATAGGCACAAGCTTCAACTTCACCAATCTTCAATGCACTTCATTCTTCAATAGGTTCCCATCTTCAATGCCACCACTCCAGAAGAGAATCAATTATCAGATTAAGTTAAAATGCTAAACAACTTATTGACAACCAAAGGAAGCCTATAAGCACTTAGCATTGTAGGGGAAAGGTTCCCTCAAAGTTCTACTTCTAAAGTATGTCACTTATCCTTCCAAAGGAGGGATGTGAATACCCTAAAAGGACTTTTTGTCATAGGGAGGAATAGAAGCACAAGATGCTTTCTATGTTTGCAAGAAGAAATCAGTCTAATCTAGAGCTCTTCCTACATTTCCTATCTCCTAAGCCACCTTCAAGGAGGAGAATCTTCATGCTCCAAGCTCCATCCTTTGTCTCCAATCATCTCCAATGTCTTCATAAGCTCCACCAAGCAAAGCCCAAGCCCCAAGCCCAATTGAAATAGCCCAAACCAAACAAACAAGCCAAATGCCCAAGAGGGAAAACACACAATCACCACTCAAATTGCAAAAATCAAGTAAAATAGTAATACTCATTAAAAAATCCTAGATTAATTTCTAAGGGAACCTAACCCTATACCCAATACCCCATATAAACCTCAAGGCCTAAATCAAACCCTAGGTCCCCAAACTATGCCCTAAACTACACCTAAGTGTTGTGAAACCCTAATTCTAATACCTCTCTTATCCACCTCTCAAACTAACCTAAATTTTAGTCACAAAAATATGACAAAATTCCTAAGGTTACATGCTTCCCTAATCTAATCAACCTCATAAGAATCAATCAAAAATCATGCACCAATCTCTCATACTAAATTCAGAAAAATGAAGTATCAAACAAATGTAAAATAAAAGCAATAAAATTGTAAAATATACCAAAAAATATAAAATGCATGAAATTAATATTTTTTAGTTTCATAATTTTCTAGAGGTCCTAAGGGAACTAGGGAAAAAAATCCCATCCTAAAATGATTATTTTTCAAATTGTTATGAATTTATTTCTAATCATATGTAAAACATAAAAAATAAAAGGAAATAAGAGGAAATTGACAAACAGGCGTGTCAAATAGCAATTAAACTCAGTTATTTCTCCAGACTGGGCCAAGTTGGGGGTGCGCTTATCAAGTTCTCCTAAGCCCAAACCAATTAACAGAAAATAAAGTGGAAAATGAAAGGAAAATGGAAAACGTGTGTGCTGAATAGCAAGCGAATCACGTGTATTTCTCAAGCTGGGCCTAGAAGGGAGTGTGGATAGCAATATACTCATAGGCCTAAAGCCAAACATTAAGTGAAACGGTGCGTTGAGGGGGAATTCAGAGTTTCTTCACAAAATGAGAATGCATCGTGGCCCTTGGATGGGTATCTGAGTCAAAGGTCTTCCCTAATCCTATGGCCAGAAAGTCATCTTCCCCGATTTAAATCTGAGAGGGAAAGTGAACCAGACGGTGGCCGGAGGTGGCGCCACCGTCGTCCCCAAATGCTATCTCCATGAATACTCACCAAAACTTACACATGAATACATCATCTTGCTCGTTTTTTCTCCCTGAATCTAACCATGCCCTCCATTTGCATTGAATCATCCTCCATCTCAAAACACGATAGACAACTCAGAACAAGCTCAAAATTTAATCCTCACCAATCTCAAAATTGAAGGGCCTAGGATCATCTACACACTACCCTGAGTAATTTCCACCATTCCACTAAGCTTAAATCATCAGGAACTGCAAGAAATGATCCTCAACAGAAAATTGGCTCAACCTAATTTTGTCTCTAAACCTTGAATTTCTTTACCAAAAACCACCTAGCCATCATCTACATTGCATCTAAACACCTAAAACCTAGCAATTCTATCTATATCATGCCATAAGATGAAGTTTACCAACCTGTGAAATTTGGATGAACAGAAGGTGGAAAGCTTCGAATTATGCTTCAAGATCTTCCAGATTCCTTCAATGAATGATTATCAAGCTTCTGTATGCATCAATTTGTGTTGAATCCTCTTGAATTACCAAATTCGATTCTGAGTTGCAAGCTTCAAACTCACGTTGCAATCTCTTGAATCTTCAACAATCTTGACCAGAAATCTCTCTGAATTCAATCAAAAACTCAAGATGAAGACACTCAATGCACAAGTTTGGATTGAAATGGCTCAAATTCGTGTAACCGATTTGGATTTGCAAGATGAAAACTCAAAGTTCTATCTCTCAACTCTCTCTCAATCTTCACCAAAAAACTAACTGAATTAGTTATAATCCTTATATAGAACATGTAGGAATCATCTAGAATGCCCTGGAATGATCTATGTGAGATATTGAAATTCTCATGCACTTGAAATTACCATGATAAGTTCATCCATGACAGTCATGATTCAGCTTGCTTCAACACCTGATTTTGATCCAAATTCTCCTCTAATGACATATTGAATGGATTGGTAAGGGTTAAGGCCTTGGTTATGATCTAAAGAATGGTTTTGCATATGTTACTTATGATGTAAGAAAGCATTTTCCAAAGCAACTCATAAAACCATGGCTCATCTCAAAATTGTGACATTGCCAATGTGTTTGAAATCCAATTTCCATTCAAAATGACTACCCATATGCCATGTGTATGCCTCATATCTCAAAAATCCCAATTTTCCTCTGAATCATTTGAAAAATCTCCCTTTTTAGGCCATTTTGGGCAACTTTGTGATACAAGCCCATTCAAATCCTCATGATTTCTTACCTGGCCTAAAAACATCATTCTAAACACATCTCATGTTGAACATTTCTTCATTTGAGGAGTGGAAGATAGAGATTTTGACCTATGTTGAAAAATGACCTATAATTCAACTTTCCCAAAATACCCCTGAATTGCCAAGATCATAACATGAGTTCCACAAATCCTCTTGAGAACTTCTAGTACTAAAATTAAATATAAGATCAAGCCCTACAATTCTTATGTTGGCCAAGAATCCATTTGAAAATTCCTTGATGGGCGAAAGTTGCTTGGAAGTCAAGTGACTTTCACAGATAAATTTCAATGTCCTCTGGTGACCCATAACTTGCAAGAACCATAACTTGAGTTCTACAAATCTCCTTGAAGACTTCTAGTACTCCAATTAAAGCTATTGAAAAGCTCTACAAGTTTCATGTTGGCCAAGAATCCATTTGAAACTTGTATTTTGACTTATGTGGCTTGGAAGTCCAGTGCTATACAGGGGATTTTACCCTAGGAACCCTGTCTCAAACACCTCCAACCACTCTTGATTCTCTTGAACTTGATATTGACTCATCCATACACATGCTTTAACATATCAATCCAGAACTTCCATGACCTAGAGCTGGGTCTTGATGCCCTTTCTTTGCTCTCCTTGACCTAGGGTTACCCAGATGAAACCCTACTTGTACACACCTCAACTGTGGTTCTTGAACTTGATACCATGACTTGTCTAAGCCTCAATAGGGCTCTCTAGGCCTCCCATGGGATCCATACACACCTCAAATTCATAATTCCATGTTGATGATCTTCAATACACCTCAAATTAGGAGAGAAATCCACCCGTTGACACTCAAATCTCCTCAAAGTTTCAACCCATTCCTTGATGACTTGGATGTTCTTCAGCTTGAATAAGGCCCCTTGATGTGCTTCTTTAGATAAGGATGGAACTTGACCCCCTATTAGATGACTTGCTATGTGTTGCACCCCGAAATTTGACAAACCGGTTCCCATATCTGGTTTATGTTTCGACGCCTTTTGCATTCACATTCGCATACCGCATGCATTGCATTTTTCTCAGTCAGATTGATTTTATCGGGATTGCAGCCCCTGGCGTTTCAGGCAGTTCAAGCCGGTTTGAATAAGCGTATTTTAAGGATTGGTGCTCGTTCCCTGTGTTTTCAGGCCATCTCGGTGCCCGGGTTTCGTTATGGTTGCGCAATCGTTTTATAATCGATTTAATCGGCCTCCTGGCATTTTTAGTTTTTTCTCTTCTATTTTCTATATTTTTAATGCATTTAATAGATTTTTAATAGGGTTATTTGTTTTTTTAGATAGTAAATAGGTTAGTATTTTGTTTATAGAATTTAATAGATTTTTTTTAATAGTTTTTAGATTTTTAAATAAATATTCTTTTTTCTTTAGAGATTTAATAGATTTTAAATTTTCTAGATATTACTTTTCTTAAATAAGAATAGATTTTAAAATAGATATTAAGGTTTTTAGATTTTATTAGATTTTAATTGTTTTTTCAAATTTAATAGAATAGATTTTTTTAAAATAGATATTAAATGTTTTAGATTTTATAAGATTTTATTTGATTTTTCAGATTTAATTAGATTTTTAAATAGTTTTTTAGATATTAAATAATTTTTTCTGTTTTTTTTATAGATTAATTAGGATTTTATTATTAATTTTCGTTTTAGTTTAATTAGGGTTTTGTTATTAATTTTTTCGTTTAGTTAATTAGGTAGCATTAGCATTTAATTGGGTCATTAATCAGAGTTT
Source organism: Lathyrus sativus (assembly GCA_963859935.3). Taxonomy (NCBI): domain Eukaryota; kingdom Viridiplantae; phylum Streptophyta; class Magnoliopsida; order Fabales; family Fabaceae; genus Lathyrus; species Lathyrus sativus. Next base: position 356,188,403 of record OZ012737.1, read on the forward strand.
AAGTCTTAGTGGGCTTTTTATCCATTAATTGAGTCCAGTCAGAGTCCAATTGATGACACTTGTCACTATAAGAACGTTGCCACGCGTGTATCCCAGCTTTCAGCCACCTCATTTCTCAGACCCCACTCTCTCTGCCACCTTTCTCTCCGCCTGACACCTCACCGCAACGCGTCCATTTCCCTCTCACTCCCCAGGCCACGCGTCCGCCTCCCTCACCCTCTGCATGCATGCTTTCCATCTGGCTCATGCTATAGTCCCTCGCCGGAGACTTCGCCGCCGGCCATGCAGCCGCCGCGGACCACCGTAACTGACCACCGGGATCTTCTAACCGTCGCCGGAAAATTGTAATTCACCAGAAAATTCATCATTTCTTCATCTTTTTTCCCAGATCATGAAGAACACACCGTGTGTTCATCGTCAACAATCATCAGAACATCTGCCAATTCATCAATTCTCCAGATTTCTTCAACCTTCACGAACAAACTCATACACTTTTTCTGGATTCGTCAATCTTCATCCAACATTCTTTTTCAGAAAATCTCATCAACTTCATCGCTCGTTCTTCACAATCTCTAGATCTTCAAGATTCGCCATATTTTCGCCGTTCAAATCATCAACGAAATTATCCTCATAGAATCCTCATCGGATTTCCAGACTCATCGCATCCTTCAGATTTTCATCGGAAGCATTCTTCAGACTCATCGATCGTCATAAGAACAACTCCATTAGTTCGTTCCTTTTGTTAGATCTTGATATGTTCGCAGAGATTCAAACGCGTCCGTTTAAATTTCTTGATCTGTTTAGAGCTCATAATACTCAACAAGAACTTTCATCCTGATTTCTATAGCATTCTTCTTCGCCAGATTCATAAGAACACTCACCAAGACTTCAAGATTCTCCTCCAACTTCCTCCAAGTTTGCTTTGAACTCTTCAACAAACACCGTCGAAGATCTCCATATTGTCGCTGCTACTGTGTTCTGAAGCCCATAGGAATGCGTTATTGAAAATTATGGACACGTCGTTTGTACCCCAAGATGTTTCTGTGAATCAGTTGGAGGGGGTGATGACGCATGTGAATGCAGGCCATAGTTTGGGATTTACTGATTTTGATTTGACCCCGAGGGGAAGAGAGCATAATATGGCGTTGCACGTCTCAGTTGAATGCAGGGGCACGGTCATGTCCCATGTGTTGGTAGATACCGGGTCTTCCTTGAATGTGCTCCCAAAGAAAGCAATGATAAAGTTGGATATCAGGGGGATCATTTGTACGCCTAGTGACTTGGTGGTCAGGGCATTTGATGGTACACAGAGGTCAGTCTTTGGATCTATAACTTTGCCTCTGCAAGTGGGGCCGGAGATTTTTGAAACGGAATTCTATATTATGGACATCCAGCCAGCGTATAGTTGTCTTCTTGGACGACCATGGATCCATGGTGCTGGGGCAGTCACATCTACCTTACACCAAAAGCTGAAGTACATGGTGGGGGACAGTATGGTCACAGTTTGTGGAGAGGAGGATATACTGGTCAGCCATTTATCGTCATTCAAGTATGTGGAAGTCGACGGAGAGATTCACGAAACACCCTGTCAAGCCTTTGAGGGGTTGCGCATTAAGGACAAAGTTCCAGGGCCAAGTAAAGCATCAGAGGTGGCAGTGTCGTCATACAAAGAGGCTCAGGCTCTGGTGAAGACCGGCGAGACCAAGGGTTGGGGCAAGGTTTTGGATATCCCCGTGAAAATGGACAGATTTGGGCTTGGATATCACCCTTCATCATCAACGCCTACTACAGGGGCACCCCGTTTCAAAGGACCAATAACAATTACGGCCGGTGGGGTATATCACGAGACCATCAATGCTGTTTCAGATTTTGAAGAGGGAGACAGCGACTGCGACATGGACGCCTGGATTCAGCCGAGGGTGCCAGGACAAGGGCTTTGCAATTGGTCTATTCAGGAGACTGTTCCTGTGACAACTAAACAGTAATGCTTTGTTTTCTTAATTGTTGAACAATCCGGTGTCCTACCCGGGGCATCGTGATTTTGCTTAGGGCCATTCTGTTATGTACATTGCACTGTTTAATCGTTAAATAAAAGGCGTTTTTCATGTACAAATATTGTGATCTCTGTTTTTCCTGTTTTTATTTTTACAATAAAATGGAAGCGTGGTTATTTGCTTTGTATGTGTTTTGAAGCATTTAACCATTTCCTTGCAGGGTTACTATTTCAGATGACATCTATGAACCACCTATGACTCACTTCGACTTTGAGCACCCGGTATTTCAGGTCGAAGAAGAGATTGTTGAAGATGGCGATGTTCCAGAAGAGTTGTCTTGGTTGGTAAAACAAGAAGAAAGAATCATTCTGCCTCACGAGGAAGTCATTGAGATCGTCAATCTGGGGTCGGAAGGGGTTGAAAGGAACATCCGTATAGGGGCTGCGCTGCAGAGCAACGTCAAGCGAAGATTGGTTGAAATGCTCAAAGAGTACAATGATATTTTTGCTTGGTCGTATGAGGATATGCCTGGGCTGGATACGGATATGGTTGTTCACCGTCTGCCGCTAAAAGAAGAATGCCCGCCGGTTAAGCAGAAGCTCCGAAGAACTAGACCGGACATGACTGTGAAGATTAAGGAGGAGGTTCAAAAGCAGTGGGATGCTGGTTTCCTCGCTGTTACAAAATATCCTTCATGGGTCTCTAATATTGTGCCAGTGCCAAAGAAAGACGGTAAAGTGAGAATGTGCGTAGATTACCGTGATTTGAACAAAGCGAGCCCGAAAGATGATTTTCCACTTCCTCACATTGATGTGCTGGTCGATAATACCGCTCAATTCTCTGAATTCTCCTTCATGGATGGCTTCTCGGGCTATAATCAGATTAAAATGGCGCCAGAAGTGCAGGCTGAGGCTGAACCCTAACAAGTGCACCTTCGGGGTGAGATCGGGTAAACTGCTGGGGTTTATCGTGAGCGAAAAAGGAATAGAGGTTGATCCTGCGAAAATAAAATGAATACAAGAAATGTCGACGCCTAAAACAGAAAAAGAAGTGCGTGGGTTTTTAGGGAGGTTGAACTACATCGCTCGGTTCATATCTCACCTAACAGCTACATGTGAGCCATTATTCAAGCTGTTGAAAAAAGACCAGGCTGTAACATGGAATGAAAATTGTCAAAAGGCGTTCGATAAAATAAAACAGTATTTGCAGGAGCCTCCTATTTTGATACCTCCAGTGGCAGGGAGACCCTTGATTATGTATTTGACGGTTCTTGAGGGGAGTATGTGTTGTGTTCTCGGTCAACATGACGAGACAGGGCGTAAAGAGCATGCGATATACTACCTGAGTAAGAAATTTACTGACTGTGAGTCTCGATACTCAATGCTCGAAAAAACTTGTTATGCGCTAGCATGGGCTGTAACACCCCCTTCTATACCCCAAATAAATGCATATAAAACAATTAAGCACATACAATTATCAGAGTAAAAAGGTTTTATAATAAGGTATAAAAGAAGAATGCCACAATTTCACCAATAAAACACTTTCACATTTTCTCCATAAGATATGTAACATTTTCAAAATTAAGCGGAAGATCAAATCATTTAATCGTTTTCAAAATATTAATCCACGTACACACAAGTTAATCCAAATTAATACATCATATCAGTTAGATTACACAATCACATCAACTGATACATCGCAATGTATCACAAAAGAATAACTATACTAGTCTAACTACCTGGTGTTACATATCAGAGCAGCAGACTCAAAAGAATGAAGAATACTTCACAAAAGGGACTCCAGCATCCTAATCTGCAATGCCTCGTAGAGCATTATAAAACAGCAGAAGGGTGAGAAATATAACCATAATAATCAAAGCATAAGATTATTTATATATAGGTAATCAATACAAGTTCCACTCCGTATTTCTCACCACAATTCAATTTCTTAGTCATATATATTTGCCACACATATAATGACAACACGAATATTTGTAAAGCATTTCCACATCATGCATACTCTCACAATTTCACAATCTCATCATTCACACATAAGCATCTCTTCATGCATATGTCATATATTAATGTGACTCAACAACTCAATGCAACTCATGTAATGCGGTACCGACTCTCGTTATCTTTTTTCGGTTTTTACATTAAACCGGCTCCACTCTTCTAGACCGATAACCCGTTATCTTTTTTCGGTTTTTACATTAAACCGGATCCACTCTTCTAGACCGATAACCACAAAGGTCCGTCCTCTAAGCCTTCAAACCCACTCTTCTAGGTTTGGGACAAGCCACTAGTTTCCACGAAACTAACAGACATTGCCTCTTGACTAAATGATGCATGTACAATCAACCACAACAAATGCACTTAAGACCGTTCTCGCATCTTAATCTCATGCATTTAATAATTCATCTCTTCAAGAATTACACAATGATTGCACATACAACATATATCACAACAATCAAGGTATTCACATCACAATACCAATCATACAATTACAAGTTATGCACACATATTCACAATGTTCTCATGCATACTCATCACATAATTGTATACACATCAAGCATTCACAAGTTCATTAAATAATACACACATAATCACCTATTATGTTCACATGTATATTTACTTGATGCAATTAACATTCAAATCACAATTCTAGGATTCACGCCCGTAGGCTACCCACAACACACATCATCACAATAGATCATATCTATATCATATCATAGAGGTATTAACCTATGTGAATCAATCAAACAATCACCACATGAGCAACACAACAAAAGAAAAATGCTGTCACATTCGCCTTCATTCGCCTGGCGAACCCTCGCAGCGAACCTTCGCCTGGCCTTCGCCTGGCGAACTCTCTCAGCGAACACTCGCTAGGCTTCGCCTGGCGAGACTTCCCAGCGAGCCCAAGTCAGTAGCTACTGACTTCATTCGCCACCATTCGCCAGCACCTTCGCTGGGCGAACCTTCGCTGGGCGAACCTTCGCTATCCAACTTCGCCTGGCGAACTTGCCAGCAAAGTCCACTGGAACTTAAACTTAATTATTCGCCAGCATTCGCTGGGCTTCGCCTGGCGAAGCTTCGCCTTCGCTCGCCTGGCGAGAGCCAGCGAACCTGCGCAGAACAGAACCACACTCTGTCCCTCCTTCACCATTCCACCATCCACCAACTCTTGAACATCCAAATCAGTATAAATAGCATCAATACATTTTACCCGACTATTCTACGGCGTTATTACTCAGTTCCAACCGATTAAATCATCAATCTACCGATTAATCCAACATTTGCCCTAATTGGAAAGTGATGAAAACTCTACCAAAACCCTAACCCAACATACATAACATCATGCAATGATCAAATAGAAACATTTCTCACTTATATATCCATTTTATTTTCTTTCCTTCCAATTTCCTTTCAATTCTCTATTAATTCCAATTAATAAAAATTAATTCCAATATTAACATAAAATCCCACTAAATCAATTAATTACTACAATTAATTATTTAATGAAATTTGGGTTGTTACATGGGCCGCCAAGCGTTTAAGACAGTACATGCTAAATCATACAACCATGCCCATTTCAAAGATGGATCCTATCAAATACGTATTTGAAAAGCAGGCACTATCGGGGAGAATTGCCCGTTGGCAGATGGTTTTGACCGAATACGACATCCAGTATGTTTCACAGAAGGCTATAAAAGGGAGCGTGTTATCGGAGTATCTTGCTGAGCAGCCTATTGAGGACTACCAATCGATGAGGTTTGATTTTCCTGACGAGGATATCATGTACCTGAAGATGAAAGATTGGGAAGAACCGTTGCCGGATGAAGGGCCAAAGACGGATTCCAAGTGGCAGTTGATCTTTGACGGAGCTGTAAACTCCTATGGTAGCGGAATAGGGGCAATCATCACTACTCCACATGGGTCGCACATCCTATTTACTGCTCGATTGACCTTTCTGGTTACCAATAATGAAGCCGAATACGAAGCTTGTATTATGGGGCTTGAAGAAGCCATTGATTTGCGAATCAAAAATATGGATGTATACGGAGACTCAGCTCTGGTGGTGAATCAAATAAAAGGAGAATGGGAGACACGTCAGCCCAATTTGTTACCGTATATGAATTATGCAAGGAGATTGTTGCCTTTCTTTGACAAGGTTGAATTGCATCATGTGCCGCGAGCAGAAAATCAGATGGCTGACGCCCTGGCTACATTGTCTTCCATGTATAAGGTTAACTTCTGGAACAAGGCCCCCAGGATTGTTATCTCTAAGCTTGACAGGCCCGCATTCATATTTTCCATTGACGAAGCATCCGACGATAAGCCCTGGTATTTTGACATCCAGAATTTCCTGAAGAACAAGGAGTATCCGGCTGGGGCATCCAGCCGCGATCAGAAGACTCTCAGGAGATTGGCTGGGAATTTCTATCTAAATCCGGACGGTGTCCTATATAAAAGGAATCACGAATTGGTGCTTCTACGTTGTGTAGACGAGAAAGAGGCGAAGTTGCTCATGGAGGAAATACATGAGGGTATATTTGGTACACATGTTGGGGGGCATGCTATGACCAGGAAGCTGCTACGGGAAGGTTATTACTGGCTAACTATGGAAACTGACTGTTTCAAGTTTGCGAAGAGGTGTCATAAGTGCCAGATTTATGCGGATAAAATCCATGTGCCTCTGAGTCCTCTGAACGTGATGTCATCACCGTGGCCATTCTCGATGTGGGGAATTGATATGATTGGAAAGATTGAGCCGACGACATCTAACGGACACCGGTTCATTTTGGTAGCAATTGATTACTTTACCAAATGGGTGGAAGCGGCATCATATGCTAATGTGACCAAACAGGTGGTAGCCAGGTTTATCAAACGAGATATCATTTGCAGATATGGAATCCCTGAGCGGATTATTATCGACAACGGTTCGAACTTAAATAACAAGATGATGAAGGAGCTGTGTCAGAATTTTATGATTGAACATCACAACTCTTCTCCTTACCGACCCAAGATGAATGGCGCTGTTGAAGTGGCCAATAAGAACATCAAGAAGATTGTTCAGAAGATGGTGGTGACCTATAAGGACTGGCATGAGATGCTACCTTTCGCTTTGCACGGTTATCATACGACGGTACGCACATCAACCGGGGCAACCCCATTCTCGTTGGTATACGGAATGGAAGTGGTGTTACCATTGGAAGTTGAGATTCCTTCTCTGAGGGTATTACAAGATGTCCAACTTGAAGAGGCAGAATGGGTGAAAGACAGGTTGAATCAGCTAAGTCTAATGGATGAGAAGAGGCTAGCTTCTCTAGCATATGGTCGGTTGTACCAGAGCCGGATGAAGAAAGCGTATGATAAGAAGATACATCCTCGTAGCTTTCAGACGGGCGACCTTGTGCTGAAAAGGATTCTCCTGCCACAGGCAGATCACAGGGGCAAGTGGACCCCCAATTACGAAGGGCCATACGTTGTCAGAAAAGTCTTTTCAGGAGGAGCTTTGTTGCTGTCCACCATGGACGGTGAAGACTTTACGTCGCCTGTGAATTCGGGCGCAGTTAAAAAATACTTTGCTTAAAATTGACCCGCTGGACAAAAAAAAGAGAGTCCAGGCAAAAATGGGGCATCCCGGCGAACCAAAAACAGAATAAAAGGTTCGGGCAAAAGTTAGGGATAAAATTAAAAAGATGTACACCCGCGAAGTCGAAAACCTACACTGGGCGGCTTCGGCAAAAAAGGGTATCCCGGTGAATTGAAAACCCGCAAAGGGCGGTTCACGCAAAAGTTAGGGATTTGAAAAGCAAATGACTGCGGTCCGAATTTGATGCTGCATTGCTTGGCGGTTGGGAGAATACTGTGGGGTTTCGTTTATCAGATGCAACCTCTTCCGAAAGTTGAATACCGGGAAAGCGCCAGAGTCAGGCGAGTCATAGGAGGATCAGCTCATGATGTTTGTCTGCACCCCGTTGCCGACATATGCGCAAATTTGAGTTGTCATTGTATTTATGCTTCCCGTGCATACTTGTATATTTATTGTGCGTAACTTCCTCTTTTCAGGAGTTACATCCAGTGTACAAAACTCTGCCTATTCAGAGGCCTAATCAATAAAACATGTTATTCAGTATTTGATACTTGTTCCTTACTGTTTTGTATGTGGAAAAACGCCAATGTTTTGATAAAACTAGCAGTTGCATAACGTTGCTGGCCCTTGCCAATAATTGCTAAAACTTCGAATTGACTGAAAATGATGTCCCTGACGCTAACTTGAATAGATTTGATTGTATAGACTTGTTTTGTCTCGTTTATGGTGTTGCAGGGTTCTCGCCCGCGTGAAGTGGACGATCAGAAAATTGCAGTCCTAACCAGAGGCTCTTGACGAAAGGACTTGATCATTATGTGATGAGAATCCCCACGAAGGTCGCGCTTCATTTCCCGAAGCTGAGATGACATTGTTCCTTACTGGAGAAGGCTCAATTTCCCCAGCTAGTCGCAGCTTATCCCCAAAGGATAGTCTCCAGAAGGTCAAGATTAATGCTCCCCACAGGATGTCTATCCTCAGTCCCGAGTTTGTAAACTGTGGCCAGATGGTTCACTTTCCCCAGCAAGGTCGTTTACCCTCAGCAGAGTTTGATAACTTTAAAAGTTTGTAAGCTGTATTCAGACCGTGGTGTTTCTCCAAAAAGGATTCTTTATCCTCAGCGGAGTCATTTAGTTTTCAGTGGATTGATAATTCCAGGGTCGTAAACTGTACCCAGACAGTCATTATCCCCAGCAAGGGTGCCCTATCCCCAGTAGGTTTGTTTATTCTCCCCCAGCGAAGTCACTCCCTGTTTCCAGCGGAGTTGGTTAATATTCCCCGAGAGAGTCGTTTCTTCCCCAGCGGAGTCTTCTCTCCCCGGAAGGTGTTTTTCTTCCTCCTAGTGGAAATTGAAGGTTTGAAGCTCTCCCCGGCAGAGTTGGTTGTATGTCCTAGCATCCTTTGAGATACTCGTTCATTCTCCCCAGCAGGGTGGTATTTGTCCTCAGCAGCCGTTGTTGATGAAGCAAGTTTATCAGAACTTTTCCCCAACAGTCGGAACCTGCATTTGCATTTGCATGCATTATCATGTTTGCATCCACCCAGAAAACGCGTAGCATTTCCATGCTGTATGGAGCATTACGCCAGTGTCAAACATACGCATTTCGAAACATAAGTCAGGTTGGTAACCTTTGCTTTCAGGTGTGTTTCTCAACAGGAGTATGGAGTTCTAAAGCCCAGATGTCTTTTCAGACAATCAAGGTCTTATCGTGAGACGCGTGATGATGTGATTCAGTTTATTATCATCCCCACAGAGTTACTGATGGAGGTTTCCTCGTATCCGATCAGCGGGCTGTTTTGTCAAGTTTGTTGCGGCAGCAACATCTCTGGGTTCCATGAATCAAAATTTCAGAAGTGGTCGCTTGTTGTCAGAACGGGTGTCGGTCATTGGTTTTCAGAATATCCCCAGCTATGTTGATAGGATTTATTCGTGTTGACGAATTACTTCCTCCGTGTTGACGGAATGTGCGTCCTGATGAGGACAATTTATGCCTATGTTGATAGAATTTCATCATGTTGACGAATCGATGTCCCCGTGTTGACGGAATATGGGGTCCGGTTGAGGACCAAGATTGATCTCTCCGTGGTGACGGAATATGGAGTCCTGTTGAGGACGAAGTTTGCTTCCTCCGTGTTGACGGAATATGGAGTCCTGATGAGGACAAGTTTTATTCCTCCGTGTTGACGGAATGTGCGTCCTCATGAGGACAATTTATGCCTATGTTTATAGGATGTATTCATGTTGACGAAGTGCTTCCTCCGTGTTGACGGAATATGGAGTCCTGATGAGGACAAGTTATGCCTATGTTGATAGGATGTATTCGTGTTGACGAACTGCTCCCTCCGTGTTGACGGAATGTGCATCCTGATGAGGACAATTTATGCTTATGTGGATAGGATTTCTTCGTGTTGACGAAATATGAGATCAGATATGTACAAGAATGGTATTCCTATGATGATAGGATTCATTCGTGTTGATGCATCTATTTTTTCCTCGTGTTGATGAGATGTGAGTCCTGGCGTGGACCATTTATTCCTATGTTGATAGGAGTTCCTCGTGTTGATAAGACGCAAATAAGAGGTCATTGCCTATGATGATAGGATCTCCTTGTGTTGACGAGATGCGGACAACTCATCCCCAACGAAGTCGTCGGGATTTCTCCGTGTTGACGGAATACGGAGTCCTGTTCAGGGCAAAGTTTGATTTCTCCGTGTTGACGGAATGAGGAGTCCTGATGAGGGCAAGTTTTATTCCTATGATGATAGGATTTCTCCGTGATGACGAATTTATGGCTTTTCGTGTTGACGAAATTTAAGGGCAATTGTGGATAAGATTTTTCCTGTGATGATGGGATCTTTACTCGTGTTGACGAATTTGTTTCTCTTCTAGTGTTGACAAGGTTAGTCCAGTTGTGGACATAGGTGTTTTTGCAAAGATAAGTCAGTACCTGTGGTGTTACATGGGTGGTGGGAGTCAAAATCAGAGTTATTCTCCGACGAATGATCGGTTGTTACCGTAACAATCAGGTTCACTCGACGAATGTCGTTCCCCAAGTAGTGGTGCAGTTTATTTCTGCAGTTGGCAAATTTCAGGGTTTCTTTGGTATTCAACCGTCTCGTACCTCGAATGTTTGAAGGTCGTTCGCTCTTCACCCAGTCGGGTCCAAGCCGCTTGAATAGGGGCAGCTGTTGCACCCCAAAATTTGACCAACCGGTTCCCATATCTGGTTTATGTTTCGACGCCTTTTGCATTCGCATTCGCATACTGCATGCATTGCATTTTTCTCAGTCAGATTGATTTTATCGGGATTGCAGCCCCTGGCGTTTCAGGCAGTTCAGGTCGGTTTGAATAAGCGTATTTTAAGGATTGGTGCTCGTTCCCTGTGTTTTCAGGCCATCTCGGTGCCCAGGTTTCGTTATGGTTGCGCAATTGTTTTATAATCGATTTAATCGGCCTCCTGGCATTTTTAGTTTTTTCTCTTCTATTTTCTATATTTTTAATGCATTTAATAGATTTTTAATAGGGTTATTTGTTTTTTTAGATAGTAAATAGGTTAGAATTTTGTTTATAGAATTTAATAGATTTTTTTTAATAGTTTTTAGATTTTTAAATAAATATTCATTTTTCTTTAGAGATTTAATAAATTTTAAATTTTCTAGATATTACTTTTCTTAAATAAGAATAGATTTTAAAATAGATATTAAGGTTTTTAGATTTTATTAGATTTTAATTGTTTTTTCAAATTTAATAGAATAGATTTTTTTAAAATATATATTAAATGTTTTAGATTTTATTAGATTTTATTTGATTTTTCAGATTTAATTAGATTTTTAAATAGTTTTTTAGATATTAAATAATTTTTTCTGTTTTTTTGTTATAGATTAATTAGGATTTTATTATTAATTTTCGTTTTAGTTTAATTAGGGTTTTGTTATTAATTTTTTCGTTTAGTTAATTAGGTAGCATTAGCATTTAATTGGGTCATTAATCAGAGTTTAAGTCTTAGTGGGTTTTTTATTCATTAATTGAGTCCAGTCAGAGTCCAATTGGTGACACTTGTCACTATAAGAACGTTGCCACGCGTGTATCCCAGCTTTCAGCCACCTCATTTCTCAGACCCCACTCTCTCTGCCACCTTTCTCTCCGCCTGACACCTCACCGCCACGCGTCCATTTCCCTCTCACTCCCCAGGCCACGCGTCCGCCTCCCTCACCCTCTGCATGCATGCTTTCCATCTGACTCATGCTACAGTCCCTCGCCGGAGACTTCGCCGCCGGCCATGCAGCCGCCACGGACCACTGTAACTGACCACCGGGATCTTCTAACCGTCGCCGGAAAATTGTAATTCACCAGAAAATTCATCATTTCTTCATCTTTTTTCCCAGATCATCAAGAACACACCGTGTGTTCATCATCAACAATCATCAGAACATCCGCCAATTCATCAATTCTCCAGATTTCTTCAACCTTCACAAACAAACTCATACACTTTTTCTGGATTCGTCAATCTTCATCCAACATTCTTTTTCAGAAAATCTCATCAACTTCATCGCTCGTTCTTCACAATCTCCAGATCTTCAAGATTCGCCATATTTTCTCCGTTCAAATCATCAACGAAATTATCCTCATAGAATCCTCATCGGATTTCCAGACTCATCGCATCCTTCAGATTTTCATCGGAAGCATTCTTCAGACTGATCGATCGTCATAAGAACAACTCCATTAGTTCGTTCCTTTTGTTAGATCTTGATATGTTCGCAGAGATTCAAACGCGTCCGTTTAAATTTCTTGATCTGTTTAGAGCTCGTAATACTCAACAAGAACTTTCATCCTGATTTCTATAGCGTTCTTCTTCGCCAGATTCATAAGAACACTCACCAAGACTTCAAGATTCTCCTCCAACTTCCTCCAGGTTTGCTTTGAACTCTTCATCCATAGTAGTTTATTTGTTTTTAGCTGAGAACTAGGTGGTGTTAACAGGCGAACAGAGATTAGAACGAGAATCTTGTTTGTGAGATGAAGACTATTGAGAGAGTTTGTGAGGGAGATTCTGCGGGTAAGAAAGAGTTCTTGAGAGTTTGACACAAAGATTTAAGTTTGAGAAGGTTGAGAGGTAGTCTTGTGGGAGAGAGGATTTGAGAGACTTAGAAGCGGCAGTGGCTAGGTTAGTGAACAGTAGGGCGGATTTCTGGGTAAGATTAGGGTTTTGTCCCCTTGGTACCGAGAGATAGGGGCTTGTTGGCTTGGGCCTCAAAGCCCAACGTCATTCTTACTAATATCTCCCCGCCTTTACCCACTACACCCCCGCCCCATGTGAGTTATTGCTGACGGGCTGGGCCCAATGTTGATGGCTTTTGTTTTTTGCCAGTGCACACCCCACGTTCATTCTGCACCCCCCTCCTGGGCCCAATGTATTTCTGAAGTGTAGAAATTGCTGTTGCCACCCCTGTTTTTAATTTTGTTTGAATTTTCATCTTGTTTATATTTAGTTTACTCAAAAAATCATAATAAATCCAAAATTAATCAGAAAAATATTTCAAAAATACCTCCACGATCTTGGATTTATTTGTGATTTTATGAAGATAATAAATATCATATTCACCCATTTTTCAATTTAATTTGATTTTTCCCATTTTATTAATTTCTTTAATTTTGTACATTTGATACATGTTTTTTGTAAATTTGCTGGTGACCAATTGGTGAATAGTTTTGAGTTGATTCTTGTTGGGTTGATTAGATTAGAAGTATAGGTTCCCTTAGAGATTTATCTCACATTTTCGTGATTTAATCTTGTTTAGTTTTGATTAGAGAACATTAGGTTAGTTAGAGTAGGGTCCAAACTCAACATAGGTGCATTATAACATTTTATTTTGGGGTTTTTAGCATGAATTAGGTTCTGGGACATATAGGGTATGTAGGGTAGATGTAGAAATCCCCTTAGAATTAATCTTAGAATTTTAAATACTATATTACTATTTTTTATATTTTACAAATGGAGTGTTTGTTTGGTGTTCCCACTTGGGTTTTTAATTGTGTGCTGGGGCTTTTGGGCTTTGATATGGGGTATGGGGCTTGGCTTGAGCTTATGGAGCATGAAGACATCAAAAGAGAAGATTGCAGATGGAGATCAAAGTTGGATGCATGGATATTCTTGTGCTTGAAGATGTTTTGAAGACATAGGAAATAAGGAAAATAGGCAGAGTTGTAGACTTAGACTAATTTCTTCCACAAACATGGAAAGCTTCGTGTGCTTCCATTCCTCCCAATGACTAGGATTCCTTCTAAGATATTCACATCTCTCCTTTGGAGGGATAAGTGGCTTATCTTAGAAGTGGAACTTTGAGGGAACCAGTCTCTCATGATGATAAACACTTATAGGCTTCCTTTGGTTGTCAATAAGTTGTTTTATCATTCCAACTTATTCTGTTAGGTGATTCTCTTCTGGAGTGCTTGCCTTGAGGATAGAAGTTCATTGAAGATGAAATTCATTGCATTAAAGATTGATAAAGATGATACTTGTTCATGTCAAAGTTGCTCAACTGTTGAATTAGGGTTTTACTGCTGTCTGAAGCTGTCAACTGTTGGGGTTCATTGTTGGCTCAAGCTTGGTGTTGCTTGGAGTGTAGGGGATAATTGAAGAGTTGATTTTGGGGTTCATTTGAGGATGTTACTGTTTTGCTGTTACTCAACTGTAGGAGCTGGTGTGCTGTCAGAGCTGGTTTTGGGGTTTTATTTTTCTTTGCTGTATTGTTTGTTAATTTTCCCATTAGGTTTGAAGTGAAGCTGTTTCACTTTGCCTATTGTCTTCTCAGGTTCGAGGTTGAGTGGGGCTCCCTTGCCTCGCTTGTATTGCTGCATTTCATGCATTTTACTGCTTTACTGTATATATGCTGTTTCTTTTCCGTTTATCCCCTAGGATCTCTGTTTCTTTCTGTGCAAGAGAGAAATATGACAGACATTAGGTTTTAACCCATGCATGACAACATTAGGGTAGTTTTGATTCCCATTTCAAACCCTAGGTTTTAGAGTTCTTTCTCTTCTATCTCAAAACAATCAAAAAATACAATAAGAGGTTAAACATCAATAAAAGACAGTTCTTGCGTAAAAGACTGGAAACCAATCAAAGGTGTCATTTTTGTCCGCTTGGACTCTTAATCAGAAGAAAACCTTTTCAGAAGGATAAAAAACAGTCAGACAAATCTGTGTCTTCCATAGCCCGAACTATGTTTGCTCTGATCTTTCATGTTGTATGAAAGTACGTAGGCATAGGATGCGATATCCTAGCGAGCAACCTTCCCCTCCTTTCCCGTAGGTAGGCGAACTACATTGACTCTGATTTCTCGTTCCAGATGGGAATACGTAGGCATAAAGTGCGATACTTTGCCGAGTCATCTTATTTTCTTTTTAACCCATGACCTGTAGAATAGACAGAATAACAGTCCGTACTAGAAAACAAGTGTGGATCCCATCGAGTACGACGGACGTGAGGGGTGCTAATACCTTCCCCTTCCGTAACCGACTCCCGAATCCAGGATTTGGTTGCGATGACCATTCCTTTCCCGTCTTTGCGGTAGGTTTACTTCGAGCGTTTCCTTTCCCTCCTTTGGGATAAATAACGCACGGTGGCGACTCTTCTGTTTAGCCGACGCCGATTTTCGCAGTAGCGACACTATGTCATGATATGCAAATGATTGGACCATGTACATGATGTGACTATGCAAATGATAATGCAATTAAAACATAAACCAGGTGAAATAGGTTGAGCAAATTTTAGGGTGCAACAGCTGCCCCTATTCAAACGGCTTGGACCCGACTGGGTGAAGAGCGAACGACCTTCAAACAATCGAGGTACGAGATGGTTGAATACCAAGAACCCGGAAATTTGCCAACCGCAGAAATAAACTGCACAAACTGCTTAGATAACAACATCCACTAACTGAATCCGATTGTTACGGCAACCAACTGATCGATCATCTGATATCAAAATCTGATTTCAATGTCAACCGCCTGTGTAACGCCCCAGGCCTTGAACTCCCTATTGTCAAAACACCCCGCCTTTTATTAAAATTTCGTCGTCTGTTAATGCGGAGAAAACAAATTGGCGACCATGCTGGGGATCATTTTCATCAACCCGAAAAAGATTCTATCATCGCGGGGATAGAACTTTGTCCACGTTAGGACGCTATGTTCCGTTGGCACAGAAAAGTCCCGACGACTTCGCTGGGGAAACATTTCTGTCTAATCACAGGGAACTCATTTGCCTATCCATACAGGCAAATCATCTGCCTAAACACAGGAAACCCCATCCGTCTACTTCCTACGGGAAAAAGTCATCTGCCTGATTACAGGAGAATCTATCCGCCTGCTTCATACGGGAAAAGTCCATCTGCCTGAACACAGGAAAGTTCATCCGCCTGCTTCATACGAGAAAAGTCATCTGAATACCGTTTCTCTGCCTACCTCTGCAGTAGCTAACTCCGTTGGTCCCAACCCACAAACGACTTTGAGGAGGACTCTACTGGGGACAGTAACACGAGGAAGTCACGGCGACTTCATTGGGGAAAATACTCTTGTCAAATATCGAAACACAACTCACATACTCTGTATATCACGGGAGAATCATCTATCTGGATACCGGAAAGTTCATCCGCCTGCTTCATACGGGAAACTCCATCTGCCTGATTACAGGAAAATCCATCTGCCTGATTCTTACAGGAAAATTCATATGCCTGGTTACAGGAAAGTTCATCGGCCTGCTTCATACGAGAAAATCCATCTGCCTGATTCATACATGAATAACTCATCCGCCTGTTTCTTACTGGGAAATACATCGGCCTGATTCTTACAGGAAAATTCATCCGCCTGCTTCATACGGGAAAATTCATCCGCCTGCTTCATACGGGAAAATACATCTGCCTGACTACAGGAAAGTTCATCCGCCTGCTTCATACGGGAAAGCACATCTGCCTAATTCTTACAGGAAAATTCATCTGCCTTCTTCATACGGGAAAATACATCTACCTGACTATAGGAAAGTTCATCCGCCTGCTTCATACGGGAAAACACATCTGCCTGATTCTTACAGGAAAATTCATCCGCCTGCTTCATACGGGAAAAGTCATATTGGATATAGCTTCTTTGCCTATTCTTTGCAGTAGCTAACTCTACTGGGGATATTCTGAAAATAACTGCCCGACACCCGTTTCGATAACAAGTGACCACTTCTGAAATTTTGATTTATGAAACCCTGCAATGCCGCCGCGACAACAAACCTGAAGAAAAACACTCCGCTGGTCGGATAAGAGAAACTTCAGTCGGTAACTCTGTGGGGAATAGTAACAAGAACTGCATTGTCATATGTCTCATAGCGAGACCTCGATCGTCTGGTAATAGATCTGAGCTGTAACTTCATACTCCTGCTGAGAAACACACCTGAAAGCACAAGGTTAAACAACCTGATTTATGTTTCAAAATGCGTATGTTTGGAAATGGCGCAATGCTCCATATGGCATGGAAATGCTATGCGTTTTTTTTGGGTAGACGCAAACATGATAATGTACGCAAATGCAAATGCAGGTTCAGGCTGCTGGGGGAGACTCTGACAAGCTTGCTTCAACACGGTTGGTGAGGACAAATACCACCCTGTTGGGGATGAACGAGTATCACAAAGTATTCCGGCAAAATAAATGCCGAAAATACAACCAACTCTTCTGGGGAGAGATTACACATCAATTTCCACTGGGAGGAAAGAACAACACCTGCTGGGAAGATTAACTTAACTGGGGAAGAAGCGACCCTTCTGGGAGACAAACTGTCTGGGTACAGTTTACAAACTCAGAGCTAACACTTCGCTGAGGATAATCATCCTGACAAAGGCATGACGACCTGCGGGGAGAAAGAAAACCATCTTCTGCGAGGATATTCCTTCTAAACCAACTGAGGCTTGGTTAAACACTGCGGGAATCTTCCCTGCTGAGGATTGACTCTGCACATCTCTGACTCACTAGGGAGCGTAACCTTTGCATGGGACACTGATCTTGTCTTGCTGGGGGATATCCTGTGGACAACTTCCATGAGGATACTCTTCTGGGGAAAATAATCCTTCCTTCGGTAAGGGATAACATCATCTCAACCTCTGGGGAGGAGGTGCGACCTGCTGGGAAATAAGGTCAAGTCCTTCATCCAGAGCCTCTGGCTAGGGGATACAATTTTCTGACTGTCTGCTCCAAGGGTGGGGACCCTGCAAAACACAAACGAGAAAAAACAAATCTATACAACCAAATCTATTCGGGTTAATGCCCACGACATCCCCTCAGTCAATTCGAAGTTTTATCAATCATTGGCAAGGGCCAGCAAAGTTATGCACATGCGAGTTCATCAAAACATCGGTGTTTTCCACATACAAAACAGTAAAGCACAAACATCAAATACTGAATAACATGTTTTATTGATTGAGCCTGTAAATAGGCGAAGCTTTGTACATCGGATGCAACTCCTGAAAAGAGGAAGTTACGCACACACACATACATATATGCACAAAAAGCATAAAATAAAAAAATACAAAACAATATTTGTATACATGTCGGCAACATGGTGCAGACAAACATCATGAGCTGATCCTCCTATGACTCGCCTGACTCTGGCGCTTTCCCGATGCACGATCTTCGGAAGAGATTGTTTTTAGGATAGACGGCCTCCAGGTACTCCCAAACCACTAAGCAATGTTGTATCAAATCCAGACCACAGTCATTTGCTTTTTCAATCCCTAACTTTTGCGTGAATCGCCCTTTGCGGGTTTTCAATTCACCGGGATACCCTTTTTTGCCGAAGTCGCCCTTTTCAGGTCTTCGACTTCGCGGGTGTACATCTTTTCAATTTTATCCCTAACTTTTGCCCGAACCTTTTATTCATTTTTTACGGTTCGCCAGGATGCCCCATTTTTACCTGGACTCTCTTTTTACTGCCCAGCGGGTCACTTTCAAGCAAAGTATTTTTTAACTGCGTCCGAATTCACAGGAGACGTAACGTCTTCACCATCCATGGTAGATAGTAGCAAGGCTCCTCCAGAGAAGACTTTTCTGACAACGTAGGGACCTTCATAATTAGGAGTCCACTTGCCCCTGTGGTCTATTTGTGGTGGAAGAATCTTTTTCAAAACAAGATCGCCCGTCTGAAAGCTTCGAGGTGTACCTTCTTGTCGTAAGCTTTCTTCATCCGGCTCTGATATAACCGACCGTATGCTAAAGAAGCCAGCCTCTTCTCATCCATTAAACTGAGCTGATTCAGTCTATCCTTAACCCATTCTGCCTCGTCAAGTTGGACATCTCGTAAAACCCTCAGGGAAGGAATCTCGACCTCTAACAATAACACTGCCTCCATCCCGTATACCAATGAGAAAGGGGTTGCCCCGGTTGATGTGCGTACCGTCGTACGATAACCGTGCAAAGCGAAAGGTAGCATCTCGTGCCAGCCCTTATATGTCACAACCATCTTCTGGACAATCTTCTTTATGTTCTTATTGGCCGCTTCGACAGCGCCATTCATCTTGGGTAGGTAAGGAGAAGAGTTGTGATGTTCAATCTTAAAATTCTGGCACAGCTCTTTCATCATTTTGTTATTCAAATTCGAACCGTTGTCGGTGATAATCCGCTCAGGGATTCCATATCTGTAGATGATATCTCGTCTGATAAATCTGGCGACCACTTGTTTGGTGACATTGGCATATGATGCTGCCTCCACCCATTTGGTGAAGTAATCAATTGCCACCAAGATGAACCGGTGTCCGTTGGATGCCGTAGGCTCAATCTTTCCAATCATATCCATTCCCCACATCGAGAAAGGCCACGGTGATGACATCACATTCAGAGGACTTGGAGGTACATGGACTTTGTCCGCATAAATTTGCCATTTATGACACCTCTTTGCAAACTTGAAACAGTCTGTTTCCATAGTTAGCCAATAATAACCTGCCCGCAGCAGTTTTCTCGTCATAGCATGCCCACCAGCATGTGTACCAAATGTACCCTCATGTATCTCTTCCATGAGCAACTTCGCTTCTTTCTCATCTACGCAACGTAGCAACACCAAGTCGTGGTTTCTCTTGTATAAGACACCGTCCGGGTTCAAATAGAAATTGCCAGCCAACCTCCTGAGAGTCTTCTGATCTCAACTGGATGCCCCAGCCGGATACTCCTTGTTCTTCAGGAAATTCTGGATGTCAAAATACCAGGGTTGACCATCGGGAGCCTCGTCAATGGCAAATATGAAGGCAGGCCTATCGAGCCGAGAGATAACAATCCGGGGAGCCTCGTTCCAGAAGTTAACTTTATACATCGAAGACAATGTCGCCAGGGCGTCAGCCATTTGATTTTCTGCTCGTGGTACGTGGTGCAATTCCACCTTGTCAAAGAAAGACAACAACCTCCTTGCATAATTCATATATGGTATCAAATTGGGCTGACGTGTCTCCCATTCTCCTTTAATCTGATTCACCACCAGAGCTGAGTCTCCGTATACATCCAGATGTTTGATTCGCAAATCAATGGCTTCTTCCAGACCCATGATGCAAGCCTCATATTCAGCCTCATTATTGGTAACGGGAAAAGTCAATCGGGCAGTAAAGGGGATGTGCGACCCCTGAGGAGTAGTGATAATTGCACCTATTCCGCTACCATAGGAATTCACAGATCCGTCAAATATCAACTGCCATTTGGAACCCAACTCTGGTCCTTCGTCCGGCAACGGCTCTTCACAATCTTTCATTTTCAAGTACATGATATCCTCGTCAGGAAAATCAAACCTCATCGACTGATAATCCTCAACAGGCTGCTCCGCAAGGTACTCTGACAGGACGCTACCCTTAATAGCCTTTTGCGTGACATATTGGATATCTTATTCGGTTAACACCATCCGCCATCGGGAAATTCTTCCGGAGAGTGCTTGCTTTTCAAACACGTATTTGATTGGATCCATCTTTGAAATTAGCATGGTTGTATGATTCAGCATGTATTCCCTCAAACGTTTGGCGGCCCAGGCTAGCGCACAACACGTTTTCTCGAGCATTGAGTATCTGGACTCACAGTCAGTAAACTTTTTACTCAAATAGTAAATCGCATGCTCTTTACGTCCGGTCTCGTCGTGTTGACCGAGAACACAACCCATACTTTCCTCAAGAACCGTCAAATACATAATCAAAGGCCTCCCGGCCACTGGGGGTATCAAAACAGGTGGTTCCTGCAAGTATTCTTTTATCTTGTCGAACGCCTTTTGACAATTTTCATTCCAGGTCACCACCTGATCCTTTTTCAACAACTTGAATAACAGCTCACATATCGCAGTTAAGTGAGATATGAACCGGGCAATATAGTTCAACCTCCCTAAAAATCCACGCACTTCTTTTTCTGTTTTAGGTGTCGGCATTTCTTGTATTGCTTTTATTTTCGCAGGATCAACCTCTATTCCTTTTTCGCTTACGATAAACCCCAGCAGTTTACCCGATCTCACCCCGAAGGTGCACTTATTAGGGTTCAGTCTCAACCTGAACTTCCTAAGCCTTTTGAATAGTTTTAGCAGATTAACCAAATGCTCCTCCTCTGTCTGGGATTTGGCAATCATATCATCAACATAAACCTCAATCTCTTTATGCATCATGTCATGAAAGAGAGTCGTCATAGCACGTTGATATGTTGCCCCAGCATTCTTCAAACCGAAGGGCATCACTTTGTAGCAAAATGTTCCCCAAGGAGTAATGAAGGTAGTCTTCTCCATGTCTTCTGGCGCCATTTTGATCTGATTATAGCCCGAGAATCCGTCCATGAAGGAGAATACAGAGAACTGAGCAGTGTTATCAACCAACACATCAATGTGAGGAAGTGGAAAGTCATCTTTCGGGCTCGCTTTGTTCAAATCACGGTAGTCTACACACATTCGCACTTTACCGTCTTTCTTCGGCACTGGCACAATATTAGCGACCCATGAGGGATATTTTGTAACAGCTAGGAAACTGACGTCCCACTGTTTTTGCACTTCCTCTTTGATCTTCACGGCCATGTCCGGTCTGGTTCTTCTGAGCTTTTGTTTAACAGGTGGACATTCCTCTTTTAAAGGCAGACGATGCACAACCATATCCGTATCCAACCCAGGCATATCCTCGTACGACCAAGCAAATATATCACTGTACTCTTTGAGCATCTCAACCAAACTTTGCTTGATGTCGCTCTGCAGCGCAGCCCCTATACGGATGTTTCTCACGAC
Source organism: Lathyrus sativus (assembly GCA_963859935.3). Lineage (NCBI taxonomy): Eukaryota > Viridiplantae > Streptophyta > Magnoliopsida > Fabales > Fabaceae > Lathyrus > Lathyrus sativus. The sequence continues at coordinate 356,210,246 of OZ012737.1, forward strand.
CTCTTCCGACCCCAAATTGATAATCTCAATGACTTCCTCATGAGGCAGAATGATTCTTTCTTCTTGTTTCAATAACCAGGTCAACTCTTCTAGCACGTCGCCATCTTCAACAACCTCTTCCTCAGCCTGAAATACCGGGTGCTCAAAGTCGAAGTGAGTCATAAGTGGTTCATAGATGTCATCTGAAATAGTAATCCTGCAAAGAAAATGGTTAAATGCTTCAAAACGCAGACAAAGCGAATAACCCCATTTCCATTTTATTGTAAAAGACAAAAACAGGAAAAACAGGGATCACAATATTTGTATATGAAAAACGCCTTTATTTCATGATTAAAACAGTGCAATACACATAATCAAGTGGCCCTAAGCAAAATCACTATGCCCCGGGTAGGACACATGATTATTCAACAATTAAGAAAACAAATCATTACTGTTTAGTTGTCACAGGAACAGTTTCCCGGATAGACCAATTGCAGAGACTTTGTCCTGGCACGCTTGGCTTGATCCACACATCCATATCACAGTCGCTATCTCCATCTTCAGCATCGGAAACAGCATTGATAGTCTCATGGCATACTCCATTTGGTGTAATCGTGACTGGCCCCTTGAACCTGGGCACTCCTGAAGATGACGCTGACGACGTCGGTCGATACCCTAGCCCGAACTTGTCATTCTTCACGGGAATCTCCAATACCTGCCCCTAGCCTTTAGTCTCACCGGTCTGCACTAAAGCCTGAGCCTCTTTGTAGGATGACACTGCCACCTCTGATATTTTGCTGGAACCCTGAGCTTTGTATTTAATTCGCAACCCCTCGAAGGCTTGACACGGTGTCTCGTGTATTTCTCCGTCGACCTCCACATATTTGAACGAAGATAAATGGCTAACTAGAATATCTTCCTCTCCACAAACAGTGACGACACTATCCCCAACCATATACTTCAGCTTTTGGTGCAACGTGGATGTGACAGCCCCGGCAGCATGAATCCATGGGCGCCCAAGAAGGCAACTATACGCTGGCTGGATGTCCATTATATATAATTCAGTTTCAAATATTTCAGGCCCCACCTGCAACGGTAATGTTATTGATCCGAAAACTGACCTCCTCGTTCCATCGAACGCCCTCACCACTAAATCACTGGGCGTGCAGATAATCCCCCTGATATCCAACTTCATCATGGCTTTCTTCGGTAGCACATTCAGGGAAGATCCAGTGTCTACTAAAACATCGGACATGACCGTGCCCCGACATTCTACTGACACATGCAATGCCATATTGTGCTCTCGCCCTCTCGGAGTCAAATCAAAGTCTGTGAAGCCCAAACTGTGCCCCGCATTGACATGCGCCATCACCCCTTCTAACTGATTAACAGAAACCTCTTGAGGAACGAACGACATGTCTAGAATCTTCAGCAAAGCGTTCCGATGGGCCTCGGAACATAATAATAATGATAGGATGGAAATTTTTGACGGCGTTTGCTGGAGGTGCTCCACGATTTTGTAATCACTTTTACGAATGAGCCTCATAAACTCCTCCTCATCCTTAAGTGACGTTTCCTTTTCGTTCGACTGAGAAGGACCACCCTCAATTACCTTGGCTTTACCCTTGGCTAATCTTTCTTCCTCTACCTCGGGTGACGTGAAGATTCTTCCGCTTCTGGTCATACCCCCTGTTCCGACAACATTATCTACAACCCCTGCTGGTTGTCCATTGACTTCAATTTTCTCACCGTCGCAATAGACCTCCAACCCGTAAGTCCACGGAACTGCTTTAGTACTCTCAAAAGGAACCAGTCCTGCTTTGGTAGTTGTGATCGTCGGCAGCCTGGCAGGCGCCGTTATCATTATTGTTTTCCTTGGAATCGTCACCGTCGCAACATCGTTCTGCTCATCACACAACGCCTCTATAGGCTTTTCAACCGCGGTTCGATCAAATTGCAAGGTACCTTCATCCATCATAGCCTGAATACCCTGCTTCAACTCATTACAACCCTTTGGCTGGGTCCAACAATCCAAGCAAAATTCATCACAACCCGGGAATACACCCCCTTTTAACAACGTGCTTTTAATCTCACCCAACGGTGTCTTCAGCTCGTTGACATCCATCACTAGATTTAAATTCTCTTCTGCCAGGATGGCATTTGCCCCATGATTAGGCATAGGCTGTTGTACTATATTTGGACCCACCTGTCCAAAGTTGATAGCTTTGCTGTCCAACAAATCCTGAACTTTGTGTTTAAATGCCTGACAAGCTTCTACATCATGCCCGGGTGCCCCGGAATGAAATTCGTAATGCTTGTTGGCATCATATCCGTAAGGAAGTACTGTCCCTGTAGGCGGTGCCAAAGTTCTCTTTTCAACCAAATTCAATCCTAGCAATTTCTGGAGGAGTTCTGCATACGTGAAAGGAGGTGCGTCGAACACTCTTTTCGGCCTCGTATTCTGTATCCTTCTCTGACCGGGATTCTGCCCTTGCTGCTGCGGTGGTTGTTGTTGTTGTGGCTGCCTCTGTTGAGGAAGCGGGATAGTGACACTAGTTATCTGTTGCGGCTGAACATACTGACTTCTTCCTCTGCCCCTGCCCCTGCCCCTGCCACCAAACACGGTGCTAGTATCACCCTGTCGTCTACCACCGAATGCTTTTCTTGTACCTCCTATTGAAGTAGACTCACCTGCTTGGAACCTTCCAACTTTAATCCCGTTCTCGATCATCTCCCCCATAAGAATCAAATCTGAGAAACTGCTTAATGACACACTAAACAATTTTTCGTAGAACACCCCCGTAAATGTCCCAATGAACATGTCATTCATCTCTCTTTCAATTAAAGGAGGATGCACCCTCGCTGCCATATCGCGCCACCTTTGCGCATACTCTTTGAAACTTTCACCATTCTTCTATGACAAACCCTGCAATTGGACCCGATTTGGCGCCAGATCGTTGTTATATTTGTAATGTGTCACGAAAGCATCAGCCAACTGCTTCCAGGTTTTGATCTGGGTGGGCTCCAGCCCCATATACCATTCAAGTGAAGGTCCTGACAAGCTATCCTGAAAGAAATGCATGAGCATCCTTTCATCATCTGAATATGCGGACATCCTCTTGTAATAAGAGCGGACATGGACCTTAGGGCAGGTGTCCCCCTTGTATTTGTCAAAAGTAGGAGCCTTGAATTTCAACGGCACCCTCAGCCCTGGTACCAAGCCCATTGTAGTCATATCCAAACCGGTGGAGTTCTGATTCACTACCCCCTTCATCTGTTCTTCAAGCATTCTGATCCTCTGCACAGGATCAACAGGTCCTTCAAATCCTACGCCTCTTCCAGAAAAGGCGTCCTCCTGGCGGTCTTCGCCCCAATTCACATTTTCATTTCCATATCCGTCGTAACCAGCATTGCGACCAAACCCTTGCTGATTGATTATGGGACCTCGTCCCCCGTTACCGAAACCCTGATTGACCCTAACAGGTCAAAACCCAGTGTTGACAGGAATCACCCCAACACCATTCATATTACCAAATCCACCATACCCCTGGTTAGCGTTGCCAAAACCGTCGTAACCGAAACCCTGAGTGTTGAATCCGAATTTCCCGTCCTGATTGACGTAATCAAATCCCTGATCATTGTAGCCGAAACCATTTTTGCCAAAACCATTACCGCCATTGTTGTTACCACCGCCTTGGTTGGCGTCCCCAAATCCAACATTGTTAACAACAGTCTCATTTCCATTCCCTGTGTTGCCATTGCCAGCGCCAGCGCCATCGTTTACAGCCATGACAGGTGGGGTCACCACAGGTGGAACCGCAGGCGTAGGGGGCCCATCCTCCGGAATAGTCTCAACGTGTGCAGAATTGTGGTCATTGTTGCCATTCCCATTAGTCCGCGTCAGTAGCGGCTGTACCAAAGTCTGGAGGCTCTCCTGGCCCTTAGCAATGTTCTCCATTGCTTGCATGAACAGATTCAGCTTCTCGCGGATTTCCTGCATCTCCACTTGGACTTGATCCATTACTTTCTTGCAGTTGTTTCGGGTTGAGTAGCGGTGGATTCTTTGTTCGTCAATCCTGAAAAACCTGTGAGATGCAGGAAATGAGATACAAAGTCAACAAGTAACTAGCAATGCAAAATGAATATGCAGATGCAATATGTGTCTGTGCGTTAGGGATATCGACCCCCGATTCTAGTGCCAAAGTGCCAGTGCAGTGACAATGATAGTAATAAGAAGCTCGAAATCCAATCATGGAAAACATCTCATATATTGCGGAAAAACCCATTAAGTCAGGAATACAATATTACTGAGTGTACAATAGGAAGGCATGACCTCAACCAACAATCCTAGTGATGGCCAGCACAATGCAAATAAAGCATACACATCAATACATATGATAATCAAGTGCGACCATATGCCTGGTACTCCTCTAATAATATCTTAGTCTTGGGATGATTCGGCTGAGAAAGCAACCCTTCGACGAGCGAGTCTCTTTGCCTGATAACACGCTGGAGATCACCAATGGATTCCTCCCAAACACCTTCCCCAAAGCAATCTTCTAGCTTCCGCTTCTGGGATGCAGACTCTTTCTTGCGCTTGATGACTTTGTTCAAGGCATTCTGGACATCATACCTCCGCATAACCTCTTCTTCCAACCTCCTCTGGCTAGTTTTCAACTGACCTTCCAGCTCAGAGATCTGCAGCTTCAGTTTGTCTTCTCTTTCCTTATTGCCGGTCAGCGTGGCGTTCCAGGTTTTATTGAATGCAGAGATCTCCCGGTAGGCTATATCAAGTGCTTTCTTCTTAGACTCCAGCATATCATGAGAGCTCTTGAAATCTATCCCCAAACGTTCACGCTTCTTTCGTTGCTCAGTCATGTATGTGCCTAGTTGATTCACCAACTTCGTTTGCTGCTCGAAGGAATATACGGCCTCATTCCTTTCGCTCCTGAGTTGCACTAACTCTTCCTCTAACTTCTCGTTGGCTTTCATTAGCTCTTCTTTCTCCTTCACAACCTGTTCATACCTCTCAATAGGCACAGTAGTTGGCTCCTCAACCACGAGGGGAGTAGGAGGTAATACTGCAGGAAACGACATCCGCACCTGCTTTGCTCTATCTTGGATCCAGACTTTGTACGGGGGATAGGCTTGACAATCATTCTTACCCAACAACGCGTTACCCCTCTTGTGGAAATTATTCCAAGCATGCTAAAGATTTGAAAATAGTTCTCCCTTCAAATCACCTATGAAGTACAGAGATTCCTGCACTTCCTCCTCTTTTGGCGGGCTTTTCAAAGCATACCCGAATTGCCTGATCAACAATGAAGGATTGTAGTTAATGCACCCTTTCCTCCCAATCAGAGGAACGTTAGGATATCCGGCGCAACTGTAGATGATCACAGATCCAAGTAAATCTTTATTAAACCAAACAACGTCTTCTGAAGAAAGTCCCATCAGATGCTCAAACCAATCCATCGTATCTGCAGACTCAGCGAAGATACCCTTCTTGGGTAGATGACTCTCAAACCACATATACAGCAAAGGCCCACAACAAGAGACGTTCTTGCCCCTCCTGTTCTCGTTCTTGTAATGCAGTGAGTGATAGAAATCTCCAATCAAAGTAGACACAGGATTGCCTGAAGCAAATATATAGAACGCATCCAGATCAACGAAGTCAGGCAGGTTCGGGAACAGTACAATGCAATAGATACACAGAGCAAGAATAGCATTAAACACAGTCCAACATCCACTCTTGGCATACTCTTGTGCTTTCCCAACCAAGAACTTGAGAGAAAAACCAGACACTCCATTCCACGAGGTTAACAGCAACTCTGAGGAGTCTAATTGCAAGGCAACAGCCAAATCCTCCAGTTTGGGCTCAGCATCCATATGAATGAAAGGTACCCTGTTCTGAATGGTCAACTCTAAGATCTCAGCATATTCCTCCATGGTCGGAGCCAGAATGAAGTCAGGGAAAGTAAAACACCTCAGCGGGGGATCATAGAACTGCATTAGCGTGTACAATCCGTTAGGCTCATACATGGATGGTTTATAAACCAATCTAAGTAATTTCCCGTAACTCTTCCTGAAGCTTCTCTTCACATCATCGTCAGCTAGAGATATCAAACCAGGCATAGAAGAAACATCTGGAGTAGGCAACTTGTACGCCACAGTCTTCTTCAGGGTATCCATAATATCATCAGACAGAAATTCGGGCAACTAGAATCAGAGGGTATGAAACGCACCTGCAGCACAGACACACGTTAATGATATGCAAAATGAGTATGCAACAATGCAATATGCAACATGCAACAGGGATCAAGTGATATATTGCTGAAGAGATCCATCCACAATATCTGTCTCAACAGTCCCACAATACTGCTCAAACCTGGTCTCAACAGACCCATAACAATGCTCCACTTTGCCTCAACAGGCTCAAAACAATGCTCCAACTTGGTCTCGACAGACCTATAACACTGCTCTGGTGAAGAACCCCAAGTAACCACACATACTGATCCACTATTAAGAAGACTAGGTAGTCTGGAGGTCAAGTTTCCTGCATGCCCCAATCCCTCTCATAGGTAGGTGCCCTATCAATTGACACAAGGTACGACTTCCTATGCGGTCATCGGCATCACAGACTTTCAAGACTGATGATACGATACCCAGAAGGTGTGGCATCATCATGTCCTGAAGAGGCCTCACTTAGCCAACTTCCAAATGATCGGTCCCCGGAGTCGACAATCCAACTAACCAACAACCCCCTCAACCCAAAGGGTTGAAAAAGAAGTCAACCAGAAGAACCTCGTCCGAGCGTGGATTTTGCGGGACACTGGTACATGCAAAGCATGCACGCGCCCACTACTTTCCACAACTAATTCTAAGTGCACTCAAGCCCAGGTCCGGCTTATCTCTCAATAGATCACTCCATCCCCACAACAGCAATAACAACATAAAGCTAACAATAAACTGCGGAAGGTAAAGACAAAAATGTAAATCCATACAAAACCCACGACGGGAAAACAAGCGCTAGAACTGACTCGCGTAGGGAACTGTTGGAGTCCCCAGCAGAGTCGCCAGCTGCTGCTACTGCAAAAATCGGCGCCGGCTATGACAGAAGAGTCGTAACCGTGCTTTATTTATCCCAACGGAGGGAAAGGAAACGCTCAGAGTAAACCTAACGCAAAACGGGAGAGGAATGGTCGTCGCAACCAAATCTTGGATTCGGGAGTCGATTACGCAAGGGGAAGGTATTAGCACCCCTCACGTCCGTCGTACTCGACGGGATCCACGCTTGTTTTCTAGTACGGATTGTTATTCTATCTACTCTAAAAGGTCAAGGGTTAAAATAAAATGACTCGGCAAAGTATCGCACTTTATGCCTACGTATTCCCGTCTGGAACGAGAAATCAGAGTCAACGTAGTTCGCCTACCTACGGGAAAGGAGGGGAAAGTTGCTCGCTAGGATACGGCATCCTATGCCTACGTACTTTCATACAGCATGAAAGATCAGAGCAAACGTAGTTCGGGCTACGGAAGACACAAGCTTGTCTGACTGTTTTTTATCTTTCTGAAAAAAGGTTTTCTCCTGATTAAGAGTCCAAGCGGACAAAAATGACACTTTGATGTTTGTTTTCAGTCTTTTACGCAAGAACTATTTTTTATGATGTTCGCAATCTCTGTCGCACTAGAGACTATGATCTGAGAGTGACTACGTCGCGTGTCACCCAAAGGGTGCCACACTAAGCAGCCAGACTACTGGAAAGAAACTCTCCAGCAACCCTTTCTCAAATATCTTAAGGCTCGTAACGTACAACATCGATTAACCTTATTACTGTATTTTTGAGTTGTTTCGAGATAAGAAGAGAAAGAATCTCTAAAAAGCCTAGGGTTGAAAGGGGAATAAAAACTAACTTAATGTTGTCATGCATGGATAAGAATCCTAATGTCTATCATAATTCCCTCCTGCACAGAGGAAATCAGAGATCCTAGGGGATAAACAGAAAAGAAAGCAAGCAAATACAGTAAAGTGCGTGCAATGCAGCAATACAAGCGAGGCAAGGGAGTCCCACTCAACCTCGAACCTGGGAAACAACAGGCAAAGTGAACAGTATTCACTTCAAACCTTTGGGGGCGAGCTGTACCAGCCAACAATCAATACAGAAAAAGAAATAAAACCCAACACCAGCTCTGACAACAACACCAGCTCCTACAGTAAGCAGCTCAAACAGCAATAGTTGATTAACAGCAAAAAAGTTGACAGTAACAACTTCAAGCAAGACCCCATCTTCAATCTTCAATGATCCCCAAGCTTTAGATAAGCTCCTATCTCCAAAAATCTCCAAGCTCTAGCAAGCACTGAACCCCAACAAGTAAACAGCTTCAAAAAGCAGCAGAACCCTAGCTCCAACAGATAACCAACTTTGATAGGCACAAGCTTCAACTTCACCAATCTTCAATGCACTTCATTCTTCAATAGGTTCCCATCTTCAATGCCACCACTCCAGAAGAGAATCAATTATCAGATTAAGTTGAAATGCTAAACAGCTTATTGACAACCAAAGGAAGCCTATAAGCACTTAGCATTGTAGGGGAAAGGTTCCCTCAAAGTTCTACTTCTAAAGTATGTCACTTATCCTTCCAAAGGAGGGATGTGAATACCCTAAAAGGACTTTTTGTCATAGGGAGGAATAGAAGCACAAGATGCTTTCTATGTTTGCAAGAAGAAATCAGTCTAATCTAGAGCTCTTCCTACATTTCCTATCTCCTAAGCCACCTTCAAGAAGAAGAATCTTCATGCTCCAAGCTCCATCCTTTGTCTCCAATCATCTCCAATGTCTTCATAAGCTCCACCAAGCAAAGCCCAAGCCCAAAGCCCAATTGAAATAGCCCAAACCAAACAAACAAGCAAAATGCCCAAGAGGGAAAACACACAATCACCACTCAAATTGCAAAAATCAAGTAAAATCGTAATACTCAATAAAAAATCCTAGATTAATTTCTAAGGGAACCTAACCCTATACCCAATACCCCATATAAACCTCAAGGCCTAAATCAAACCCTAGGTCCCCAAACTATGCCCTAAACTACACCTAAGTGTTGTGAAACCCTAATTCTAATACCTCTCTTATCCACCTCTCAAACTAACCTAAATTTTAGTCACAAAAATATGACAAAATTCCTAATGGTACATGCTTCCCTAATCTAATCAACCTCACAAGAATCAATCAAAAATCATGCACCAATCTCTCATACTAAATTCAGAAAAATGAAGTATCAAACAAATGTAAAATAAAAGCAATAAAATTGTAAAATATACCAAAAAATATAAAATTCATGAAATTAATATTTTTTAGTTTCATAATTTTCTAGAGGTCCAAAGGGAACTAGGGAAAAAATCCCATCCTAAAATGATTATTTTTCAAATTGTTATGAATTTATTTCTAATCATATGTAAAACATAAAAATAAAAGGAAATAAGAGGAAATTGACAAACAGGCATGTCAAATAGCAATTAAACTCAGTTATTTCTCCAGACTGGGCCAAGTTGGGGGTGCGCTTATTATGTTCTCCTAAGCCCAAACCAATTAACAGAAAATAAAGTGGAAAATGAAAGGAAAATGGAAAACGTGTGTGCTGAATAGCAAGCGAATCACGTGTATTTCTCAAGCTGGGCCTAGAAGGGAGTGTGGATAGCAATATACTCATAGGCCCAAAGCCAAACATTAAGTGAAATGGTGCGTTGAGGGAGAATTCAGAGTTTCTTCACAAAATGAGAATGCATCGTGGCCCTTGGATGGGTATCTGAGTCAAAGGTCTTCCCTAATCCTATGGCCAGAAAGTCATCTTCCCCAATTTAAATCTGGGAGGGAAAGTGAACCAGACGGTGGCCGGAGGTGGCGCCACCGTCGCCCCCAAATGCTATCTCCATGAATACTCACCAAAACCTACACATGAATACATCATCTTGCTCGTTTTTTCTCCCTGAATCTAACCATGCCCTCCATTTGCATTGAATCATCCTTCATCTCAAAACACGATAGACAACTCAGAACAAGCTCAAAATTTAATCCTCACCAATCTCAAAATTGAAGGGCCTAGGATCATCTACACACTACCCTGAGTAATTTCCACTATTCCACTAAGCTTAAATCATCAGGAACTGCAAGAAATGATCCTCAACAGAAAATTGGCTCAACCTAATTTTGTCTCTAAACCTTGAATTTCTTTACCAGAAACCACCTAGCCATCATCTACATTGCATCTAAACACCTAAAACCTAGCAATTCTATCTATATCATGCCATAAGATGAAGTTTACCAACCTGTGAAATTTGGATGAACAGAAGGTGGAAAGCTTCGAATTATGCTTCAAGATCTTCCAGATTCCTTCAATGAATGATTATCAAGCTTCTGTATGCATCAATTTGTGTTGAATCCTCTTGAATTACCAAATTCGATTCTGAGTTGCAAGCTTCAAACTCACGTTGCAATCTCTTGATTCTTCAACAATCTTGACCAGAAATCTCTCTGAATTCAATCAACAACTCAAGATGAAGACACTCAATGCAAAAGTTTGGATTGAAATGGCTCAAATTCGTGTAACCGATTTGGATTTGCAAGATGAAAACTCAAAGTTCTATCTCTCAACTCTCTCTCAATCTTCACCAAAAAACTAACTGAATTAGTTATAATCCTTATATAGAACATGTAGGAATCATCTAGAATGCCCTGGAATGATCTATGTGAGATATTGAAATTCTCATGCACTTGAAATTACCATGATAAGTTCATCCATGACAGTCATGATTCAGCTTGCTTCAACATCTGGTTTTGATCCAAATTCTCATCTAATGACATATTGAATGGATTGGTAAGGGTTAAGGCCTTGGTTATGATCTAAAGAATGGTTTTGCATATGTTACTTATGATGTAAGAAAGCATTTTCCAAAGCAACTCATAAAACCATGGCTCATCTCAAAGTTGTGACATTGTCAATGTGTTTGAAATCCAATTTCCATTCAAAATGACTACCCATATGCCATGTGTATGCCTCATATCTCAAAAATCTCAATTTTCCTCCTTTGAATCATTTGAAAAATCTCCCTTTTTAGGCCATTTTGGGCAACTTTGTGATACAAGCCCATTCAAATCCTCATGACTTCTTACCTGCCCAAAAAACATCATTCCAAACACATCTCATATTGAACATTTCTTCATTTGAGGAGTGGAATATAGAGATTTTGACCTATGTTGAAAAATGACCTATAATTCAACTTTCCCAAAATACCCCTCCCTGGATTGCCAAGATCATAACTTGAGTTCCACAAATCTTATTGAGGACTTCTAGTACTCAAGTTAAGGATAAGATCAAGCCCTACAATTCTTATTTTGGCCAAGAATCCATTTGAAAACTCCTTCATGGGAAAAAGTTGCTTGGAAGTCAAGTGACTTTCACAGATAAATTTCAATGTCCTCTGGTGACCCATAACTTGCAAGAACCATAACTTGAGTTATACAAATCTCCTTGAAGACTTATAGTACTCCAATTAAAGATATTGAGAAGCTCTACAAGTTTCATGTTGGCCAAGAATCCATTTGAAACTTGTATTTTGACTTATGTGGCTTGGAAGTCCAGTGCTATACAGGGGATTTTACCCTAGGAACCCTCTCAAACACCTCCAACCACTCTTGATTCTCTTGAACTTGATCTTGACTCATCCATACACATGATTTAACATATCAATCCATGACTTCCATGACCTAGATCTGGGTCTTGATGCCCTTTCTTTGCTCTCCTTGACCTAGGGTTACCCAGATGAAACCCTACTTGTACACACCTCAACTGTGGTTCTTGAACTTGATACCATGACTTGTCTAAGCCTCAATAGGGCTCTCTAGGCCTCCCATGGGATCCATACACACCTCAAATTCATAATTCCATGTTGATGATCTTCAATACACCTCAAATTAGGAGAGAAATCCACCTGTTGACACTCAAATCTCCTCAAAGTTTCAACCCATTCCTTGATGACTTCGATGTTCTTCAGCTTGAATAAGGCCCCTTGATGTGCTTTTTTAGATAAGGATGGCACTTGACCCCCTGTTAGATGACTTTCTATGTCATGATATGCAAATGATTGGACCATGTACATGATGTGACTATGCAAATGATAATGCAATTAAAACATAAACCAGGTGAAATAGGTTGAGCAAATTTTAGGGTGCAACACTCCCCACGGCGACACACTTGGTCTAAAGAACTTCTTCTCAAGTAAATCTTCCAACTGTTTCTTCAACTCTTCCAATTCAGATGCAGACATCCTGTACGACACCATAGACACAGGTCTGGTACCAGGTACAAGATCAATAGAAAATTCAATTTCCCGTTCCGGAGGGACTTCAGGAATTTCATCTGGAAACACTTCTGGAAAATCACAAACAACTTCTAGCTCATCAATTATCACTTGATTCTCCACGGATAATGATGCCACCAACGTAAACACATGAGCACCTTCTAGAAATATCTGCTTCATCTGTTTTGTAGTTACCGAACAGGCTCCCTCCTCCTCAAGAGTAGAAAACCTCACCGACTTATCAAAGAAATTAATATGAACGCAGTTATACTCCAACCAGTTCATGCCTAAAATTACGTCTACCCCACTTAGTGGCAAACAGACTAAGTCAACCAGGAAATCTCTATCAAACATTGACAAAGGACATTTCAAACATACCAGAGATGTAGTCACTGATCCCTTAGCTGGAGTCTCAACTACCATCTCCCCATTCATGTGAGATAACACAAGACCCAAACGTTCAACACAATCAGCAGCAATAAAACAATGAGAAGCATCAGTGTCAATAATAGCAAGTAAAGGAGTACTATTAATGAAACAAGTACCTTCAATGAGCCGTTCGCCGCTGGACGTCTGAGTCCCCGATAGAGCGAAGACTCTTCCACCAGTCTTCTCTTTCTTAGGCTTATGACACTTGTCAGGCATGTGTCCCTCTTCACCACAGTTGAAACAAACCATTCCTTTGTGTTTGCATTCAGCAACAGCATGTCCCGACTCTCCGCAAGGGTAACATTTCGTTGGTCCAGAATTACACGCATTACTCTTGTGACCAGGTTTCTCACACTTATAGCAAACAATGCCAGCAGGAGCGTCTCCCCTACTAGTTTTCTTGCCATCAGTTGCTTTCTGTTTCCCTTTTCCAGCCGGAGGATCATAAGGTTTACCGCGAGTCTGATGCGACTTACTTCTCCTCTCACTCAACAGCTTGTAATGAGCATTGCTATCTTCTTCATAAATCCTACAGCTTTCAACCAATGAATCAAAAACACGGATCTTCTGATACCCGATTGCTTTCTTGATTTCAGACTTCAATCCATTCTCAAACTTGATGCATTTAGAGAACTCAGCGGTTTCAGCGCTATAGTGCGGATAAAACTTAGCCAACTCCTTGAGCTTCGCCGCATATTCAGTAACATATTTGTCTCCTTGCTTTAGTTCAAGAAATTTAATCTCTTTCTTACCACAGACGTCTTCCGGGTAATACTTCTTCAGAAATTCCCTACGGAATTCAGTCCAAGTAATCTCCTCACCTGCAGCTTCCAACACCGGACAGGTCTCTAGCCACCAGTCATCAGCTTCGGCTGCTAGCATATGAGTCCCATAAAGAACCTTCTGCGCTGGAGTACAATCACGAAAGATTTTCTCCATCTCCTTCAACCACTCCAACGCACCATCAGGATCATGCTTACCCTTGAAGGTATGCGGATTCTCTCGTTGAAATGTTGCCAAACTGCAAGACCCAGCATCTCCAACAGGATTCAGTTGATGTTCCATAGCATTAGCTAGAGCTTGCAGCGCGGCAGCAATTGCAGCATCATTCCTTCCAGCCATTTCACTTAAACTGCAACAGCCAATCGTCAGATTTCGCAAATAACGGGACTCTCGTGCTAGGCACGACGACTGACTCGACGACACTAGACAACTTGGCCGGACGGACCGACCTGCTCTGATACAACTAATGTAACACCCCATTTCTAACCCAACAGATAAGCAACAAAATACAATTAGAGTGCATAAAATTTGGACGCGTGACGATCGTAAGGGTCCTGTGACGGTCGTCACACTACCAAGAACCTGGGCGTCACATTTACAACTTACAGAAATATACATTTCACAACTTAATCAGACAGCCTGCATTTAGTAATGATACATAGCACAGAAGCTTGGATGAACATGCAATAGCTTGCTTAACATCTTGATTACAAGGCATCTTATTAATCTGCAGCGGAATATAAAACATTTCCAACATTTATAGTGATTAAAACAAGACCATGAAACTTGCAGCAATTCCATTAAAATTCAGCAAGTAAAGGCCTTACATAGATTCAACGAAAACAACTAGTTCAACCATAGAAATCAGCACTACCGATTCTCCAGCTTAGGGCGTACAACTAACATTTAGTACTCGACAATAACAACCAATTAAATGGAGGATATTCAGTAAAATTCAGCAACAAGAAAGTCAATAAAACAGTAAAATTCAATGTTCATCCCCCCCAAGAGTGCTACGTATCAGAGCGACCGACGACACCTTAATGGAAAGCTACACTCTATTCCTGATTACCTGCAAATTACCTTCAACGGAGGTAATATACAACGTAAAGGGGCGAGATATCAACAACATAACATAAGGCATGATAAAAGTAATGTCAGAATATTATCACACCATTATCATTCCAGCAGTTCACATAAATATTAGTAATAATAAACTACAACAACTCTTTATTCATAACCACAACAATTATCATCATAACTCAGCAACTCATCAAAACAACTCAACAACGCAACTCAACAATGCGACTCAACAATGCGACTCAACTGTGCATATGTATGTGGTACCAGATTGCCATTACGGCCGCCAATACAGGCCAACAATTTGTCACTAAGGGCCGCCAATACAGGCCAACAATTTGCCATTAAGGGCCGCCAATACAGGCCAATAATTTGCCACTAAGGGCCGCCAATACAGGCCAACAATTTGCCACTAAGGGCCGCCAATATAGGCCAACAATTATGATATGCTATGGGACGCAACTATTATGGACTATAACACAACAACAACAACTGTGCAACAACCGTGCAACAAGGCATCAAGCCTACAACCAATTATCCATAACAGAAACATCACATTTCACATACATCATGTACTCACCACTTCAACCTATTCATGTCAGAGAACAAGTAACAATATCGTTCCTACGAATAAGAGTCCAACACATTTTAGTAGAAAACAATTAAAAATAACATCGTCTCTACAATTGAGAACTCAACAGTATTTTCATGTCAGAGAACAACTAACAACATCATTACTACAAATAAGAACTCAACACATTTTCATATACTTTCATACGGGTAATATAACTACAACTTCTAATTTAATTAAATAGGGAAATAATAACAACACCTTCTTAATAAATGGGAAAATAGCGCGTGTCGGCGCCGTTTCCCAATTTCCCCCAAAACTAATGGCATAACACACTCATTCATACACAGACATGCATTAACCCTTAGTCTTTCTCAGGCACAGGTAAACATTAACCCTTAATATTTCTTCAACCTACGGGAACTAACCCCATGATTCAGTTCCCTACATGAAATTGATCATGCCCACGGTTATAGAATTGAACCCCACCCTTACCTTGAAATTGAGGCCAACTCTACGCTTCTAGTTCTGTTCTACGATAACTCTTCTGCAATTCTCCTCCAATTTTCATCGATCTAAAATTCTTCCGTTCTCCCATTCTCTCAACTACGATACTTTTCTTTTTAGTTATGTTTTTGCCAAACAACAATAAAAATGAGAGTAAGTGAAATATGGAATAACCATACTAAAAATCCCCACGTTTCAATTCTGCAGTTACTGGATTTTATTACTATGACGATCGTAACAAGCGTCACGACCGTGAAGGCCATGATGAGCGTAACAAGTTCATGACGGCCGTCACATCAGCAAAATTTCATTTTTCCTAGACAGAACATCTCTTAAGCTTTCCAACGCTTCGAACGGGGACTAAAACTGACTTACGGATCAAGAGATATGAATTTTCGAAGTTTTCCCTAAAACTGCTACGGAAATTTGCACTTTTGCCCGAAAATTCAACCGATTCAATTCTTTTCTTCGAGACAAACACGTACTCAAATACGACTACGACACAACGAGACACGGCAAAGTCATAAATAAATTTAATCGAAATAAAACGGGCGTTACAACTCACCCCTACTATAAGAATTTCGTCCTCGAAATTACCTCAATCAAACAACTCGGGGATAAGACTTCCGCATCTTGCTCTCCAGTTCCCACGTCAAGCTTTCGCCAGCAACTCCCAACCAAACCACTTTCACCAAGGCAATCTCTTTTCCTCTTAACGTCTTCACCTTACGATCATCAATTCTCATAGGCCTTGTCTCTACAGTAAGATTATCACGTACTTGCACATCGTCCATAGGAATGACATGCGATGGATATGAAATATACTTAGGGAGCTGCGATACGTGAAATACATTGTGCAAATTCGACAAATTAGGCGGCAACGCCACTCGATATGCAACCTTTCCCACTCTGTCTGATATCTAGTACGGACCAATGAAACAAGGAGTAAGCTTCTTAGATCTCAAAGCTCTACCAACTCCAGTCACAGGCGTGACTCTAAAAAACACATGATCTCCAGCTTCAAATTCTAAATCCTTCCTGCGCTTATCATGATAGCTTTTCTGTCTACTCTGTGAAGCTTTCATCTTTTCTCGAATTAACTTCACCTTCTCAGTAGTCTCCCGAACAATCTCTGGTCCGAGTACTATGCTCTCCCCCGATTCATACCAACATAACAGAGTCCTACACCTCCGACCATACAAAGCTTCGAACGGTGCCATTCCGATACTAGAGTGATAACTGTTATTATACATAAAATCTATCAACGGAAGGTAAGTATCCCACAAACCACCTTCCTCAAGAACACATGCCCTCAGCAAATCCTCTAAAGACTGAATAGCCCGTTCAGTCTGACCATCTGTCTGAGGATGGTATGCTGAACTTAACCTCAACTTAGAACCCAATGCCTCTTGCAGACTCTTCCAAAACTCAGAAGTAAACCTCGGATCTCTATCCGACACAATACACAACGGAACACCATGCAACTTAACAACCACTCTGACATAAATCTCTGCCAACTTCGATACCGGAAAAGTGATGTTAATAGGAATAAAGTGAGCTGATTTTGTAAGCCTATCAACAATCACCCAAATATAATCACATCCTCTCAAGGTATTCGGCAAACCCGTTACAAAATCCATTGAAATGTTGTCCCATTTCCATTCTGGAATCTCTAACGGTTGCATCAACCCAGCAGGTTTCTGATGCTCGACTTTCGACTTCTGACAAGTCAAACATGCATACACAAATCGTGCTACATCACGCTTCATACCAGGCCACCAAAACAGATTCCTCAAATCACTATACATTTTCGTCGCTCCTGGATGAATACTCAACTTACTTCTGTGACTCTCTTCCAAAATCGCTTTCTTCATATCTGCATTATCCGGAATACAAATACGACCACGACACCTCAACACGCCCTGCGCATCCAACTGATAATCATTATTTACCGAATGATCTACTCCAGGCATTAAATCTACTAACTTCACATCTAATTTCTGAGCCTCTCTGATGCTGTCCAGAAAATCATTATTAATCTTTAACATGCCCAACTTTACACTCTTCGGTGTTACTTCGCAAACTAAACTCAGATCTATGAATTGCTCAATCAATTCCAACTCTTTATCCATCATTGCTGACATATGCAAAGTCTTGCGGCTTAAGGCATCATCTACAACATTCGTTTTTCCCGGATGGTAATGTAAACCAAAATCATAATCTTTTAATAGTTCCAACCACCTTCGTTGTCTCATGTTCAGTTCCTTTTGATCAAACAAGTACTTCAAACTCTTATGGTCACTGAACACTTCGAATCTTGAACCATAAAGATAATGCCTCCAAATCTTCAGCACAAACACAACAGCAGCAAGTTCTAAATCGTGCGTAGGATAATTCTTCTCGTGGACTCTCAACTGTCTTGAAGCGTAAGCAACTACCTTATTATTCTACACGAGTAAGCAACTACGACCGTCAAATCAGAAAATTTTCATTTTTCCTAAACAAAACATCTCTTAAGCTTTCCAACGCTTCGAACGGGGACTAAAACTGACTTACGGAGCAAGAGATATGAATTTTCGAAGTTTTCCTTAAAACTGCTACGGAATTTTGCACTTTTGCCCGAAATTTCGACCGATTCAATTCTTTTCTTCGAGACAAACAAGTACTCAAATACGACTATGACACAACGAGACACGACAAAGTTATAACTAAATTTAATCAAAATAAAACGGGCGTTACAGTTGTCACTCAGGAATTTCTTTGCATTTGGAACATAAGCCAGGTTGTTACCTCTTTGCTTTCGGGTGTATCTCCAACAGATGGTTGATTTATGTATCCCCACAGTGTTCAGAATGTGGCCAGTTGTGATATTATTCTCTATGTCTGCATAGATGTTCAAACTTTGGCAGTAGAATGGTGATAGATGTGGTCATCTTATCATTTTCTCCCCATCAGAGTTACTTGTTCAAGTTTTCTCTTCCCCCAGCAGAGTTTCCTTGTGATTGTTATCATTGGATGGTCTTAACTTCGTATGGATCCAGCCTTCGGGTTGGTTGCTCGCTTTTATTTAGCGGGTGCCTGGCGACGATGTCAGACATTTATCAGTTTCAGCAGATGCCTGGCAGCGATGCCAGACATTTATCAATTTCAACGGGATGTCTGGCGGTGATGTCAGACATTTTTCAACTTTAGCAGGTTGTCTGGCGATGATGTCAGATGTTCTGTGTTGATTCGATCTTCTGATTTGATTCTCTCTTTTATTTAGTGGAGGTCTGGCGGCGATGTTAGAAGTTATTACCTCTGGGTTTGATTCTCGCTTTTATTTAGCGAATGTCTGGCGGCGATGTCAGAAGTCTTTACCTCTGGGTTTGATTCTCGCTTTTATTTAGCGAATGTCTGGCGGCAATCTCAGAAGTCTCTAGCTTAAGATTTGGTGTTTGTATTTTATCAATCAAGATATCTAGCGACGAGGTCAGATGTTTTATCCCCTACAGAGTTCTGGCGGCAAGGTCAGATGTTTTATTCCCCATAGATTTCGGGCGGCGATGTCAAATGTTTATCAACTTGGTGGATCTCTGGCGGCGATGTCAGATATATATCAACTCCGCAGATTCCTGACGGCGATGTCAGATATGTGTGGATACCTAACGGCGAGGTCAGAGGTGTTCTCCGACATGATGCAAATTCTTGACGGCGATGTCAGATGTGTATCAAAATTTGTGGATTTCTGGCGGCGATGTCAGATGTTTCATCCCTTACAGATTTTTGGCGACGATGTTAGATATGAGATTCCTGACGGCGATGTCAGATTCTCTTACCAACTTGATAGCAGTGTCTGGCGGCGATGTCAGATGTTTATCAATATTATGTTTGTTTGGCGGCGATGTAGGACGTTTATCAATATTATGTTTGTCTGGCGGTGATGTCGGATGTTTATCAGATAAGTGGTTGTCCGGCGGTGATGTCAGACGTTTCTCAATTGCATGGGTACCTGACAGAAAGGTCAGGATGTTTTATCCCCCGCAGATTTCTGGCGGCGATGTCAGATGTGTGTGGATTTCTGGCGGCGATGTCAGATGGGTGTGGATTCCTGATGGTGATGTCAGATGTATCACCTTCGTGGATTTCTAGCGGCGAGGTCAGATGTGTATCAACTTTGTAGATTCCTGGCGGCAATGTCAGATGTCTTCATTAACTCAACAGATGCCTGGTGGCGATGTCAGATGCTCTGGATTCGATATCTGTTGTCTGGCGGTGATCTCAGATGTTTCTTCTCAGCTACGTATTGAGCTGATCGGTTTGTTGCTTATTTCTAACAACGATGTCATATGATTCACCGATTTGATGTCGAGTTCTGACGGCGATGTCAGATGCTTCTTCCAACTTGATATCTGACGGCGATGTCAGACGTATTTTTCGACTGGGTGTCGAGGCCTGACAGCGATGTCAGGTGTTACGGGCCTATTGCCAATAGTTGACAGCGAGGTCAGAGGCTTGATGGCGAAGTCAGAGGTGTTTTCTTTCAAAATGGATGTTATGGTCTGACGGCGAAGTCAGAGATATCTTCTTTTAGAATGGATGTTATTACTTGACGGCGAAGTCAGGTGTGTTCCTAAATTGATGCAGAGGCCTGACGGCGAAGTCAAAGGTTCATTATCCACTGACGGTGATGTCAGATGATCTTTCCGCCTTAGTGTCGTTATCTGGCGGCGATGTCAGATGATTCGTCCGACAGCGTGTCGACGTTGCAACCATTACTCAGTTATCTCCAGAGATTGTTATCCCCAATCAGAGTTCGTTTGTAGTTTATTTATGCGGTTGGCAAATTTTCGGGTTCGTTGGTATTCAATCGTCTTTTACCTTGGCTGTTTGAAAGTCGTTCGCTTTTCATCCAGTCAGGCCAAAGTCGCTTGAATAGGGGCAGCTGTTGCACCCCAAAATTTTCCCAACCTTTTCCTAACTTGGTTTATGTTTCATCTCATTGTTCTAACATTTGCTTTTGCATATCATGGTTCATTTGCAGGGGATCAGGAGAGGTGTGCAGGACAAGAGGTGGTTACCAGGATTCTAAGCTTAAGCAAAGAGTTTTATTCAAGTGGTCAAGTGCTTATCATCATCAGAAGAAGATCAAATCTCTTTGAAAGAGTGGATGGATAGTTGTGGTTTATCTCTTATCTTGGAGGCCAATTGAAGACTATCAGAGGATTGTGAGTCCATGGTTATGGATGAAGAATATTGTGGGAGCTCATGGAGTGCTTTGAAAGCCATTGTGGAGCTTATTCAAGTTGTTACATCATGTGCAAGAGGTTGCAGTCAGAGGATTATGCATCTAGGGTTTCAGCTGCCTAGTGCAAGATCAGCTGTGAATTTGAAGGAGATTGAGACTTGGTTATAAGCCATTATGATCATGGAAAGTTGTGTTAAAGTACCTAAGATGTTATTTGAAGATCAATTCAAGAAGAGTCAAGGGTGTGAGAAGTTGCTAAGTTAGGGTTTCCAAGCTGGTCAGTGTAAAATCCCCTATTTAGTGCCTAACTTCAAGAATACATATCTCAAGATACAAATTTTATCTCACTTTGATTTAAACATGAGACTTATAGAGCATGTTCTTAGCTTTATTTTGAGTACTAGAACTCTTCTATTGGATTTCTAGAGCTCAAGTTATGATGTTGAGAAGTTATGGATCCTCAGATGAATGTGATTTCAGTCAACAAAAGTCAACCAACTTCCAAGGTATTTTTGGCCTAGAATCATGTTGCATATCACTTTTACCCAAACATGAAAGTTTTTCCTTATGATATTAGCTTTCTAAAAAGTCCTAGAAGTCCTCCATGTGATGTGTAGAACTCAAGTTATAAAGCTTTCAAGGCAAGGGTATTTTGGAAATGTAAGATTATAGGGCATTTTCATTATAGGTTCATTTCATCCATTTGCATACTTCAAATGGAACTTTGTCCAACGTGAAAGTTGCTTTAAAGGACATAAAAGGAATCATGAAACACCAAATTGTCATGGAGTATGGTTGGATAGAAAAATTGGTGAAGAAAATTCATGAAAAAGTCTTTAAAAGGGGAAATTAGATTAATTTGATTTTTGAACTTTTGCAAGGCATGTTTGTGCATATTTTGAGTCACAAGAACATAAAAAGCAAGATGCACAAATTGGATTTGAGTTTTGGGGCCAATTTCACGTGAAAATTCATGGTTACTTCAAGTGTAAGTCACACATTCAATTTCCACCATGGGATCAATTCAAGGATTCATTTCCATCCACATGATCAAAGTACAGCACCAACAACTAGTTTGAATGAGAATCAAGGGATTTGGAGCCAAAATGCACGTGGAGATGAAGCTTCCATTTCCAACCTTTGGATTTTTCAATTCCTCATAACCAGGCCAAATTGGGCCTCCAATTGATCATGGATCCATAATATATAAGTTTCTGATGAAGAACAAACTTTCATTCGTGCGTTTTGGTGGAGATTGGAGCAAATTACAGTTAGAGTTTTCAAGAACCAAGTGAAAATCGCGAATCCACATTGAAGCCAATTCAGAGCAATTGAACACCATCAACCTCTTACTTGAAGTTCCTTGATTGATTCTGCAAGGTTTTGCGCAAGCTTGACACCATTACAAGACCCAACTGAGAGGCTCCATTAGTTAATTTTCTTTTCAAGAATTCTCACTCTATACGCATCCAATTCATGCCATTTTTTCTCCATATTGAAGCCCTACCTATGAAGGCAAATTCTAGATAGGATAGGATCATGTTCTTGATGATTTTAGTTATGTGCATAAAACTTTGAAGCTTCGAATTGCTTCATTCTTGAGTGAAAAATGAAATCCAAACCTAGATTCATGATCTATGCAACAAGAGCTTTAAATTGGTATAAGATTTTGTACATTTTGGTTAGGTTTTAGGACTGATACTCCGGCCAGGGGCGCTGGAGAAGACGACTGGAGCGCAGTGCTCTGGCGTCTGGTTCTTGTTCTCAGGCAGCCTGTGTGTCACGCCATGTAAGGGTTTGAACTTTTGACTTCATGATATCCACGACTGTGATTAAGTTTGACCATCCAACGTGTTGATCTGAATGCCAACACATAAATAATACGTAGCGTTTTGTTACATGGCTCAGCCTTGTTTGGATTTTGGGCCTGAAACGCTAATGGAACCCCCCCTCTATTGCAGGCCCAGTAGAATGAACTATGATTGTTGCTATTAACCACACCCTGGCTTTCTTTTTTTTTTCTTTCTTTTTTCGTTTTAATATCTGTTTTGATTTTAAATCAAGAAAATACTTCTAAGTGTTGTAAAATCCCTAAAAAATACTTTTAGGTACTTTAGGATATTAACTAATTTTTGGAAATTTTTATTTCCATTTTCCATTTATTTTTCAATTAAAAAGGTATTTTCCATGTTGAAGTGTTTTTATTTGATTTGAAACTGTTCTTCCTTGTTCTTGATTTGTTTTTGATCCATCCTTTTAGTCCAATGAGTGAAATTTTTTCCTCGTATTCATGATGAGTTGAAGAAATTTTGAGGACCATTTTGCCCCTGGTTTGGGTCATTTTGTTTAACTTTGAAGGCATTTTTGTTGACCCTCGATTCTTCCATTTCAAAGTGGTACACATTAGGGTTTCATTTCTTTTAGTGGTGCTTTGATGGAACATTGCCCTAATACTTTTGGCCTCTGGTTGCTAACTCATTTGTGATCATTTGAGATTTTATTTGGAATTAATTGAGCATTTTTCCTATTTTTGAGATAGCTTGCAAGTTAGGTTATTTCTAAGGGATGCTCATACATACAAGTGACCTAGTTTGATTTGGAAATGAATTTTATGGATCCATTAAGCTCTCAACTCTTGTTGATTCATACTTATAATATATTGAGGTGTTTGAATGCTCAATTATAGGTCTTAAATGTGTTCATTGCTTGATGAAATGTGCATTTCCTTTTAGGCTTTCCATTTGTGTTTCTAGTATTGATGTGTTGAATGACTTTGGTCTTCTTCCATGCCTTTGCTTGCATTCTCTTTTGATGTAAGAGCTTTTTGTTTTGTGCATCTTCTTTTCTCATCCCCACCTATGTCCAATAACTTTGCATCTTTCTCAATTTTTGCTTCCTTCTTCTTTTTCTTTCTTCTTTGCCATGTTCCCTTAGTTTCTCTAATCTCTTGAGATTATGATTGACCTTAGGCTTCAACCCATGTATGACAACATTAGGTAGCATTCCCTTTAACCTCAACTATAGGTACACTTTGCATGAGAACATTAGGTTGAGTCTTAGTCTCCCTTTAGAGTATCTTTCTCTCCTCATCTTCAAATTCTCTTAAAACACTTAATAAAGGTTAAGGATTGTTGTACGTTACGAGCCTTAAGTACTTGGGAAATGATGATTGGGGGGCTTCCTCTCAGTGGCTGTCGCGGTGAAATTTGGATACCAAGCTATTGATGAGCTTGAATCTAATTCATTTGCAACCGAACTTTGATTTGTCCAAAGGAATGGATAAAGATCAAAATAACCACAATGCAATGCAAATGCAAGCTAGAGAGTTATAGGTTCGGGGGTTGGTTAAACTTAGGGAAGGTGTGTTGCACCCCAAAATTTGCCTAACCTTTTCTTACTTGGTTTATGTTTCATAGCATTAGCATATCATCATCATAGCATTTGCAAATCATAGCATTGTTCACCTGTGCAGGGGATCAGGGGGTGTACATGTCAAGAAGAGCCAAGCCAGAGGTTCTATTCAAGCTTAAGAAGTTATCAGGATCATCAGTCAGTGGGTTGAGTTCTTGAGAAGTTTGAGTGTTTGTATGGGGCTTATCTCCTAGCCTAAGGAGTCATTTGAAGAGTATCATAGGTTGTGGAGACTTGGAGGTGGATGTGATATGTGGAAAGAGAGCATGGAGTTCCTAAAGGATCAAGACAGAGCTCAGTCAAATGTTTGTAGTAAGTACAAGAGCCACAGTGGAAGTTGGTGTCACTAGGGTTCATCTGGTTAATCCTAGGTCAAAATGAGCGATTGAAGAAGATCAAAGCCTAATTCTAGGTCATTGAGATCATGAGATGATAGGATGAGGCATATGAGATATTGTTTCAAGATCAAGTTGAGAAGAATCAAGAGTGGTTGGAGTTGCTAAGTCAGGGTTCCTAGGGTAAAATCCCCTGTTTAGTGCCAAACTTCTAAGCCATGTAAGTTAAAATGCAAGTTTCATCTCCATTTTTGGCAAACATGAATCTTGTAGATCATGCTCTTATCTTTAATTTGAGTACTAGACGTCATCCATTGTATTTATAGAACTCAAGTTATGGTCCAGACAAGTTACAGGTCCTGAGATGCCTCTGAAATTTGTCTGTGAAAAATCATCTGACTTCCAAGGAACTTTTGACCTAGGAGGGTGTTTCTCATAAACTTTTTGCCAGCTTGAAAGTTGTTCCTCATGATCTTAGCTTTCCAAATTGTATTAGAAGTCTTCCATCTGATTTGTAGAACTCAAGTTATGAGGTTTACAAGTTAGGGGTATTTTGGGAAAGTGAGATTATAGGCCATTTTCAATCATAGGTCAAAATTTCCAACTTGCACATGTCAAATGGATTTTTGTTCAACATGGAACTTGTTCAAAATATGGTTTTTAGGTCAACCAAGAGATCATGGTGAATTGTTTTGGCTCATATCAAAGATTGGCTTGAAGTGGCTTTAAAAAGAAGGGAAATTAAAGGCCTTATTTGGTGGGAAATTCAAATAAATTGTTATGTGCTCAAACAAAGGCAAATGACCACTCATTTTGATCAGAAATGATATTTTGAGAAGATTGGCATTATTAGATTTTTCAAGTGACTCATAATTCGTGGTGTTTTGACATGTTTCTTCACTAATAAGCAACATCACAAGAAATTATACATAAGGCCAAAGTCAAGGCTCTAGCCAAGCTGAATTCACTCAAGGTGTTTTGTGTACGATGCTAGAAGCTTCCCAAGAAAGATTTTGAGCAAAGTTTGAGCTTTCCATAATCAAATTTTTGGAGAAAAATTTTGGATTTGGATTTTTGGATTGGGCTTGGATTGGGCCTCTAGAAGGTTCTAATGTGTTCTATAAATGTTCAAAAACGAAATTGGATAGAGGTTGGTGACTCATTGGAGATGAAGAGAGAGAGAAGCCATTGGAGCAAGTTGAAGAAAAAGCTTGAAATTGGATTTTTGGTTTTGAAGATTCAGAACATTACAACAAGAATTGGTGATCAAGAAATGTCCATCATCAATCATTGAAGCTTTCTGCACTTGTTGGAGAAGAATTGAGGTCTGAAACCACCACAATCGTAGCTTAAAGCCAAGTTTTTATTTCTTTAATTTTCTCTCCATTCATGCGTTTTTAGTGGATTAGGTTCATGTGGTTAGGTTACCATTAAGGTATAGATGATTTTTGGACAGAAAAATTGAGGTTTAGTGACAAAATAGGAATTGATCCGTTTTCGGTTGAGATTTGGATTTCTTTATTCTTGAGGTTTTAGCGTGATTCATTAGTATATTTGAAATACTCATGAAATTTCACACAACTTTGGTTCAAGAATCGAGTGGAATGGTTGAGTATTAAGAGAGTTATGGTTGTTAGAAGTTTGCCGGAAAAAAGCTTCGTTCGGTCGGCCATGGTGCTTCGCGCGGGCACTGTTCATGTGCAGAAATTTTGAATTGAAGAAGAAGAGCACAAGCCGTCCGATCGAGTTAGAAACAAGGACCGGGTAATGCATCCGAAGGCTGAGAACTCTGGATTTCCTTGCTGTTTGAACCCCTCCCCTGTTCTTGCTTAATTCCTTGTTTCTTTAATTTTTGTTTTAATTATTTGTGAGAATTCATTCTTGAAAAAATAGTGAATATTATAAGTAAATTCTGGAAAAATTTGTAGATATAAATTGAGATGTTTAGGATTTTATCATGCTTTATATTTTAATTTTCCATGCATTTTCCATTTTATTGCATATTTTCTAGTGTAATATGTTTTTAATGGTGGAATAATTGTGTGCTGATTTTGTCCATTTTATTTCTCACTCATATTTCTGAGTTTGATCTTAAGATTTTACAGGCTAGTTATATACATGTTGTTGGTATTGTGTGATTTTTTTTATGATTTTTAAATCATTTTAAATAGGATTTTAGTGTAGTTGTTTAGGAGTGTTCTTTAGTGGATCTCTTTAGTGATACCCTTCAACTTCGGATTTTATTGGAGAACTTAGAAATTGAATTAGGTCCTGACTTTTGAATTTTAGATCATTAACAAATGCATGTTCCCATAGAAATATAATTGGATATTTAGGATGTGTTTTGGTATTTTAGTTAGAATATTCAAGTTGTTTGTTCATTTGGTGTTTCAACTTTGGTGATTGTTTGGAATGGACTCAAAGTGGGTTTTTCTTGCATCGTGGGCTTCTGGTTCTTATTGGAGGATATCATAGACATGATGAAGCTCTTGTGGAGTGGCTGGTGGAGCTTGGATTGGAGCTTTTCTTTCCTTTTTGTTAGCTTTTTGTAGCTTATAAGAATAGGGGTTTTAGGAGAGACCTTTAGAAGTAGTTTTTCCTTCAAATAAACATGGTTGGTTTCATTCACCTTCCATTCTCATCCTATGATTCAAAGTCCTCATGTTAAATTCTCATCTCTCCTTTGGGGAGATGTGTGACATTTTTACAATGAGTAGAACTTTTGAGGATGCCTTTCTCTGGTGACTGGTTGAGTGTCAGATGGGATTCCTTTGGTTTCCTGTCTGCTTCCCATCATCAAACACTCATCTTGTTGATTCTCTTCTTTCTTGGTGGAGTGCATTGTTAAAGCTTGAAGATGGAGTATCCCTTTCCTTCTCTTGAAGATGGTGGACTTGAAGAGCAGTTACAAACTTTGGATTGGATTGTTGTCAGAAGATTGCTCTGCTGTGGAGATTGTTGGCTTGTTTTCCCTGTTTGTCTATTTTCTTCTTGTTCAACTGTATTGATATGATTTGCTTGGATTGTTGCATTAGATTTAGGCTTCATATAGAGGATCATAGGCCTAAGATCATCTTAAGGGTTGAGCTTCTCCCCTTGCTTGTATTGCATTAGAGGTTGAGTTTCTCCATCTGCTTGTATTTTTACTGTGTGGCTTTGCTTGCTGGTATTTGGTAGAGCTCAGCTCCCTTGTCTATGTGGTGTGTGGCCTTTGTGCCTTGTTTGTTTAGAAGTTGAACTCGGCTCCTTCTGCTTGTGTGATGCATAGCGTGCATTTTATTTACAGCAATTTGTTTACAGTAATCTTTCTTGTATAGTTTTTTTTGTTTACTGTTGTTTCCATTGCCATGTTCCCCTAGGAACTCTGACTTCTCTTATTCAAGAGAAGTTATGACAGACATTAGGATTCTAACCATGCATGATAACATTAGTTAGTTTCCCTTTTAACCACAATCGTAGGACTAATATTGCATGATAACTGTAGGATCGACTCAGTTTCCCTGTAGAGAGTCTGTTTCTCTTCTCATCTTCAAATACAGTTAAAACACTTAATAAAGGTTAACACGTGTTGTGCGTTACGAGCCTTATGCTACTTGAGAAAGAGTTGTGGGAGGGTTTCCCTCACATAACTCGAGTGTTTAGTGTGGTACCCTTTGGGTGACATGCGACGCATTCACTTTCAAGTCCAAGTCTTTAGTGCAACACGAGTTACAAACAGAACTCAATTCACTTCTTCCGTAAAAGACTTAAAAAAACAAACGTCAAATCCTTTTTGTCCTCTTGGACCCTTAATCAGGAAAACCCTTTTCTTAAAGGAGAGTTCTGTTAACTTTCAGTTCCACCGCAAATGGTAATGCCTAAGTCTCCAAAGGTCGAGCTGCAAACACCAACTGCTAGAACTGATTATTAACTTTACTTGGATAAAAGATGTTGAACAAACCTGTGTTCTCCGTAGCCCGAACTACGTTTGCTCTGATGTTTCCCGCCGTGTGAAAGTACGTAGGCACGAGATGCTATATCTCGGCGAGCAACCTTCCCCCCCTTTTACCCGTAGTTAGGCGAACTACGCTGACTCTGATTTCTCGTTCCAGATGGGAATACGTAGGCATAAAGTGTGATACTTTGCCTTGTCATTTTCTTTTCTTTTTAGACCAGACCTTTAGCGTAGATAGATTTAACCAACCCGCCTGTCACGGTGAAAATCGGATACCAAACTATTGATTAGTTTGAATCTTTAATTCATTTTGCAATCGAACTTTGATTTGTCCAAAGGAAGGGATAAAGATCGAAATTCCCACAATGCAATGCAAATGCAAGGTTAGATTGTCTTAAGTTCGGGGGTTGGTTAAAATTAGGGAAGGTACTAGCATCCTAAGTTTCTGTAGTACTCTACAGGAACCTCTTGTTTTATGTTTGTTTATTGCTATGTGTTATCTGCTTAATGGTTTAAAAGACCTAGGGGTTTAGTTCTAAGTATACTCGATAAGATATCGCATCTTATGCCTACATATCCGTACGGGAGTGGAATCAGAGTATATGTAGTTCCTCTAAAGGGTATGAGGAGTTCTTTGACTTTGGTCAAAGTTCCTACGGGTTTAGGGTAGTTGTTTGATTGATTTTAGGAGACAAGATGCGTTATCATTTTAAGGGAGATGTAACCGCCACAAGTTGTAGGAAAATAGTCTTTCCATCGTCTTAAGTAAAGGACTTACGTACTCGGATAGGGATCAACGAGGTACACCTTTATCTCTCTTAAGGCAAAGTCCCTACGGCTTGATTGTATTGATGTGGGGTGGAGATTCTATCTCGCTCAAGATGATTTGGCATCCTTCTCTAATGTGTTTGAATATGTTGTCTTGAATTGATTGTTTGTATTGTGTTTAATTGTTGATTGTCTAAGTTGTAAGGAAAAGGTCCTTCATATGGGGTAAGATCTAACTTAATTGATCAACTTGAATGGGATCAAGGATCGAGCGGGAGTATGATGCAAATGAGATGCACTACACATGATTGTTGAATCATGTGTAGGGTTTTCCTTTGGACGGAATGCAATACGAGAATGATAGATACGATAATTGTAAATTGCGGAGGGTAAAGCATACACAACGCATGAAAGCGCTAAGTGAGTGTGTGAATTGTGAATAAAATGAAAGTAGATAAAGTAAACATACACGGACGCATGAAAGCGCTAGAGTGTAGGTGAGTGGATCGTGTATGTGAGGTGCACGATTGATTAAAGTTGGGAGTTGATTAGAGAGAGCTTGACCTTAAGAGGGAGGTTGAATTGATTTAGGTGAGATGATTTTTGTGAGGTCGACTTAAAAGGTTGTATTGTTTGGTTTGAAAAGGGGGTTGACTTGATTTTACTTTAGTTGAGTTGATTTTAAGAAAGTTATTTTATTTTTTTTTAAGAAAGGTGTTGAGATAACGAATTAATTTTAAGAAAAAAAGGTTATTTGATTATTATGAGAAAATTGTATTATTGGTGAAATTAGTTAGACTAGGTGAATATTAGTTTTAGGAAAAAAGTTGAGTTTTTATGAATTGCTTTTAAGAGAAAAAAAAGTTATATTAGTTTTTAAATAGACTTTAATTAAGATAACAATTTATTAAATAAAGCGAGTTTTTTTTGAAAAAGTTTGGTTAGTTATTATCGCAAAAGATAAATAGTTAATTTTAAATTGATAAAGAGATTATTAAAATGGTTTTAATCTATTTATAAAAGTTGTTATTGTTAGATAAATTATTTTATTACAATAATGTTTAGTTGCAAATTATTTAGGAAGAAAAAGAGTTTAGAATAAGTATTATTTAATAAAAAGGTTGATTTAAATATAAATTAATTAGTTATAAAAAGGTTATTAAATTTATTAAAAAAAAGTCTTATTAAGATCATTAGATTAATTAGTTAGTAATAAAAGAAATAAGCATTTAAAAGGTAAATTATTAAACGTTAATTAACAGGTTAATGAGGTGATTAAAGGGTTAATTAGTGGGCGAGTGATACGGTATGGCACGGGTGCAGGCTTATGGTGGGGTTGCGCAGATGTGAACCGTGTGATCCGTCAGATGATGGATCGTGTGGTCGTGGGTGATGGTGCATAATAATTAGCATGTGCAGGCATACATAGGATTACAACAGAAACCAAAAAACGAAACTAAAAAAAAAAACCCTAAGCCCTGAATCGCCCCCTTTCTTCCCGTTGTTCTCGCATCTCTCTCCTTCCCATCTCTGATCGCCATCCCCCTTTCTCTTCAAATCCTCCATCGATTCTCCCTAAAATTCTTCACCATCTTCTTCTTGTTCGTAGGCCTTCGCTTTTTCTCCTGAAAACAAACACAAACACGTCAAAATGTTCACCAAATAAAAATGAAAATTACCGTGAGGTATCGGCGACGGTAATCGGTTTTGACGTGGATGGGGATTCTGGTGGTGGTGTTTGATTCTTTGGTGGACTCGCGCAAGCGGCATGTGTCGGAGACGATGGTGAGGGTCTTGCGGTTTCACCGGTGGATTCGCGAAGGATCTGAAGTAGATTGCGACATGGGTTCCGGCGTCATGAATCTCGCGGTGGAGCTCAAGAAGAGATAAGTCTTCTTATCGTGTTCTTTATGATTTAAGGTTTTGTATGGGTTTTTTGTGAATGAGAATTTTGGTTTTGTAATTTGGGATTTTCTGAGTATTGCGTGTTTTTGTTGTGTGTTTTTGTGATATCTGTGAATTTCGGCCCCCTTTTGCTCTTAATTCCTCTCCTTCTTATAGATGGCTGAAACGAAATCTGAGTTAATGATATTAACCAACTTCCTTTTTGGTTCAAGAAATCACCGATTCTGTTGATTGTGATTTGAGATTTGTATAATGCCTGTGTTTAACCTTTCCTTTTCTGTCATGCCTATGAGCTGGTTTAGGATACTGATATGGGAAGTCTGGTTTATGGCTGAATCTTTCTTCTAATGAACGTCGGTAATTCCCTTTTTTTGCAGGTTATTCAAAGTGAAAGGATTTTGGAGTTGTTCTTGATGTCCTGCTGATTGCGGATGAGTTTCTTTTACTATGCAGTTCTCCAAGGCCAATCTCCTGCTTCTTCCATTAGTTTTACTCTCAAAGGTGCTGGTGATTTTGACGGGATTTCGTGACTTGGTACTATTATGCAAGTGAAAGAGAAGAATATGATGTGGTATGTCAGAGCTCGCATTTTACTGCAGGTTGGATCATTTGTTGAGCTAATGGTGCTTATTGCTGTTGAGACACAAAAGTTTGTAGCTGTCAAGTAGTTGGAGGAATTGTCGAAACTTGGATTGGGCTAACACGAAAAGTCGGTATTACCGGGAGATATCGCCACTTGAAGGTCTGTTTTACATCTTCATATCCTAATAAGTTCCTCTTCTAATTGGCCTTTTGATGTCATTAAAGCATAGTTTCTAACCGTTTCCTTTTTCATGTGTTGGTGGTGTTGGTATGGAAACATCCAGAATTGACACCATACTCTACCTTCCTTGCCCTGATAACATTTGAACAAGTCCATGAAGATCTACGGCCCTTAGAAACAGAATATGCATCAGCATTAGGCCTAACTGGTAACATTCGAAATGGAAGACTAGCGGAGTGCAGCGACGTAAACGGCATTTGAATGGTAATGCTTCCCATCTTCAATGTGGAGGAACTTGGAAGCTCTACCTAATGAGGGCAGACCAACAGGTACCATTAATTTACAGTAGGAGGATAGTCTATGTACTTTTGAGTAATCTGTCCAAAACTGAACTCCATTTTCTAGACTCTCAGTTATATCCTTATCCTGATACCCACTTGCAAGACCACTGTTTGAGCTATTTGTCTCATTTACCATATTTTGGTTTGTTGCAGGTCAGTGGTTATGGACGGTTTACGTACGGAGCTTCACCAGTTGACATACTATTCACGAGGTTGGGACTCTCTCCCCGTCTTTCCTTGCCTTGGCCATATTCACATGCTATAGCTATTAATTTCTGATACCTGAAACTAAATGGATTGCCAATCTGCAAGGGCTTTCTTCGGTAATAGTGGGTGAACGAGAAGCTAAAGCATCCTCCGAGTTGGTTGGAAAACTGAACAAGGTCTGCTGTTGGAAGGTTTATGAATGCGACCAAAGGCTTTGGCGTATCCCGGCTCAGAGAAACGTTCAATGGTATTATTAGACAGAGGCGCAAAGTTACATGAGTTGCCATTACCTCTATTTTTCTGTAACATTGTTAATAAGTTTGACATCCATTTTAGAAGTTTTGATGGTAATTAATATGAGGTTGATTATGACTCTGGCAGGTCGACGGCATACACTTGATGATCCCTTTCAAAAGCATGTTGTCAGGTTGTATACGATATCTCCATTTAGTACCGTCATTTGGACTCAAAGCTCAGCAGAATTTTTCTTCATGTCTACTGTCCTTATAGGCAGAAGCCAAGTCAGCATGAGCTTCAGCCATGGTAGGCCTGACGGCGGTGCTTTGTTAGCTCAAGTTTCTTATCGACGCAGTGAAGAATTGATGGTATACGAGACTCCGTCAATTTCATTCTTGGTGAAGATAAATAGGGTCGAGTCCTCCCTCTTCAGCGGACTCCGTGCATCACCATCGCAACAAGAAACTTGGTGTAAATAAATCGTTTCTAACATGTATAAGCAATAACAGGTACCAGCGAGACTTGGAAGACACGCTGATTTGACATGCTCAAGTTTCCATCTCTTGTAAACTTCTTCTGATTTCTTTTTCATGCTAATTCTGAGTCTTGTTATTAATCCTCTTTCATAAATTTCCAAGATTGGGCTCTAAAAAAACAACAACATATATCCAAGATTGGCTCTGCTTCAGTCTCTTGGAAAGGTTTCACTACGCGCCCTCTTTAAAGTCTACTGCTGTGAGGTCTGGTTTTCATTTCATATAGACGCGTTCAGAACATCTTCATTTATTATGTTTGGCTGTGCTCTGGAGGGAACTTTGTCAAGTCACTGAATTTGAGTTTTAGAAGATGGCTGGACTCGCGGTTGCTACCTTGTAGATTACGTCTTTGAGAAGAGTCATGAGCATGGCCGCGACATGATGGAAAGATAAGTATGCTCAGTTTTAACCTCCTTTTCACCTTGATGAACACATGGTTTTATAATTGATTTTATGCCGATACCGTACTTATCTTACCAGTATCATCTTTTGACAGCGTGCAATATTGATGTAGGTGTGAGCATGTTAACCATTTCAACATGGGGATTGATGTACTTAGCTGAGATGAACATTGAGGGAGGAGGACTAGCAATTTAGAGACGCGAAGACGAGGGATCCCTTGTAGTTCAATCAAGAGTCTTCAAGTATGAGCTCTTAACTTCTTTAGATGTTGTAGGATTTATTAGTCCATTCCACTTGTGGTTGTACAATGTCCTTTTATTGATTTGGTTATGTTTGCTTCTATTTCACGTGCGTTGCTTCGACTTCGTGGCCAAACATATACCTTTCAAAGCCCTGCTGCATATTCTGGTAGACTTGCTTATAATGAAGTGGAAAGTGCCAAAGGTCAATTTGCAAGACACAAACAACGGAGCAGCAAAGTTACCGAAAAAACGGAACACCACGTGAGCGACTTCTGACCATCGACAAAGGGGCTTGTAGGTCTGTCATGTTACTTTGCAGCACTGGGAGCACCAACTGAAGGTAAAACTCTTACACAATCTCTCTTCAAAAAACCGTGATAGCGCTAATGTTTGTCACGGAATCCATCTCGTAATTTTCATGCTTTGACAATGTTTTAAATATTGCTACTTACTGAAACCGTGACTAAATCTCACGTCTTTGCTCTTACGGTGTTCGAGACAATTGACTCTTTTATTGTTGATGGCTTTCTGATGTAGGATTTCCACACTCTTGGTATGCACCTGCAGTTTGTCTGGTTCCAAAGCTTGCTGTATTAATGCGCTTCTCGGCGCGAATATCTTGCAAGAACCTTCTTGTTGGCCAAGAAAGAAGTGAGCAATCTCGGAAATTCCCATAAATCCGACATGGGATAATGTCACCCCGTGTTGGATTGTGGCCCATGATTGTACTGATCCATTGTTCTTATAATTGTGAAGTCAGATAGGACTTAGTTCCCAATAATGAGTTTGTCATATGCGATTACCGAGTTGCTCATATAGTGTTGTGATGATGTAAAGGTCATAAATAAACTACCAGATATCATAGGTTGTGTAACATGAATGTTCAAGTGGGAAGTTGTGAAATGCCCCCCCCCCCCCCCCTTTCTCCTTTTTCTAATGTAAGGTTTATGCACTGAGAACATGGACCTCCTGTTGTGTAGCTGTAGTCAAGTTGTAATCATTCAACTTCTAATTTTAATATTTATTTCCATGACTTGTATTTCTTCAAAGCTCCGGTTTGCAATGCTTCGGACCGTAATGACTTGCATTAGTTTAAAAACTAATATGAAATTCCTGTGTTGGTCTCACAGCAGTAGCAGCATCTTAAATGTAGAGTCTTATAGGCCACTTGATTAAATATCTCGTCTTTATGTAAGGCATCTCGTAAATTATGTCCTTAATTACCCTTCTTGGCGAAACACAGATAAAATAAAATCAGTGGACTAGGAAATCAGATGTCCACTCTTTGCATTGCTTAGTTGTTGAATTCCTTATCATTGTAATATTAATGCTCCCAACAGTCCTCTAATAATTAGCCCTGTGATTTAGTCACGTGCAATAGAATAACACGAAGCGGTAATTGTTTTTCCTCAGTCAAACCCCTGAGAAAGGCGACTTCAACACGAACTTCACAATAACTTAATTAACAACAAAAAACGCTTCTTCACCATGACGCAATTTTTGATGTGAACCAATTCTTATGTGATCTTATCACCTCAACAAATTGGTCGTAAGCCACCATTAAGGATGTCCTTAATTTCCCTATGGAAGTAATGATTCAGCCTGCGAGATAGCCCCCCATAGGAAACACAATAGGCCTCAAATGTTTGCGCTCTGAAATACTTGTCTGTAAGGGTCTACACTTGTCATTATCACATCTGCATCAACTGGTTAATTATAATAAACATACATATAAAGGCGTAAGACATAAAACAAGGAGGTGGGATCTTAAGGTCAAAGATTAGGGTGCAACACCGTTAGATAAACACAACAAGCGTGGATCCCATCGAGTATGATGGACGTGAGGGGTGCTAATACCTTCCCCTTGCGTAACCGACTCCCGAATCCAGACAATGGTTGTGATGACCTTGTCTTATACCATTTCGTCAGGTTTTTCCGATCGTTTCCTTTCCCATTCTGAGGGATAAATAACGAAAGGTGGCGACTCTTTTGTTTTGCTGGCACCTTATTTTCGCAGTAGTGACAGCTGGCGACTCTGCTGGGGGCTGCGATGGTTCCCTATGCGAGTCTCGCCTTGGGTTTTCTTCCTAGCTGTCTGGGCCCGTCCCCAGCAGCTGGCGACTCTGCTGGGGACTCCAATGGCTCCGTGTGCGAGTCATTCCTAGCGCTTGTGTGTTTACCTGTTGGGTTTTGTTGCACTTTACTTTCCGCATTTTATTTTCAGTATATTATTATTGTGCTGTTGTGGGAAGGGGATCTGATGAGTGAAAAGCCAGACCCAGGCTTGAGTGTACTTAGCATTAGTTGTGGAAATTAGTGGGTGCGTGCTTGCTTTGCAGGCACTAGTGTCTCATGAAATCCACGCTCAGACGAGGTTCTACCGGTTGACTTCTTTTCCGGCCTTTTGGGCTTGAGGGGTTGTTGGTTTGGAGGATTGTCGACTCTGGGGACCGATCATTTGTGACTCAGCAGAGTGAGGCCACTTCAAGGGATGATGATGCCACACCTTCTGGGTATCGTATCATCACTCTTGAAAGTCTGTGACGCTGGGAAAGACATAGGATGCCATACCTTGTCTGTGATTTAGGTCCATACCTGTGAGCGGGTTCGGGTTATTGCAGGAAACCTTAGCCTTCAGACTACCTGGTTTTCTTGTCGGTGAATCAGTATTGTTGGGTTCAGAGGTTCTTATCGTCAGAGATGTGGTTGTTCTCGACAGTGTGTATCTATTGGTCCTTTTCAGGGTTGTGCTATCAGAGCAGAGTTTTGATTGTCTTGGATAAGAGCTTTGGTCTTCTCAGCAGCCACCTTGATCCTCTGTTGCATGTTTGCATTTTTCATTTTGCATACTCATTTGCATATCATTAACGTGTGTCTGTGTTGCAGGTACATTATTCCCCGGTTCCGGTATTTTCTTGCCTTCTATTGTGTTATTATGGGTTCTCTGAGGAAGACTGTGGCCTATAAGCTCCCCACTCCAGAGGTTGCTCAGTTGTCCAGTTTGATTGTTTTAGCAGATGATACTGTTAGAGGTGAATTCAGAAAGTCTTATGGGAAGCTACTTAGTTTGGTCCGTAAACCTTCTGTGTATGAGTTGAATGGGTTGTACGCCTTGCTGCAGTTCTATGATCCTCCTTTGAGATGCTTTACTTTCCCGGATTTCATTCTTGCACCTACATTAGAGGAGTATGCTGATTTATTGGGTGTACCTATCAGGAGTCAGATGCCTTTTGTTCATATGGATGTTGAGCCTAATCTGGCTAATCTAGCTCTTTCTCTTCATCTGGATGCCTCTGAGTTGATCTTGTCTAGTTGGAACGGGGTTCCTGGTTTCTCTTTGCAGTTCTTAGTTGGGAAAGCCCAACAATGTGCCAAAGACGGTTGTTGGATTGTGTTCAATGCCATTCTTGCTCTCTGCATATATGGTATCATTCTGTTTCCTAATATGCCTAATTTTGTGGACTTAGTTGCCTTTCATATCTTTGCATCAGGGAATCCGATCCCTACCTTGATTGGCGATGTGTATCATTCTATCCATTACAAGAACGAGAATAGAAGGGGTAAGAATGTATCATGATGTCTGCCCTTGTTCTATAGATGGTTTGATAGTCACCTACCTAAGAAGGGTCTCTTTGCTTCATCTGCAGCCACAGCTGAGTGGTCCGAGCGATTGATGAGTTTATCAACAAAGAGTATCGTATGGTTTAATAGAGATATGTTGGGAACTGAGGTTATATTCAGCTGTCGTGGGTTTCCGAATGTGCCTTTGATTGGAAGAAAGGGTTGTATCAACTATAATCCGTCTCTACTTGTCAGACAGTTTGCTTATGCTTTGAGAGCTCCGCCAAAGGATGAAGAGGTGCAGGAATCTCTGTACCTCACCGGTCTTCTAGAGGGGGACATGTTATTTAAGCTTCAGCATGCCTGGAATGATATCAGTAGACGAGGGAAGTCATTGTTGGGGAAAAGTAATAGCCAAGCCTACACTCCGTATGTTACCTGGGTCAAGAGCCGAGAAGATACCATAGGGATGCCATTTCCACCTGCTAAGCAGGAATGCTCTCCAGTGGTAGAAGAGCCTACTACCGTGCCTATTCAGCAGTACAATCAGGTGTTAGCTGAGAGAGAAGAGTTGAGAAAAGCCAATGAAGAATTAGAGAAGGAGTTGGTACAGATTAGAAGCGAGAGAAACGAAGTTGTCCGTTCCTTCAAGAGGCAGACAGAGTTGGTGAACAGGTTGGGCACAGATTTGACTAAGCAGATGGATGATCGTGAGCGTTTGGGTCTGGACTTCAAATCCGTCAGCGATGTACTGGCTACCAAGAAGCAGCACTTGGATGAAGCATACCGGAGAATATCCAAGTTCAATCAACAGTAGGATGCCACTATAGCCAACAACAAAGAGAGGGAGGATAAACTGAAACAACAGATCTCCAAACTGAAGGCTCAGGTGAAGGCTAGTGAAGAAAGGTTCGATGAGGAAATTGCTCACCGATATGCCACCGAAGACAGGCTCAACAAAGCCCTTGCTAACCTGAAGAATCACAAGCAGGTGTTCGAGTCCAAGAAGTGGAGGTTAGAGGAGTGCTCTGGCCAGAGAGCGCGGGAAGATCCGGTCGAAGGTCTCCAGTGTACTATTAGGCAGAGAGAGTTGCTCGTCGAAGGGTTACTCACTTGTCCTGACCACCCGAAGACAAAAGAATTGCTAGAGAAGTTTCGTGCCCGCTGTCGCACTTGATTATCTTTGTAACCTCTTGCATTTTCTGCTTTCTGCTGTAGGCTGACCATCACCAGGCTTGTTGGTTGAGGTCATGCTAACATTGACTTTGTATTACTGCCTTGTTGGCCCATATATATATGAGATGTTATTTCAGTGACTAGATCCGGACTTCTTGCTATCGGCACTGACACTATGGCACTCGAACCGGGGAAAAAATCTCCCTAACACACAGACACATGTTTGCATTTGCATAAATCATTTGCATAGTAGGTGCCTCGTACTGTGTTTCCTAACTCTCTGTTGATGCAGGTTATCTCAGGATCCGATCGGGAAGATTACATAAGTCCCCATAAGGCTATGGAACAGGTACGAGCAGAGCTGAGTGAGGTCCGAGGCCAAATGAGGCGGGTTATGGGGAACATGCAAGAGTTGTGTCTGGAGCATGAGGCTCTCAAAGATGAAAACAATCAGCTGAAGACCTAGGTGGGCTTAATCATGGAGGTGTTAAAGGATGTGCTCAGGAAAGAAGATGATCAGCTACTTGAAACCGCAGTAAAGATGCTTAATCCACTCGGGTCTGTGGAACCGGTGCATGCGCAACCTGTGCCCAGGGTTGATAAGCCTCCGATGTCTAATAGGCGACAAAGAGCCTTGAATTTTTCTCTTCAACGTGGCGCTTCTAAGGATAATCATATGACTAAGAGGGAGAACGCCCAGAAGGTAATGTCAGCTGAAAGAACTTTCGATCCGATCCCCATGACTTATGCTCAGTTGCTGCCAGTCTTACTTCAGCTTCGGTTGGTCGAATTACGGAAATTACATCCACTAACTGTGACCCTACCACGCGGCTATAATGCAAACGCCCATTTTGATTTCCATGAGGGGGCACCCGGACACTACATTGAGAACTGCAAAGCTTTTAAGCACGCAGTTTAGGACTTGATCGACTCAAAGGCTATTAAGTTCGCGTCGGGCGACACAAGTCTAACAGAGGGTCTCATTCCATGCATTACAGAAAATGTGGACACTCCTGCTTTTGTCCCCAAAACTGCATCGCACCCAAAGGAGACCTTGAAATTTATGACTTCTAAATCTCCCTGCCCGCTACTCTTGCCAATTTTGGGGCTAAACCTGAGGATGAGCGCCTCAGAGCAAAAGGAGTCCTTGGTATCTCAGGCCCAATTTCCAGATGTCTTGACCGTTCAAAGTCAACAACCCCTAGGGGCCGCGCATCAGACATCATCTCCCTCCCAGAAGCAACGGTCGTGTCACCATCAGCATAGACAACACGCCAAACCAAGACCAAAGAAGCCCGAAAGGCAATTCACTCAGCTACCGGTGTCGTACAGACAGCTATTGCCATATTTGACCAAAAGTGGGCTGATAGTGCCGAAAGAGACTGATCCAATGATCCCGCCTTACCCTCCAGGTTTTGATGCCAACGCTCACTGTGAGTACCATGTTGGGGCACAGGGG
Source organism: Lathyrus sativus (assembly GCA_963859935.3). Taxonomy (NCBI): domain Eukaryota; kingdom Viridiplantae; phylum Streptophyta; class Magnoliopsida; order Fabales; family Fabaceae; genus Lathyrus; species Lathyrus sativus. The sequence goes on from OZ012737.1 coordinate 356,250,454, forward strand.
CATTCAACAGATGACTGTAAGGTGCTGTGAAGCCAAATTCAGACTTTGTTGGACTCTAACAGGATATCTATCACGCCTCAGGGTGTCGACCTTCCTTCATCTAGCCAAGTGGGTGTATCAGTTCAGGTTATGAGAGAGTTCACTGAAAGAAGATGTTCAGAGGAGTATCAGGATGACTTCAACGATCAGCCCTGAAGATGGCTGGCGCAGTAGCAAGTCGAGTTCGAGAAGCCTGGTTCCCAGCAGTCGGCAATCTGCATTTTATCATGCCATTTCTTTACATTTGTAGTTTCTTTCTCGTTAGAATGCAAATTTTCGCTTGTAAAACTTGTTGTTTTGTCAATCGATATTGATAATGAAATAAATATGCATGTTTTGAATTAATCCATTCGTGTTCACTCTATTGCTTTCATTTATTTCTAACGCTTGTTTAAGTGGAATCTGGGGAGGATGACGAAAATCGAAAGACGCAGAGCTTCCGATTGTATGCTTTTGAATAAAACCTGTTGATGATATACAGGCATTGTTTCAAATCCCTAAACACCGGAGATATAAGGAAGATAATCCCTTGTCAACCCCTTTGAGCCTAGTAGTAGGAGTTCTTTCTGAAGACGAAAAACCCTCAATCTTAACCTGGGGCAGGGTAGGTGTTAGCTAATTTGACCGAGCGTCCAAATTGCAAAAAAGGGAGTATCCGTTCGAGGATCAATCACACCTCTAGAGGTCGTGCCTAAAAAACCACAATGGTTAAACGTCAAGAGTGAGACAGTCACATTTATTCCCTAAAGAGTCAGACAACCAGTGTCACACGGCTTGTTCGAAAAGGGAAAAAAGAAAGAAAAACCCGCTAAGCCGAATCCTAAAAACAAGTGACTTAGGCAAAAATGAGGGTATCCCGCTGGACTTTAAAATCGAAAATTCAGAGGAATTAATCCAGGCAAAAGTTAGGGAAAAACGAGAAGAACCGAAAAGCAAAAGGATTGCAAAAGAAAAAAACCTCGGAAACGCAAGTCGTGTGACTCCAGGTCCCGAAAGACGAAAAGTGAATGACTGTCACTCTGAAGAATGTGTGATGTCCTGAACTGTCACTACTCCTATACAACTTTTGAAAGGTGAACGCTAAGGTCGAATTAGCCGAACGCAGGATCGGAGAACATCACGAAGAATGGGTGGGTTAAATTAAACTTTAAGCCTTTGTCCTTTCTTTCTTAAACCGTGAACCTGACCACGTTACAGCCTGAAAAAGTCCTAATTGAAGCAGGTTTATTTCGAGAGCATACTTCGGTAAAGACCGCATCGAAACTGACTCCTAAGAAACGGATTCCTCTTGCAACGTTATATTAATTTTGGCATTTTGATAATTGATTTGTTCATTATATGTCATAAATTTTTTTTCCAGTGAACAGGATTGGATTGCGAAAACTGTCATATGCATTGCATTTAATGTATCTTTTGTGCAGAGCAATTTGTTTCACTCGCGAGTAAGCGCTTGACCGCAGGAAAGTTTCCACAGTGGAAAGTTTGATCAGGATAGAATGCAAAGTGCCAATTACTCTGTGAGCCGAGGCAAGCCGTATCAAATGATCCCCAGTAAAGTCAGTTGATTTGGGGCAATCAGGTCGAGATTCGGTAAATCTCTCGTAGTCAGAGGCACTACTACGAATCAGCCAGTCAAGGGCAAAGTCATTGCAAGACTGGGGCAGGCCACCCTGAGAGCACAAAGGCTATTGTTGATCAGAAGGCGACCAATCTGAAACACCGCTTCGAGGTTCGAAATGCGAAAGTAATTCATATCTAACCATCAGAGTACGGAGATTGCGATACCCTTTTAGGGGAAGATTTTATGGAGATCCCATGGGCAGGGGGCAAAAGCGGAAGCGAAGGAAATGTTCCTCTCTATTTCATCAGAGTTTATGAGAAGTTGTCCCAGGTTCAGGGGCAAGCCATCTCGAAGTCGGTTTGTGGCAAGTTTTCCTTTTTAAGTTGAAATATTTGGACTGGGGCATTGTCGTTACCTTTGCAGCAGATATCCAAGGGAGGGTATTCCCCAGCCAGAGCAGGCTTTATGCGAAACATTTTCCCCCCAGTAGATGGAGTTTTCTTTTCCTCCCCGACAGATGGAAGTTGAAGCTTTTATCCCCAGAAGAGTTGGGATTGAATCCGCACAGGATCAGATTATCCTCAGCAATTCAAGATTGACTTATTCGGTAGGATAAAGTCGTCCCTAGTGGGTCAAGATTGATGTACCCAGCGGGGCGTGCATTCCCAGTGGTTGGTTATGAATATATTCACTTCTGGAGAGTTCCCGCGGAGTACAACCAGAGTACACAAATCGATTCCCAACTGAGTATCCCCAGCGGAGTTGGTTTCACCTTTCCAGCATTTATTTTGTTGGAATATGTGTGTGATACCCGGTTATCCCCGGCGGATTTGGCTTTGTCTTCAGCATTTATTTTGCTGGAGCACCTCGTTGCATTTGCATATATCATCATATTTGCATCTACTCAAATGCGTAGCATTTCCATGCTCTATGGAGCATTACACCATTGTCAAACATATGCATTTTGAAACATAAGCCATGTTGGTTACCTCTTTGTTTTTAGGTGTTTTTCCCTGCAGATAATTGAGATTATTGTTCAGGAAGGTGTCTAGATATTCAGATTTGTGGCGCAAGATACGCGATGATAGTGTTCGCCCTGTCATATGCTCCCCTAGCAGAGTTACTTGGTTAAGTTTCTCTTCTCCCCCCAGTGGAGTTCTTCTCCAGTTGCTGTTACGTCAGCATTAAAAGATGTCATGGTTTAAACTTTCGGAGTTGTTACTCGTGATCTCCCCAGTAGAGTTTTTCCCCATCAGAGTTGCTTGGTTAAGTTTCTCTTATTCCCCAGCAAAGTATTCTTCAGACTGCCGAACAACAGTTTTGAAAATCTTGAAGTTGTTACCTGTTGTCGAAATGGGTGTTTGACGACCGTCGTTAGAATTTCCCCGCAGAAGTTGTTTGTTCAAGTCTTCGGGTTCGCACTTTAATTTAGTGCTTTTCCCACTTCTTAGGAATTGGAAGGTTGACGTGATGGTTCAACAGTCGACGTGATGGTTCGACAGGCGCTTTTATTTAGCGCATGCTCGTTTCCTTGTAAACGGAAGGTTGACATGATGGTTCAACAGTCGACGTGATGGTTCGACAGGCGCTTTTATTTAGCGCATGTTCGTTTCCTTGTAAACGAAAGGTTGACGTGATGATTCAACGGTCGACGTGATGGTTCGACAATACTCGCTTTTATTTAGCGTATGCCCGTTTCTTAGGAAAAGGAAGGTCAGTGATATTGACAGTACTCGCTTTTATTAGCGTATGCCCGTTTCTTAGGAAAAGGAAGGTCAGTGATATTGATAGTCCTCGCTTTTATTTAGCGTATGCCCGTTTCCGAGGAAATGGAAGGTCAGTGATATTGACAGGACTTGCTTTTATTTAGCGTATGCCCATTTCTTAGGAAATGGAAGGTCAATGATATTGACGATACTCGCTTTTATTAGCATATGCCCGTTTCTTAGGAAAAGGAAGGTCAGAGATATTGACGATACTCGCTTTTATTTAGTGTATGCCCGTTTCTTAGGAAAAGGAAGGTCAGTGATATGGACGATACTCGCTTTTATTTAGCGTATGCCCGTTTCCGAGGAAATGGAAGGCCAGTGATATTGACAGTACTCGCTTTTATTTAGCGTATGCCCATTTCTTAGGAAATGGAAGGTCAGTGATATTTACGATACTCGCTTTTATTTAGCGTATGCCCGTTTCTTAGGAAAAGGAAGGTCAGTGATATGGACGATACTCGCTTTTATTTAGCGTATGCCCATTTCAGAGGAAATGGAAGGTCAATGATATTGACAGTACTCGCTTTTATTTAGCGTATGCCCATTTCTTAGGAAATGGAAGGTCAACGATATTGACGATACTCGCTTTTATTTAGCGTATGCCCGTTTCTTAGGAAAAGGAAGGTCAGTGATATTGACAGTACTCGCTTTTATTAGCGTATGCCTGTTTCTTAGGAAAAGGAAGGTCAGTGATATTGACAGTACTCGCTTTTATTAGCGTATGCCCGTTTCTTAGGAAAAGGAAGGTCAGAGATATTGACGATACTCGCTTTTATTTAGCGTATGCCCGTTTCTTAGGAAAAAGAAGGTCAGTGATATTGGCAATTTCTCGCTTTATCCAGCATTTGCCCATTTCTGAGGAAATGGAAGGTCAGTGATATTGACAGTACTCGCTTTTATTAGCGGATGCCCGTTTCTTAGGAAAAGGAAGGTCAGTGATATTGACAATTTCTCGCTTTATCCAGCGTTTGCCCATTTCTGAGGAAATGGAAGGTCAGTGATATTGACAGTACTCGCTTTTATTTAGCGTATGCCCGTTTCTGCGGAAATGGAGGATCAAGGATATTGATGTCATGCTTTACGTAGTGCTTGCTCGTTTCTTCGGAGGTGGAAACTCAAGGATAATATTTCGATATTGTCCTGTGGCTCGGTGCCCGCTTACGGTAGCGTATATTTGGAGATTGTATGTTGATTCAACACCTGTGGCGTCACACAGGTGGTTAATAGTGAAACCAGTTTCTTTATCGGATGGTTGATCAGTTGTTGCCGTGACAACCAGATTCAATCGTCTGGATATGTTGTCCCCAAGCAGTTTGTGCAGATTATTTCTTCGGTTAGCAAATTTTCGGGTTCTCTAGTATTCAACCGTCTTATACCTCGATTGCCTGAAAGCCGTTCACTTTCCACCCAGTCGGGTCCAAGCCGCTTGAATAGGGGCAGCTGTTGCACCCCAAAATTTGCCTAACCTTTTCTTACTTGGTTTATGTTTCATAGCATTAGCATATCATCATCATAACATTTACATATCATAGCATTGTTCACCTGTGCAGGGGATCAGGGGGTGTACATGTCAAGAAGAGCCAAGCCAGAGGTTCTATTCAAGCTTAAGAAGTTATCAGGATCATCAGTCAGTGGGTTAAGTTCTTGAGAAGTTTGAGTGTTTGTATGGGGCTTATCTTCTAGCCTAAGGAGTCATTTGAAGAGTATCAGAGGTTGTGAAGCCTTGGAGGTGGATGTGATATATGGATAGAGCTCATGGAGTTCCTAGAGGATCAAGACAGAGCTCAGTCAAATGTTTGTAGTAATTACAAGAGCCACAGTGGAAGTTGGTGTCACTATGGTTCATCTGGTTAATCCTAGGTCAAAATGAGCGATTGAAGAAGATCAAAGCCTACTTCTAGGTCATTTAGATCATGAGATGATAGGATGAGTCATATGATAGAGTTTTTCATGATCAAGTTGAGAAGAATCAAGAGTGGTTGGAGTTGCTAAGTCAGGGTTCCTAGGGTAAAATCCCATGTTTAGTGCCAAACTTCCAAGCCATGTAAGTCAAAATTCACGTTTCATATCCATTTTTGGCCAACATGAATCTTGTATATCATGCTCTTAGATTTAATTTGAGTACTAGAAGTCCTCCATTGGATTTATAGAACTCAAGTTATGGTCCAGACAAGTTACATGTCCTCAGATGCCTCAGAAATTTGTCTGTGAAAAATCATCTGACTTCCAAGGAACTTTTGACCTAGGAGGGTATTTCTCATAAACTTTCGGCTAACATGAAAGTTGTTCCTCATGATCTTAGCTTTCCAAATTGTATTAGAAGTCTTCCATCTGATTTGTAGAACTCAAGTTATGAGGTTTACAAGTTAGGGGTATTTTGGGAAAGTGAGATTATAGGCCATTTTCAATCATAGGTCAAAATCTCCAACTTGCACATGTCAAATGGATTTTTGTTCAACATGGAACTTGTTCAAAATACAGTTTTTAGGTCAACCAAGATCTCATGGTGAATTGGTTTGGCTCATATCAAAGATTGGCTTGAAGTGGCTTTAAAAAGAAGAGAAATTAAAGGCCTTATTTGGTGGGAAATTCAAATAAATTGTTATGTGCTCAAACAAAGGCAAATGACCACTCATTTTGATCAGAAATGATATTTTGAGAAGATTGGCATTATTATATTTTTCAAGTGACTCATAATTCGTGGTGTTTCGACATGTTTCTTCACTAATAAGCAACATCACAAGAAATTATACATAAGGCCAAAGTCAAGGCTCTAGCCAAGCTGAATTCACTCAAGGTGTTTTGTGTATGATGCTAGAAGCTTCCCAAGCAAGCTTTTGAGCAAAGTTTGAGCTTGCCATAATCAAATTTTTGGAGAAAAATTTTGGAGTTGGATTTTTGGATTGGGCTTGGATTGGGCCTCTAGAAGGTTCTAATGTGTTCTATAAATGTTCAAAAACGAAACTGGATAGAGGTTGGTGACTCATTGGAGCTGAAGAGAGAGAGAGAGAGAGAAAAGCCATTGGAGCAAGTTGAAGAAAAAGCTTGAAATTGGATTTTTGGTTTTGGAGATTCAGAAGATTACAGCAAGAATTGGTGATCAAGAAACGTCCATCATCAATCATTGAAGCTTTCTGCACTTGTTGGAGAAGAATTGAGGTCTGAAACCACCACAATCGGAGCTTAAAGCCAGGTTTTTATTTTTTGAATTTTCTCTCCATTCATGCGTTTTTAGTGGATTAGATTCATGTGGTTAGGTTACCATTAAGGTATAGATGATTTCTGGACAGAAAAATTGAGGTTTAGTGGCAAAATAGGAATTGATCCATTTTCGGTTGAGATTTGGATTTCTTTATTCTTGATGTTTTAGCATGATTCATTATTATATTTAAAATCCTCGTGAAATTTCACACAACTTTGGTTCAAGAATCGAGTGGAATGGTTGAGTATTAAGAGAGTTATGGTTGTTGGAAGTTTGTCGGTAAAAAGCTTCGTTCGCCCGGCCATGGTACTTCGCGCGGGCACTGTTCATGTGCAGAAATTTTGAATTGGAGAAGAAGAGCACAAGCCGTCCGATCGAGTTAGAAACAAGGACCGGGTAACACATCCGAAGGCTGAGATCGCGCCACATGTCCGTCCGTTTCAATGCACAGTCGTTTTGGATTAGTGAATTTCGCTACTTTCGCCTAAGGCGCGTGGGTTCGATTCCCTGGCATTGCTTCTTTTTAATTTTAGTGAAACTGAAGGGAATTGATTTGTTGTCTTGGGCCTAGCATGCTTACGCTATCACCACCCCCCTCTATTAGGCCCATCCTGGAATACACTTGGAATACTTGCCAAACGTACCCCCTGGGCATGTTTCATTGAGAATTTATTTTGCTGAATTAATAAATCAAACGGGCCCAGCGCTCAGGCGCTTTTTTACACCCCCATGCATGGGCCCAGGCGCGTTAATGCTGGATTTTCTTGCTGTTTGAACCCCTCCCCTGTTCTTGCTTAATTCCTTATTTCTTTAATTTTTTTTGTTTTAATTACTTGTGAGAATTAATTCATGAAAAAATAGTGAATATCATAAGTAAATTCTAGAAAAATTTGTAGATATAAAATGAGATGTTTAGGATTTTATCATGATTTATATTTTAATTTTCCAGCATTTTCCATTTTATTGCATATTTGTTAGTGTAATATGTTTTTAATGGTGGAATAATTGTGTGCTGATTTTGTCCATTTTATTTCTCACTCATATTTCTGAGTTTGAGCTTGAGATTTTATAGGCTGGTTATATACATGATGTTGGTATTGTGTGATTTTTGTTATGATTTTTAAATCATTTTAAATAGGATTTTAGTGTAGTTGTTTAGGAGTGTTCTTTAGTGGATCTCTTTAGTGATACCCTTCAACTTAGGATTTTATTTGAGGATTAGAAATTGAATTAGGTCCTGATTTTTGAACTGTAGATCATTAACAAATGCATGTTCCCATAGAAAAATAATTTGATTTTTAGGATGTGTTTTGGTATTTTAGTTAGAATATTCAAATTGATTGTTCATTTGGTGTTTCAACTTTGGTGATTGTTTGGAATGGACTCAAAGTGGGTTTTTCTTGCATGGTGGGCTTCTGGTTCTTATTGGAGGATATCATGGACATGATGAAGCTCTTGTGGAGTGGCTGGTGGAGCTTGGATTGGAGCTTTTCTTTCCTTTTTGTTAGTTTTTTGTAGCTTATAAGATTAGAGATTTTAGGAGAGAGCTTTAGAAGTAGTTTTTCCTTCAAATAAACATGGTTGGTTTCATTCACCTTCCATTCTCATCCTATGATTCAAAGTCCTCATGTTAAAGTCTCATCACTCCTTTGGAGGGATGTGTGACATTTTTACAATGAGTAGAACTTTTGAGGATGCCTTTCTCTGGTGACTGGTTGAGTGTCAGATGGGATTCCTTTGGTTTCCTGTCTGCTTCCCATCATCAAACACTCATATTGTTGATTCTATTCTTTCTTGGTGGAGTGCATTGTTAAAGCTTGAAGATGGAGTATCCCTTTCCTTCTCTTGAAGATGGTGTACTTGAAGAGCAGTTACAAACTTTGGATTGGATTGCTGTCAGAAGATTGCTCTGTTGTGGAGATTGCTGGCTTGTTTTCCCTGTTTATCTGTTTTCTTCTTGTTCAACTGTATTGATATGATTTGCTTGGAGTGTTTCATTAGATTTAGGCTTCATATAGAGGATCATAGGCCTAAGAGCATCTTAAGGGTTGAGCTTCTCCCCTTGCTTGTATTGCATTAGAGGTTGAGTTTCTCCCTCTGCTTGTATTTTTACTGTGTGGCTTTGCTTGCTGGTATTTGGTAGAGCTCAGCTCCCTTGCCTGTGTGGTGTGTGGCCTTTGTGCCTTGTTTGTTTAGAAGTTGAGCTCGGCTCCTTATGTTTGTGTGATGCATAGCATGCATTTTATTTACAGCAATTTGTTTACAGTAATCTTTCTTGTACAGTTTTTCTGTTTACTGTTGTTTCCATTGCCATGTTCCCCTAGGAACTCTGACTTCTCTTATTCAAGAGAAGTTATGACAGACATTAGGATTCTAAACATGCATGATAACATTAGTTAGTTTCCCTTTTAACCACAACCGTAGGACGAATATTGCATGATAACTATAGGATCGAGTCAGTTTCCCTGTAGAGAGACTGTTTCTCTTCTCATCTTCAAATACAGTTAAAACACTTAATAAAGGTTAACACGTGTTGTGCGTTACGAGCCTTATGCTACTTGAGAAAGAGTTGTGGGAGGGTTTCCCTCACATAACTCGAGTGTTTAGTGTGGTACCCTTTGGGTGACATGCGACGCATTCACTCTCAAGTCCAAGTCTTTAGTGCAACACGAGTTACAAACAGAACTCAATTCACTTCTTCCGTAAAAGACTTAAAAAAACAAACGTCAAATCCTTTTTTTTCCTCTTGGACCCTTAATCAGGAAAACCCTTTTCTTAAAGGAGAGTTCTGTTGACTTTCAGTTCCACCGCAAACGGTAATGTCTAAGTCTCCAAAGGTCGAGCTGCAAACACCAACTGCTGGAACTGATTGTTAACTTTACTTGGATAAAAGGTGTTGAACAAACCTGTGTTCTCCGTAGCCCGAACTACATTTGCTCTGATCTTTCACGCCGTGTGAAAGTATGTAGGCACGAGATGCGATATCTCGGCGAGCAACCTTCCAACCTTTTACCCGTAGTTAGGCGAACTACGTTGGCTCTGATTTCTCGTTCCAGACGGGAATACGTAGGCATAAAGTGCGATACTTTGCCGAGTCATTTTCTTTTCTTTTTAGACCAGACCTTTAGCGTAGATAGATTTAACCAACCCGTCAGATAAACATAACAAGCATGGATCCCATCGAGTACGATGGACGTGAGGGGTGCTAATACCTTCCCCTTGCGTAACCGACTCCCGTATTCAGACAATGGTTGCGATGACCTTGTCTTATACCATTTCGCCAGGTTTTTCCGATCGTTTCCTTTCCCGTTCTGAGGGATAAATAACGAAAGGTGGCGACTCTTCTGTTTTGCCGGCACCTTATTTTCACAGTAGCGACAAGGTGCTAGCATCCTAAGTTTCTGTAGTACTCTATAGGAACCTCTTGTTTTATGTTTGTTTAATTGCTAAGGTTTATCTGCTTAAGGATTAAAAGACCTAGGGGTTTGTGTCTAAGTATACTCGATAAGATATCACATCTTATGCCTACATATCCTGATGGGAGTGGAATCAGAGTATCTGTAGTTCCCCTAAAGGGTTTGAGGAGTTCTTTGACTGTGGTCAAAGTTCCTACGGGTTTAGGGTAGTTGATTGATTGATTTTAGGAGAAAATATGAGTTTTCATTTTAAGAGAGATTTAACCGCCACAAGTGTAAGGATTGTATTATTGTGGGGTGGAGATTCTATCTCGCTTAAGATGACTAACATCTTATTCTCTAATGTTTGAATATTGTTTGATTTGAATTGTTTTCCTATGTTGTAAAAATAAAAAGGCAGAGGTCCTTCCTATGGGTAGGATCTATCCTAAAAGATCGACTTGAATGGGATCAAGGATCATGGGGGAGGATGATGCAAATGATGTACATACGCGCAAGTTTTACGTTACGTGCAAGTTCTTCCTTTGGACGTAATGCAATGCGATAAAGTAAATGCAGTAAATGTAAATTGCGAATAAAGTAGAAAGCGGATAAATAAAGCATACACACGCATGAAAGCGCTAAGTGCAAATGAGTGAGTGTGCGAATTATGAATAATGTGAATAATGTGAACGAATCGATGCTAGGAGGCAGAGGCGTGTGCGATTGAATTAAGAACGATTGACTTGATTAATTAATTTATTTTAGGAAGAGATTAGTTTTAATCTTAAGGTGACATTGATTCGAGAAAGGTTGGATTGATTTTAAATGAAGTTATTTTAGAGAAATTATTTTAAAGGGGAATTAGTTTTTATAACAAAAAAGGTTTATTAAAAAATATAGGTAGTTTTTGATTATTATTAATGATTATAAATTATTTATTTTTATAAATTACGAAATAGGTCTTTATATTATAAAATAAACTTAGTTATTATTCTATTTTTTCTTTGGAAATCTTATTAAATAAATAGAGTTATATTATAAAAAGGGTTTTATTGAATTAAATAGGTTTTGGTCATTTAAATGAAAGGGTGACATAATTACTTATTTTATATGAAAAAGAGATTTTTTTTTATAATAACATGGTATAAAAAAAGGTGGTGATGAATGTAACCCGGTGAACTGACTTTAAACAATGTTGCGGATAGCAAGAGTCGCCACCGACTTTTATTTTATCCATAAGGAAAGGTTATAAAAGAACAGGAAAGACCTTAGAGAATATTTTGGGTCCGGGGGGTAGGTTATGAAAAGGGAAGGTATTAGCATCCTTTTCATCCATGGTTATCCATGGGCTCTTAGGTACTTAAGCTCACTTTTGAATTGTTTTGAAATTGTAGTGTGTGAATAGAAAATTTTCAGAATAGTTAATAAATAATCCATGTAAGGATGTGTTAAGAACTTGTTTGAAAACTTGTTGAAAATTTGTTTAAGTGCGAAACAATTTTGAAGTGAGCAAGCACCTAGGAGTAACCTACCCTAATGTTTAAAGGTCCTTCTTATTCTTCATTCTTTCCTTTAGTAAGACTATCCCTACTATAATGGAGTAGGTAGTCCTTACTTTGGATGTTAAGGGGTATGTGAGGGACAATTTGACTTTGAAGGCCATTGTGGGATGTAATAAGCACATATAAGGGACCATCATCATTTTTCGAAAGGGACTTGATTCGTAAAGGCAACCATAAGGGACTTTGATGATTTTTTTTATTTGAGGGACTTGCTTTATACACCCCACTTAACCATTATTCGTAGGCAACTTGAGGGATATCCTTAGGAAGTGAGACGGCGATTAAAATCGACTTACGTGTGTGACGTGTTTATTTTAATTATCTTTATTTAAAAGTGATCTAAATTTATTTTAATATTACATACATGTTGTTACACTCCCTAATTACTAACCATAATAATAATTAAATAATTAAACAACTTTACATCCAAGAAACAATTACAAAATAATAAGCAAAATAATTAAATAGCAAAGATAAATAAAATATAAATAAGCAATAATAAATAATAAAGGGGGGTTAATTCTAAGTTTACTCGGCAAGACATCGCATCTTGTGCCTACGTATCCTTACGGGAGTGGAATCAGAGTAATCGTAGTTCCCCTCAATAGGGAGGTTAGAAACTTCTTGACTGTGGTCAAGGTCTCAAGGGGAATAAACGCATCTTAAGGACACGCTTACGTGGAGTGTAGAAACTCCAAATCTCTACGTTGAAATGTTAAGTTGTAATTAGGGTTAAATTAGGGATTCCACGGCGGGAAACCCTAAAATGAGCGCGGCGGCTCTTTGACCTAATGCTAAGGGTAAAATTGTAATTTTGCCTGCGGCGAGGCATTTGTGAAAATTAGGGTTTGTAGTTTGTAGTTTTGAGGATTTGAAATTGAATGTGTGAAGTTTTACGGACTATTGGCGCGGCGGCCAAACAGTTAGACCTAACCTTCGGATGTGTGCAATGTGACAGAAATAATAGTAAACGCGTGAGATAATTGAATCATGCAAACAGAGAGATAATGTCATAATTTAAACCATGCAAGCAGAAATTTAAAGGCAGAATTTAAAGAGCGATTGTTAAGTTCGCGAGGTTACATGAGAGGAGCAGATACAATATGATAATGAAATTTGAATTGAACAATAATAAAATAAATAACGGTTCTAGTTATTATAAAAAAAAAAGATTTTAGTTATTATTTTAAATTTATCTAAAAAAATGTTTTTCTTAAAAATAATAGGTTTTCATATTAATTTGGAAAAGATGTTAATGTTATTTATTTTAAAAAACAGGTTTTTATATTATAACAAGTTTTTAATAAATTAATGATAACAATAATAATAATAATGGTAATAATAATGATAATAATGATAATAATAATAAATAATGATAATAATAATAATAATAATAATAATAATAATAATAATAATAATAATAATAATAATAATAATAATAAAGCAATAATGAATTTTAAATGTGCCAAATAACCCAACAATGTTGCTAACGCAGAAATGCGCTCATCGCAACCAGATCTAAATCGGACGAAACAAAATTTATCGCAAAGAAAAAGAAATTAAGCGAAAAATAGTATTATTGCTCACACAAAAATGCGATCATCGCAACCAGATCGAACTAACACAAATGTCACGCGTCATGCACACAAATGTGCAAACATCGTATCGACATAATTCGATCAAAAATCTTATATATATAAACTCTAACAATTTAAAAATTATATATATATAAACGTAACAGTAATAGATAAAGAAAAAGAAATAACGGTAATAGATGAAGAAAAAGAAATAACGGTAAAAGATGAAGAAAAAGAAACAACAGTAATAGATGAAGGAAAAGAAATAACGGTAAACGATGAAGAAAAAGAAACAATAGTAATGGATGAAGAAGAAAACTAAATAACGGCAAACGGCACTCACTCCTCTTAGGTTTTTTTCATTCTCTCTTTTTTTTCCAACAAGGCAACACATGTATATATAGGGAACAAATTAGGGTTAACACCAAATTGTCAATAATGTCCCTAAAGCCCATTTTAAAGCCCAAACTAAATAATTAGTTAAGAAAAAATAAAATTTAAATAATTTAAAATAATTAAAATAAACTTAAAATAAAAACTAATAATCCTATTGATTCCTAAAATAAAAAATATTATAAAAAGAACAAAATTTTTTCAATATTTTTTTATTTTATGATTTTTTGGATATTTTTATGAATAATTTAGAAAAAAGTGAAAAAAAATAATATTTTAAAAAATGATTTAATTAAAATACGAAAATAATAATTAAATAATAATAAAAAAACTATTTTTGTTATTTTTTTAATGAAAGATAGAAAAATTTAGAGTAAAAATAATAAAAAACAAAAAAAATGACAAAGGTGAGATTCGAACTCTCAACCTCTCACACTCATAACTCCTTACACATGTCCTCCTGCCAATTGTGCCATTTTTACTTTTTAGAAAAAAAATGCATGCCATATGATATTTACCTGCAAAAAGTCAGACGACTACACAAATTTGTTAGTAATTGATTAAATGCAATGAAATGCGACGACAAATCTTAGGGCAAAATTTGGGGTATTACAGTTATTATGATAATATCTCTCACCCAACCTCTCTTTGATGTTGGCAAAAAAAAAATCATGAAGTTTGACTTTGGTTTGACCACAGTTGACCTCAGTTTGACCTTTTAACTGCATTGACTGCTTTTGACTTATCTGATCATCTGACTGAGCAAACTTTTGAGAAAAGTCTTGAAACTTGACATGAGGGTTCTTATACACATATAAGATGTTATGAAGCTCACTTGAAGTCTTGGAAGTCCATTTAGCCTGATTAAAGTCAAAACCCTAGTTTTGGATGCACTGCTTAGGAGGTGCATTGTCTGAGGGAATTGTCAACTCTTCTGACCAATTGTGAATTTTGTGAACCTTTTGAACCTTCTTGGAACACAAAGTCTTGTATTGTGAGGGCAAATTTTGGGGTGCAACAGCTGCCCCTGTTCAATTTTCTGAAACCTGAGGGGTTAGATTGGTATATTTGCCAGTCGTAACCTGGAAGGTTGAAGGGGATTGAACACAAAAGCCCAAAAATTTGCACTCACCAGTGCATGGAGTGATATTGATGGTTGGTTGAACATGATTGAGTGGGCTTAAAGATGCCACTAGGGGAAAGTTCTTCAGTAGCATAATGAGAACTGTCAGGAGTCTGGAGTAATACTGATGTAACAGCATGTCTTCATGAGGATAGAGCAATCAATAATGATAACCCTAAAGCAGTCTTGAAGTGATAAATCTGACCTCAGGAGGATAGAGCAATCAATAGCTCTAAAGCAGTCTTGAAGTAATAATGGCTTCAGGAGGATAGAGCAATCAATAGCTCTAAAGCAGTCTTGAAGTAATAGAATGGCTTCAGTAGGATAGAGCAATCAACAGCTCTAAAGCAGTCTTGAAATAATAATGTGATATGTCTTCAGGAGGATAGAGCAATCAATAGCTCTAAAGCAGTCTTGAAGTAATGATTTCAGGAGGATAGAGCAATGGATAGCTCTAAAGCAGTCTTGAAATAATAATGTAATTTCAGGAGGATAGAGCAATGGATAACTCTAAAGCAGTCTTGAAATAATAATGTAATTTTAGGAGGATAGAGCAATGGATAACTCTAAAGAAGTCTTGAAATAATTAGATGGCTTCAGAAGGATAGAGCAATGAATAGCTCTAAAGCAGTCTTGAAGTAATGATTTCAGGAGGATAGAGCAATGGATAGCTCTAAAGCAGTCTTGAAATAATAATGTAATTTCAGGAGGATAGAGCAATGGATAACTCTAAAGCAGTCTTGAAATAATTAGATGGCTTCAGGAGGATAGAGCAATGAATAGCTCTAAAGCAGTCTTGAAGTAGTAATATGACCTCATGAGGATAGAGCAATGAATAGCTCTAAAGCAGTCTTGAAGTAATAGGATGATTTCAGGAGGATAGAGCAATCAGTAACTCTAAAGCAATCTTGAAGTCATGAGAGGCTATCAGGAGGATAAAATAACCCTGAGGTTACAATAAAGCAGTCCCAAAGTAATAAGAAGCTCATCAGGAGGATAAAGTAACCCTGAGGTTACAATAAAGCAGTCCCAAAGATCATAAGCTTGTTTGTTGGATAATTAACCTGAAAACAAGGTAGCATTCTGTATAACAACATTAGTTTATGCTTTATGTATGCATGTATGACATGATGCACTTAGGTAATGTACTATAGACATATATGTTATGGTATGATGTAAATGATGTATGTATGCTATGACACTGCTGGAAGTGTCTGGATATCCTTGTATAACAACTGCTGGCCAAGGAAAATAAATCCCGATTCGTTGTTGAAGAATATATAACCCTCCGTCTGCTGGGGATAACAAGGTATAGATAACCTCCCGTTGTTGGGGATAACAAGGTATAGATAACCTCCCGTTGTTGGGGATAACAAGGTATAGATAACCTTCGTTTTCGTTTGATAGTAGGATAAGTATAACATCCCGTCTTCGTTCATCGTGCCCTTATTGGAAAGTAATTTCCCGTATATCCGTATGAGGATAAAAGAGATGGATATAAATTACAGGGGAGATTAGACTTTGTGAAAATGGATTAGTCCTACTGATGGTTTGTAACTGTCTTGTAAAGATGAACCGGCGAAGCTTCGTTGAAATCCTTCCCTCGTTCGTCCTTAGTAAATACTATTACTGCATTTTCATGCATTTCTGGTAAACATCAATCATATTAAAAGCATTTCTGGTAAACATCAATCATATTCAAAGGCATACATACATTCAAACACAACCAATGGACGTTTCGCTTATGTAAATAGGGTAAAAGTAAATCTGGATTCAAAAGATGGAGTTTATTTATATCAAAAGTGACCCATACACGGGTAAGTTTGTACAAGGAGACATAAACCCTAGTAAGAGAATTTGGTCATGAAGTTTTACAAAAAGAATCAGCTATGTGGGAAATAATCCTATTGAGTTTCAATTCTACTATTGCCACTCAAGTATCTCATCTTCTTGCTGTTGAGACGGAAACGATTGGATTGAGCTTTATCTGTTTGAGCTTGAGTAAGTAGTACAACTGGTTGCAGTTTCATGAGTGATCCAAACGAGACATAGTCATACGCTTTAATCCCTAACTTTTGCCTGGATTGCCCTTTCAGGTTTTCAATCCACCGGGATACCCTTTTTTGCCCAAGCCGCCTTTTCAGGTTTTCGACTTGCCGGGTGTACATCTTTTTATATATATATCCCTAATTTTTGCCCAAACCCTTTTGGTTTGCCGGGATGCCCTTATTTTTGCCTAGGCCTGTCAACCTAGCGGGTCTCTTTTTATGCGTAGTATTTTTTAACTATGTCTGCGTTTACAGGTTGTGGGAAGTCTTCACCATCCATTGTAGTCAGTATCATGGCACCTCCTGAGAACACTGTCTTGACTACAAATGGTCCCTCATATGTTGGAGTCCACTTGCCCCTTCAGTGTCAATCTCATTGCAGTATGCAGGCTTCTCAAATCTATCAATGGTAATCTTGAGAGCTTCATCATCCCAGCTTATCTCAAACATAGATGCCATGGTGGCCAATGCGTCTGCCAACTGATTCTCTCTTCGTGGAATATGTCCAAAAGTAATCTCTTTGAAATGTGGGATCAAAGACAACACATGTTCTCTGTAAGGAATGAGATTATCATGCTTTGTATCCCAATCTCCTTTAATCTGACTCACTACCAGAGCTGAATCTCCATACACCTCAAGGAACTGAATCTTCATATCAATAGCAACTTGCATACCCATGATACATGCCTCATACTCAGCCGTGTTATTGGTACAATAGAAACAAAGTCTGGCAGTAATCGGGGTATGACAACCTTCAGGGGAACTAATCACAACACCAACACCATTACCATGTGCATTGGAGGCACCATCAAAAACCATAGTCCATCGGGATCCTTGTTCAGGTCCGTCATATTGTCCAGGTTCTTTGGTAACAGACATAATGTCTTCATCAGGGAACTCAAAATTCATTGACTGGTAATCATCTACTGCTTGATGAGCCAAATGATCAGCAACAACACTCCCCTTAATGGCCTTCTGAGTGGTATACTGTATATCATATTCCGTCAAGATCATTTGCCATCTTGCAATTCTTCCGGAGAGAGCAGGTTTCTCAAATATGTACTTGATTGGATCCATCTTCGAAATCAACAAGGTAGTATGGGTCAACATATACTGTCTTAGTCGGCGAGCAGCCCATGCCAAAGCGCAGCAAGTTTTCTCGAGCAGTGAGTATCTTGTTTCACAGTCGGTAAACTTTTTGCTAAGGTAGTATATTGCCTTCTCTTTTCGACCAGACTCGTCATGTTGCCCCAATACACACCCCATTGAGTTGTCTAATACTGTTAAATACATAATCAAGGGTCTTCCATCAACTGGTGGCATTAAAATTGGAGGTTCTAGCAAATATCTCTTGATTTCATCAAAGGCAGTCTGGCACTCATCATTCCATTCCATCACCTGATCTTTCTTCAACAACTTGAAGATTGGCTCACAGATGGTAGTTAATTGGGAAATAAATCTTGCAATGTAGTTCAATCGTCCCAAGAAACCTCTAACCTCCTTCTCAGTACGGGGAGCTGGCATCTCTCGTATAGCTTTCACTTTTGCAGGATCCACTTCAATACCTTTTCCACTGACAATGAAACCCAGGAGCTTTCCAGATCTAACTCCAAAAGTACACTTGTTTGGATTTAATCTCAACCTGTATTTCTTCAACCTCTCAAACAACTTGTGCAGATGATCAAGATGTTGTTCTTCGTTCTGAGACCTGGCTATCATATCATCCACATATACCTCTATCTCATGATGAATCATATCATGAAACAAAGCCACCATGGCACGCTGATATGTTGCCCCTGCATTCTTCAAACCAAATGGCATTACCTTATAGCAAAAGGTGCCCCACTGTGTCACAAATGTAGTCTTCTCCATATCTTCAGGTGCCATCTTGATTTGATTGTAACCAGAGAAACCATCCATAAAAGAGAATACCTTATGCTGAGCAGTGTTGTCTACCAGGATATCAATATGAGGAAGTGGAAAGTCATCTTTAGGGCTAGCCTTGTTCAGATCTCTGTAGTCTACACACATACGTACCTTACCATCTTTCTTAGGAACTGGTACCACATTTGCAACCCACTGAGGATAAGAAGTTACGGCCAAGAACCCTGCATTGAACTGTTTCATTACCCCTGCTTTGATCTTTTCTGACATTTCAGGACGCATACGACGAACCTTCTGCTTCTTTGGACGACAATCTTCTTTCACTGGCAAACGGTGAACCACAATGTCTGTATCCAACCCTGGCATATCTTCATAAGACCAAGCAAAGATCTCCACATAGTCACGTAGCATCTGAATCAACCTGCTCTTGACACTGTCCTCTAAATCAGCCCCTATCTTGACCTCTTTTCTGTTTTTTTTCAGTTCCCAGATTCACAACTTCGACTGGCTCTTCATGTGGCTGTATAGCTTTCTCTTCTTGTTGTAACAACCTAGCAAGCTCTACAGGTATTTCACAATCATCCTCGTTTCCGTCTTCAGTTTGATAGATCGGATTCTCGAAATTGTAATTGGCAATAGTAGAACTGTTATCAACTGGATCCAGAGTGGATGAGGATCTGCATTTTAGTGACGTGGGTGTGTGTAAGAACACATAGCTGATAAAGCAAAAATAAAAGAAAAAAGAAAGACAAGGAACACAATATTTACGAAAACGAAACGTCCACTGATTTTATTGAATGCAGTATGCAAATGAAATGACAACCCGCAACAAGCACACCATTGTGCCCCAGGTAAGGCACATGGCTTGAAAGTTTTAATTATTCCAGAAATTACAAATTTAAAAACATAACACAGTAATAGTATTTACTCCTGACTAAAGGAGATAGGGATAACATCTTCAGCTTTCCAATTATTGAGTCCAGCACCCACAGTAGGAAAAATCCATGCCTCCAAGTTGTAGTCTTCATCTTGATCTCCCACAGCATTGATAACCCTTTGATTGGTGATACGAACAGCACGAGCACGACGAACAGCCTTCTGGGACTCTGCAGTGAAACCCAAACCAAACTTGTCAGACTTGTATGGAATATCAGGAAGCTGACCCCAAATAGTACAACCACCTTCTTCCACCACAGCTTTTGCATCATTGAGGGAGGCCATTGCCATTGTTGGAGGGTTTCTGATGACCACAGGAACCTTCTTCACAGCAGGAGGAGTCACACAATCCTTAACAGCCCAGGGAACCACTTCAAATGACTGACATGGAGTTTCAATGTATTCACCTTCTACTTCCAGATACTTGAAAGTGTTTACATGGCTGACAAAGTATTCTTCCTCTCCAAAGACAGTAACAACTTTTCCATTCACCGGATATCTCAACTTTTGATGTAATGTGGAGGTCACAGCACCTGCCCCATGGATCCAGGGACGACCAAGCAGACATGAGTACGAAGGACGAATATCCATCACATAGAATGTAGCAGTAAACACCTGAGAGCCAACCTTGATTGGAAGATCAATTTCCCCATGCACTACTCTTCTAGAACCATCAAAAGCCTTTACCACAATATTACTGGGCTTCAATACCGTATCTTCAGGACTCAGCTTGTTCAGGACTTCCTTAGGCAACACATTCAGAGAGGAACCATTGTCTATCAGCACATGAGACAGGGTAGTGCCCCTGCATTCAATTGAAATATGCAAGGCCCTGTTATGATCCCTCTTGGCAGGGGTCAAGTCAGCATCAGAAAATCCTAACCCGTTGTCATAGGTCAGGTGAGCAACACAATTCTCAAACTGGTCCACAGAAATTGCACTGGGTACATGAGCCATCTTTAGAAACTTGATCAATGACTTGGCATGAGCCTCAGAACATAATAACAGGGAGAGCATAGAAATCTTTGAGGGAGTATGCCTCAGCTGATCAACAATATCATAATCACTCTTGCGAATGATTTTCAATACTTCTTCCATCTGCTTAGAGAGGTCATCAGCAGCTGGCACATCAGTAGATACAGGCTCAATAACAGGACCCTTGCCCCGAGCATCAGTGGTGGAAGTAACAGCAGGAGTAACTGCACTCTTAGAAGCAACTGGAGGAGAGAAGACTCTTCCACTACGAGTGATCTTGCTAGATCCAGCAATATTATCAATGTCAACAGGCATATCAGGTAAAGGCTCCTGCTTGACACCATGGATGTAAACATCAGACCCATAGTGCCAAGGCACAGCTTTGTCAGATGTATAAGGAATAGGACCAGGAGTGGTAATGATCAGAGGAGCTACTCTGGCTTCAGCAACAACTTTCACAGGACCTTCAGCAATAATCTTGATTGGGCCCTGATGAGTGATTTTAATGGGACCCTTTGAAGTGATTCTTAGTGGTACTTTGTCAACCATGTCAACCTCTTCAATCTTCTTACCCTGAGTCAGATGATCCACCATACTTTCTACAGATGCTGGTCTTCTTTCAAACACTATAGTATATTTATCCATGAGACGTTGAATCCCATCTCTCAAAATGAAGCAACTATCCGGCTTATAGGTACAATATAGACAATCTTCATGACAACCTGGAAAGATCCCAGCTTGTACTAACCTCTTTT
Organism: Lathyrus sativus; assembly: GCA_963859935.3. NCBI lineage: Eukaryota > Viridiplantae > Streptophyta > Magnoliopsida > Fabales > Fabaceae > Lathyrus > Lathyrus sativus. The sequence continues at coordinate 356,271,676 of OZ012737.1, forward strand.
TGATAACAGACAATGGTGTGCTCAACTCCATAACTGAATAGACATGCAGATCTTCATCAATATCTTCATCAATGGCGTTGACAGTCTTCTCGTGATTTGGCATTGGAGCTGTAATCATATTTGGAGTACCTGGTGGATCAAACTCAATTTCTCCAGCATCAATCATATCCTGAATTTTGTTCTTCAAGACCCAGCAGTTATTAGTATCATGTCCTGGACAGTTTGAATGATATGCACATCGTGCATTGGGATTGTACTTGGGAGAAGTAACATTGGGATTCTGAGGAGCCTCCCTCAGGGTAATAAGTTCAGCCTTCAACAAGTGTTGCAATGCCTGAGCCATTGACATGTTGATCTTCGTGAACTGTCTTCTAGCCCTCTGTTGGTTGCCTTGAGGCTGCTCTGTTGTTGCAGGAGTTGGATTTGAAATATGAACTGCACTAACAGACTGATGCCTTCTGTTACGATCAGGCTGACCATACACAGCATTAGATTCTCTCTTCCCAGTGGGAGGCTTCTTTGCAGCACCTGACGAAGAAGTGCCCACTTGGATCTTACCACTCTTGATACCATTCTCTACTCGCTCTCCTGTCATGATCAACTCAGTGAAGCCAGATGATGAGCTTCCAATGAGATGACTGTAAAACGGACCATTCAGCGTACACATGAACATATCAACCAACTCCCTATCAGTCAAAGGAGGTTGAACTCTTCCAGCTAAGTCTCTCCACTTCTGAGCATACTCCTTAAAGCTTTCTTTGGCACCCATAGACATGCTTTGAAGCTGCATGCGAGTGGGGGCTAAGTCAGCATTGTATTGATACTGCTTGTAGAAAGCTTCAGCAAGGTCATTCCAATCTCTGATGTTGACACTCTCCAACTGATAATACCACTCTAGCTGAGCTCCAGATAAACTCTCTTGAAAGAAATGGATCCACAACTTTTTATCAGCAGTGTGGGGTTGCATTCTTCTGACATAAGACCTCAGATGCAATTTGGGACAAGAGACCCCGTCATAGACAACAAATGTAGGAACTTTGAACCCAATGGGTATGACCACCCCAGATATCAAGCTCAAATCCTCAAAATCCAGCCCAGATGATTTCTGTAATTCCATAGCATCCATTCTATCCACCAGCATCTTGAATTTGTCTTCGTTAGGCTCATGGTAGTAGTTAGCCTCAGAATCAGAGTCCCTCATAGTGTTGTGGAGACTGCCTCTCTCCTGCTCAGATTCTTCAGATTCATAGTCTTCAACATGTTCCTTGGTCTTGGCAGGACCTTTGAACCTTCTTCCCATGTTGAGCAACCCAGCAGACCTCCTAGCCTTCTTAGTCTTCTTGGCCAGCAGTGTCTTCAATTCATCCTGCCCCTTGGATAGGTTCAGGATCAGCTCTTGGAACTGTGCATTCTGTGCCTGGAGATCCTTAACTGATTGTTCAAGAGCCATTGCTGAAATAAACAGCGAGGAGATGAGAAACCTGTGCACAATTATAAACCTGTGATGCAATGATATGGGAATGCATATGCAATGTTTTCAAGGACCGCAGGATTTAAATTTGCTTAAACAAACAAGAAAGTAACTTTTTATTAGTAATAACTTGTTTTGCCTTTTAGGCTTACAAAAAATGAAAACGAAATAAGTACAAAAGATGGGGTTTTAAGTCTCCCATGGACGTTTCCTCTTTGTGTTGAGGTATGAGTTGAGGTTTCGTTCCTCATGAAGTAGCTTTGTTAGCTCTAGGATCCTTGCTTGGCTTGCTTTGTAATGAGCCTCGAAAGCATCCCTTTGCTCTTTCAGTTGGATCCATGATCTCTGCAAGTCTTCCATATCAGTAGGCATGTCTGGGTGAAGGATGGTATAAGTTGTGTCTCCTTCAGCAACAGGTTCCATGGTAACTGGTAGGATGGCAGGATATGGCATCATGAGTGTCTGAGCACGAAATCGTACCCATCTGAGATAAGCCTCCATAGGAATGGTGTACTTAGGCTCCAGTGTCTTGCTGTCAATCCTGTTTACCTTTCCCCAAGCTCGGATGAATCTCTGACGGTAACCCTGAAGATCGTTGTCATAATCAAACACAATGCCCTGAATCAACATGTCATGTGGACCATCGTTCCGGGCGTAACCAAACTGTCGTAAAGCTAGAGATGGGTTGTAGGTGATGCCTCCTCTTATGCCTAGAAGTGGCACATTAGGAAACTCCCCACAACGGTCAATGATGGTGACATTCTCCATAGATCTGGAGCACCAATGGATGTCTGAGTGAGAAAGTGACATGATCCTCTTGGACCATCTGCACCCTTGCTCATTCTTCATTACTGAGCGAGGAAGGTGAGAAATAAACCACCTAGAAAGTAAAGGTATGCAGCACATCAAAGTTCCTCTTGCCCTTGTAGTACGGGTGTGAAGAGAATGTAGGATGTCTCCAAGTAAGGTAGGCACTGGATTGTGACTCAGGAATATGTTGATGGCATGAACGTCTATGAACTGATCAGGATTGGGGAACAACACTAAGCCATAAATCAATAAGGCTAAGATCTCCTCAACAGCATCGTAGCTCATAGCCTTCAAGAACATTTGAGCTTTATCCACTAATACCTTGGCAAGAATACCTTTAACTCCACTTCTCGTCTCTAGAACAATGTCAGACTTCTTCAGATGTAGAGCTGCAGCAATAACTTCTGGTTTAAGCTCCTTCTCTAAGCCTGTGAATGGCTTCTGATCCAGAACAGGTATACCCAGAAGTTTAGAGAACTCCTCCATGGTTGGAACCAGCTGATAATCAGGAAATGTAAAGCAATGGTGCTTAGGGTCAAAGAACTGAAACAGCACACTCATCATGTCTTCACTGAACCCTGAAGTGACTAGATCCAATAGGTGACCATGTCTCTGGACGAACTGGGAATGATCAGACCCTTGGGAAACCAACTCTTTGAGCTTGGGAGGTATCCCTACAAAGTTGATCCTGATGGTGTTTCTACGAGCAGAAGCCATGACCTGCAACAAAGAACAAAAATAAATCCCTTGGTCCTTGAAATGGTTAGGGAAAATGATATGCTCATGATGCATGATGATGTCATGATGTTATGTTCAATCACAAACATGTGGCACACACAAACAAGTCACACAATTGCCCTAGGTTTAAAGGCTTGCATGAGGTTTAAAGGTAAGTACCCTCCCCTGAAGTTAGATGGTTCATCCTGTCCTACAAAAGTAACCAGGTTCTAAGGGATCTCAATATCATTGATCCTTCACAAGGGTGGTTGTTCAGAAGGCAACTTACTTGCCAACCAAAACCCTCCAAGTTTAAGATCTCAATGAGCGTAGTATCGAGTGTCAACCAACTTCAGTCTGCACCAAAGCCGGTTACCTCACTACTTTCTAAAGGCCAAGATGAGTTAACTAGGGTTCTAAAAGTCAGTTAGTGCATTGACAACATATGGCAGCCTCAATATTATCCTCAACTTGACTTAAGGAATATAAGCACCAACCAAGAAGTCGCACTAACTATGGCCACCAGATCAACCGTATCGATATACGTCGTACAGTTTCCTTGGTCTATTGCCATTTACCTAAGGTACACTAGATCCGGGTTAGGACCTTTCACACATAAGAGCACCCCAACAATATAATAATAAAGCAAACAAGGCAAACAATTTAAAGTGATCTTAATTCCTAAGGGTACCCCTCTTAAATAGATCCCCAACAGAGTCGCCAGTTCTGTAACCCGGTGAACTGACTTTAAACAATGTTGCGGATAGCAAGAGTCGCCACCGACTTTTATTTTATCCATAAGGAAAGGTTATAAAAGAACAGGAAAGACCTTAGAGAATATTTTGGGTCCGGGGGGTAGGTTATGAAAAGGGAAGGTATTAGCATCCTTTTCATCCATGGTTATCCATGGGCTCTTAGGTACTTAAGCTCACTTTTGAATTGTTTTGAAATTGTAGTGTGTGAATAGAAAATTTTCGGAATAGTTAATAAATAATCCATGTAAGGATGTGTTAAGAACTTGTTTGAAAACTTGTTGAAAATTTGTTTAAGTGCGAAACAATTTTGAAGTGAGCAAGCACCTAGGAGTAACCTACCCTAATGTTTAAAGGTCCTTCTTATTCTTCATTCTTTCCTTTAGTAAGACTATCCCTACTATAATGGAGTAGGTAGTCCTTACTTTGGATGTTAAGGGGTATGTGAGGGACAATTTGACTTTGAAGGCCATTGTGGGATGTAATAAGCACATATAAGGGACCATCATCATTTTTCGAAAGGGACTTGATTCGTAAAGGCAACCATAAGGGACTTTGATGATTTTTTTATTTGAGGGACTTGCTTTATACACCCCACTTAACCATTATTCGTAGGCAACTTGAGGGATATCCTTAGGAAGTGAGACGGCGATTAAAATCGACTTACGTGTGTGACGTGTTTATTTTAATTATCTTTATTTAAAAGTGATCTAAATTTATTTTAATATTACATACATGTTGTTACACTCCCTAATTACTAACCATAATAATAATTAAATAATTAAACAACTTTACATCCAAGAAACAATTACAAAATAATAAGCAAAATAATTAAATAGCAAAGATAAATAAAATATAAATAAGCAATAATAAATAATAAAGGGGGGTTAATTCTAAGTTTACTCGGCAAGACATCGCATCTTGTGCCTACGTATCCTTACGGGAGTGGAATCAGAGTAATCGTAGTTCCCCTCAATAGGGAGGTTAGAAACTTCTTGACTGTGGTCAAGGTCTCAAGGGGAATAAACGCATCTTAAGGACACGCTTACGTGGAGTGTAGAAACTCCAAATCTCTACGTTGAAATGTTAAGTTGTAATTAGGGTTAAATTAGGGATTCCACAGCGGGAAACCCTAAAATGAGCGCGGCGGCTCTTTGACCTAATGCTAAGGGTAAAATTGTAATTTTGCCTGCGGCGAGGCATTTGTGAAAATTAGGGTTTGTAGTTTGTAGTTTTGAGGATTTGAAATTGAATGTGTGAAGTTTTACGGACTATTGGCGCGGCGGCCAAACAGTTAGACCTAACCTTCGGATGTGTGCAATGTGACAGAAATAATAGTAAACGCGTGAGATAATTGAATCATGCAAACAGAGAGATAATGTCATAATTTAAACCATGCAAGCAGAAATTTAAAGGCAGAATTTAAAGAGCGATTGTTAAGTTCGCGAGGTTACATGAGAGGAGCAGATACAATATGATAATGAAATTTGAATTGAACAATAATAAAATAAATAACGGTTCTAGTTATTATAAAAAAAAAAGATTTTAGTTATTATTTTAAATTTATCTAAAAAAATGTTTTTCTTAAAAATAATAGGTTTTCATATTAATTTGGAAAAGATGTTAATGTTATTTATTTTAAAAAACAGGTTTTTATATTATAACAAGTTTTTAATAAATTAATGATAACAATAATAATAATAATGGTAATAATAATGATAATAATGATAATAATAATAAATAATGATAATAATAATAATAATAATAATAATAATAATAATAATAATAATAATAATAATAATAATAATAATAATAAAGCAATAATGAATTTTAAATGTGCCAAATAACCCAACAATGTTGCTAACGCAGAAATGCGCTCATCTCAACCAGATCTAAATCAGACGAAACAAAATTTATCGCAAAGAAAAAGAAATTAAGCGAAAAATAGTATTATTGCTCACACAAAAATGCGATCATCGCAACCAGATCGAACTAACACAAATGTCACGCGTCATACACACAAATGTGCAAACATCGTATCGACATAATTCGATCAAAAATCTTATATATATAAACTCTAACAATTTAAAAATTATATATATATAAACGTAACAGTAATAGATAAAGAAAAAGAAATAACGGTAATAGATGAAGAAAAAGAAATAACGGTAAAAGATGAAGAAAAAGAAACAACAGTAATAGATGAAGGAAAAGAAATAACGGTAAACGATGAAGAAAAAGAAACAATAGTAATGGATGAAGAAGAAAACTAAATAACGGCAAACGGCACTCACTCCTCTTAGGTTTTTTTCATTCTCTCCTTTTTTTCCAACAAGGCAACACATGTATATATAGGGAACAAATTAGGGTTAACACCAAATTGTCAATAATGTCCCTAAAGCCCATTTTAAAGCCCAAACTAAATAATTAGTTAAGAAAAAATAAAATTTAAATAATTTAAAATAATTAAAATAAACTTAAAATAAAAACTAATAATCCTATTGATTCCTAAAATAAAAAATATTATAAAAAGAACAAAATTTTTTCAATATTTTTTATTTTATGATTTTTTGGATATTTTTATGAATAATTTAGAAAAAAGTGAAAAAAAATAATATTTTAAAAAATGATTTAATTAAAATACGAAAATAATAATTAAATAATAATAAAAAAACTATTTTTGTTATTTTTTTAATGAAAGATAGAAAAATTTAGAGTAAAAATAATAAAAAACAAAAAAAATGACAAAGGTGAGATTCGAACTCTCAACCTCTCACACTCATAACTCCTTACACATGTCCTCCTGCCAATTGTGCCATTTTTACTTTTTAGAAAAAAAATGCATGCCATATGATATTTACCTGCAAAAAGTCAGACGACTACACAAATTTGTTAGTAATTGATTAAATGCAATGAAATGCGACGACAAATCTTAGGGCAAAATTTGGGGTATTACAGTTATTATGATAATATCTCTCACCCAACCTCTCTTTGATGTTGGCAAAAAAAAAATCATGAAGTTTGACTTTGGTTTGACCACAGTTGACCTCAGTTTGACCTTTTAACTGCATTGACTGCTTTTGACTTATCTGATCATCTGACTGAGCAAACTTTTGAGAAAAGTCTTGAAACTTGACATGAGGGTTCTTATACACATATAAGATGTTATGAAGCTCACTTGAAGTCTTGGAAGTCCATTTAGCCTGATTAAAGTCAAAACCCTAGTTTTGGATGCACTGCTTAGGAGGTGCATTGTCTGAGGGAATTGTCAACTCTTCTGACCAATTGTGAATTTTGTGAACCTTGTGAACCTTCTTGGAACACAAAGTCTTGTATTGTGAGGGCAAATTTTGGGGTGCAACAATGAAATATCAATTAAATAAATTACTTAATAAAAGGGACTAATTTAAAAAGAGTTATTAGTAGATTTAGGAAAGGATTTAATTATTGATTTTTTTAGGAAAAAAGATTAATTGATTAAATTACTAAGCAAATGACGGTTTTAAATTAAAGCAGATAAAAAAAGTTAATTGGAGTTTAAGCGGTTAACGGTAGATTAAAGGGTTAATGAATGGGTTAATGGAGGGTATAGGATTCGGCGAGGCGCGGGATAGGAGGGTACACCGTGAGGTTCAGATGGTGTGTGTGTGTGTGTGATGGATCTCGTGGTATGAGGTGGTTATGTGTGTGAGAGTGCACGGTAACATCGTGTGTGTGTGTGCACATGTGATTATATTATACTAATTACAACAAATTAGAACTCAGAACAGTAAAAAAAACCTAATTCCCCCCGAATCCCCCAAATCGAACCATCTTCTCCCTCTCTCGATCTTTTTCCGCCTCCGATTCTCTCTGTTCAATTCTCTCTTCTCTCCCAAACCGTCCTTCTGCTTCTGATTCTTTCTCCTTCTCTCTTTATCCTCCTGCAAAACAAACGTAAAAACAAACACGAACACAAGCAAGAAATAACAACAACCAAGCAAAATACCTTCGCAATCCCCAAACGATAGAACCCTAAATCCCAAAATGAAAAAAAACGGAAATCAGGTAGCAAGCACAAAAAACGAGGGAGTTGTCGCGAACGACACTCTGAACTGGGAGCGGAACCCACCTATAGCGGCCGTTCGACGGAGACAGGGGAATCAAGGTCAACGAAGGTTTCGGGAGCTGGTCTCGTCAGATAAGTCACACCCTCTCTTGTTTCTGTGAATGATATGTTCTTTTTTGTGATTTTGTATCTCTTTTCCTCTTAGGGTTTTCCTCCTTCCAAAGCTGCGAATTCACATCCTTTTATAGGCTTCAAAGGAGATCCTCCGTTTAAAATCTGATTAAAAAATGTCTTGAATGCTGTATTTGGACCTTCTGTTTTGGTTTAGACAAAATTTGAAAACCTTCCTTTTCCATCTGATTATGTTAATGTATGTTAATGAGAATCCCTTTCTATGAGATTTTGAGATAATCTCGTTAAAGTGCTTTGATTGTTTGGATTCATTGTTTTGAGACAAACAAAACTCTGCTAGCTGCCTTGAATTGGATCGCTTTCTCAAACAGGTATCTCTTAATAGGCTTCTAACTTGTGAACTATTATTTGGCAGGGGCGAATAGCAATTGATTTTGGGTCAAGGGAAACTAGCAGCCCAGAGTAATTATGGTAACGGAATTGGTGAGCCCAAAGCTTCAGTGTTGGGAGCAGTCCTGAACTTTGAAAACTCATTTATGTGTACTTGAACTGGTGATCCCAAAGTTGCGAATTCATCTCTGTTTCTGTGGTGCTGCTGCTACTGATATTGCAGTTGACGATAATTTTGATTAGTAGATGAGTGCTGATACTGAAGAAACTACTGGAACTGTTGGGTTTGAGTCTAAGAATTTGAGTAGTATGACTGTTATGACCTGTTCTGGTGGTGATGTTATTGACTTTGGAATTATAGACTGACTTGTGGCCTTGTATCTTTGTTTTGATTTTTCAGGTACTTGTCCTTTGTGTGAGGGTGGCTGTGCAGCAGTGAACTCGTCGCGCGTCTCCAACTATGACGTATCTGCCGCGACTTTAAACTTCTTAGGAGGTAAAAAGGGCTGTCCGGAAGCCACTTGTTCGCATCAAAAGGTGTTCTCAAACAGAAGTTGACACCGGACGGAGGGAGGAGTGATCACTTTACCGTTTATGCAGGTACCTTGTTTAAAACATAACCCAGTTTACTTCGAATTAAATCTTCAGATGCCTTGGCTGTCCCCTGACACAGTGGGAACTCAAATTGGGATTATTAATTCCATATTGACACCTCTATCTTGTGCAGCAATACTTAGATGATGGTATCGTAATCTTCAACCTGGCAGTAAGGAACAGCTGCGTGCTCGCCGACATTGCAGTGCCTTTATTGTCCATAGCCGCTTACCCACGAACGGTTTGACATTCAGCTTGACATATGACATTATTTACTATTCGGTGCATTGTCGCTAGTGATGTTAGGTGTGTTATTTAAATGAGATTTCGATTTTCTTGTGACAAGAGGATCCCGTTAAGTTCTTCCCATCCAGATTTGAGACCTTGTATGCGGTATGATTCCTTTCAGGATTGGAACTTCCAGTAGGGGTTAAATTATTAGTCATGCTTTAATATCTTCTTCTGCTCTCTATCATGAACACCGTCGTATTCGGAAGTCACATAATTATACTGTGTTTTGGTCTGTAGGAAGAGATGACACCGAATCATGCATCAAGATGGTGTAAGGGTGGACGCGTTCTTCCATGTGGTAAGCTCATTAACTTCTCCGGATCAACTATGTTGCCAGATGTCGCTACCGCGAAAATAAGATGCCGGCAAAACAGAAGAGTCACCACCTTTCGTTATTTTTCCCTCGGAACAGGAAAGGAAACGATCGGAAAAACCTAACGAAAAGGTATAAGACAAGGTCATCGCAACCATTGTCTGGGTTCGGGAGTCGGTTACGCAAGGGGAAGGTATTAGCACCCCTCACGTCCATCGTACTCGATGGGATCCACGCTTGTTGTGTTTATCTGACGGGTTGGTTTGCTATCTACCTATCAAGGCTGGTCTGAAAAGAAAAGAAAATGACTCGGCAAAGCGTCGCACTTTATGCCTACGTATTCTCATCAGAGAACGAGAAATCAGAGTCAACGTAGTTCGCCTAACTACGGGTTACGGGGAAGGTGGCTCGCCAATACGTCAGTATTGTGCCTACGTACTCTCAACAGGTATGAGAGATCAGAGCTTACGTAGTTTAGGATAATACGGATTACGGGAATTAAGATTCATCTGTTTTATCGAGTAGGGTTAACAGACAGTTCCAGCAGTTTGGTGTACGCAGCTCGACCCTTGGAGACTTAGGCGTTACCGTTTGCGGTAGAACTGAAAGTTAACAACACTCTTTTCTTCAGAAAAGCTTTCCTTTGACTTATGGGCCCACGGGGCAAAAAGGTTTGAAGTTTGTTTTCTGTCTTTTACGGAAGAACTGTTTTTTATGGATGTTTGCAACCAATATCGCACTAGAGACTATGACCTGAGAGTGAATGCGTCGCATGTCACCCAAAGGGTGCCATACTAAACATCCAGACTGTTGAAAAGAAACTCTCCAACAATCCTTTCTCAGATAGCTTAAGGCTTGTAATGTACGACGTCAGTTAACCTTTATTATTGTATTTTAATTTGTTTTGAGATGAGAAGAGAACAGGCACAACTAAAGGGGGGACTATCAAGTCCTAATGTTGTCATGCCAAGGATTCTTCCTATGGTTGAGGTTTGAAACAGGGAAATCCTAGAAGTTATCATGCATAGGTTTCAACCTAAAGTTCTAATCATCACTTCCTTGTCAAAGGAAGTGAGATTCCTAGGGGATCATGTCAATGATAAACAGAAACAGATAAAGCATCAGCTTAAACAGTAAACAAATATACAGTAAAATGCATGCAATGCAAGTGAGGAAGGAAATGTGTGTGGGGCATCAGCCTCCACAAGCTCATCTCGACCTCAAGCCAGATATGAATAACTGTAATCATACAGGAAAAATAAAGTAAAATGCCACCAAGCAAATCACAAACCACATGGGCAAGGGAGCAGGGCTCTACCGAATACCCGCAAGCAAAGCCATACAGTAAAAATACAAGTAGTGGGAAAACCTCAACCCCTAGTGCAATCATGCTCCTAGCTTAAGAGAATCTAGATATGGACTTATTCTAATGCATCAAGCAAATCAAACAAGTCACACCAATACAGTTGCACAGCAAGCAAACAGACAGGAAAGAAGGCAAATCAACAGCTTCCACAGCTTCACAGCAAAGCTCCTCTGACATCAGCTCAGTCCTCATCCCTCAACAGCTCTTCAGGGCTTTCATCTTTGCTAGCAAGCATCAACTTGCTTCTTCAAGCTTTCAACACATCAAACATAAGTGTCAACTTGTTCTTCATCTTCTTCAAGCTTCAGCTCCAAAGTAAACCCCACCTTCAGGCTTCAATCCCAATAGCAAGTATCAACTTGTTCCTTCAGGATCTTAATGCATCAAACATAAGTATCAACCTGTTCTCTTCCTCAAGCTTCAGCTCTTTCTTTAATCTCAATTTGATCTTCTTCACAAGTATCAACTTGCTCCTCCTGATCTTCAAGCTTCAGCTTCAATGGCAGTCTTCAAACACAGGGAAATGCAACCTCTGGCATCTTCAATCTTCTAGCAAGGAACTCCATCCTCTAGCAAGGGAGAAAGATTCATCTAACAAGAGCAGGGTTTGGATAATAGACAGCAGAGTGAAGACCAAAGGTCACCACTAAGCACTTCATCTTCAAATAAAGGAACCCTCAAAGGTTCTACCAACTTGTGAAGAGCCACACATCCTACCAAAGGAGGGATGAGGCCTTTACAAGGGGACCTTATATCATAGGGAGGAATGGAAGTGATCAACACTTTCCATGTTTATGAAAGAAGAGAATCTATCTAGGAGCTCTGCCTACAAACCCTAATTTTAACACGTAAACAACATTTAAACCAAACGAAAGCAAATCTTCACATCCAAACTTCTCCAAGCACTCCATAGTAGCCCCAAGCTTGTCTTCAACACTATCCAAGAGCAAGAGAGGCAAAACCCTAATCTAAGGGACCTAAAGTAGTCATTCTAGTTGAGTTAGCAAGTTAGGATCACCTAAAACTTAGTACTAAAGTTAATCCTAACTAAAATACTAAAACCAATTGTAAAATCCTACAAAAATAACTATGGGAGCCTAATTCAATCATGAATCTACCATATTAATTCCAGGGGTTGAATCATCCACAAAGTTCTAGAAATAAAACCTAAAACACAAGGTACTAAGCATAAAACCTAAAACTAGAGCACCTAAAGTTTCAACTTAAAAACACTACCTAATTTCATCACAAAAATGTGAGAAAATTTCTAGGGGGACATGCATATCTATGCTAGCTACACCCAAAAAATCAAGTCAAGAATCATCACCCAAATGATCAAACAAAATTCAACAAAACAAGGTATCAACCATGGCCATTTTAATATCAATTAATATTCAAAAAATGCAAATAAAATCACAAATTCATGAATTCCTAATATTTTTAATCTATAAAATTCTAGATTCAATCATGAATCAGGGGAAAAAAGTTTGGAATTAATTGAGTTAATTTCCTATTTTTTATGAATTATTTTCTAAGCCATATAAAATGATGAAAAATAAAAGAAATTAAATAGAAATTGGTAAACATGTGTGGCAAATAGCAATGAGCATCAGTTCATTTCAAAGAATTGGGCCAAAGGGGGGTGTGGATATCACTTTGTGTACTAAGCCCAGAACAATTCAATTAATGAAACGGTGCGTTTCATTTAGACATCTCTCTTTAGAGTTGAGAGCAAATCGTGGCCTTCCATTGCTCGCCTGAGTCCAAGGTCAAACCCTGATCCAACGCTTGCAGTGCATCGTCCCCAATTTGAATCAGTTGGAGGGAGATAACCAGACGGTGGCTTGAACAGTGGCGCCACCGTCTTCTCCGGTGAGGGGTTCTTCTCAGGTATACGAAATTCACAAAACTATACATCATCTTGTCTAGAATTCAATGCTGATCAAGAATCTCAACTCCAAATCATCTAAATCCTTCTCTAACTCAAAACACGATAACATTTTCAGAATTCATCACAATCTTGAATCTCACCATTCTTCAAATTAAAGGTCTCAATCCAATCCTCATCTCATGGTGATCACTTTGCACCATCTAATCTTAATTAACAGTCCAAGAATCACTAGATTTCAGCCTTAACAGAAATTGATCATCGCCTTATTTTGTCTCTAATTCACCAATTTCTGATCCTAAATCCAACTATATCAATAGGGGAACCTAACCACATATGAATTTCTAAGCATCTCCCTATAGTTTAAGCATAAATTCAATGTATACCAACCTGGTTTCAGACGTGTAACAGAAGGTGTTCTTGATCACTTCAACCTCCAAAACAATGCAGACACACTCCAAATTCACTCCTAAAGCCTTTGCACACCTTGATTTAGCTTGATTCTTCCTTGAACTCAAAAACTGATTTCAACTTGCAAGGGTGAATCTTCAATCTCACTCTTTGCTTTCAGCACCAATCTCCTCCAAAAAATGAACTGAATTCACTCAATGACTTATATAGAAGTGTTTAGACTCATCTAGAAACTTCTGGAATCATCCAAATGAGATTTTGGATTTTCAATTTCTCCTCCAAATATCATTCATAGCATATGCAATATCTCCTCTGTTTGGGCCTCAGCCAACTTGGTTTGCACTCCTCATGAGCTAAGGAATTGAATGGTGATGATTGTTTCCTTGTTTGCAAGCCAAAGGTGGGAGTTTGATTATGTTGCTTCATCATGAAGAAATGAAATGGAATAGTATGTGTTGCGGTGGAAATAGGATCACAAACTATTAATTAGTTTGAATCGCAATTCAATTCACAACCGCTCTTTGATTTATCCGAAGGAAAAGGTCAAAAGAGGGAAAACCTATTTTGCATCGTAAACACAATGCGGGGAAAGATCTAGGGTTCGGGGGTTGGTTAAATTTAGGGAAGGTATTAGCACCCTAAACTTCTGTAGTACTCTACAGGAACCTTTTGTTCAGATGTTTACTACTTTGCTTTATTATTTACATTGGCTCACATTCGCACTTGCGTTCGAATTACTGACTGCTTTCTTTTTGGTCTTGACAGGTTTTTTCGAAGGCAACCGGGGCTTGTATCCGTCTGACTTTCTATGATGTTGGTGAGCCATCTCGGCGCTTTGGTTAAGGCTGCTCCGTGATACTTTGACAGATTTTCTATTTTGTGTTTTTTCATGATTGAACTGGTGCGGGATTTCCTGTCGGATTGTTTTGTAAAATACACTTAGTCTCTTATTTTTCTGGATTGAACTTGTTCTTTCCTTTTGGATTGAACTTTCTTTCTTTAAGTCTGTTGTGAATTTTGGGCTCCGACCTTGCTCGAATTTTTCCGGCTGTCTTGTTTTTCTGATGCAGCTTTTGTGAATTTCAGGTGTTGGATAACTTCGAAAAAAACGGTTCATACCTATTGGCATCTGGGTCTGAATTCGGATTGGCTTTGATGTTTAGCTTTGTATCAGTTTGGAAACGATACCATGTTTACTTGATGGAATGGTACTTAGCTTGGCTTTGAAACAGAATCCAATTTCGGCATATGATCTTTTTTTGGCAAAGCAATTCAGTCCCTACTTCATTTTACTCTTCGTCTTTCTCGGTTGTCCCTCGGGATAAGAATGATACTACCGGTATGACGCCGATGGCGCGGATTGGGAACGGGAGCAGGATGCGGCTTCGGCCATGCCCTCCCGGCACTCGATGATGACAATGTTCTGAGAGTGTCGAAAATAACTTCTAACCTTTTTCTCTTCTGTTTGTGTTCTGTTTTGTTGTGCAGGTAATCGGAGATTCGGGAAGAAACTCAAAGGAAAATTATGAAGCACACCTATAATTCTTAGGACTTTAGGATTTTTTAGAGTAGCCAATCATTGTAAATGAATCCTCTTTGTAAACCAATGGAATATCTTGGATAAAGTTCAAATTCATTTATCTATTCATATTTACTTTCTCAATTGTAAATTTAAAATATCCATGAATAATAATTCAAAAACCATTTAAATTCACCCTTGAGTTGTAACTTATGAATACTTATGAATAAAAGTTCAAAAATATTTAAAACTTACTTCTCATTTGCCTTGACCAATTTTATAAATGATATCCCGCAACATGATTATACCCGAACAAATTCAAACTAAAAATCCCGTTGATCACATAACTTCTCAAAATAATCTTAACAGTATCCACTTCCTTTTCAATCCAATTTCATCTTATTAAGAGGAAATAGACTGTTTAAAAATGTCTCAAAATCGAACAAAGAACGGCCCCGAGTCCAATTATATTTCTGACAAAACATACAGGCACCTTGACCCAAGTGGCAAATAAATGCCTCAGGAATGATGTCTCAAAACTTGCGGTCTCCATATAAAATGACCAAAATGCCCCTGGGGTAATTCCTGCAAACAAATTATGCTCCATGACTGGTTAGTGATTAATGGATTCAAAATGAAATGCTATGCGAAATGACTGACTAAATGTAAGGGTAAAATTTGGGGTATTACAGTTGCCCCTATTTAAATAACTACACCGGATGATTTGAGTGACGGAGACTCTAGAAATCATGGTGGAGGGATTTAAATATAGATAACCGAAAATTTTGCCCTTATATGTGGCGATATGTGATGCTATGGACAAAACGAGAACAAACTAATGCTGACAATGCCATGAATATGATATGATGCGTATGCTGGAATGATGAATGCAAAAATGCTGACGAATACGACACAGGGACAGACGCTACGAGAAGAACACACTGAGGAAAACGACGCGCTGGGACACAGCACAACACCGGGGAATTCTAAAATGATGGTCAACTGGTGCGAACACGATCAATTGTCTTTTTTAGAAAAGGAACGAGATTCTCAAATGGAGATGGTACCTATGAGACGACCTCCACTGGGGAATCTAAAAGTAAAACTGGATCATGTACGACTGCAAGATCGACTACAGGATGCTGGAGCATTGAGTAAAGAATAACATCCAAGCTTCTGTAAACTATCTCTCGTGATAGGATCAAACGGGCCTTTCGGAACTCCGTAGCAAATATACAGGGTAAAAAAATTGGCTGTATGCCAAAATAAATGGACTTTGAGTGGTTAGAACAAGATCCTTAATAGTGATGGGGCCTATGAGATGGCCTCCACTTGGGAATGTCTAACAATAAGACTGGATCTACACGACTACAAGATCGATTACAGAATGCTGGAGCATTGAGCAAAGAATAACATCCAAGCTACTATAAACTATCCTTCGTGATGGGATCGAATGGACTTTAAATGGAAATGCCCTGATAAGCTTCTCGAGGGAGAACTGTCACTTATCGTTGGAAGGGACTTATATGCCAAAACGGATAAGCTCTCAAAAGAGGTTGTTGCTTATCTGATAAATAAATCTTCTCATATTTAAAGTCGGTGCCCGGAATATGATTCAGATTCTTCTTTTACTAAAGGGTAAAATAAACTTCTTCATACTTCGAGGACAGCGCGTCGGGCATGATTCCGCTTCTTCTTTTGCTAAAGGGTAAACTGAACTTCCTCATACTTCAAGATTCATGCTCTCCTGAATATGATTCTGCTCCTTCTTTTACTAAAGGGTAAATGAACTTCTTCATTTCAAGGTTTGTTGCTCCCTGAATATGCTTCGGCTCCTTCTTTTACTAAAGGGTAAATAAACTTCTTCATTTCAAGGTTTGTTGCTCCCTGAATATGCTTCGGCTCCTTCTTTTACTAAAGGATAAATTGAACTTCCTCATACTTCAAGATTCATGCTCTCCTGAATATGATTCAGTTCAAAACTCCCCATACTTCAAGACGACAAGGAAAATGGAAGCCCAGCTGCTCGATGGAGATGGCCATTTGCTGCGAGTCATAACGAAGATAGGATCAGCTTCTCAGGCGAGAAATGTCGCTTTTCTGCAAGAGTGGCAGTAATAAGCTTCTCAGGTAAGAACTGCTTGTAGAGGTGATAACAAGTAATAATGATGATAAGCTTCTCGGCGGAGAACTGTTGCATACCGTTGCTGAAGAATGTTACGATAAGCTTCTTAACCGAGAACTATCGCGTATCCTGTTGTGTAAGGTTGTGATAAGCTTCTCTGGTGAGAACTGTTGCTGATCGATTGTAAAATGTTGTGATAAGCTTCTCTTGGCGAGAACTGTTGCATACCGATTGTAAGATGTAAGATTGTAAGGTGTTATACTGATAGGCTTCTCAGGCGAGAACAGTCGCATACCGATGCTGTAAGATGTAGGATTGTTATATCGATAGGCTTCTCAGGCGAGAACAGTTGCATACCGATGCTGTAGGATGTAGGATTGTAAAGTGTTGTACCGATAGGCTTCTCAGGCGAGAACAGTCGCATACCGATGCTGTAAGATGTACTGATAGATTTTCCAGGCGTGAACTAGCGTGTATCTGTAAAGGATTGTGATTGGTGTTCTCGAAAGATAGTGCAAAATAAATGCACATCCGGGTACAGTGATAAGCTTCTTAGGCGAGAACAGTCGCATATCTGCCAAGGTATGGTGATAATTTTAGACGGTGCAAAATAAATGCACGTCTGGTTGGGCTTGGCGACCGACAAGACCGAGATTCAATCTAAGATCGAGCTAGAAAGAAAAATGGCAATCAAGACTCCATCGAGGGAATGAACTCGAAGGGTAAATATCTTATCCTGGCGAGGAAAGATAGCTGAAGTAACCGTCATCCACGAGGATCGAGCTCTGTGGGGAAACTGGAAACACATATGTATTTTATGCTTAGGGCTGACAATCTATTTGAAGAGAATGGACAAACCCAGTTACCCGGCGGTAACAACCAATGATGGCGAGACACAATGAACCTGTGAATGCTAACGCATATGTTGCTGCATATTTAATATGAATGTATGTTAATGTCTATGTAGTTAAATATGCAGGATGTAGTGGAATGAGTATGTAATGAGTATGTGTATGAAATAGGCATGTGATGCTTATGCCCCTGCGTATGCTGACGAAACAGACTAGAGACGGGACGAGACATGAAATAAACATCTCGACGGAGATACCCTGCATTTTCTGCAACAAATACGTCAATCATGGGTGAGAAGGATCAATGGTAGAACCAAATCTGGTTTTAAAGTTCTGAATTCTCTGGGGAGAAGGTAATCTGCTTGCGTGCACTGTATCACGTCTTCTCATGGGGAGAAGAAAACCTGAGGGACACTTTCGAGTTACCCCAGAAAAAGTTGTCAGCTTATAGTCTCTCTGGGGACTGTGATGAGGCAATAGTTTAGGAGCCTGTTGCAACACTGAGATTTACTGGGGAATGAAGGCCGCCGTGAGTAAAATCCATCGGGTGCATGAAGAAAAGTTGTGAAACCACATGGTTTTAATCTTGAAGGACCTTATAGTAGTCGCCATTTGTTTCCTTTTAAAAAAAAACACGGTGCCCCAGGATATTCGCGTTGTGAGGTATTGTCATCTCAAGAGGATTTTATAGAGAACACGGAGTCTGGTTGCCCCACTGTTTTCAAACTCTTTGAGAGATTCGTCAGGTCTGGCACAAATTAAGCGTGTTACGACGAAATCTTTGAGAAATAGCTCCTTAAGAGCGTCAGACTCGTGTTGGTAAGCGAACTAGGAAACTGCCTGCCCCTGTTTTGCAGGATCTTCAAGTTCCACGGGTTATGTCCATATGTAAATCTCTAAGATATCAAGCAAAGTCGTCATGCCTGAAATGCCTATCCTGAGCTTGTCAATGCACACATATATTTGCCTTGAAATTTTTTTTGTTTGAAAAAGATATCGCAATAACTTGTGACCGAAATCACTAGTCAGGATATAAGTTTTAATTATAATGCCAACATGAATTTTTTTTTTTCTGAGCATAGCTATTAGGAGTCAGGAAACGTGATCTCGTCGAATATGCTTTCAACCGAAGTCCTACTTCAATTAGGTCTTTTAAAGGTTGTATCGTGGCTCGGTTCACGGTTTAAGAAACAAAAGAATAAAGGCTCAGAGTTATATTTGTACCCACCCCTTCTTCGTGATGTTCTCCAATCCTAATTCAGTTAATCGGATACGAACGCTCATATCTCAAGCGGATTTGCTATGGTCGAGAACTTATCAAGGCTTTGGACATGGCAGTCACTCACCTATTTCTAATGGCAATTGGTCACACGATTTTGTTCTTTACTAGGGATTATTTATTGTACCCTCTTGTTTTGCTTTTATTCCCTAACTTTTTCCTGGACAACGTCTTTTGATCTGACTCTGGAGTCCAGCGGGATGCCCCAGTTTTGCCTAAGTCTCCTTCATAGGTTTTGACTTAGCGGGCACTTATTTTTTGAATATTCTTTTATGCACAAGTCGTGTAAATCTTTTGAAAGGCTCGTGACTGCCCTACTCCTTAGGTAGCCGAGGGATAGTCATTGTATTGGACTTCTTAAGATGCTAAGGATAAATTCTCGAAGGTTTGCTCTTCCTTTTTTAGAGTCTAAGTGCTCGATCGGTTTAACTGAAACCTACCCTGCCCCAGGTTAGGATGAAGGTTCTTAAAAGAAAGAAAAACTCCTACTTCAAGGCTCAAAGAGGTTAACGAGGGGTTAACATCCTTATATCTCCAGTGTTTGGGATTTGAAACAATGCCTTACATCATCAGTGGGTTTCAATCGAAAGCATACGACAAGAAATCTGACGTTTTAGGTTCGTCATCCTCCCCCCAATTCTCCATCAAAACAAGAGATCGGGTAAAGTTGGCATTATGATTTATGAAAACGTTTTTTTGAATGAGTGAAACGAATGGATTTATTCAAGATAAACATATGCGTTGCATTAATTAATCAAAGATAAACAAGTTCGTACATGCTAAATATGCTTAATCAAAGAGAAATACATGTAAATAAACAAATGAACTGTCGGAAAAATCCTTCTAAATGTTTATGAAATCTTGCATTCAACAGTAACGGTTTCCTTTGGCGGAGCCTCAACGGAAGGGACGTCTTGTTTATGATTACTGTGAGTCGTCATGGCTTGCCCCAGTTACGCTGGTCATATCTTCAACAGTTTTCAGTCGTTGCTTCAAAATAACTTTCCCAGATTCTTTGTCGATCCCGGTCATATCATCTTGAGGGTTACTAAAATGAAGCGAGCTAGGCCTTTGAATAATTACTGGATTCGACTGATTTGCTGAGGGGACATCATACTTTGCAGAATTTAAGCTTGACAAGCGGGGAACCCCGAGAGGAGTCTCGATCTTCGGCTGAGCATCGCTAAAAGACAACTTCTTTGTTTCTAGCAAATTTCTGACAAAGTTCTTAAGAGTGTAGTAATTCTCTAGATCATGGTCGGGCGCACCCTCATGAAATAAGCAGTGAGCGGCAGTGTTGTAACCTGCAGGTAACGGATTAGGCGGAGGACCCAAAGCACGGGTGGTAATCAGACCTTGTTGTACCAAATGGGGGTATAACTCAGTGAAAGTTATCAGAATTGGAGGACAAGGTTTATACTGCCTCTTACGGGGATAAGGAACCTGATTCTGTGATTGTTGGTGAACAGGAGCGTTGGGCACTCGTTGACTGTTGACAGGAACTTGCATGGGCGGATAACCGGAAGGTTGTTGATAAACCGGTGCTTGATGTACCAGAGCTGACTGCACAGACTGGTATGTAGGAAACTGCTGATCGAAAGGAGGCGCAACAGTAGCTACATAGGGTTGTTGGACATATGGAAACGGATAACCTTGAACATAACTCTGATGATGTTGCCAAGGTTGAGGAGTAGCCATTTTGCGGTTCCTCGAACGTGCAGGTCCTTTACCATGGTCGGAGTTAGGAGTTTTGCACTTTGGAGGGGTAGCTCGTCGAACTGGTTGAGCACTAGGAGGCACCAAACCGGATTGAAGACCGTGAGGAGGTACATTCTCGACAGTAGCAGCTGGTTGAGATTCCATAACGGTATTAGTAGTCTCAGAAACAACAGTAGACTGAGCATCCACCTTCACACTAAGAGCTCGTAGCATCTCCAAAATCTGCCCTACACTTCCTCGAAGATCTTCGAGTTCATGGCTGACACGGTTGATCTCTTGGTTTGGATCTTCCATCCTTTTGAAGGGTCGTATTGATGCAGAGAACTTAGGGTGACAAAACTGGAAGGTGAGAAAACCGCGTATGAGAAACCGGAGACACATGCAAGGCAAAAGTAAGATGCTAGAATGCGAATGCAAATGAAGATTTCATGGAATTCGAATATTTACGAATATTGCGGAATACCAAGGAAACTTTTAATTCATTGAAGACAAATTACAAATAATATTCTTGCAACCAAAATAGCTAAATAAAAGCCTAGAAAATCCTAGAGAAGCATCTTCCACAACTTTAGTGAGCAGACGGAGATCCGGAGGAAAATAAATATTCGTAGAGCCTTCTCTTCTTGTAGGATTGTATCTCATTATTCTTCGACTGAATCTGCTTTTGAAGTTCTTCGTACTCGCTGACCATCACATGGTATTTGTTCTTCCATGATTCTGTTTCGCGTTGTGATCTCTTCAAAGTGATCTTCAAAGTCTCAGCTTCAGTCATGAAATACTGGACAGGTTCTTCTCTTTGAGGTAAAGGATCTTGGCGAGAGTAGGGCATCTTCAACTCAATAGCTCTTCCTCGGACCCATTGAAGGTATGGTTCCATGGACACACAATTAGGTCCTCCCAAACTTTCTTTGTCTTTCCTATGCAGATGATTCCAAGAAGATAGAATCTGATCTTGAAGCTTTTTGTCGTCTTCGAAAAAGATTTTCTCCACATGAATACCTTTAGGCGGTTCCTTCAAGGGGTATCCCAACTGTCGGCGAGCTAAGACTAGATTGTAGCTAATTCCTCCATTGAAACTGAGCAAAGGCACATTGTTGAAGTTTCCACAACTATCAATGATCGATATCCCATCGTACATGCGATTATACCAATCAATATCAGAGTGAATTAAAGCCATAACTTTTTGCGACCAACGTTCTTGATTAGGTCTCCAGAACGGACCGGACTTGGGTAAGTGAGAAATAAACCACTTGTATAGTAATGGCACACAACATATAATCATTCCTCCACCATGAAAGTTTCGAAGATGTACTGAATGATAAGTATTACCCAATAGCGTTGGAACTGGATTTCTCCTCATGAAGGTCTTGATTGCATTAAGGTCCACAAACCCCTCAAAACTAGGAAAAAGCAGCAACCCATAAATAAGCAAAGCAAATATTGTCTCAAAGGCAAACATGTTCTTATGATTGGCATAAAATTGGGCCTTCTTAATTAGGAAGTCCCTGAGAAAACCGGAGATCCCCCCTTTGGTGATCATATTGTTTTTGACATCGGATATCCTTAGACAAATGGCTTTAGCAATATCTCGTTCTTTAGGGTCTTCCTCCAAGAAAGGGAATGGAGACTTATCCAAGATAGGTAATCCCACCAACTGAGAGTACTCTTCTAAGGTAGGTAAAAGCTGATAATCTGGAAAGGTGAAGCAGTGATAATCTGGATCATAAAACTGTAGCAAAGTCGCAAGAAGTCCTTCATTTACTTGAATCTTCAACAAAGACAATAGCCTTCCATATCTGTTTTGGAACTTTTCTTGATCTTGAACCAAATCTCTTAGCTTCTCTAGGACTTCCAAATTAAAACCCCTAAAAGTAAATTTCAAAGTATGCCTTCTATGGTGATCCATGGTATCCTGCAATGTTCATAAATAGAGTTTGAATTCCATGAAGTCTTAATGTAATATGATGCTTTATGGATGCAATGCATGAAAACACACAAAGTCTTAGGTTAAAGGTACGTGAGCGGAGTTAAGGTCTACCCATCCCCAAAAGGAGTGTACTATAGGTTAGTTGTACCTGCCGAACAAGGTTCTAAAAGGACTCAAAATCATCGGCCCATCTTTCGGATATTATTAACTTCCCAACTAACTCGGGGGTTAATAATATTCTCAAGAGAACCTCTTTTGAGTGTAGTATCGTGTAGCACTACTTCGGGACTTGCTCCCTTATAGCCTCACACTACGTCCTAATAAAGGCCAAAAGTGGGGTTAAAGGTAACTACGGTCCTTAGTATCACAGACTCCAATTGAGAATAGTAAAAGTTTTCACGACTAAACTCGTTCAACCGAACCATTTTCAAAAGGGTCTCAACTAAGCAGGATTCTCGAATCAACTTAGTCGGGATTCAACTCCCTATAAGCCTCATCGAATATATCCCCATCCTATAATAATGGCACTCAAGTCCGGGCGTAGGACTTATCTCACAACACAAGGAACCATCCCAAAATCAGAGTACAATATATACATACAAATGAATAGTAAAACAAATAGTAATAAATATGAACAAATTAGGGATAACCCTCAAAAGTTTAGAAATTCCCCAGTGAAGTCGCCATTTTCTGTTGCGGTGGAAATAGGATCACAAACTATTAATGAGTTTGAATCACAATTCAATTCACAACCGCTCTTTGATTTATCCGAAGGAAAAGGTCAAAAGAGGGAAAACCTATTTTGCATCGTAAACACAATGCGGGGAAAGATCTAGGGTTCGGGGGTTGGTTAAATTTAGGGAAGGTATTAGCACCCTAAACTTCTGTAGTATTCTACAGGAACCTTTTGTTCAAATGTTTACTATTTTGCTTTATTATTCTTAAGGTATATGTACAAAAGGATTAAAAGTGAGAAAGTAGACCTAAGGGGTTAATTCTAAGTTTACTCGGCAAGACATCGCATCTTGTGCCTACGTATCCTTACGGGAGTGGAATCAGAGTAATCGTAGTTCCCCTCAAGAGGGAGGTTAGAGACTTCTTGACTGTGGTCAAGGTCTCAAGGGGAATAAACGCATCTTAAGGACACGCTTACGTGGAGTGTAGAAACTCCAAATCTCTACATTGAATTGTTAAGTTGTAATTAGGGTTAGGTTAGGGATTCCACAGCGGGAAACCCTAAGATGAGCGCGACGGCTCTTTGACCTAATGCTAGGGGTAAAATTGTAATTTTGCCTGCGGCGAGGCATTTGTGAAAATTAGGGTTTGAAGTTTGTAGTTGTGAAGTTTTAAGGGTTTGAAATTGAATGTGTGAAGTTTGAGGGTTTGAAATTGAATGTGTGAAGTTTGAGGGTTTGAGGACTATTGGCATGGTGGCCAAACGGTTAGACCTAACCTTCGGGTGTGTGCAATGTGACAGAAATAATAGTGATGAAAATATGAGAAATTTAAATCATACAAGCGGAAGTAAAATGCGGAAAGTACATGCGATTATTGGTTCGCGAGGTTACAGATGAGGAGCAGTTACAATAATGTGATACAATTTAACTAAAAAATACGCAAAAAATAAAGGGGGCAATATAATAAACTGCACAGTGAACAAACTATGTTAGTAGACAGAAATATATAAATTTCCAGACTAAACATGAGATGGGGTTATGAAATTATGCATGTTTTTGTGGTTTTTATTTTATGATAAATATCTATCCAACTACAATAGGGTTTTATTTATTTATTTATTAAAGTATTGTGATGATATTTGCAAGGAAAATCAAAACAAATAAATAACAAGATAGTAAAATATTAAAACAAATAAACTAAATGTAATAAAACATAAGACAGTTGGGTCGGTCGTAGACCCGGACCCAACCCCACTCATTACAACCAGAGGTATTGAGATTTAGGGTTTGAGACCCCCAATCTCCTTTTGAACGGCGCCAATCCATTCTCTTCATCTCCGTTCCATCTTCACCGTTTTCTCTCCATTCTTTCGTTTCTTGGCGATGAACATTTCTGAAAACAAAACAAACGTGTTAATTGTGAAATTATCAGGATCTCTTGCTTACGTTTTCGTTCGCGATTGGTGATGAACGTATGAGGAGGCGATGATGGTGGCGATGAAGCTAAGCTGAGCCTCGAAGCGTGGTTGCCCGTCGAAGACGAAGGCGGTCTTTACTTCACAACTTTTCTTCGTTCGAGTTTAACGGCTACCGATGGTTATTCGTTAGGGTTCGCAATTTTGTCCTCTCTCCCTCTAGGGTTTGTGACGCGGTGAGACTGTTCTTTTTATATACTTTCTTTTTGATTTTCGAATGGGCTTTTGTGCTTACGTTTTATTTGATCCACATTCGAAATTTTGCTTTCCAATCTGACTTGATTTGATTCTCTTTTACGATGATTGGATTTGATTGTAACTTTCCTTTTTAGGGTCCGCTTGATTGGATTTTTGTGAGATTGATTGCTTCTGACGTTTGGATTTTATTTTTCAGATGTGGAATGGGATCCCTTATTCACAATGTGGATATCCAATTGCTGAGCCTTAATGAATCGATACCTGTTTTGATAGTTTGTGGATTCACTCGCATTCTGAACTGATATGGTTTTTTGTGAACTTGTTTCGTTCAGTTTGGTTATCAGTTGGAATTCACTTATTTTTCCTCTTCTTCTTTCAGAAAGGATATTGCCGGGTCGACGCTGCCGGGAAGGGTTGTGCGGCGATGATGACAGTTCGTCTGAGCCGTTTGGAAAAGATACTACAATCCTTGCTTTTGATTATGCTGCCTTCGATTATGTTGCTTTCACAGATACCTGTTTTTCTCTGAATTGTTGGCTTGCCTCCTGATTTCAAACTGGTTTGACTGTGAATGTTAGGGCTATGATGTGTGAACTGAGCCCTTACACTTGGTGTTTTACCTTTCCAATGTGCTTTGCTCATTTGGCCGTGCCTCACCCTGAACTGATACATGATGATCTTTCTGGTGTAATTTTGCTCGCAGGTGTTGAAACTCAAATGCTCTGTTTTTTTGAGCTGACTGTGAACTTAGCTCTGATTGTTTTTTCCGAATTGCACTCAGTCTCTTATTTTTCTGGATTGAACTGGGTTCATCTCTGAGTTGCAATTGCTCTTCTGTTTCTGAATTGAGTGGTTTTGCTGCTTTGTGAGTTGAAGTGCTTATTTAATTTTGGTACAGCTTGTGAATTGTTTTGGCCTTAATTCTGTTATGGACTTTGGGGACTTCTGATGTTGTTTGACTTTTGTGTTTCAGGTATTGGGAAATTTCAAAAAACGGTTCAGACCTATTGGCATCTAGGTCTGAACTCGTACGGGCTTTGCTGTTCAGCTTTGTATCAGTGGAACTCACTTGAGATTTACTTGATAGTGATACCTGTTTACTTGATGAAATGGTATTTTAGTTTGGCTTTGAATTGAATCCAGTTACGGAAAATCAAATCGGTCCCCACTTCTTTTACTTTTTATCTCTCTCGGTTGTCCCTTAGATAAGAACAGATATTACCTGATCTGACGCCAATGGCGTGGATCGGTAACGGGGGTAGGATGCGACTTCGGTCGTGCCACTCCCGGCACTCGATGATGACCATTGTTCTGAGAGTGTCAAACCTCTAACATTTTTCTGTTTTCTTTGTGTTGTATTCTCTTTATTGTGCAGGTTAATGGGTGGTTCGTGAAGAACATCGAAGGAGCGTCGTGAAGATCCACTTAGACGTTTTAGGACTTAGAATTTCCTTAGGATAGATACTTGTTGTAAATGGATCCTCTTGTAAACCAATGGAATATCTTGGATAAAGTTCAAATTCATTTATCTATTTCGAATTGTAAACTATAAATATTTATGAAATGAAATCCAACAAATATTCATATTTACTTTCTCAATTGTAAATTTAAAATATCCATGAATAATAATTCAAAAACCATTTAAATTCACCCTTGAGTTGTAACTTATGAATACTTATGAATAAAAGTTCAAAAATATTTAAAACTTACTTCTCATTTGCCTTGACCAATTTTATAAATGATATCCCGCAACATGATTATACCCGAACAAATTCAAACTTAAAATCCCGTTGATCACATAACTTCTCAAAATAATCTTAACAGTATCCACTTCCTTTTCAATCCAATTTCATCTTATTAAGAGGAAATAGACTGTTTAAAAATGTCTCAAAATCGAACAAAGAACGGCCTCGAGTCCAATTATATTTCTGACAAAACATACAGGCACCTTGACCCAAGTGGCAAATAAATGCCTCAGGAATGATGTCTCAAAACTTGCGGTTTCCATATAAAATGACCAAAATGCCCCTGGGGTAATTCCTGCAAACAAATTATGCTCCATGACTGGTTAGTGATTAATGGATTCAAAATGAAATGCTATGCGAAATGACTGACTAAATGTAAGGGTAAAATTTGGGGTATTACAGTATGGAAACGACCTCAAATCAAAATTCTAACATTGCCATTGTTTCTAAAATCATTTTTCCTATCAATTTGACCTATTATTTTGCTTCATTTGGTCACAACATGAATTATTTGAATTTTTGGTCATTTAATCCTTTTAATTCTTCCTTTTTCAAAATTTCTTGAACCAAATCTCTCCTTAAGCCATTTCAATGCCTCCTTGATGCATGGTCAAAGTTAAAACCCCATTTTGAACAACTTTCTAGTTGAACAAAATTTCATTTGAGGCCTCTAAGTTGGTGAAAATAGCCTATGATCACAAATGACCTATAATCACAAAATGTCCAAAATACCCTTGACTTGTCCAAGCCATAAGTTGAGTTCTACAAATCCTATCAAGGACTTCTAGTACTCTCTAGAAATCTAAGAGGATAAGGAACAACATTCATGTTTACCAAAAGTTCATAGGAATCATCCTTCTAGGGCAAAAGTTTCATGCAAGTTGGGTAACTTTCAAGCTCCAAATTCACATACCTCAGATGACTTGTAACTTGTCAAAGCCATAACTTGGGTTCTACAAATCCTATCAAGGACTTCTAGCACTCAAATTAAATCTAAGATCATGCTCTACAACAATCATGTTTGGGGTAAGATGAGATGACAATCACATCTTGAGCTAAATTGCCTTGAAGACAGGTGTTAAACTAGGGGATTTTACACTGTCAAGTCTTAGAAACCCTAGCTTGAAACTTCTCAAACTCTTCAATCATGATGAGTTAACCTTGAAATCATCCTTAGAACATCTCAATGTATCAATCCCTGATCACATGGCTCTTGAATTAAGTCTCAACTTCCTTCAAATCATCAGTTGACTTAGGGTTGACCCAGTCAAACCCTAACTGCACCACTCATGGTTGAGCCTCCTTAATCTTGCACAATGACCTGTCTAGGCCTCAAAGTGATCTTCAACACTTCCCATGAGCTCTCTCAAGATCTCAAGTCCTTGTCCATGACCTCAGAATCATCTGATGGCTTCCCACAACTCTCAAGTTAGGAGACACACCCTCTTGGCTTCAATCACTCTCTCTGAGGATCTTTTAACTTCTATGACAAGGATATCAACCCTTGAACATATGAATAACCTTCTTAGCTAGCCTCACAGTCTTGTATAGCTCTTGATTGGTAATCATACCTCTTGATCTCCTGCATACATGTCAATGAAATGCAAATGATAATGCTAATGTGAATGAAATGAAACACAAGCTAGGTGAATAAATGTTGGGCAAATTTTGGGGTGCAACAGCTGCCCCTATTCAAACGGCTTGGACCTGACTGGGTGAGAAGCGAACGGCTCTCACACAATCAAGGTAAAAGACGGTTGAATACCAACAAACCCGTATATTTTCCAACTGCACAAGTACATGGTACTCTGATGGGATAAATCTTCGGAAACTGAAATAATAGCTGCATAGGAACTAGCTGGAGAAATACTGATATGAACCTCCTTCAGGATGATTCTCTGATTTATCTGATATCATTGTGTCCTCAAATTATCGAGGGATCACCGGTTGCACGGTAACTGGTGATTTGCCGACCGTACGGGTAAACGGTACTCCGATTTGTAGGAACATCTTCGACACTGAGCATGACAGTTGCACGACTACTTGCTGGGGAATCGGTCACGTGGTAACCGGTGAAGGGTCAAAGCTCAAATCTCCATCAGGATGATCATCTGATTTTGCTGTAGATCTTTGTCCTCAAGTCATCAAGGGGTCACCGGTTACACGGTAACTGGTAATGGATGGTTGATCATGGCTGGTACTGCCGTCAGGCATTCCGCGACACTGCGACAAAAGAATTCCTCGGGACTCATCAGGTCATTAGGAACTTTTTAACAATCAAGTTAATTATGCCGTCGGGCATTCAAAGAAATTTTCGGGCGTCAGCCGGACTTCGTCAGTAAGTTGGAGATAGAATCCTCGGTCAATCATGAACCAAACAGGGATATCCAAACTTCTGCCATCAGGCATTCCGCATCAGCTGAGGGAACTGCTTCGACATCATCGTTGGACTTCGTGAGTAAGTCTTCAAATGGAGTCCTTAATCAATCAGGAACCACCAAGGATATACATTCTTTTGCCGTCAGGCACTCCGCGTTAGCTGGGAGAACTGCTTTGACCTCGCAGTTAAACTTCATCAATAAGTCTGGGGTTTTGGGCACCGCTGCCGGACTTCAATCATCAAGTTTTCAAGGAAAGTTTCAACTTCTCGGTTTAGAACCTGCTGGGGATGACACATCTCTGTTGTGGAATTCAGATAACTATCAAGTAACTCTATTTCGGGTGATTCAGAAATCATTCT
The DNA here is from genome assembly GCA_963859935.3 of Lathyrus sativus. Lineage (NCBI taxonomy): Eukaryota > Viridiplantae > Streptophyta > Magnoliopsida > Fabales > Fabaceae > Lathyrus > Lathyrus sativus. Next base: position 356,301,114 of record OZ012737.1, read on the forward strand.
GGACAAATAAACTCTGCCGAGGGAATCAAGAATCATCTAGAACAATCAACTCCGCTGGGGACTTCAAGAATCGTCCTAAACCAATAACTCTGCTGGAGATTTCAGGAATCATCCTGAGCAATCACTCTGCTGGAGATTCTAAGCATCAACTTGAGCAACCAACTCTGGCGACTTCATTGGGGATTTTAAGAATCATATTAAGCACACAACTTCGCTGGGGAATTCAAGAATCATCTTGAGCAAACCACTCTGCGGAGGAACACCTGCAATACAAGAATGGTAACGACCTAGCTCATGTTTCATATGTATATGTTTGACTATGGCGCAATGCTCCACACGGTGGAAATGCTACGCATTTGGGGTAAATGCTATGCAATCATGCAAAATGCTACGACCCCATCAGCAAACTAAATGCTGAAGGGAAGATCCTCCTATCAAGGAGAAAGAACCACTCTGGTGGGGGAAGGACTCATCTTGCCGAGGGGAAGAAGTCACACAAATCTCAACGAGCTTCAGTCGATCGCTGCAGGGGAACATAGCTCTCCGAGAACCTGAACTGCCGAGGGAACGATATCAATCGCAGAAATAAACTGCATGGCATTCGCAGCAAAAACTTTCCGGGAGATAACGACTCCGTTGGGGAAATACAGCATCAGCTAATCAACACTCTACTGGGGAAAACCCCTCATGGCCTCAACGGCTTTCCAAGAACTCGGCTCTCCTGGGGATCCGCAAACTTGGCTGGGGAAGAAGGAATCATCCTGCTTACAAGGGAGAGTACAATTCTGTGGGGAATTTCAATTCCGCTGAAGACTTCAGTCTGTACTATCGAGTGCTGCACACTTCAGTATATGACTCAGCTGGGGAGACGACGATCCTTCAGGATACATCTGATTGGAGAGAGAATCTTCTCTGCTTGGGGATACATACGGCGTACTGCCTGGAATATGCTATACCTGCAACAACACAAACAAACAGACAAGATACCCTTCTCAAAGGGACCTATCAAGGTTATCATCTTGTGACAATGTTCAAGTAATTCATTGTTTCAACAATCAATGGCCTGGGCCAATAAGTTTATGTATGCGCATTTTATCAAAAACATCGGCGTTCTTTGTCGAAAACAAAACAGATAAATGCTAAACAAACAAACGGAATTGCTGAATAGTATATATTTTATTGATGACATACCCCTGAATGGGCAAAAATGTTTTACACCAGATGCAAGCTCCTGGAATGAGGAAGCTGCGCAAATATAAAACATAAATATACATCAGTATATACACAAATGTCGGCAATGAGGCGTAGACGAACATCATGAGTTGATCCCTCTATGACTCACTCGACTTCGATACTTCTCCGACGCTTCAGCCTCAGCAGAGATTGATTCAGATAAACGGCCTTCAGGTCTTCCAAACCACTAAACAATGAAAGTCCATACGCGGAACACAGTCATTTGCTTTTTCCAATCCCTAACTTTTGCCTGAATTGCCCTTTCGGGTTTTCGATTCACCGGGATACCCTTTTTTGCCAAAGTCGCCCTTCCAGGTTTTCGACTTCGCGGGTGCACATTCTTTTCTCTATATCCCTAATTTTTGCCCGAACCTTTTTCTCTTTTTTTTTTCATGGTTCGCCGGGATGCCCCCTTTTTTCCTGGATATTCTTTTCCTTTCCAACGAGTCATTTTTTAAGCAAAGTATTTTTTAACTGCGTCCGCGTTCACCGGGGATGCAAAATCTTCGCCATCCATCGTGGATAACAACAAGGCCCCTCCCGAGAAGACCTTGCTGACGATGTACGGACCTTCGTAATTAGGAGTCCATTTGCCCCGGTGATCGGAGTGTGGAGGAAGAATCTTCTTCAGGACGAGATCACCCATCTGAAAGCTTCTAGGACGCACCTTCTTATCATAAGCTTTCTTCATTCGGCTTTGGTACAGACGCCCATATGCAATCGATGCTAACCTCTTCTCGTCCATCAGGCTGAATTGGTTTAGTCGGTTCTTAATCCATTCTGCCTCATCGAGTTTCACGTCAACCAAAACTCGTAAAGAAGGAATCTCAACTTCTAACGGTAGGACAACCTCCATACCGTACACCAATGAGAAACGAGTTGCCCCGGTGTACGTACCGTTGTACGATAACCGTGCAGCACAAATGGCAACATCTCGTGCCAATCCTTATAGGTCACAACCATCTTTTGTACAATCTTCTTGATGTTTTTATTGGCCGCTTCGACGGTGCCATTCATCTTCGGCCGGTAAGGAGATGAGTTGTGGTGTTCAATCTTGAAACTCTGGCACAACTCCTTCATCATTTTGTTATTCAGATTCAAACCATTATCAGTAATGATCCGCTCGGGAATTCCGTATCGACAGATGATGTCCCTCTTTATGAATTTAGCCACCACCTGCTTGGTCACATTAGCATATGAGGCTGCCTCCACCCACTTGGTGAAGTAGTCGATAGCTACTAGAATGAAGCAATGACTGTTAGATGCAGTGGGCTCGATCTTGCCTATCATGTCGATGCCCCACATGGAGAACGGCCACGGGGAGGACATGACATTTAACGGGCACGGCGGCACATGAATCTTATCAGCATAAATCTGGCATTTATGACATCTCTTCACAAATTTGAAGCAATCCGACTCCATCGTCAGCCAGTAATATCCTGCTCTCAGGATCTTTCTTGTCATAGCATGCCCGCCGGCGTGCGTACCAAATGTGCCTTCATGGACTTCTTCCATGAGCATACTTGCTTCTTTCTCATCTACACATCTGAGTAGCACGAGATTGTGGTTTCTTTTATACAAAACTCCATCAGGATTGAGATAAAAATTCCCAGACAGCCTCCTCAGAGTCTTCTTATCCTGGGTTGACGCTCCCGCAGGATACACCTTAGTCATAAGGAAGGTCTGGATATCATGGAACCATGGCTTGCCGTCGGAGGCTTCCTCGATCGCAAAGACGAATGCAGGTCTATCAAGACGAGCAAGGACAATTCTTGGAGCTTCATTCCAAAAATTGACTTTATACATCAAAGCCAACGTGGCTAAGGCATCAACCATTTGATTCTCGGCCCTGGGCACATGATGGAGTTCCACTCGATTAAAGAACGGAAGCAGCCTTCTGGCATAATTCATGTACGACACCAAATTCGATTGGCGAGTCTCCCACTCCCCTTTAATTTGGTTGATCACAAGCGCCGAGTCACCATATACATCTAGGTTCTTGATTCTCAAATCAATCGCTTCTTCTAGACCCATGATACATGCTTCGTACTCCGCTACGTTATTGGTGACCGGAAACGTTAGTCTTGCAGTGAATGGGATATGGGATCCATGGGGAGTCGTGATGATTGCCCCAATGCCACTTCCGTAAGAATTAACCGCCCCGTCAAATATCAATTTCCATTGGGATTTCCTGTCTGGACCCTCGTCGGGCAACGGTTCATCGCAATCTTTCACCTTGAGAAACATGATATCCTCATCAGGGAATTCAACTTTCATCGGCTGATAATCTTCGATCGGCTGTTCGGCAAGGTATTCAGACAATACGCTTCCCTTGATGGCCTTCTGAGAAACGTACTGAATATCATATTCCGTCAACACCATTTGCCATCTGGCAATCCTGCCCGAAAGCGCTTGCTTCTCAAAGACGTACTTGATCGGATCCATCTTCGAAATTAGCATGGTTGTGTGATTGAGCATATACTGTCGTAAATGTTTGGCGGCCCAGGCGAGTGCACAACACGTCTTCTCCAGCATCGAGTAACGGGATTCACAGTCTGTGAACTTTTTACTCAAATAATAAATGGCATGCTCCTTTCTGCCCGTCTCGTCGTGCTGACCGAGCACACACCCCATACTATTCTCACGAACTGTCAAGTACATGATTAAAGGTCTTCCGGCCACTGGGGGTATCAAGATCAGAGGTTCCTGTAGATACTGTTTTATCTTATCAAATGCCTTCTGGCAATCCTCGTTCCAGATAATCGCCTGATCTTTCTTTAGTAGTTTGAACATCGGTTCACACGTAGCCGTGAGCTGAGAGATAAACCTCGCAATGTAGTTTATTCTGTCCAGGAAACCACAAACTTCTTTTTCGGTTTTTGGCGTAGGCATTTCTTGTATCGCTTTTATCTTCGCAGGATAAACCTCAATGCCTCTTTCACTCACGATAAACCCCAGTAGTTTTCCAGACCGTACTCTGAAAGTACACTTGTTAGGATTCAGCCTCAACCTGAACTTCCTAAGCCTCTCAAAAAGCTTCAGCAAATTGACCAGATGTCCCTCCTCCGTTTGGGACTTCGCGATCATGTAATCAACATAGAATTCAATCTCATGATGAATCATGTCATGAAACAAAGTAACCATTGCTCGTTGGTAAGTGGCCCCTGCATTCTTCAGACCGAAAGGCATTACCTTGTAGCGAAATTTCCCCCAAGGGGTGATAAACCTAGTTTTCTCCATGTCCTCCGGTGCCATCTTGATCTGATTGTAACCGGAGAAGCCATCCATGAACGAAAATACGGAGAACTGAGCTGTATTGTCGACCAACACATCAATATGAGGGAGCAGGAAATCATCCTTAGGGCTCGCCCTATTCAAATCCCGATAATCGACGCACATTCGCACCTTACCGTCCTTCTTCGGTACAGGTGTTGCACCCTAAAATTTGCTCAACCTACTTCACTTGGTTTATGTTTCAATTGCATTGCATTAGCATATAAAGTCATGTACATAGTCTAATCATCTTCATAGCATAGCATAGCAAGTCAGTCAACAAGGGACCAAGTACTATTCTTATCTCTATGAGCCTATCAAGAGGTTATTAGTCAAATTCAATCTCATCCAAGTCATCAGAAAGAAATTGAAATCTAAAGAAGTCATTGGACCAAGCAGTGGATCTATCTCCTATCTTGAGGGTGTTTGAAGACCATCAAAGAAGTTGTGAGCTGTGAATTGAGGTCATGGAGGGTATACAGACATCATGGAAGACCTAGAGAGTCATTTTGAAAGAGAGACAAGTCATTGATATGATCACAAGAGTTGCAGTTGAAGACAGTCAACTAGGGTTTCATCTGGGTCAACCCTAGGTCAACCCTAGGTCAAATGATTGATTGAGAGGCATCAAGGTCTATTTGATAGATGTGGGGTTCATAATTTGACATGTAGATATGGATGTGGTGTTGTGCCAAGGAGAAATCAAGAGAAATCTAGAAGAAGAGGAGTTTCTAAATTAGGGTTTCTGTGTAAAATCCCCTGGTTTAGGTCAAACTTCCAAGTAAGATAATTCACAATGCAAGCTTCAAATAGATCCTTGGCCAACATGAAACTTGTATAGGATCTCAAGACCTTTAATTTTAGTGGTGGAAGACATCAAGGAGATTTATAGAACTCAAGTTATGGTCCTTGCAAGTTACAGGTCATCTGAGGTATCTGAAATTATGTCTGTGAAAGTTACTTGTCTTCCAAGCAATTTTTACCCCTCAAGGATATTTCAAATGGATTTCTGGTCAACATGAGAGTTGTTCCTCATTGTCTTAGCTTTCTATAAAGGTATGGTATGCCTTCATCTGATTTGTGGAACTCTACTTATGACCTTGGCAAGCAAAGGGTATTTTGGTCATTTGAGAATTACAGGTCATTTCAAGCCTATGCCCAAAACTCATACAAGGAAGCTTCAAATGAAAAACTTCACAACATCAAACTTGCTCCAAATGACATTTTGAGTCTAGAAAAGTGATCATGAAAGTTTGGAAATGCTCATAGCTCAAGGTTCCAAATTTGGTCAATTAAAAGATGAGTTTAATGAATAAAAGTGACCTAAAAATGGGATTTTTCATAACATGGCCAAATGGGATGAAATTATAGGTCATTTTGATTGGAAAGAATGTTTTAAGAACATTGGAAAAAGTAGATTTTTGAGTTTAGTTCAAAGTTTGGAAGTTATACTAGTTGGCTTACAAAAGAAGTAACATATCCAAATTCAAGGGAATTGTGCACAAGAAGTTTCTAACAAGTTCTAGAGTGTTCCATGAGCATCTATATATTGAATTGAGTGGATCCAATCAGGGGTTGGTGATTCATTTTGGTTGAAACTCATAGTTGCATCTCATTCTTCAATCTTGCAAATTCATTCCAAACTCTATCAAATCTTCATCATTTTCCAAAATTCTTGATCCTATCATCATCTATATTCATCATAGAGCAAGTTTCCATCAAGATCTGGCTGAATTGAAGTAGAATTCGTATGCTACCAAGTGTATCATCCAAATTGCAAAAGGAAGTGGTTATGGCAATCCAAGGTGTTTAAGCAAGTGTTGTTGCATACAGAACCAAGAATCAAGTCTATTGATCAAGTCCAAAGCATTGCAAGCTGTGAATCCAAGGATTTCTCCCTCTGTTTTCAAGATTACACCAGGTTAGTATTTCCATCGAATTGGCTAGAAATAGATAGCATGATGTAGAATTCTTAGTTTAGAACTGTTAGGAATAGTTAGATGAATGATTCTGATGGATTTGAGAGCATTTCATGGAGTTCACCATTGGAGCACCAAAACTGTTGAGCCTTAGAACACTTAGGTTAGGGCATGTTAATCTTAGCTAGATAGATTAGAATGATCGGCATAACATGTAGAACGCATTAGTGTAAGAGTTAGCAAGAATCAGCAGGGTTGATCTCAGTGTAAAGTGTTGGAACCAAGGTCTTCTACTTATCGGGTTTGGCTCTAGGTTGAGTTTTAGAGAAAACTGAAACCATGGTTGTGTAGAGGAGAAGATGTAGAGCAGTTTTGGTTTTTGGATGAGAGCATTTAGTGGAGAGATGAGAGAGCACGATGATGGTGAAGATTCGTGCATGGAAGCAATCATGGCTGAAACCCTAGCTTCTCATTGGAGAAGAAACATGATGATCGTTGGATGAGGTCTCCTATGTTGACTGGAACTCAGATCGCACGACCACGATTCAAAGTTGAGAAAGAGAGGGAAGACTGAAGCGTGAAACGCACCGTTTCACTTATGTCCTCATTCTGGGCCTAACCAATTGCTTTTCACACCCCTAGTTTCCAAGCCCAATTTCAAATGAACTAATATAACTGCTATTCGCACCGTTTTCTTTTTTATTTTCTTTTTATGTTTTCTGATCAGCTGGGCCCAGATGCGCCTTGCTATGCGCACCCCCAGTCTGGGCCCATTGTCCATTTTTCAATGCTTTTAATTGCTGACTGCACCCCTCGCCCATCTTAATTCATTTCTAATTCATTTTAATTTCATTCAAATTTTTTTAATTCTTTGAAAAATCATAACAAATTGAAAATTCCATGTTTTTAAGTGGTTGTTTTTGCATCTTTTTCTTATTTCTGTTAAGAAAATTGTCATATAATAAAATTAGCATTTTATTTTATTTTTGCATTTTTAGTATATTTTTCTTTTAAATAGGTTTAAATGATGTTTAGTTTAGTACTTGATATTGTTGATTTTAGTTTAGCTAGACCCTTGTATATTTTGGACCCATTCTTTTTAGAGTACTTCATTTAGGACTTTAATTTTCATATGAGATTTAATTCATGATTTTAGGATTTAATTTTAGATGGTTTGTTTAGGTGTGATTAGAGGAATCAAAACTAGGGTTTAGATATAACATAGGTGTAATAAATCATTTCTTTTAGGAGTTGTAGTTTGAATTTTGGGGTATGGGACTAATAGGGGTATTATGGGTAGATAATAGATCCCTTAGAAAATATTAGGCTTCCCCTATTCTACTATTACTATTAGTATATTGCTTGTACTTGCTTGACTGTGTGGTGTGCCCTCTCTAGGGTTATTATTTGACTATGTGGGTATTGGGCCTGCTTGGGATTTGGGGTTTGAGCTGAAGATTGTGCTGATGAAGCCCATTGAAGATTAAAGAATGAAGACCAATTTCCAGAGTTGATGAAGAGTATCTCTTGCTGGCAGCTGTTGAGGAGTGTAGGATCTAGGAGTTAGGCAGAGCCCTAGAATAGCAACTTGATTCACAAACATGGAAGGTCTTGTTTGCCTCCATTCCTTCTCTATGATTCAAAGTCTCTTTTAAATATCCACCTCCTTCCTTTGGAAGGATTAGTGAATGTATTTAAAAGATAGAACTTTTGAGAGAAAATTGTCTGTATCATGTTAACAGTCAGTGAGCCACCCTTGGTAGGCAATTGATTGTTTAACATCCATTTCATCTTGTTGACTGATATTCATCTTAGAGATTGGGACTTGAAGAAAAGCCATTGAATATTGTAGATAGAGACCTTGCTTGAAGGCCTTGAAGATGAAGACTGATGCTAGCTTGAAGCTTGTAGAAGATGACTTGAAGACAGTTGTTGATGAAGACTGCTGTTGGCTGTTTATTTTTGCTGTTTATAATTTTTGATGTATTGTTTGAATTTCCTGGACTGTATTGTGTGCCATTTAATCTGTTAGGTTGAAGGCAATTTTTGTTCGCTTTTGCCTGTTGTTTTCTAGGTTCGAGGTTGAGTGGGACTCCCTTGCCTCGCTTGTATTGTTGCATCCATGCATTTTACTGCTTTATTGTATATATGCTTTTGTTTCTGTTTCCGTTTATCCCTTAGGATCTCTGTTTCTCTCTGCGCAAGAGAGGAACATGATAGACATTAGGTCTTAACCCATGCATGATAACATTAGGTTAGTTTGATTCCCTTCGCAACCATAGGTTAGAGTTCTGTCTCTTCTTTCTCAAAAACAAACAGAAAAACACAATAAGATTTCAAACCCAATAAAAGACACTTCTTCCGTAAAAGAATGTGAACTCATCAAAACGTCAGTTTGTCCGCTTGGACTGTTAATCAGAAAAACCTTTTTTGAAGGAATAAAAACAATCGAGACAGACTTGTGTCGTACGTGGCCCGAACTACGTTTGCTCTGATCTTTCATGCTGTATGAAAGTACGTAGGCATAGGATGCGATATCCTAGCGAGCAACCTTCCCCTCCTTTCCCGTAGGTAGGCGAACTACGTTGACTCTGATTTCTCGTTCCAGACGGGAATACGTAGGCATAAAGTGCGATGCTTTGCCGAGTCCCTTTCTTTCTTTTTAACCCTTAACCCTTAGTTTAGATAGAATAATAATCCATACCTGAAAACAAGCGTGGATCCCGTCGAGTACGACGGACGTGAGGGGTGCTAATACCTTCCCCTTGCGTAACCGACTCCCGAATCCAGGATTTGGTTGCGATGACCATTCCTTTCCCCGTTTTGCGGTAGGTTTACCTCGAGCGTTTCCTTTCCCTCCGTTGGGATAAATAACGCACGGTGGCGACTCTTCTGTTCAGCCGGCGCCGATTTTCGCAGTAGCGACAGCTGGCGACTCTGCTGGGGATCCAACGTCCCCTGGCTGCTAGGGACTGCGATAGTTCCTTATGAATTTGGGATCCAACGTCCCTTAAGAGAGTCAATCCTAGCGCTTGTTTTCCCGTCGAGGATTTTGTATGGATTTATATTTCTGTCATTTATTTTCAGCATTATATTATTGTTATTATTGTTGTATTGGGGTGTGACGGGTGTTCTATGATTGAGAGATAAGCCGGACCTGGGCTTGAGTGCACTTAGAATTAGAGTAGAAAGTAGTGGGCGTGTGCCGGCTTTGCTTGCATTAGTGTCCCAGAAAATCTACACTCGGACGAGGTTCTTCTGGTTGACTTCTTTTTCTACCCTTTGGGTCGAAGGGGTTGTTGGTTAGCTGAATTGTCGACTCCGGGAACCGATCATTTGGAAGTTGGCTAAGTGAGGCCTCTTCAGGATTTGATGATGCCACTCCTTCTGGGAATCGTATCATCAACCCTGAAAGTCTGTGACGCCGACGACCGCATAGGATGCCATACCATTGTCAGTTGCTAGGACACCTACCTGCGAGAGGGGTTTGGGGTTATGCAGGTAACTAGACCTTCAGATACCGGTTTGTTTCTTGATCTGAGATTCTGGGTATTTATGGATAGTTGAGAGGTCTATCAGAGACCAGTTGGAGTTATGATATGGGGTCTGTCAGAGACCAGTCAGAGTTATGATATGAGGTCTATCAGAGACCAGTGTTGGAGCTTTGTATTGGGTCTGTCCAAGACCAGGGTTTGAGGAATTCTGGAGGGTCTATCTGAGACTTTTGATATGGTTCAGGCTTCTCAGCCATGGCATTTGGTCGCTGTTGCATCTATTTGCATTGCATTGCTTGCATACCCATTATCCTTGCATCCCATTAACGTGTGTCTGTGCTGCAGGTGCATTTGCATATTCCCTGATTCTAGTGCCCGGACTTCTGCTTACTGATCATGGCTGGTTTAAGAAAGACAGTTGTGTATAAGTTACCTACACCTGACATTACTCCCTTACTTGGTCTGATGTCCCTTGCTGATGAGGAGGTTAGGAGAAGTTTCAGGATGAGTCATGGAAGATTGTTGAGACTGGTCTGCAAGCCAACTGCTGTTGAGATGAATGGGATGTATACCTTGATGCAATTCTATGACCCTGCATTGAGATGTTTCACATTCGCTGGCTTTATTTTGGGGCCTACCATTGAAGAGTATGTAGAGTTTACTGAGCTGCTAGTACAGAATAAGGTTCCCTTTATTCACTCTGCCGCTGAGCCCAAGTTGGAGGACTTAGCTAAGGCCTTGCACATGAACGCTGCTGAACTATTAGTGACTTCTTGGCTTGGGGTTCCAGGTTTCTCCCTTGATTTTCTGGTTGGAAAAGCTCAAGAATACGCCAAGAGCGGGTGCTGGATAGTCTTTAACGCCATCTTGGCTCTATGCATCTACGGAATAGTGTTGTTTCCCAATTTACCCAATTTCGTGGACTTGGACGCCTTTCATCTGTTTGCTGCTGGCAACCCGGTACCCACTTTGATTGGAGATCTCTATCATTCATTGCACTAAAAAAATGAAAACAGAAGGGGAAAGACTGTTTACTGTTGTGCGCCGTTGTTGACCATGTGGTTTAAGAGCCATCTTCCCCTGAAGGGACCTTTTGTGGATAGTGCAACTACAGCTGACTGGCCACAGCGCCTGATGAGGCTATCTTCTGAAGACATTGAGTGGTTTGACCGAGACTTGTTGGGGTCTGAGCTTATTTTCAGTTGTTCGGGGTATCCTAATGTTCCGTTGATAGGAAGAAAGGGGTGTATCAATTACAACCCATCTCTGTTTGTTCGCCAGTTTGGATACACGTTGAAGAACCCACCTCAGGAGGAGGAAGTACAGGAATCTATGTACTTCACCGGTGATTTGAATGGAAAGTTACTAGCCAAGCTTCAGCATGCTTGGATGCGTATCAACAGAAGAGGGAAACCACTGTTGGGGAAGAATGATTGTCAGGCTTATGCACCCTACAAAGTTTGGGTCTAAGAGAGAGCAAGACAGTTGCTGATGCCATTTCCAGCTGCACCAGTCCCTGTTCATATTCCGGCGGAAGAACCAACCATTGTTACTATGGAGGCCTACGAGCGAGTTGTAAAAGAAAAAGAAGCTTTGCTGAAGATCAATGAAGGGTTAGAACAGGAACTGGCTCAGATGCGTAGTGAGAAGAACAAGGTTGTGCATGCTTTCCAACAGCAGATCGAGTTAGTAAACAGGCTAGGTGCTGAATTGACTGAAGAGAAGAAGAAGCGTGAACGCCTGGGGAAAGAGTTCAGAAGCTCTCATGACATGTTGGAATCCAAAAAGAAAGCACTCGATGCCGCTCACCGGAAAATCTCTTCTTGTAACAAGACGTGGAATGCTACGCTAACCAACAACAAAAAGAGGGAAGACAAATTGAAGCAGCAAATTGCTGAACTCGAAGAACGATTGAAGGCTAGCACTAAGAAGTATGAAGAAGAGGTAATGGCCAGATATAGTCTCCAGAATGCATTGAACAAGGCCATCGAAGGCAAGAAAGAAGCTGTGTCTCAGAAGCGGAAGCTAGAGGATCGCTTCAGAGAAGGGGTATGGGAAGAATCCGCTGGCGATTTGCGACGTGTTCTCAAGCGGAGAGATCTACTTGTTGAGGGTCTGCTTACCCGACCAAGTCATCCAGAGACTAAGAAGTTACTAGAAGAGTACCAGGCATATGGGAGTACTTGATCGTTTCATATAGTAATGTGTATGCTTTATTTGCATAGCGCTGACCATCACCAGGATTGTTGGTTGAGGTCATGCCTTCTTATTGTACGCATTGATATTGTATTCTGGGCTTAATGGATTTCTCTGCAATATATGAGGTGTTTTCTATGGTTCGGCTTCGATCTTCGTATTGCTGTCACTGTCACCGCACTGGCACATTCGCACTAGAATCAGGGAATGACATTCCCTAATGCACAGACACATATTGCATTGCATTCCAATTCATATTGCATTACAGGTGATTATTGAACGGTATCTCATGTCTTGCACTGTACCAGGTCTTTTCCAGGATTGAAGGTCAGCGCCCGCACCGATACTCCACTCGTACCAACTGCCGAAGAATTATGGATCAGATGCAGAATGAAATGCAAGACATGCGCGAGAAGCTGGCGCTCTTCATGCAGACAATGGAGACCATTGCGAAAGGACAGGAGAATTTGCAAGCTTTGGTGCAGCCTCTGTTGGTAAGAAATGCTGGGCACGGAAATGAGGATCATCAGTCTGTGCGAGTCGACACTATTCACGGGGATGGTACTCCCACACCAGTGGCTCCACCTATAGTAAACATACCTGCTGTCAATGTGAACAACGACACTGCCGCCGGGAACGGTAACGTTGGAATTGGTAACGAGACTGTCGTCAACAACGTTGGGCTCGGAGATGTCAACCTGGGTGATAATATGGGAGGTAATGGCTTCGGTAATAATGGATTTGGTTTCAATGACCAGGGGTTTGATCATGCTGGGAAGTACGGCTTCAACGCTCAAGGCTTCGGGCAGGACGGATTTGGTATGACTAATCAGGGTTATGACGGATTCAGAAATGGAAATGGCGCTGGGTTAATGGCTTTTGGACCTGTTGGAGTCGCTCCGGGGTACGGTAACAGGGGGCGAGGCCCGGTAATGAATCAGACTAGAGTTGGCCGTAACAACGGATACGATGGATATGGAACTGGGAACGGTAATTGGCTAGAAGACTAGCAAGAGGATGCTTTCTCCGGTGGAGGTTTCGAAGGTCCTATGGATGACTCTCAGAGAATTAGGATGCTCGAGGAGCAGATGAAGGGGGTCGTAAATCAAAGTGCTGTTGGCTTAGATATGACAACAATGGGTCTGGTGCCTAGCCTGAGGGTGCCAATCAAATTCAAAGCTCCCACATTTGACAAATATAAGGGGGATACCTGTCCAAAGGTGCACGTGCGGTCATACTACAGAAGGATGTCGGCGTATTCAAATGATGAGAGGATGCTAATGCATTTCTTTCAAGATAGCTTGTCTGGTCCTTCCCTTGAGTGGTATATGGGATTTGAACCAACTCAGATAAAGACATGGAAGCAGCTGGCTGAAGCATTTGTGGCTCACTATAAGTACAACAGTGACTTGGCACCCAATCGGGTCCAATTGCAGGGGTTGTCCCAGAAGAAGGGCGAGAGCTTCAAAGAGTATGCGCAGAGATGGCGCGACATGGCTGCCCGAGTTCATCCCCCTTTGGAGGACAAAGAAATGAATGATATGTTCATTGGAACATTTACTGGCATGTTTTATGACAAGTTGTTTCATACGTCTTTGGGCAGTTTCTCAGACTTAATCCTGATGGGAGAGAAGATTGAAAGCAACATTAAACAGGGAAGATTCCAAGCTGAGGAATCCACCTCAGGTGGCAGTAACAGAAGGGCTTTCGGTGGGCACCGTCAAGGTGATGCAAGCGCAGTGTTTGGGGGCCGAGGCCGAGGCCGGGGCAGAGGTCGAAACCAGTACAATCAGCCGCAGCAGGTGGCAAGTGTTACTATCCCATTTCAGCAACAACCAATACAACAGCAACAACAGCCACAACAGGGGGCACATCCTGTCCAGCGCAGAGTCCAGGGGGGCAAACCAAGGAGGGTGTTTGAAAAGCCTCCTTCAACGTATGCAGAATTGCTACAGACATTACTGGGTTTGAACTTGGTGGAAAAGAGAACTCTAGCGCCAATAACAGGCACTCCTCCGTACGGTTACGACGCAAGCAGGCACTGTGAATTCCACTTCGGGGCTCCTGGTCACGATGTAGAGGGTTGCCACGCGTTCAAGCATGTGGTGCAGGATCTATTGGATAGCAAGGCTATCAATTTTGGACAGGCAGGTCCGAACATAGTGCAAAAGCCCATGCCCAACCATGGGGCAAACGCCATTTTAATTGAGGAGGGTTTGAACTTGATTATGAATGTTGACGACCTAAAGACACCGTTGTGCGAGATAAAGAGCAGATTATTGCAAGGAGGTGTGTATCCAGGATGTGACGAGTATTGTTTAGAGTGCTGGACCCAAGCTGGGGGTTGTGATGAATTGAAGAAGGGTATTCAGACTTTAATCGAGGGAGGCACATTACAATTTGATCGAACGGCAGTTGAAGAACCTGCAGAGGTATTAGCAGACAAGCAAAGTGATGTAGCTACTGTGACGATTCCCCGAAAAACGATAACTATAACAGCGCCGGCCAAGCGACCGCCGATCACTATCACCAAGGCAGGACCAATCCCTTATGAGAGCACAAGGCAGTCCCCTGGACTTATGGGTTGGAAGTGTACTGTGATGGGGTAAAAATTGATGTTAGCAAGCAGCCAGTTGAGGTTGTAGACAACGTCGTCGGTACTGGAGGTGTGACAAGAAGTGGGAGAATCTTCATATCGCCTGAGGTAGAGGCTGAACGACTGGCGAAGGGAAAAGGAAAGATGAATGAGACTGTCCCTGTGCAGAGGAAAGAAAAAGAAACATCATCGAAGGATGTGGAAGAGTTCATGCGCCTTATTCGCAAGAGCGATTATAAGATTGTTGAGCACCTTCAACAGACGTCGTCAAAGATATCCATACTGTCGTTGCTATTGTGTTCCGAAGCTCACAGAAATGCATTGTTGAAAGTTCTGGATACTTCCTTCGTACCCCAAGATGTTTCCGTGAATCAGCTGGAGGGGGTGTTGGCGCATGTGAATGCAGGCCATAGCTTGGGCTTTACAGACTTTGATTTGACCCCGAAGGGGAGAGAGCATAACATGGCGTTGCACGTCTCAGTTGAGTGTAGGGGATCAGTCATGTCTCATGTACTGGTAGACATCGGATCGTCCTTAAACGTGCTGCCCAAGAAAGCAATGATGAAACTGGACGTCAGGGGAATCATATGTACGCCTAGTGACTTGGTGGTCAGGGCATTCGATGGTACACGAAGAACAGTCTTTGGATCCATAACATTACCTCTACAGGTGGGGCCGGAGGTTTTTATGACTGAATTTTATATCATGGATATCCAGCCAGCATACAGCTGCCTTCTCGGACGACCCTGGATCCATGGGGTTGGGGCAGTCACATCTACCTTGCATCAAAAGCTGAAATACATGGTGGGGGACAGTGTAGTCACGGTCTGTGGAGAAGAAGATATATTGGTCAGCCATCGGTCATCATTCAAGTATGTAGAGGTCGAAGGCGAGATTCACGAAACACCCTGTCAGGCATTTGAAAGGTTGCGCATCAAAGACAAAGGTCTCGGGCCGAGTAAAGCGTCAGAGGTAGCCGTCTCGTCATATAAGGAAGCTCAAGCTCTAGTGGAGACAGGTGAGACAAAGGGCTGGGGCAAGGTGCTGGAGATTCCCGTGAAGATGGACCGATTTGGGCTGGGATATCAACCGTCGTCATCAACACCTGCTGTGGGGGCACCCCTTTTCAGAGGACCAATAATCATCACTGCTAGTGGAGTGTGTCACGAGGTTATCAACACTGTTTCAGATTCCGAAGAAGGAGACAGCGACTGCGATATGGACGCCTGGATTCAGCCGAGCGTGCCAGGACAAGGATTATGCAATTGGTCTATTCAGGAGAATGTTCCTGTGACTCTCAAAAAGTAATACTTTGTTTTTTTTAATTGTTGAACAATCTGGTGTCTTACCCAGGGCATCATGATTTTGCTTAGGGTCGTGCTGTTATGAACATTGCATGTTTAATCATTAAATAAAAGGCGTTTTTTTCATGTGCAAATATTGCGATCTCTGTTTTTCCTGTTTTGTGTTTTACAATAAAATGGCAACGTGGTTATTTGCTTTATACGCATTTTGAAGCATTTAACCATTCCTTTTGCAGGATAACATTTTCAGATGACATCATTGAACCGCCTATGACTCATCTCGACTTTGAGCACCCGGTATTTCAGGCCGAAGAAGAGATTGGTGAAGACGGCGACGTGCCCGAAGAATTGTCTTGGTTGGTGAAGCAAGAAGATTGTGTCATTCTGCCTCATGAGGAGGTCATCGAAATTATTAACCTGGGGTCGGAAGGGGTTGAAAAGAACATCTGTATAGGAGTCGCGCTGCAAAGCGACGTCAAACGAAGACTGGTTGAAATGCTCAGAGAGTATAGTGATGTGTTCGCTTGGTCGTATGAAGACATGCCTGGGCTTGATACAGATATGGTTGTGCACCGTCTGCCGTTGAAAGAAGAATGCCCGCTGGTCAAGCAGAAGCTTCGCAGAACTAGACCTGATATGGCAGTGAAAATTAAGGAGGAGGTTCAAAAGCAGTGGGACGCTGGTTTCCTAGCTGTTACGAAATATCCCTCATGGGTCGCTAATATTGTACCAGTGCCAAAGAAAGACGGTAAAGTGAGAATGTGCGTAGATTACCGTGATCTGAACAAAGCGAGCCCGAAAGATGATTTTCTGCTTCCTCACATCGATGTGCTAGTTGACAACACTGCCCAATTCTCCGTATTCTCCTTCATGGATGGCTTCTCGGGCTATAATCAGATTAAAATGGCGCCAGAGGATATGGAGAAGACTACCTTCATAACGCCTTGGGGAACATTTTGTTACAAAGTGATGCCCTTCGGACTAAAGAATGCTGGGGCAACGTATCAGCGTGCAATGACGACTCTTTTCCATGATATGATGCATAAGGAGATCGAAGTTTATGTCGATGATATGATCGCCAAATCCCAGACGGAGGAAGAGCATTTGGTGAATCTGCTGAAGTTATTCAAAAGGCTTAGGAAGTTCAGGCTGAGACTGAACCCTAACAAGTGCACCTTCGGGGTGAGATCGGGTAAACTGCTGGGGTTTATCATGAGCGAAAGAGGAATAGAGGTTGATCCTGCAAAAATAAAAGCAATACAAGAGATACCGACGCCTAAAACAGAGAAAGAGGTACGCGGGTTTTTAGGGAGGTTGAACTACATCGCCCGGTTCATACCTCACCTAACGGCTACGTGTGAACCATTATTCAAGCTGTTGAAAAAAGACCAAGCTGTAACATGGAACGGAAATTGTCAAAAGGCGTTCGATAAAATAAAGCAGTATTTGCAGGAGCCTCCTATTTTGATACCTCCAGTGGCAGGGAGACCCTTGATTATATATTTGACAGTTCTTGAGGGAAGTATGGGTTGTGTTCTCGGTCAACACGACGAGACAGGAAGAAAAGAGCATGCGATCTACTACTTGAGTAAGAAATTTACTGAATGTGAATCTCGATATTCAATGCTTGAAAAAACTTGTTGCGCGCTAGCCTGGGCCGCCAAGCGTTTGAGGCAATACATGCTGAATCATACAACCATGCTCATCTCGAAGATGGATCCTATCAAATATGTATTCGAAAAGCAGGCATTATCGGGGAGAATTGCCCGCTGGCAGATGGTTTTGACCGAATATGACATCCAGTATGTCTCGCAAAAGGCTATAAAGGGGAGTGTACTGTCTGAGTACTTGGCAGAGCAGCCTATTGAGGATTACCAATCGATGAGGTTTGATTTTCCTGACGAGGATATCATGTACCTAAAGATGAAAGATTGTGAAGAGTCGTTGCCAGACGAAGGACCAGAATTGGGCTCCAAATGGAAGTTGATCTTTGACGAAGCTGTAAACGCCTACGGTAGCGGAATAGGGGCGATCATTACTACTCCACACGGGTCGCACATCCCGTTTACCGCTCGATTGACCTTTCCAGTTACCAATAATGAAGCCGAATACGAAGCTTGTATCATGGGGCTTGAAGAGGCCATTGATTTGCGAATCAAAAATCTGGATGTATACGGGGACTCAGCTCTGGTGGTGAATCAAATAAAAGGGGAATGGGAGACACGTCAACCTAATTTGATACCGTACATGAACTACGCAAGGAGATTGTTGCCTTTCTTTGACAAGGTTGAATTGCATCATGTACCGCGAGCAGAGAATCAGATGGCTGACGCCCTGGCCACATTGTCTTCCATGTACAAAGTCAACTTCTGGAATGAGGCTCCCAGAATTGTTATCTCTCGGCTCGACAGACCTGCCTTCGTATTTGCCATTGACGAAGCATCTGATGATAAACCGTGGTATTTTGATATCCTTAATTTCCTGAAAAACAAAGAGTATCCGGCTGGGGCATCTAGTCACGATCAGAAGACTCTCAGGAGATTGGCGGGCAATTTCTATTTGAATCCGGATGGTGTCTTATACAGACGAAATCACGACTTGGTGCTACTATGTTGTGTAGACGAAAAAGAGGCGAAGCTGCTCATGGAGGAAATACATGAGGGTACATTTGGTACACATGCTGGTGGGCATGCCATGACGAGGAAGTTGCTGCGGGCAGGTTATTTTTGGCTAACTATGGAAACTGATTGTTTCAAGTTTGCGAGGAAGTGCCACAAGTGCCAGATCTATGCAGATAAGATCCATGTGCCTCCGAGTCCTCTGAACGTGATGTCGTCGCCATGGCCATTCTTGATGTGGGGAATCGATATGATTGGAAAGATCGAGCCGACGGCTTCTAACGGGCACCGTTTCATTCTAGTAGCAATTGATTACTTCACCAAATGGGTGGAGGAGGCATCTTACCCAAACGTGACTAAGCAGGTGGTAGCCAGATTTATCAAGAGAGATATCATTTGCAGATATGGGATCCCTGAGCGGATAATTACCGACAACGGTTCAAACCTGAATAACAAAATGATGAAGGAGCTCTGTCAGAATTTTAAGATCGAGCATCACAACTCCTCCCCTTACCGACCCAAGATGAATGGCGCTGTTGAAGCGGCCAATAAGAATATAAAGAAGATTGTCCAGAAGATGGTGGTGACCTATAAGGACTGGCATGAGATGCTACCTTTTGCTTTGCACGGTTATCGTACGACGGTACGCACATCAACCGGGGCAACCCCATTCTCGTTGGTATACGGAATGGAAGCAGTGCTACCACTGGAAGTTGAGATTCCTTCTCTGAGAGTATTACGAGATGTCCAACTAGACGAGACAGAATGGGTGAAGGATAGGTTGAACCAACTGAGTTTAATGGATGAGAAGAGGCTAGCTTCTCTAGCATACGGTCGTTTGTACCAGAGCCGAATGAAGAAAGCATATGATAAGAAGATACATCCTCGGAGCTTTCAGACGGGCGACCTTGTGCTGAAAAGGATTCTCCCGCCGCAGGCAGATCACAGGGGCAAGTGGACCCCCAACTACGAAGGGCCATACGTTGTCAGAAAAGTCTTTTCAGGAGGAGCTTTATTGTTGTCCACCATGGACGGTGAAGACTTTACGTCGCCTATGAATTCGGACGCAGTTAAAAAATACTTTGCTTGAAATTGACCCGCTGGACAGAAAAAAGAGAGTCCAGGCAAAAATGGGGCATCCTGGCGAACCAAAAACAGAATGAAAGGTTCGGGCAAAAGTTAGGGATAAAATTGAAAAAATGTACACCCGCGAAGTTGAAAACCTACACTGAGCGGCTTCGGCAAAAAAGGGTATCCCGGTGAACTGAAAACCCGTAAAGGGCGGTTCACGCAAAAGTTAGGGATTTGAAAAGCAAATGACTGCGGTCCGAATTTGATACTGCATTGAGCATTGGTGCGGGAGAATATACTTGAGGGGTCGATTATCAGATACAATCTCTTCGGAAGTGTGGATACCGGGAAAGCATCAGAGTCGGGCGAGTCATAGGAGGATCAGTTCATGATGTTCGTCTGCATCCCGTTGCCGACATGTGTACAAATTTGAGTTGTCATTATATTTATGCTTCTTGTGTATACTTGTATATTTGTTGTGCGTAGCTTCCTCTTTTCAGGAGTTACATCCCGTGTACAAAATTCTGCCCATTTAGGGGCCCAATCAATAAAACATGTTATTCAGTACTTGATGCTGGTTCTTTACTGTTTTGTACATGATAAACGCCTAGGTTTAATGAAACTAGCGTGTGTATAACGTCGCTGGCCCTTGCCAATAATTTCTAAAACCTTGAGTTAACTGAAAATAATGTCACTAACGCTAACCTGAATAGATTTGGTTGCATAGACTTGTCTTGTCTTGTTTGGGGTGTTGCAGGGGTCATAGCCGTATGAAGTGGACGATCAAAAGATTGCAGTATTGACCAGAAGCTCGTAACGAAAGACTCGATCCCCATGCAGGTCGCATTTCTGAGATGACACTGTTCCTCACTGAAGAAGGATCGAATTCCCCAGCTAGTCGCAGCTTAGCCGAAGGACATTCTCCAGCAAAGTCGTTTATCCTCAGCAGAGTTTGGCGATTCTAAGATTGCAGACTGTATTCAGACAGTGTGGTGTCCCCCAGAAGGATCCCCCCATCTCGAGCAGAGTGGTTTAGCCTCAGAAGATTAGCATTTACAACTCGTGAGTTGTGCTTAGACAGTCTACCCTTCCCAGTAGGGTCATTTACTCTCCCCCAGCGGAGTCAGTTGATTTTCCCCAAGAGAATCGTTCCATCGCAGCGGAGTTCTCTTTTCAGCAAGTGTTCTCCTTTCTCCCAGTGGAACTCAAAGATTAAAACTCTCCTCGGCAGAGTTGGTGGCATACCCTGGCATTTATTTTGCCGGAATACCGTGTGATACCCGTTCACTCCCTAGCAGAAGTCCAATCAGGATTGGCGCATTCAATTATCCCTCCGCGAAGTTGGCTTCACTCTTCCAGCATTTATTTTGCTGGAATAATTCTGTGGCACCTGGTTACCCCCAGCGGAGTTAGCGTTGTCTTCAACATTTATTTTGCTGAAGCGGTTTCTGTATCCCAGCAGTTCGAGTCTGCATTTACATCGGCATATAGTATCATACTTGCATCCACCAAATAAAAACGCATAGCATTTCCATGTCGTACGGAGCATTACGCCATTTTCAAACATACGCATTTTTGAAACATAAATCAGGTTGGTTAACCTTTTGTTTTCAGGTGTGTTTTCTCAGCAGGAGTATGGAGTTCTAGCTTAGATCTATGACCAGACATTCGAGGTCTCGCCGTGAGACGTGTGATGATACGGTTCATCTTACTATTTTCCCCACAGAGTTATTAGGTTAAGTTTCTCTCTGTCCCTGAGCAGAGTTATTTGTTTAATTCTCTTGTTTTCCCCGCCAGAGTGGCTTGTTGAAGTTTCTCTAGTCCGGCCAGCGGATTATTTTTCAAATTTGTTGTTACGTCAGCATTAAAGGGTTTCATGAATCAGAATTTCAGAGGCTGCCGCCGGTTATCAGAACGGGCGTCCGGTAGTTTGGATTCCAAATATCCCCAGTAGAATCCGCCTCAAAGTCGCTGTCACGTCAGTGCTAAAAGGTTTGTGGGTTGGGACCAATGGAGTTAGTTACTGTGGAGATAAGCAGAGAAACTGTATTCAGAGTATCTTCTCGTAGGAACAGACGAATGTATTTTCTTACTGGTTGACAGGAGTATTTCCCTGGAGTCGTCAAAATTTTACTGCCTATATTGATAGGAGTTCCTCGCGTTGACGAAATATGAGTCCTGACGTGGACAATTTATTCCTATATTGACAGGATTTCTTCGTTCTAGAGAAATGGGTGTCCTAACGTGGACAGATTTATTTCCTCGGGTTGACAAGATGTGCTAGTCCTAACGTGGACAGATTCGATTTCTCAGTATTGATGGAATGTGAAGTCCTGACGTGGACAAGTTTTATTTCCTCAGCGGGTCGAAGATGTGAGTCCTGACGTGGACAAATCAAGACGAAGTGTGAGTCCTAACGTGGACGATGTATTCCTAACGTGGAAAGGTTAGTCCTAACGTGGACGATGTATTCCTAACGTGGAAAGGTTATTCCTAACGTGGAAAGTTTATTCCTAACGTGGAAAGGTGAGTCCTAACGTGGACGATGTATTCCTAACGTGGAAAGGTTATTCCTAACGTGGAAAGTGTATTCCTAACGTGGAAAGGTTATTCCTAACGTGGAAAGTTTATTCCTAACGTGGAAAGGTGAGTCCTAACGTGGACGATGTATTCCTAACGTGGAAAGGTTATTCCTAACTTGGAAAGTGTATTCCTAACGTGGGAAGGTTATTCCTAACGTGGAAAGTTTATTCCTAACGTGGAAAATTTATTCCTAACGTGGAAAGTTTATTCCTAACATGGACAGGTTATTCCTAACATGGAAAGTTTATTCCTGACGTGGACAATTCATTCCTATGTTGATAGGATCCCCTCGTGCTGATGAAATGCAGACGAGTCATCCCCAGTGAAGTCGCCGAGATTTTTTCCGTGTTGACAGCAGGTGGAGTCCTGACGTCGACAAGTTTTAGTCGAGATTTCTTCGTGTTGACGGAACAGGCGTCCTAACATGGACAAAGTTCTATTCCTATGTTGTTGAGATGTGAGTCCTGACGTGGACAGATTTGTGTATTCGTGGTTTGACGAAATTTGGGTCCAGATGTGGACAAGGTTACTCCTGTGACAACAGAATCTCTATTCGTGTTGACGAATTTGTCCCTCTTCTTGTGTTGATAAGGTTAGTCCAGTTGTGGACAGAGGTGTTTTGCGAAAAGTATTCAGTACCTATGGCGTTACATGGGTGGTTGAAGTTGAAATCAGATTTATTTCCCAAACAGTGGTGCAGTTTATTTCTGCGGTTGGCAAATTTCCGGGTTCTTAGTATTCAACCGTCTTGTACCTCGAATGTCTGAAGGCTCCGGGCGTTTCACCCAATCGGGTCCAAGTCGCTTGAATAGGGGCAGGTGTTGCACCCTAAAATTTGCTCAACCTACTTCACTTGGTTTATGTTTCAATTGCATTGCATTAGCATATAAAGTCATGTACATAGTCTAATCATCTGCATAGCATAGCATGGCAAGTCAGTCAACAAGGGACCAAGTACTATTCTTATCTCTATGAGCCTATCAAGAGGTTATTAGTCAAATTCAATCTCATCCAAGTCATCAGAAAGAAATTGAAATCTAAAGAAGTCATTGGACCAAGCAGTGGATTTATCTCCTATCTTGAGGGTGTTTGAAGACCATCAAAGAAGTTGTGAGCTGTGAATTGAGGTCATGGAGGGTATACAGACATCATGGAAGACCTAGAGAGTCATTTTGAAAGAGAGACAAGTCATTGATATGATCACAAGAGTTGCAGTTGAAGACAGTCAACTAGGGTTTCATCTGGGTCAACCCTAGGTTAAATGATTGATTGAGAGGCATCAAGGTCTATTTGAGAGATGTGGGGTTCATCATTTGACATGTAGATATGGATGTGGTGTTGTGCCAAGGAGAAATCAAGATAAATCTAGAAGAAGAGGAGTTTCTAAATTAGGGTTTCTGTGTAAAATCCCCTGGTTTAGGTCAAACTTCCAAGTAAGATAATTCAAAATGCAAGCTTCAAATGGATCCTTGGCCAATATGAAACTTGTATAGGATCTCAATACCTTTAATTTGAGTGGTTGAAGACATCAAGGAGATTTATAGAACTCAAGTTATGGTCCTTGCAAGTTACATGTCATCTGAGGTATCTGAAATTTTGTCTGTGAAAGTTACTTGTCTTCCAAGCAACTTTTACCCCTCAAGGATATTTCAAATGGATTTCTAGTAAACATGAGAGTTGTTCCTCATTGTCTTAGCTTTCTATAAAGGTATGGTATGCCTTCATCTGATTTGGGGAACTCTACTTATGACCTTGGCAAGCAAAGGGTATTTTGGTCATTTGAGAATTACAGGTCATTTCAAGCCTATGCCCAAAACTCATACAAGGAAGCTTCAAATGAAAAACTTCACAACATAAAACTTGCTCCAAATGACATTTTGAGTCTAGAAAAGTGATCATGAAAGTTTGGAAATGCTCATAGCTCAAGGTTCCAAATTTGGTCAATTAAAAGATGAATTTAATGAATAAAAGTGACCTAAAAATGGGATTTTTCATAACATGGCTAAATGGGATGAAATTATAGGTCATTTTGATTGGAAAGAATGTTTTAAGAACATTGGAAAAAGTAGATTTTTGAGTTTAGTTCAAAGTTTGGAAGTTATACTAGTTGGCTTACAAAAGAAGTAACATATCCAAATTCAAGGGAATTGTGCACAAGAAGTTTCTAACAAGTTCTAGAGTGTTCCATGAGCATCTATATATTGAATTGAGTGGATCCAATCAGGGGTTGGTGATTCATTTTGGTTGAAACTCATAGTTGCATCTCATTCTTCAATCTTGCAAATTCATTCCAAACTCTATCAAATCTTCATCATTTTCCAAAATTCTTGATCCTATCATCATCTATATTCATCATAGAGCAAGTTTCCATCAAGATCTGGCTGAATTGAAGTAGAATTCGTGTGCTACCAAGTGTATCATCCATATTGCAAAAGGAAGTGGTTATGGCAATCCAAGGTGTTTAAGCAAGTGTTGTTGCATACAGAACCAAGAATCAAGTCTATTGATCAAGTCCAAAGCATTGCAAGTTGTGAATCCAAGGATTTCTCCCTCTGTTTTCAAGATTACACCAGGTTAGTATTTCCATCGAATTGGCTAGAAATAGATAGCATGATGTAGAATTCTTAGTTTAGAACTGTTAGGAATAGTTAGATGAATGATTCTGATGGATTTGAGAGCATTTCATGGAGTTCACCATTGGAGCACCAAAACTGTTGAGCCTTAGAACACTTAGGTTAGGGCATGTTAATCTTAGCTAGATAGATTAGAATGATCGGCATAACATGTAGAACGCATTAGTGTAAGAGTTAGCAAGAATCAGCAGGGTTGATCTCAGTGTAAAGTGTTGGAACCAAGGTCTTCTACTTATCGGGTTTGGCTCTAGGTTGAGTTTTAGAGAAAACTGAAACCATGGTTGTGTAGAGGAGAAGATGTAGAGCAGTTTTGGTTTTTGGATGAGAGCATTTAGTGGAGAGATGAGAGAGCACGATGATGGTGAAGATTCGTGCATGGAAGCAATCATGGCTGAAACCCTAGCTTCTCATTGGAGAAGAAACATGATGATCGTTGGATGAGGTCTCCTATGTTGACTGGAACTTAGATCGCACGGCCACGATTCAAAGTTGAGAAAGAGAGGGAAGACTGAAGCGTGAAACGCACCGTTTCACTTATGTCCTCATTCTGGGCCTAACCAATTGCTTTTCACACCCCTAGTTTCCAAGCCCAATTTCAAATGAACTAATATAACTGCTATTCGCACCGTTTTCTTTTTTATTTTCTTTTTATGTTTTCTGATCAGCTGGGCCCAGACGCGCCTTGCTATGCGCACCCCCAGTCTGGGCCCATTGTCCATTTTTCAATGCTTTTAATTGCTGACTGCACCCGTCGCCCATCTTAATTCATTTCTAATTCATTTTAATTTCATTCAAATTTTTTTAATTCTTTGAAAAATCATAACAAATTGAAAATTCCATGTTTTTAAGTGGTTGTTTTTGCATCTTTTTCTTATTTCTGTTAAAAAAAATTGTCATATAATAAAATTAGCATTTTATTTTATTTTTGCATTTTTAGTATATTTTTCTTTTAAATAGGTTTAAATGATGTTTAGTTTAGTACTTGATATTGTTGATTTTAGTTTAGCTAGACCCTTGTATATTTTGGACCCATTCTTTTTAGAGTACTTCATTTAGGACTTTAATTTTCATATGAGATTTAATTCATGATTTTAGGATTTAATTTTAGATGGTTTGTTTAGGTGTGATTAGAGGAATCAAAACTAGGGTTTAGATATAACATAGGTGTAATAAATCATTTCTTTTAGGAGTTGTAGTTTGAATTTTGGGGTATGGGACTGTAGGGGTATTATGGGTAGATAATAGATCCCTTAGAAAATATTAGGCTTCCCCTATTCTACTATTACTATTAGTATATTGCTTGTACTTGCTTGACTGTGTGGTGTGCCCTCTTTAGGGTTATTATTTGACTGTGTGGGGTATTGGGCCTGCTTGGGATTTGGGGTTTGAGCTGAAGACTGTACTGATGAAGCCCATTGAAGATTAAAGAATGAAGACCAATTTCCAGAGTTGATGAAGAGTATCTCTTGCTGGCAGCTGTTGAGGAGTGTAGGATCTAGGAGTTAGGCAGAGCCCTAGAATAGCAACTTGATTCAGAAACATAGAAGGTCTTGTTTGCCTCCATTCCTTCTCTATGATTCAAAGTCTCTTTTAAATATCCACCTCCTTCCTTTGGAAGGATTAGTGAATGTATTTAAAAGATAGAACTTTTGAGAGAAAATTGTCTGTATCATGTTAACAGTCAGTGAGCCACCCTTGGTAGGCAATTGACTGTTTAACATCCATTTCATCTTGTTGACTGATATTCATCTTAGAGATTGGGACTTGAAGAAAAGCCATTGAAGATTGGAGATAGAGACCTTTCTTGAAGGCCTTGAAGATGAAGACTGATGCTAGCTTGAAGCTTGTAGAAGATGACTTGAAGACAGTTGTTGATGAAGACTGCTGTTGGCTGTTTATTTTTGCTGTTTATAATTTTTGATGTATTGTTTGAATTTCTCGGACTGTATTGTGTGCCATTTAATCTGTTAGGTTGAAGGCGATTTTTGTTCGCTTTTGCCTGTTGTTTTCTAGGTTCGAGGTTGAGTGGGACTCCCTTGCCTCGCTTGTATTGTTGCATCCATGCATTTTACTGCTTTATTGTATATATGCTTTTGTTTCTGTTTCCGTTTATCCCTTAGGATCTTTGTTTCTCTCTGCGCAAGAGAGGAACATGATAGAAATTAGGTTTTAACCCATGCATGATAACATTAGGTTAGTTTGATTCCCTTCGCAACCATAGGTTAGAGTTCTGTCTCTTCTTTCTCAAAAACAAACAGAAAAACACAATAAGATTTCAAACCCAATAAAAGACACTTCTTCCGTAAAAGAATGTGAACTCATCAAAACGTCATTTTTGTCCGCTTGGACTGTTAATCAGAAAAACCTTTTTTGAAGGAATAAAAACAATCGAGACAGACTTTTGTAGTACGTCGCCCGAACTACGTTTGCTCTGATCTTTCATGCTGTATGAAAGTACGTAGGCATAGGATGCGATATCCTAGCGAGCAACCTTCCCCTCCTTTCCCGTAGGTAGGCGAACTACGTTGACTCTGATTTCTCGTTCCAGACGGGAATACGTAGGCATAAAGTGCGATGCTTTGCCGAGTCCCTTTCTTTCTTTTTAACCCTTAACCCTTAGTTTAGATAGAATAATAATCCATACCCGAAAACAAGCGTGGATCCCGTCGAGTACGACGGACGTGAGGGGTGCTAATACCTTCCCCTTGCGTAACCGACTCCCGAATCCAGGATTTGGTTGCGATGACCATTCCTTTCCCCGTTTTGCGGTAGGTTTACCTCGAGCGTTTCCTTTCCCTCCGTTGGGATAAATAACGCACGGTGGCGACTCTTCTGTTCAGCCGGCGCCGATTTTCGCAGTAGCGACAACAGGCACTATGTTGGCGACCCATGGAGGGTAAGTGGTGACCGCTAAGAAGCCAGCATCAAGCTGCTTTTGCCTTTCTTCTTTGATCTTAACGGCCATATCTGGTCGTGTCCTTCTAAGCTTCTGCTTAACGGGAGGACAATCTTCTCACAACGGCAAGTGATGGACCACGATGTCAGTATCAAGTCCGGGCATATCTTCGTATGACCAAGCAAATATGTCACTATACTCTCTCAGCATCTCGACTAATTTCTGCTTGACATCACTCTGCAATGCGGCCCCTATCCTGACGTTCCTGACAAGTTCTTCAGAACCCAGATTCACAATCTCAATCTCTTCTTCGTGAGGCAGAATAAATTTCTCTTCTTGTTTCAACAAGCGGGCCAGCTCTTCGGGAAGGTCTTCGTCTTCATCAATCTCTTCTTCGGCTTGATAGATCGGGCAATCGAAGTCGAAGTGAGTCGTAGAAGGTCCAGAGTCGATGTCATCTGCTATGTGGATCCTGCAATAACAAAGGTTAAGCTTAAAAGAAGGATATGCAGGTTAGCACAAACCCCATTGCCATTTTATTGTTTTTCAAAAAAAATATAAAACAGGAATAACAGAGATCACAACATTTGAATGCGAAGAAAAACGCCTTTTGATTTATTGGTAAAATGCATGTACATAACCAAACGAGGCCCTGACAATAAAACCACTATGCCCCGAGTAGGACATAGGGTTGTACAACAATTGGAGAAAGTAAATCATTACTCTTTGCCTGTCACTTGGATGGTATCCCTGATGGACCAGTTGGTGAGGCTCTGGCCTGGTTTGCTTGGCTGGATCCAAGAGTCTAGGTCGCAATCACTGTCTTCGCCGTCTTCAGACACTGCGTTGACACTTTCAAATATCACCCCGCCACTGGTAAACTGGATTGGCCCTTTACCTCGCGACGCACTGTGAGAAGAGGAGGCTTCAGCCGCGGGAGAGTATCCTAACCCAAACTTGTCCTGTTTGTTAGGTATTTCTAGAATCTGCCCCCAGCCTGGGGTAGATCCGACCTAAACAACGGCCCGGGCTTCCTTGAAGGAAGAGAGAGTCATCTCTGGTTTCTCGGTCGCTACTGGAACCACTTCCTTGATCTTAACAGCTTCGAACGCCTGA
This sequence comes from Lathyrus sativus, assembly GCA_963859935.3. Taxonomy (NCBI): domain Eukaryota; kingdom Viridiplantae; phylum Streptophyta; class Magnoliopsida; order Fabales; family Fabaceae; genus Lathyrus; species Lathyrus sativus. The sequence continues at coordinate 356,330,046 of OZ012737.1, forward strand.
CATAGGGTTTCGTGGATTTCCCCATCCATCTCAACATACTTGAAGGACGACAAATGACTCGCTATTATGTCTTCCTCGCCACAAACAGTCACGATGCTGCCTCCGACAGCATACTTCAGCTTCTGGTGCAACGTGGAGGTCACGGCGCCAGCAGAATGGATCCATGGCCGGCCTAAGAGACAGCTGTAGGAAGGCATGATGTCCATGATGTAAAAGACCGCGTCGAAAGTTTCCATCCCAACTTGTATTGGCAAAGTCACCTCTCCAAAGACATGACGCTTGGTTCCATCGAAAGCCTTCACAACCAGGTCACTGGGTGTGCAAATCAATCCTCGAGTATCTAACTTCATCAATGCTTTCTTCGGAAGAACATTGAGTGATGACCCTGTGTCCACCAACACATGAGACATAATCGTTCCCCTACACTCTATCGAGATGTGCAGGGCGCTGTTGTGGTTTCTTCCCTTCGGCGTCAGCTCCAGGTCAGTGAACCCTAACCCGTTTCCAGCATTCACGTGGGCTACGACCCCTTCCAACTGGTTGACCGATATTTCCTGCGGTACATACGTGGCATTCAAAACCTTTAACAGCGCGTTGCGATGTGACTTCGAACACAGCAACAAATTCAGGATGGAGATTTTCGAGGGTGTTTGATGGAGGTGATCCACGATCTTGTAATCACTCTTCTTGATCAGCCTCATGAACTCTTCAGCGTCCTTAACAAGTAAGTCCTTCTCTACCCCACGAGGGGTTTCCTCAACGACTTTACTCTTTCCCTTATCGGTTCCTTCAGCTTTGTCCGCCACAATCTCAGGTGGAGCAAATACTCTTCCGCTGCGCGTGATTCCGCCAATCCCCACTAGGTTATCCACAGACCGCCCAGATGGTTCTATTTCCAACTTTTGTCCGTTACAGTAGACGTCTGCCCCATAGTGCCATGGGACAACATTAGTACTTTCAAAAGGTATCGGTCCAGCCTTGGTGATGGTAATTATGGGCGGTCTGGGTGCAGAAATGGTGATCGTCCGGCGAGGGATGGTGATGGTGGCAACCTCATCATCTTGCTTCAGCATTACTTCTCCCGATCCACATTCGGACCTTTGGCTAAACTGCAAGATTCCTTCGGTCATCAGACTCTGAATCCCTTCTGTCAACTATTCACATCCATCAGGACGAGTCGCGCAACCCATACACAGTTCTCCACATCCCGGAAAAAAGCCTTTCTTCATCAGCTTGGCTTTAACGAAGCTAAGCGGTGTCTTCAGATCTTTGACATCAGTCAACACATCTAAATTCTCGTCTTCAATAATGGCATTCACCCCACCTCCCCTATGATTCGGCATAGGGTTCTTCGTGACATTTGGCACATTATCTGAGAAATTGATGATCTTAGCATCCACCATATCTTGCACCTTGTGCTTGAAGGCTTTGCAGTTTTCTATTGTGTGGGCTGGCGCCCCCGAGTGAAACTCGCAAGTTGCATTTGCATCATAACCTGGCAGAGGTGCCCATGTCAAGGGAGCCAAGGTTCTCTTCTGGACTAGCTGTAACTGAAGAAAAGTTTGTAATAGCTGAGCATAGGACATGGGCGGTGTCTCGAGGTGACGGCTTGACAGAGGTGCCCTGTTTTGATACTTTTTGTACCCTTGCTGATTCGGCTGCTGCTGTGGCTGGGGTTGTTGGACTGCAGGGATGGTTATGCTAGCCACCTGCTGGCGAGGGCCTTTACCTTTCCTGCGAGCGTTGGACACGGCGCTCGTCTCTCCTTCACGCCTCTTGCTACCATATGGTTTCTTTCCTCCTCCAGCTGAGGATAGATCACCACCTTGGATTTTCCCCAGCTTGATCCCATTTTCAACGTCCTCGCCCGTGATGATGAGATCTGAGAAGCTTCCAGACATACCGTTGACCAATTTCTCGTAATAAACCCCTGGGAAGGTGGCTACAAACATTTCAAAAAGCTCTCGTTCAACCATCGGCGGTTGAACTCTAGCTGCTAATTCACGCCACCGCTGGGCGTATTCTTTGAACCCTTCGTTGTTCCTTTGTGACAGGTTCTGCAGCTGAACCCGGTTCCGTGCCAAGTCACTGTTATACTGGTAATGGTGCACGAATGCCTCAGTAAGTTCCTTCCACGTGCGCACGCTGGTAGGTTCCAAACTCATGTACCATTCCAAGGATGGCCCGGACAAGCTATCCTGAAAGAAGTGCATCAGCAACTTCTCGTCTTAAGAGTGAGCGGACATCTTTCGGTAGTATGACCTTTAGTGGACACGAGGGCAGGTGGTGCCCTTGTATTTCTCAAAGTCGGGTACCTTGAATTTAGGAGGCACCTTGAAATTAGAAATCAATCCCAATTTAGACATGTCGACACCCATAGTGTTCAGGTTCTCGAAATTCCTCATTTTGTTCTCGAGTGCTTTAAACCTCAGGCATGCTTCAGCAGTCAGCTTTCCTTCAGCACCCTTCTGGGAGAACAAATCTTCTTGACGGTCTTCTAACCATGGCTGAGGCCCATACAGATTTCCAACACCTGTGTTGCCGTTTCCCAGTCCAACATTGACATTAGCTTCAAAATTCCCATTACCGACGCTAGTCGTATTACCATTGAGCCCCATGTTAGCGATCACATTGCCGTTACCACTACCATTCCCCCCGGTCACGGGGACGCCATTCTGAGGAATTTCAACAGGTGGAGGGGTTGGAACATTCCCACCATGGAGTACACCATTGATGTCAACCCTTGAGATCAGAGGCTGAACCAATGTTCTGAGCTAGTCTTGGCCGTTGGCAACCACTTGCATGAGCTCCATGAAGCGGTCCATCCTCTCTCGGAGTTCTTGAACGTCAGTCTGCACTTGTTCCATTGCTCTAGCTTGATTCGCTCTGGTCGGATAGCGGTGGATTGGTCTTTGATCAATCCTGGAACAACTTGCATACACAAAGGGTTAGAGAAAACGACAAAGTGCTCGTTATGCAAATGCTTCATGCAAATGCAAACGTGTGTCTGTGCGTTAGGGAGATTTCCCCCCCGATCCTAGTGCCTGAGTGCCAGTGATGATAATAAGAAATCCGAGCCCAGTCGTGGAAACAACATCTCATATATATAAAGAAAGCCCATCAAGGTGGTACACAACGTCACTGAGTACAAGCAGAATCAATAGCATGACCTCGACCAACAAGCCTGGTGATGGTCAGCATACAACAATGATCAAAACAAAAGGATTACAAATATAGTCAAGCACGGCCACGGGCGCGGAACTCTTCTAACAGATTCCTCGTTTCTGGATGATCAGGCCGAGTGAGCAACCCTTCGACGAGTAACTCCCTCTGCGTAATAGTGCATTGAAGACCTTCAACTGAGTCTTCCCATGCTCTTTCGCCGAAACAATCTTCTAACTTCCGCTTCTTGGATTCAAACGTCTGTTTGCGCTCCTTCAGGTTAGCAAGAGCCTTGTTTAGCAGGCCTTCAGCGGCATATCTGCGAGCGGTTTCTTCATCAAACCTCTTCTCACTAGCCTTCACCTGGGCTTTCAATTTGGAGATCTGCTGCTTCAGTTTATCCTCCCGTTCTTTGCCGTTGGCTAGGGTGGCCTTCTAATGCTGATTAAACTTGGATATTCTCCGGTACGCTTCATCCAAGTGCTGTTTCTTAGTGGCCAGTACGTCATTGACAGCTTTGAAGTCCCGACCCAAACGCTCGCGCTCAGCCATCTGCTTAGTCAAATTCGTCCCTAACTGGTTCACCAGCTCTGTTTGCCTCTTGAAGGAATGGACCGCTTCGCTTCTCTCGCTTTTTAGTTGAGCCAATTCTTTCTCCAGTTCTTCATTTGCCTTCTTCAGCTCATCTCTCTCAGCTAACACCTGATTATGCTGCTGAATGGGCACGGTGGTAGGCTCTTCAATCACTGGAGGGCTTTCTGGCTGGGCAGGTGGAAACGGCATCCCCATAATATCTGCTCTGGCTCTGATCCAGGTCACATACGGAGCGTAGGCTTGGCTATTACTTTTCCCCAGCAACGACTTTCCCCGCTTACAGATACCATTCCAAGCATGCTGAAGCTTAGATAACATATCCCCCTCTAGAAGTCCAGTGAGGTACAGAGATTCCTTCACCTCTTCATCCTTCGGCGGAGCTCTCAGAGCATAAGCAAACTGTCGGACCAGCAGAGATGGATTATAGTTGATACAACCCTTCCTGCCTATCAAAGGCACATTCGGAAACCCACTGCAGCTGAAGACAATCTCAGTACCCAACCTATCTCTATCAAACCAAGCAATATCCTCCGCTGACAGACTCATCAAGCGCTCAGACCACTCAGTTGTGGCTGCAGACGAAGCAAAGGGACCCTTCTTGGGTAGGTGACTATCAAGCCATCTATAGAGTAGGGGCACACAGCACGAGACATTCTTGCCCCTTCTGTTCTCGTTTTTGTAGTGGATAGAATGGTAAACATCTCCAATCAAGGTAGGGACTGGATTCCCTGCTGCAAAGATGTGAAAGGCGTCGAAGTCTACAAAGTCGGGCATATTGGGGAACAGAATGATGCCATATATGCACAGAGCAAGGATGGCGTTGAACATGATCTGACATCCGTCTTTGGCGCACTGCTGGGCCTTTCCCACTAAGAACTGCAAGGAGAAACCGGGAACCCTGTTCCAACTAGACAAGACCAACTCGGAGGCATCCAGATGAAGTGAAGGGGCTAGACTAGCCAGGTTAGGCGCATCATCCATATGAACAAAGGGCATCTGACTCTTGATAGGCACACCTAACAAATCAGCATACTCCTCTAGTGTGGGTGCGAGAATAAAGTCCGGGAAAGTAAAGCATCTCAAAGGAGGATCATAGAACTGCAGCAGGGCGTGCAACCCATTCAACTCAAACACAGAGGGTTTACGAACCAGGCTGAGCAGTTTTCCATAAGACTTTTTGAATTCACCTCTCACAGAATCATCTGCCAAAGCAATCAAACCAGTCAGCTGAACAACATCAGGAGTGGGGAGCTTGTAGGCCACAGTCTTCCTCAGAGAACCCATAATAGCACAATAGAAGGCAAGAAAACCTGAACCGGGGGAAACGGTACCTGCAACACAGACACACGTTAATGAAATGCAAATGAGTATGCAAAACAATGCAAAATGCAATCATGCAGTAGGAGATCAAGATGACTGTGCTGTTGAAGAGATGAAGGTTCTGTATCAACAAAACCATAATACTGCTCTGTCATGAACAACCATATCTCTGATGAGAAGAAAACCCTGATATCGGACCATAAATCTGCTCTGTCAAGAACAAACACATATCAGATGATGAGAACCTATGATACCAACAAAACTGATTCACTATCAAGAAAACCAGGAAGTTTGAAGGTTAAGGTTTCCTGCAATAAACCCGACCCTGCTCACAGGTATGGACCTAAACTGGCACAAGTCCGACATCCTATGCGGTCATCAGCGTCACAGACATTCAAGAGGGGTGATACGATACCCAGAAGGTGTGGCATCACCATCTCCTGAAGCGGCCTCACTTAGCTGAATCCCAAATGATCGGTCCCCAGAGTCGACAATCCTCCAAACCAACAACCCCTCAGGCCCAAAGGGCCGGAAAAGAAGTCAACCGGGAGAACCTCGTCTGAGCGTGGATTTCATGAGACACTAGTGCCTGCAAAGCAAGCACGCGCTCACTAGATTCCACAACTAAAGCTAGGTACACTCAAGCCTGGGTCTGGCTCCTCACTCATCAGAATGCCCCTCCCACAAAAGCACAGATAATCATATCATACTGAAAATAAAGTGCGAGAAATAAAATGCGATAAGTAAACACAACCCAACAAGTAAACATACAAGCGCTAGGATTGACTCTCGCAGGGGACGTTGGATCCCCAAACTGACTCGTACAAGGGACGTTGGATCCCAGGAAATTATCAGAGTCCCCAACAGAGTCGCCAGCTGTCGCTACCGCGAAAATAAGGTGCCGGCAAAACAGAAGAGTCGCCACCTTTCGTTATTTATCCCTCGGAACGGGAAAGGAAACGATCGGAAAAACCTGACGAAAAGGTATAAGACAAGGTCATCGCAACCGTTGTTTGGGTTCGGGAGTCGGTTACGCAAGGGGAAGGTATTAGCACCCCCTCACGTCCATCGTACTCGATGGGATCCACGCTTGTTGTGTTTATCTGACGGGTTGGTTTACTATCTACCTATCAAGGCTGGTCTGAAAAGAAAAGAAAATGACTCGGCAAAGCGTCGCACTTTATGCCTACGTATTCTCATCAAAGAACGAGAAATCAGAGTCAACGTAGTTCGCCTAACTACGGGTTACGGGGAAGGTGGCTTGCCAATACGTCAGTATTGTGCCTACGTACTCTCAACAGGTATGAGAGATCAGAGCTTACGTAGTTCAGGATAATACGGATTACGGGAATTCAGATTCATCTGTTTTATCGAGTAGGGTTAACAGACAGTTTCAGCAGTTTGGTGTACGCAGCTCGACCCTTGGAGACTTAGGCGTTACCGTTTGCGGTAGAACTGAAAGTTAACAACACTCTTTTCTTCAGAAAAGCTTTCCTATGACTTATGGGCCCACGGGGCAAAAAGGTTTGAAGTTTGTTTTCTGTCTTTTATGGAAGAACTGTTTTTTATGGATGTTTGCAACCAATATCGCACTAGAGACTATGACCTGAGAGTGAATGCGTCGCATGTCACCCAAAGGGTGCCATACTAAACATCCAGACTGTTGAAAAGAAACTCTCCAACAATCCTTTCTCAGATAGCTTAAGGCTCGTAACGTACGACGTTAGTTAACCTTTATTATTGTATTTTAATTTTTTTTGAGATGAGAAGAGAACAGGCACAACTAAAGGGGGGACTATCAAGTCCTAATGTTGTCATGCCAAGGATTCATCCTATGGTTGAGGTTTGAAACAAGGAACTCCTAGAAGTTATCATGCATAGGTTTCAACCTAAAGTTCTAATCATCACTTCCTTATCAAAGGAAGTGAGATTCCTAGGGGATCATGTCAATGATAAACAGAAACAGATAAAGCATCAGCTTAAACAGTAAACAGATATACAGTAAAATGCATGCAATGCAAGTGAGGGAGGAAATGTGTGTGGGGCATCAGCCTCCACAAGCTCGTCTCGACCTCAAGCCAGATATGAATAACTGCAATCATACAGGAAAAATAAAGTAAAATGCCACCAAGCAAATCACAAACCACATGGGCAAGGGAGCAGGGCTCTACCGAATACCCGCAAGCAAAGCCATACAGTAAAAATACAATTAGTGGGAACAACTCAACCCCTAGTGCAATCATGCTCCTAGCTTAAGAGAATCTAGATATGGACTTATTCTAATGCATCAAGCAAATCAAACAAGTCACACCAATACAGTTGCACAGCAAGCAAACAGACAGGAAAGAAAGCAAATCAACAGCTTCCACAGCTTCACAGCAAAGCTCCTCTGACATCAGCTCAGTCCTCATTCCTCAACAGCTCTTCAGGGCTTTCATCTTCGCTAGCAAGCATCAACTTGCTTCTTCAAGATTTCAACACATCAAACATCAGTGTCAACTTTTTCTTCATCTTCTTCAAGCTTCAGCTCCAAAGTAAACCCCACCTTCAGGATTCAATCCCAATAGCAAGTATCAACTTGTTCCTTCAGGCTCTTAATGCATCAAACATAAGTATCAACTTGTTCTCTTCCTCAAGCTTCAGCTCTTTCTTTAATCTCAATTTGATCTTCTTCACAAGTATCAACTTGCTCCTCCTGATCTTCAAGCTTCAGCTTCAATGGCAGTCTTCAAACACAGGGAAATGCAACCTCTGGCATCTTCAATCTTCTAGCAAGGAACTCCATCCTCTAGCAAGGGAGAAAGATTCATCTAACAAAATCAGGGTTTGGATAATAGACAGCAGAGTGAAGACCAAAGGTCACCACTAAGCACTCCATCTTCAAAGAAAGGAACCCTCAAAGGTTCTACCAACTTGTGAAGAGCCACACATCCTACCAAAGGAGGGATGAGGCCTTTAAAAGGGGACCTTATATCATAGGGAGGAATGGAAGTGATCAACACTTTCCATGTTTATGAAAGAAGAGAATCTATCTAGGAGCTATGCCTACAAACCCTAATCTTAACACCTAAACAACATTTAAACCAAAAGAAAGGAAATCTTCACATCCAAACTTATTCAAGCACTCCATAGTAGCCCCAAGCTTGTCTTCTACACTATCCAAGAGCAAGAGAGGCAAAACCCTAATCTAAGGGACCTAAATTAGTCATTCTAGTTGAGTTAGCAAGTTATGATCAGCTAAAACTTAGTACTAAAGTTAATCCTAACTAAAATACTAAAACCAATTGTAAAATCCTACAAAAATAACTATGGGATCCTAATTCAATCATGAATCTACCATATTAATTCCAGGGGTTGAATCATCAACAAAGTTCTAGAAATAAAACCTAAATCACAAGGTACTAAGCATAAACCCTAAAACTTGAGCACCTAAAGTTTCAACTTAAAAACACTACCTAATTTCATCACAAAAATGTGAGAAAATTGCTAGGGGGACATGCATATCTATTCTAGCTACACCCAAAATATCAAGTCAAGAATCATCACCCAAATGATCAAACAAAATTCAACAAAACAAGGTATCAACCATGGCCATTTTAATATCAATTAATATTCAAAAAATGCAAATAAAATCAAAAATGCATGAATTCCTAATATTTTTAATCTATAAAATTATAGAATCAATCATGAATCAGGGGAAAAAAGTTTGGAATTAATTGAGTTAATTTCCTATTTTTTATGAATTATTTTCTAAGCCATATAAAATGATGAAAAATAAAAGAAATTAAATAGAAATTGGTAAACATGCGTGGCAAATAGCAATGAGCATCAGTTCATTTCAAAGAATTGGGCCAAAGGGGGGTGTGGATATCACTTTGTGTACTAATCCCAGAACAATTCAATTAATGAAACGGTGTGTTTCATTTAGACATCTCTCTCCAGAGTTGAGAGCAAATCGTGGCCTTTCATTGCTCGCCTGAGTCCAAGGTCAAACCCTGATCCAACGCTTGCAGTGCATCGTCCCCAACTTGAATCAGTTGGAGGGAGATAACCAGACGGTGGCCTGAATAGTGGCGCCACCATCTTCTCCGGTGAGGGTTTCTTCTCAGGTCAACCAAATTCACAAAACTATACACCATCTTGTCTAGAATTCAATGTTGATCAAGAATCTCAACTCCAAATCATCTAAATCCTTCTCTAACTCAAAACACGATAACATTTTCAGAATTCATCACAATCTTGAATCTCACCATTCTTCAAATTAAAGGTCTCAATCCAATCCTCATCTCATGGTGATCTCTTTGCACCATCTAATCTTAATTAACAGTCCAAGAATCACTAGATTTCAGCCTTAACAGAAATTGATCATCGCCTTATTTTGTCTCTAATTCACCAATTTCTGATCCTAAATCCAACTATATCAATAGGGGAACCTAACAACATATGAATTTCTAAGCATCTCCCTATAGTTTAAGCATAAATTCAATGTATACCAACCTGGTTTTAGACGTGTAACAGAAGGTGTTCTTGATCACTTCAACCTCCAAAACAATGCAGACACACTCCAAATTCACTCCTAAAGCCTTTTCACACCTTGATTTAGCTTGATTCTTCCTTGAACTCAAAAACCGATTTCAACTTGCAAGGGTGAATCTTCAATCTCACTCTTTGCTTCCAGCACCAATCTCCTCCAAAAAATGAACTGAATTCACTCAATGACTTATATAGAAGTGTTTAGACTCATCTAGAAACTTCTGGAATCATCCAAATGAGATTTTGGATTTTCAATTTCTCCTCCAAATATCATTCATGGCATATGCAATATCTCCTCTGTTTGGGCCTCAGCCATCTTGGTTTGCACTCCTCATGAGCTAAGGAATTGAATGGTGATGATTGTTTCCTTGTTTGCAAGCCAAAGGTGGGAGTTTGATTATGTTGCTTCATCATGAAGAAATGAAATGGAATAGTATGGAAATGACCTCAAATCAAAATTATAACATTGCCATTGTTTCTAAAATCATTTTTCCAATCAATTTGACCTATTATTTTGCTTCATTTGGTCACAACATGAATTATTTGAATTTTTGGTCATTTAATCCTTTTAATTCTTCCTTTTTCAAAATTTCTTGAACCAAATCTCTCCTTGAGCCATTTCAATGCCTCCTTGATGCATGGTCAAGGTTAAAACCCCATTTTGAACAACTTTCTAGTTGAACCAAATTTCATTTGAGGCCTCTAAGTTGGTGAAAATAGCCTATGATCACAAATGACCTATAATCACCAAATGTCCAAAATACCCTTGAATTGTCCAAGCCATAAGTTGAGTTTTACAAATCCTATCAAGGACTTCTAGTACTCTATAGAAATCTAAGAGGATAAGGAACAACATTCATGTTGACCAAAAGTTCATAGGAATCATCCTTCTAGGGCAAACGTTTCATGCAAGTTGGGTAACTTTAAAGCTCCAAATTCACATACCTCAGATGACTTGTAACTTGTCAAAGCGATAACTTGAGTTCTGCAAATCCTATCAAGGACTTCTAGCACTCAAATTAAATCTAAGATCATGCTCTACAACAATCATGTTGGGGGTAAGATGAGATGACAATCACATCTTGAGCTAAATTGCCTTGAAGACAGGTGTCAAACTAGGGGATTTTACACTGTCAAGTCTTAGAAACCCTAGCTTGAAACTTCTCAAACTCTTCAATCATGATGAGTTAACCTTGGAATCATCCTTATAACATCTCAATGTATCAATCCCTGATCACATGTATCTTGAATTAAGTCTCAACTTCCTTCAACTCATCAGTTGACTTAGGGTTGACCCAGTCAAACCCTAACTGAACCACTCATGGCTGAGCCTCCTTAATCTTGCACAATGACCTGTCGAGGCCTCAAAGTGATCTTCAACACTTCCCATGAGCTCTCTCAAGACCTCAAGTCCTTGTCCATGACCTCAAAATCATCTGATGGCTTCCCACAACTCTCAAGTTAAGAGACACACCCTCTTGGCTTCAATCACTCTCTCTGAGGATCTTTTAACTTCTCTGACAAGGATATCAACCCTTGAACATCTGAATAACCTTCTTAGCTAGCCTCACAGTCTTGTATAGCTCTTGATTGGTAATCATACCTCTTGATCTCCTGCATACATGTCAATGAAATGCAAATGATAATGCTAATGTGAATGAAATGAAACACAAGCTAGGTGAATAAATGTTGTGCAAATTTTGAGGTGCAACACCAGAGCAGCAGTAATATAATCAGAAATCATCATAAACTTAGGCCTTGTTTTAACTCCAACTTTGAACGATTTCTATGAGGAAGTGAACCTCTTGTTGCGTAAAGCTCTGTGGAGAGACTCTTCACTGTCTGATTAGGCTCTCCGCTCACAGAGAGGGTTGTTCGACGAAGCCATAGTGAAGTGGGAAAATGTGAGGAAGCAGAAGGATTTTGGATGCTTAGGATTAGGACTTAGGGATTTGTGGTAGCTGTTAAATTTTTCTGTAATTCTCCTACGTTGTAATCGTTCTGGTTCGTGTGTAGCTCTGAATGTTCTTAAGGTGGCTCAGATGTTTGGCTTTGTAATGAGTTTTAGCAAATATTGGCTCCAAAGGAGGGATTTCACCGTCTGAATTTACAGCTAAAACATTTCCATTCAGTAACATGATTTGGCTATGTAAATTTCCATTTTGTGCAGTTAGATGGTATTATCCTCTTGCTATTTTGCTTGCGCTGAAAAGAGCTTGTTTAATTATTTTTGAACTATAAGACATATTTATGTACCTCAAATTGTTAGTGTTGCCAAATGTTGCTTCAATTGTTGTGTTGTTGTCTAAATATGGTGATTCCTTTGGATTGCTTTGCGCAGTGTGCATAAGCTCGTATCTTGTTTGTTCTTGAGAAGGTAGTTGATAGTACGCGTCTTCCCATGAGTCGGTGCAAAAGAAGAGCACTATAATGGTCTGGATTAAAGTTTGAATTATGACTTTATCATGAGAAATAGAGAGAGTTGCACTTGCCTCCCAAACATTGCAACTTTGAGACTTTTTCTGTATAGTTCCATTTCCCTTACAAAACCACTATCTTATTCAGTAGCTTAAGTTATGACTTATATCTCTTGTTGATTTGCAATGCCTTATGTCGGAAGAACTTGTATGTGGTTGTATCTAATTAAGAAGAGACTCTCGAGCTAACGATATTACCATTAGTTACTCCTCCATTCCCTACATGGAAATTACTCGTAAATGAACCAAATGTGTCTTGATTGTCGCCTTGAGGACCCTTTGAGTCCTATTCCACAAACTCCTTAATATAATCTAAATTTGAAACGGGGAAGTTAACTCGAAAAAAAATTAAACCAATGTAGTAACATCCTCAGTTGTCATTCTTTGAAATCACACATGAAGATATGTCCGTACTCAATTTCCAGATACCCATTAGCCAGAGGTATTCACCATGTTGATGCCCAGCCAAGATAAATTGAACCATCAAGGCCAAATCCACATGCAAAAGAAAGGAACTCTTGAATTAAGCTTGAATTCTTGAATGGTGAACTTCAAATTCAAATGTACCAGTCACGTCCTTGGGATTCTCTGTTTGTAAGAATCTATACCTTGACACCACTGCACTTGCACGAGCTAGTTAGCCGCAAAACATAAATATTAAATTAAAGTCAAGAAATAGGTGGGATCTTACGGTCAAAAATTAGGGTGTGACTGTGGCCTAGAGTGTTTAGTGTACACCCTTTGGGTGATATGCAACGCATTCGCTCCTAGGTCATAGTCTTTAGTGCAACATGAATTACAAATCAAACTTAAAGCATTTCTTCTCTAAAAAACACAAAAACAAACCTCAAACCTTTTTATCCTTCGGGATTTTAATTTGGAAAACTTTTTTCATAAAGAGACTTTTGTTCTCTTGGTTCTACCGCAAACAGGTAACGCCTAAGTCTCCAATGGTTGAGCCGCATACACTTAACTGCTAGAACTAAGTTTTAACCATACTCGGGTAAAACATTTTGAATCAACTGGTGTTCTTGTTAGCCCGAACTACGTTTGCTCTGATTTCTCATACCAAATGAGAATACGTAGGCACGAGACGACGATGTCTCGGTGAGCAACCTTCCCCCACCTTCACCCGTAGTTAGCCGAACTACGTTGACTCTGACTTTCCCATTGCACGAGGGAATACGTAGGCATAGAGCGGCGATGCTCTATTGAGTCTCTTTTCTTTTCTTTTTGTCCCTTATTTAGCTTAGATAGGAAACACCCTTTTAGATAGACAACAAAGCATGGATCCCATCGAGTACGACGAACGTGAGGGATGCTAATACCTTCCCCTTGCGTAACTGACTCCCGAACCCGAAACATGGTTGCGATGACCTGTCTTCTCCCGTTTTCGTTAGGTTTTCTCTGATCGTTTCCTTTCCCTCTTTTGGGATAAATAACGAACGGTGGCGACTCTTCTGTCATTTCCGACACCTTTTTTTGCAGTAGCGACAGCTGGAGACTCTACTGGGGACAGGAACATCCCCTATGCGAGTCAATCCTAGCGCTTGGTTGTTTACCTTTTGGGTGTATGTATATATATGTTGTACTTTATCTTTCTGCATTTACTTTCAACATTGTGTATATCATTATTGTTGTGCTGTGGGGAGGGAATGTTCCATTGAGAGATAAGCCGGACCCGGGTTTGAGTATAGACACAACATTAGTAGTGGAAAGTAGTGGTGGGCATGCATGCTTTGCATGTACTAGTTCACCATGAAATTCACTCTTAGACGAGATTCTCTTTGATGATTTTCTTTCAATCCCTTTGGGCTTGAGGGGATTTTGGATCTGAGGGTTGTCGACTCTGGGGACCGATCATGTGTGATTAAGCTAAGTGAGGCCTCTTTGGGAGATTATGATGCCAAACCAGAAATGGTGAACGTATCATAGTTTCTTGAAAGTCTGTGACGCTGATGAACGCATAGGATGCCAAACCTTATTAGTGGATAGGTCCAAACCTGTGAGAGAGATTAGGTTATACAGGAAACCTTGACTTTCAGACTACCCGGTTTTCTTCGCAGTGTGAGCCTGTGTTCTTGATACAAGGGGTCCTAATGATAGTGCTATGTTCTTGCTAAATGGAGCGCTGGTTCTTCTCGATCAACAACACAAAAATCTTGATCCCCGGTGTGCATTTGCATTTGCATTTTCATCTGCGTTTTCATTAACATGTATTTATGTTGCAGGTGCATATTTCTTCCTCGATTCTAGTGATCTTGTTCCTTACATCTGATATGGAGCCCTTGAAGAAGACAGTGATATACAAGTTTCCTACTCCAGATATTGGGTCGTTAATGAGTTTGATTGCCATGGTTGATAGGAAGGTGTTGCACCCCAAAATTTTCCTAACCTTTTTTGTACTTAGCTTGTGTTTCATTGCATTCATTTTAGGATTATCATCTGCATTGCATTGACATGGGTGCAGGAGATCAAGAGGTATGACTACCAACAGAAGGCTACACAAGGTTATGAAGCTATCTAAGAGGTTTATTCAAGTGTTCAAGGGTTGATATCCTCATCAAAGAAGTCACAAATTCTCAGAGAGAGTGGTTGAAGCCAAGTGTGTACATCTCCTAACTTGAAGGTTATGGGAAGCTATTCAGATGATTCTAAATCCTTGGAGTTGGACTTGAAGCCTTGAGAGAGCTCATGAGAAGTATTGAAAATCATTTTGAAGCCTAGACAGGTCATCATGTAAAGGATACGAAGCTGCTATCAAGATTGGTGCAACTAGGGTTTCATCTGGTCAACCCTAGGTCAGCAGATGATTTGAAGAAGGTTGAGACCTAATTTCAAGGCCATGTGATCATGGATTGATGTATTAAGAGGCCTAAGGGATGACTCCAAGATCAAATCATCATGAATCAAGAGTGTGAGGAGTTCCTAAGCTAGGGTTGCTATGCTTGACAGTGTAAATCCCCTAGTTTAGTGCCTAACTTCAAGACCACATAACTCAAGATGTGATTTTCATCTCACCTTGAACCAAACATAATTGTTATAGAGCATGATCATAGCTTTAATTTGAGTACTAAAAGTCCTTGATAGGATTTATAGAACTCAAGTTATGAATCAGACAAGTTACAAGTCCTTAGATGAATGTGAATTTGGAGCTTGAAAGTCAACCAACTTGCATGATACTTTTTCCCTAGAAGGAAGCTTCACATGAACTTTTGTCCAACATGAATGTTGTTCCTTATCTTCTTAGCTTTCCAAAAAGTACTAGAAGTCCATGATTGTATTTGTAGATATCAAGATATGAGCTTTGCAAGACAAGGGTATCTTGGGAATTTGAGATTATTGGCCATTGTTGATTATGGGTCAATTTCCTCAACTTACACACCTCAAATGAAATTTTTTCCAACTTTAAAGTTGTTCAAAATGATGTTATTTGTCCAACTATGACCCAAGAATCCATTGATATGGGTTACAATGAGAAATGCTTGAAGAAAAATTCATGAATGAATCATTAAAGGAAGCTTGAAAAGGGCCAATTCAAATCAATTCATTTTTGAACCAAAGCATGTCATATTTGTGCTTGTTTTGAGTCCAATTGATGTTTTAAGAACATTGGAAAAATTACAAATAAAGTTTGAAGCCATTTACATGTGGAAATTCATGGTTTCTTCATCTTTAAGCAACATAATGGAAATCCACCATCCATTCCATTCCAAGGCCTCAATCCTATCCACACATCATCCTTACATCATAAGAAACCAGAATGGATCATTGAGCAAGCTTGATAGCTCTGTTTGGATGAGTTTCACAAAGCTCCATAATGGAAAATTTGGATTTTGAATTGGGCTGCCATAAGCTTCAAATGGGATTCAAATCACTCTAGGTCCATTGCATATAACCTCTTAGATGATTCCTAACTGCCATAACAGAATTTGGTGGAAGATAACAGAAAATTGAGTTAAGAAAAAGTGGAGAAACTTGGAAAGTTGATTTTGAAGATAGAGCCATTTTCAGTCCAAATGACCATTGAAAAACGCTTCAGTGAGGTTCATTGATGGATTCTGGACAATTTTCTTGAAGCTTCATCCATAATTCAAGTCTCCATTGAAGCTCAAAACCAGGTTCTTATCTTTCATCCATAAGCTTTGTTCTTGATGAATTGCTATGCTATTTTCACATGATTGTGATCCTTAGAGTGTGTAGAACCTTTTAGGATTAGAACGGTTAAGTTTCATGAAAATTCTTGACAAAGCACCTTAGGTTGTAGTTCAAATTTCTCTCTAATTATTGGATGAAAATGGAAAAGAAACATAGATTGTTGATGTAGGAAGTGAGAGGAAGAGATTAGTGGCTTCAATTTTGGTTTTTGTGAAAGTTGGAAATTCTTGAGTGATTCTTGGATGTTCATGATTTTTGAGTTTTAATGGAGGAAATTAGAAATAAATTGCATATTTGGATTCTACGCAAAAAATCATGCAAGTTTGGTTCAAGAACCGTCGCGTTTGGTGAAGAAACGGAGGAGTTCCATTTTCGGAGCAATGAGGAAGACGAACGACGCGTCTCCGGCCACCGTACGCTCCACTGTGCTGCGTTTTCTCTCTCATTTCCGGTGGTCCAAGGTTGAAGACGAATACGTGGCGTCCTTGTGTGCATCCGATCGGTGGACTTTCGCACGGACGGATATGATTAAGACCCACCGTGCTCTTCGTTTGACTTGCAACACATGATTACATGACTCACTTAAATTCTGAATTGGACTTTGCTAACAGCACCCACACAATTAGGCCCAAGCGAGAATACATGTGAATTTGTTACTAGTTACACCCACCTGTAGCTTCCATTTAATTTCATTTTCTATTTTGTTTTTTAATTGATGGCTGTTTGATTTAAATTCAGAAAAAATATTAATTGTTGCCAATAAATCTTTAAAAAAATCATGAATGTAGTTTAACATGTTCTTTAATTTGTCACATTTTTTTAAGTGAACTTTAGTTAACTCTAAGCTTCAAATTCTTTCTTGATAGAATAGAACTTAGGTAGATACCTCTCTAGAACATTAATTAGGCCTTGATAGAGCTTTTGAATCCACTTGGTTTAGGTGATCCTTGTAGCTAGTCATTAGGGTTTCTTAGAAGTTTCTGTGATGTCTTCTTTCCCCTGTGTGGTTTCTTCCCAGGGCTTTGCCCTATCCTCTTTCTCCAAGTCTTGAACAGGATCCCTCTTGGGAGAGCCTAATCCTTCCCTTGGTTGGATTCTGTACATTCCTCAAGAGGTTGAGCCTCAGATTGACATTCATCAGCATAGTACATTCCTTTGGTTTGCACTATCTTTCTCCTTCAAGTATTGATGAGGAGCCCTCTTGGGAGAGCCTAGTCCTTCCTTTGGTTGGATTATGTGCATTCCTCAAGAGGTTGAGCCTTAGATTGACATTCCTAGCATGGTATATTCCATTGGTTTATACTGTCATCTATCTCCAAGTCCGTTTCTTAGGATCCCTCTTGGGAGAGCCTAATCCTTCCCTTGGTTGGATTCTGTACATTCCTCAACAGGTTGAGCCTGAGATGGACATTCTGTGTTGATACACCTTGAACCAGATACCTTAGATTGACATCTAGGACCAACACCCAGTTTCTCTGTCCTATTGACATAGGATCCCTCTTGGGAGAGCCTAATCCTTCCCTTGGCTGGATTCTGTGCATTCCTCAAGAGGTTGAGCCCATGATGGACTCTTGTGTTGACACACATCCAACCTGATGTAGCCTGGGATGACTTTCCTGTTGCTCATCTTGGTTACATTTCTCTTCCCTGATTGTTTGACATTGCTTGATGCATTAGGATAGTCTCATGTGTAGAGTATTTTAGGCTAGGAGCATGACTGCATTGGAAGGTTGAGTTGAGCTCCCTTTGCTTGTTTGCTTTAGAGGTTGAGTTTCTCCCTCTGCTTGAGTGTTATTTTCCTTTTGTCTAAATGATGTGTTTGCATTGAAAGGTTGAGGTGACCCTCCCTTTGCTTGTCTGTTTTTGTTTGTTCTCTTTGCTTGATTGCTTAGAGGTTGAGCTTCTACCTCTGCTTGTATTGCTGCATTGGATTTGCATCTTTACTGTTTGCTTTTCTGTTTCATCTGCTTTAATGATTTTTGCAGTTTGTTTGTGTTTCCCATTGACATGATCCCCTAGGATTCTCACTTCCTTTGATAAGGAAGTGATGACAGACTTTTAGGTTGAAACCTTTGCATGATAACATCTAGGAGTTCCCTGTTTCAAACTCAACCATAGGATGAATCCATGGCATGACAACATTAGGGCTTGACAGTTTCCCCTATAGAGTTCGTTCTCTTCTTATCTCCAAAACAACAGTAAAATACGTAATAAAGGCAAGTTGGTACAATGCGGTAAGAGCCTTAAGCCACTTAGGAAATGATTATTGAGCGGTCTCCTCTCAATTGTCTAGAGTGTTTAGTATACGTCCTTTGGACGATATGCGACGCATTCGTTCCCAAGTCATAGTCTCTAGTGTAGTACGAACTACAAACATCCATAAAAAAACACTTCTTTCGTAAAAGACAAAAAATTAAACCTCCTTTTGCCCCATGGGCCCTTAATCAGGAAAACATTTTCAGAAAAAGAGTGTCGTTAACTCTCAGTTCTACCGCAAATGGTAACGCACGAGTCTCCGACGAACGAGCTGCATACACCAAACTGCTGGAACTGTTTGTTAACCCTACTCGAAAAACAGATGAATCTAAACCCGTATTCCGTAGTATCCCGAACTACGTAAGCTCTGATCTCTCACACCTGTTGAGAGTAAGTAGGCACAATACTGACATATTGGCGATCAACCTTCCCCATTACCCGTAGTTAGCCGAACTACGTTGACTCTGATTTCTCAATCTCTGACAAGAATACGTAGGCACGAAGCGCGATGCTTTGCCGAGTCAATTTTCTTTTCTTTTCAGACTAGCCTTGATAGGTAGATAGTTAAACCAACCCGTCAGATAAACACAACAAGCGTGGATCTCATCAATTACGATGGACGTGAGGGGTGCTAATACCTTCCCCTTGCGTAACCGACTCCCGAACCTAGACATGGTTGCGATGACCTTGTCTTATACCTTTTCGTCAGGTTTTTTCGATCGTTTCCTTTCCCTTTCTGTGGGATAAATAACCAAAGGTGGCGACTCTTTTGTTTTTCCGGCACCTTATTTTCGCAGTAGCGACAGCTGACGACTCTGCTGGGGACTCTAGTTCCCTATGCGAGTCAATCCTAGCGCTTGCGTGTTTATCTGTTGGGTTTGCATTTATTTATCGCTTTTTACTTTCCTGCACTTTACTTTCAATATAATATGATTATTTGCTGTACTGTTGTTGGGAGGGAATGATTCTGATGAGCGAGAAGCCAGACCTAGGCTTGAGAGAACACATAGTATTAGAGTGGATTAGTGGTGGACGTAATTGCTTTGCTTGCATCAGTTCCCATGTAATCCATGCTCAGACGAGGTTCTCTTTGATGACTTCCTATCAGTCCTTTGGACTCTAGAGGATTTTGGATCTGAGGATTGTCGACTTTGGGGACCGTTCATTTGTGACTCAGCTAAGTGAGGCCTCTTCAGGGAGTGATGATGCCAAACCAGAAATGGTGAACGTATCATCATTTCGTGAAAGTGTGTGATGCTGAGGAACGCATAGGATGCCATACCTGTGTCAGTGGATTAGGTCCATACCTGTGAGCGGGGCTGGGCTATGCAGGAAACTTTTACCTTCAGACAACCTGGTTTTTCTTGACAGTATGAATCAGGATTATTGGTATCAATGGGTCCTGATTATTAGAGTTGTGTTATATTCCCGCCGAAGCAGAATTCTGGTCCTCTTCAGTCAACAGCACAACACTCTTGATCCCTTGCTGCATCTTTGCACTTGCATTTGCATCATCATACCATGTTTGCATTTTGCATTCTCATTTGCATTGCAGGTTGTTCCCGGTGTCTTCATGTTCTTATCTCTGCTTGGTTTTCTTCAGTGACAGGATTGAGCAGGTCAGATTTCACAGATATCCCACTCGAGGTAATCAATAAAGGGTAATGGATCAAGTTCAAGCCGAAGTGCAGGAGCTCAGGGCTCGCATGACTCAGTTCATGGAAATGATGCAAGGCGTCGCAGCAGGACAAGAACAGCTAAGAACCATAGTTCAACCGTTGATAGCACGGGTGAACGAAGGTGCTGTCCATGGAGGTGCTGGTGTTATCCCTCCTGTTGGTGGCTCTGTTCCACCTCCTATCCCTGTTGTTGTTACACTTCCGGGCGGAGGCGCTGAGAATGGAAATGGCAATGTTGCCGGTGGGAGTACCTACTCTAGGCATAGAACCACCGGTCCTCACTGGGAAGATCACCAAAGCGATATCTTTTCCATGAGAGATATGGAAGTTGCCATGCCAACTAAAGCTGAACAGAGGTTTAAGCTGATTGAAGAGAAGATGAAGGCATTTGAGAATCAGAACTCCTTAGGCCTTGATATGTCTGATTTGGGTCTGGTTCCAGGAGTCAGAATTCCTCCTAAGTTCAGGGTGCCAGAATTCGACAAGTACAAAGGGACAACCTGTCCTCGACTCCACGTCCGAGCATACTTCCGAAAGATGTCTGCGTATTCTAAAGACGCAAGGCTGTTAATGCACTTTTTCCAAGATAGTCTGGCAGAAGCGTCTTTAGAATGGTACATGGGGCTTGAGAGAACCCACATCCGTAGTTGGAAAGAGTTGGCTGAAGCTTTTGTGCGTCATTATCAATATAATAGTGATCTGGCACCGACCAGGCTGCAACTGCAGAGTTTGTCACAAAAGAGTACTGAGAGCTTTAAGGAGTACGCCCAAAGATGGCGAGACTTGGCAGCAAGAGTACAACCTCCCCTAATGGAGAGAGAGCTGAATGACATGTTCACGGCTACCCTTCCTAGTTTGTATTATGAAAACCTGATAGGTTGCATGACTGCAAATTTCTCGAATCTGGTAATAGCAGGGGAAAGAGTCGAAAGCGGTATCAAATTGGGAATGATCCAAGTCGCTCCTGTTTCTGCTAAAGATGCAAAGAAGCCGCAGGTTGGAGAAACTAGTATTGTGTCTACCCCAGCTACTGGTCAACGTTCAGCCCAAAGCCAACAACCTCGTGCTCCTTGACAGCAAAACAATCGGCGCCAGAATCAAGATAGGCCTCATAACAACCTGGCAAGGATGACTGCTCCTCTTCACCACGTTCCAATGCCGCTCAGCCAGATTCTGCCGCATCTGATTCAGAACTCGTTAGTGGAGCCTAAGACTCTCAAACCAAGGCCAGAGCCCTATCCTCTGGGATACGACCCCAGTGTTTAATGTGATTATCATGCAGGATCCAAGGGGCACGTTGTCGCTACTGCGAAAAAAGAAGAGGCCGACAATGACTAACAGAGTCGCCACCTATCGTTATTTATCCCAAATAAAGGAAAAGAAACAATCGGAAAAAACCTGACGAAAATGGGAAAAGACGAGGTCATTGCAACCAAGTCCTAGGTTCGGGAGTCGATTACGCAAGGGGAAGGTATGAGCACCCCTCACGTCCGTCGTACTCGACGGGATCCACACATGTGTTGTCTAGCTAAAAGGGTGTGTAAACTACCTACGCTAAAGGCTTATGGACAAAAGAGAAAGAAAAAGAACTAACTCGGCAGAGCATCGCCGCTCTGTGCAGAGTCAACGTAGTTCGCCTAACTACGACTAAAGAAGGGGGGAGGTTGCTCGCCAAGACATCGCGTCTTGTGCCTACGTAATCCCTCGTGCAATGGGAAAGTCAGAGTCAACGTAGTTCGCCTAACTACGGCTAAGGAAGGGGAGAGGTTGCTCGCCAAGACATCGCGTCTTGTGCCTACGTACTTTCGTCTGGTACGAAAGATCAGAGCAAACGTAGTTCGGGCTTACGAGAACATAAGTTGTTCAAAAGTTTTACCCGAGTAGGGTTAATAGACAGTTCTAGCAGTTGGTGTATGCAGCTCGACCTTTGGAGACTTAGGCGTTACCGTTTGCAATAGGACTGAAAGTTAACAACACTCTTGTTTATTAAAAGAGTTTTCCTGATTAAGACCCCAAGGGGTGAAAAAGATTTTGAGTTGTTTTTGTGTTTTTTAAGGAAGAAGTGTTTTGAATTAGAGTGTACATAATGTATGTTGTAACAAGGTCTAAACCCTAGGATCGAATGCGTCACATATCGTCCTAAGGACGTATACTAAACACTCTAGGAAACTGAGAGGTAACCACTCAATCACCATTTCCCAAGTACAAGGCTCATGGCACAACACTCATTATATTTATTAAATGAGTTGAAGTTGTTTGAAGATGAGAAGAGAAAGGGGACAAACTAAGGGGGACTAGACCAACCCTAAAAGTTGTCATGCAATATGCACCTAAAGTTGAGTTTGAAAGGGGACTACCTAATGTTATCATGCATGGTTAGAACCCTAATGTCTATCATAACCTCTCTTGAACAAGAGAGGTTAGAAATTCTAAGGTAAGGAAGTCAAAAAGAAGAAGAAGCAGTAAGAAGAAACAATGCATATGAAGAATGCAAACACAAATGCAACAAGGAAGACAAAGATGCAATGCAAGTGAGGGAGGAAATATGTGTGGGGCTGGAACATCCACAAGCTCATCTCAACCTAAAGCCATAGTATGAATAAGCACAAGGGAAGAGGAGAAGAAGATGCATAAAAAACAAGTAACAAAAACAATGAGAAAAAGTCCTCATGGATTCATTACTTTAGGTAGGCTTCAAGTTCCTCCTAAGGAGGGACCAAGCAACCTTAAGTAGTATTCTAAAGTCATAGGATAGAATGGGGATGAGGATAAGAGATCTCAAAAGCTAAAACAAAACATCATAAGCAAATGCAAACAACCACATCAAAGAATGCAAGCAAACACCACATATGGAAACACAATGTGCAAACATGAAAGTATGAGATCAAATGAAAACTTATGCACAAGATAAAGACCTATGAATTGGCACACAAGACCTATAACAATCCCCTAACATGAAACAATCAAAATTAGGTTCATCAATAATGTACAACCAAGCTTTGGAAGCAAAACAAAACAAGTACACCAGCAAAGATGCATAAACATGAAGCAACTTGCAAAATACATGAAAAATATGAAAATGCATCTAAAAATGCCAAATAAAATCTCAAAGGACCCCCAAGGTATTAGGAACTAGGGGTCAAAAGGGGAGATTGAAAATCAAAAGGAAAGTGCCTCAACAGAGGGAAAACACCAAGAGTGTCCCAAACTAAGGCAAAAATGGAGAGGGAATAAAAGGCAAATCAAATCACATGGAAACAACACTTAAAAATCATGGAAAAAATATCCAAAGATCAATCAACATGTTAATGAAATGCTCAAAAAAATCAAGCAAAAATGAGGAATTTAAACATAGAAATAAAATCAAGAAAGAACAAAACCACAATTTAAATCAAATAAAACAGCCCCAATATTTAATTCGTTTTTTAATTGAAAATAGAGTCAAAAAATAAAATAAAAATTTCCAGAAAAAACTAGACATCTCAAAGTTTATGAAAATAATTTTTGGTGAATTTTTAGACTATTAGAGCTATTTTATTTGAATTAAAATGGAAACAGCATAAAACAGAAAAATAAAATAAAATAAGAATTAAATGGAAATGATGGGTGGTGCAAACAGCAAGCATTATAAGTGTAAAACGAAAATGGACCCAAGCTGGGGGTGTTAAGAGCAATTTGCGAAAGGCCCAATGAGAAAGAAAAAATAATAAAATTCTGAATGGACTAAATGAGGTTGGGTTGACTATGGACTAAGGTGGAAATCAATACAAACCGTGTGATCATCAACAAAGTAATCCAATCAAGTGGCTCTCAAAGAGCCACCTCAATTAATGAGTTTGGGTCTTATTATGGTGTGTACAAGCTGCGACGGACCACTGTAGGTCTTATTTCAACGCGCACGATTACAAAACACACAATCGGACGGACGACCGAGTGCTACGTCACTCGTCTTCCTCATTGAAATACCAGTCGCCGTAAAAAGAGCTCCGGTCATCCCCTTCCTTGCTCCGGCCGCCGCGAGATACTCCCCCCACCGTGGCTTCATCATTTCTCAACCGTTTTCCACAAACTCTATATGAAAACTCATCTACTCGTCGCGAGGATCATGAATCCATCCTTTATTTCCACTAAATCTCAACAACAACTCCAGAAATCAAACAACAAGCAAAGTGCACAAAAATGGAAGTTCACCAAAACTCAAATTAATTGGTCTAAACCTCATCTACATGTTGCAAGGAGTAAGTATCCATGAAAATTAACTCAAAATACCACAAAAATTCTTCAAAACGAATTAAAAAAAATTTGAGCTCATAAAATCAAACACCATAAACTCAAGCAAAAATGATCCAGAAATGATCCATACAACTCAAGGATTCAAATGCAACGAAAATGGTGAAAAACCATGGCATATTAAGAGTGTAAGGTTGAAAATTAGTTTACCTAGTGGGGAGCCTCCACCGGGCCTTGAAACTGTGATGAAGCTTAACGAAAAATGCCTAGAATCACTCCATGAACTTCAATTGAGGTGTTTGAAGGCTTGATTTGGTCTGAAAGTGGATGAATATGAGAATTCGTTTTTGAGTTTTTCACCACTTTTTCAAAATGTGTTATGGCTATTCATGCACGAAAATGACCTAGCTATGCTCCAATTTTCATCTAGAATACTTATATGATGGGTTTATGATCAATTGGGGCTTCAATTCAAGCTAAACAACCCGTTTCAAAATTTCACATTTCACCACTTTTTCCAAATTGCCATACACGTTTTTACCACTACACCTTCTGGTTTTTCAATCCAAATCCACTACAAATCAATTGTATTAGTCAAAGGAATGAGAATTGAGGCTTAATTTTGATCCTATGGTTGATTTCCATTTTGTTACTTCAAGAGGAAGAAACCATGAAAATGGCCCATTTTGAGACTTCAAATTTCCAATGTGAAGATGGCAATGTCGTTGAATTATTATTTGCAATCAAAAAATGCACAAACTTTCCTTGAAAAAGTTTAAAATTCATTTAAGCCTCCTTTATGAAAAATTCAAACCCCAAATTCTCAATCCAAGCCCCCAAATTCTCAATTTAAGCCTCCTTTATGAAAAATTTAAGCCTCCTTTAAAATCCATCTGATTTGGTATTGCAAATGGCCTCATTTGAAGCAAGTTTCATGTTGAAAAGATTTCCATTTGAAGCACTTAGGTTGGTGAAATGGACCTATAATTTTATGACCTGTAATCTTACTTTCCCAAAATACCCCTGACTTGTAAACCTCATAACTTGAGTTCTACAAATCAGATGAAAGACTTCTAGTACAATTTGGAAAGCTAAGATCAAGACCTATAACTTTCATGTTGGCCAAAAGTTGATGGGAAACATCCTTCTAGGTCAAAATTAGCATGGAATTTGGTTGACGTTTGTTGACCAAAATCACATACCTCTAATGACCTGTAACTTGTTCGGATCATAACTTGAGTTCTATAAATACAATCAAGGACTTCTAGTACTCAAATTAAATCTAAGAACATGCTCTACAAGTTCCATGTTGGCCAGAAATTGAGATGAGACTTTTATCCTGAGGTAGGTGGTCTTGAAGTCAGGTACTAAATAGGGGATTTTACCCTGAGAACCCTGATTTAGTAACTTCTCACAAACTTAACCCTTGATGAATTGAACTTGAAATGATGTCTCATATGTCTTAACACAACATCCCATGATAATAGAGACTTTGAATTGAGTTTCTATCTTCTTCAATTGAACAGTTGACTGAGGATTTACCAGATGAAAACCCTAATTGCAATACTTTCAACTGTGGCTTGTTCCACTTCACACAACAACTTGAATAAGCTCCACAATGACCCTAAAGCCCCTCAATGAGATTTCTTTAAATCTCATAACCATAATCATGCATTGACAATCTCCTGATGCTCTTCAGTTGGCCTCTCAGTCAGGAGCTATCCCACACACATCCATCTGTTCTTTAACAAGACACTGACCACTTCAAGATGTCCTAATGACCACCCAAGCTTGAATAGAAATCCCTACTTAGGCTCAATGCTTTGAGAAAACTCCTCTTGATATGCATATCCCTTTTGATCCCCTGTTCCATGAAAAATGCTATGCAATTCAAATGCTAGAACAAAATGAAATGAAATGAAACATAAACCAAGTTAAGAAAAGGTTGAGCAAATTTTGGGGTGCAACAGCTGCCCCTATTCAAACGACTTGGACCTGAATGAGTGAAAAGCGAACAACTTTCACGTAATCAAGGTAAAAGACGGTTGAATACCAAAGAACTCAGAAATTTGCCAACCGCAGAAAATCCGAATATAGTAGAATTGATCTCAAAGCCACCCTGTTGGGGAAAGAGAATACAAACTTCAAAAGCTGGCGCCAAGGTCTGGATACCACACTGGAAAAAAGTAATAATCCAAGTTACCGGAGTCTGGATACTCCACAGAAATCAAAGTTTGAATGCTCAAGACATAACTCTGAGTTTGGATACTCAATAAACGGAGCCTGATTGCTCAAAGAAACAAGTCTGAGTCTGGATACTCAAAGATTAGAGGCTGGATGCTCGATAAACACAAAACTAGAGCCCGGATGCTCAAAAACACAAATTGGAGCCTGGACGCTCAAAGAACACATTTGAGTCTGGATACTCAATAGCCTGAGCCTGGATGCTCAATGCAAATAACCTGAGCTTGGATGTTCGATAATAATTCTGAGTCTGGATACTCGAAACCTGAGCCTGGATGCTCAATGCAAATAACCTGAGCCTGGATACTCGGCTAATAAATTTTGTTAGAACACAGATTGATGTTTCTTATATCTCTATGTTTTGATGATAACTTTTATGGAATTTTGTATTAAGAAAATATACACTCTAAAATTTGTTCAAGTATTATTGTTTCAGGTATAAAATTAAATACTCTTAAAGAAGCAAAATACATAAGTACAAGAAACTATGCAAAGCTCTGAAGCATCAGATGCAAGACTATAAGAAGATTCTGAAGCGCTGCCAGAAGGATCTGAAGCAGAAGCTACAAAATGATCTGAAGCATTAATGAAAGAAGTGTACAAAAGTTGAAAGGTCTGATCTAATCAGAGTCTGAAGTTCTTTTCACTGCAAGTTCAGAAGGTTTGATAACCAGACTCTTATTATTAATATTCATGCTCAAGCACATAATGTTGCACACTCTGATGAAGACTCTGATCAAGATTGAGACTCTGGTATAATAAGATCTGATCATCTATCAAGGCTCTGATCACCTCATTCATTTTAGCTATGATCATCTTAAAATATTTCATTCCTTTAAGCTTTCTCTGAAGTGCAGATTATGAAGACTTCATCCTGAAGGAAGCTTGTTGAAGAAGCTGTAAACTTGACTAGACGTGGGGCTACTTCCAAAGTAACCAACGACTAATTTGTCCAATGAAGTGACGTGGTGCAAATCCCAAGGCTTCTACAACCATACCTTTCTGCAGAAAGCATATCTCTGCCCATACTTTTGATGATGAAAAGTCTTACTAATCTAATATTATATACAGCTTCACATCACTCAAAGCAATTTGGAAAAGCTATAAAAGGAGAGCTTCTACATCATTTTGAAGCTGCTAATTCACTACTCACCATTTGCTCATTGCTAGTTCACTCAGAAAGAAATACACGCTTGATTCATCAAAGTGAAAATCTCTCAAAGATCTTATTCATTTGATCTCTCATAAAACCATATAGTTTTTGTTGTACCTAATCTTAAGTGTATACATCACAGTTGTGATACAGCTTATTAGAAGCATTCAAACACTTGTTAGTTTACATTAATTTGTAAGAAGTTCCTTAAGAAGACCAAGGTGTGGTCAGTAGTTCTTGAGAAGACTAAGACAGTTGTTCTTAGTGCTTTCTATTGTAATCAGTTGATCAATAGTGGATTAAGTCCTTGCAGAGAAAGGCAAATAATCTTTGATAAGGTGGACTGGAGTAGTTGAGTTCAACAAACCAGGATAGAAATCTTGAGTTATTTTTATTGCCATATTTCTTAAAACTCTTATTCAACCCCCCCCCCCCTTCTAAGTGTTTTTCTCACTTTCAAATATGAGTCTGGATACTCAATGAAAAAATTTGAGACTGAATACTCAAAAATTGGAGCCTGGACGCTCGATGCAATCTGAGCCTGGATGCTCTATGCGAATAGAAATATATTCATCAGGATCCGGATATCCTACGAGTTCAAGTCAAACGACATTGCTGGGAAACAAAATTAGCCGTGGTCTGGATACCACGTAGACTGAGAAAACATTACGTGTCAAGGTCTGGATACCGCACGACGATAGGAGATAACAACAGTTATTGCGATCTGGATATCACAGAGCATCAGAGAAACTACCATGGTCTGGATCCATAACTGCCTCTACTGGAGTCTGGATACTCAACAAAGAAAGTACAAACAAAATTCATCAAGGTCTGGACACCCAACTAACTTTACCGGAGTCTGGATACTCAACGGGGAAAGCGTAATAAAATGAGTATAAGCCATGGTCTTGATACCATAAGGCAGAAGCACACTTGTTGTGATCTGGGTATCACAAAGGAACTTGACCGGAGTCTGGATACTCAACGGACCAAGAAAATACCTGTTGGAGAAAATACCGAAGTCTGGATACTCAACAGAAAAAGCAAAATAATATTGGTTACCGTGGTCTGGATACCACAACCATCTTTACCAGAGTCTGGATACTCGACGGAAAAAGGAAAACTTCATCAACTAGGTATGGGTCGGAGTTCAGATACTCAACAGGGAAAGGAGATCATCACCATACTTATCATGAACCACTCAAATCCGAAGATACTGCTGGGGAATAACATGTGCCAGGGTCTGGATACCACGCGGACTAAGAGAGATCACATGGTCTGGATACCAAAAGGGAAAATCAAACCTCCGGAGAAACACCTGAAACAAAGAAATAACAACCTGGTCTATGTTTCACATGCAAATGTTTGAAAATAGCGTAATGCTCCATACGAAATGGAAATGCTACGCGTTTGGGTAGATGCTATGTACTCATGCAGATGCATTGGAACTGAAACGGCAAAGTAAATGCCAGAGAAAAAGAAACTATCCTGTCAGGAACGACAAACAACCCTGCAGGGAAACGCTTACCCATGCCAATAACAACTGGACTTACACCAAAAAGGCCTCAAAAGGCTCACCTACCGGGGATAAAGTTCATATGTGAACAGAAAATCCAAAACTCAACTGAGGATGCAGATCAACACTTGCTGAGGTAAATGTCCAGGCCGACTCTCCGGGATATAAACTTTCTGAAGAACAGATAACTCACCGAGTACTTAAAACAAATAGGCTAAACATCATCACTTACCTGATAGAGAACAAAACTTCTATCAAATGTCTCAGTCTGTACTGTTGAAAGCTGAGTTCCTTCAATCAGACTGAGTGAGAGGGAGAAATACCAGGCCACTGCTGGGGGAAACCTGGCACCTACTTGTGGGGGTAAGCCCGAATCTCGACTCGCTGGGGAGTGAACACAAACTCATACTCTGCGGGGATTAAAAAACGCACTAGCGAACTACCAGGGACAAACAAAACACTGCATGCAACTCTACTGGGATAGAGATGCAACCTCGATTGCTGGAGAACGACACTGTCTGGGGGAGAAGATGAATCCATCCATATTCATAAACCTTTCCCCAAGGGTAACAACCCTGCAAAAGACAAACAGGCAAGACAACCTATACAACAAGACTATCTTGGTCATCATCCATCACATTGTTCAATTAATATCAAAGTTTTAGCAATTACCGGCCAAGGCCTGCAAGTTTATTTATGCAAGTTCATCAAAAACATCGGGCGTTTTTCATAAACAAAACAGAAAAAGCATAAAAACAAAGCGCACAAACAAAGTACTGAATAGTATATGTTTATTGATAATCGGCCTGTAAATAGGCAAAGTTTTTACAACAGATGCAACTCCTGAAAAGAGGAAGTTGTGCAAAAACTACAAGTATGCATAAAAGCAAATACAAAAGTGTACATTTTAAACAAAAAGTACAGCAATGTCGGCAATGTGGCGCAGACGAACACCATGAGCTATTTCCTCTATGACTCGCTTGACCCTGACGCTTTCCCGACGCTTCGCCTTCAGAAGAGATTGATTCAGATACACAGCCCTCAGGTTTTCCCAATCCACTAAGCAATGAAGTTCATACGCAGACCGCAGTCATTTGCTTTTCACTCCCTAACTTTTTCCTGAACCGCCCTTTCGGGTTTTCGATTCACCGGGATACCCATTTTTGCCAAAGTCGCCTTTTCAGGTTTTCAACTTTGCGGGTTTACATCTTTTCAATTTTATCCCTAATTTTTGCCCGAACCTTTTTCCTTTTTTATGGTTCGCCGGGATGCCCCATTTTTGCCTGGACTTTTCTTTTTGTGTCCAACGGGTCTCTTTTAAGAAAAGTATTTTTAACTGCGTCTGCGTTCACAGGGGATGCAGAGTCCTCACCGTCCATGGTGGATAATACTAAGGCTCCTCCAGAGAAAACCTTTCGTACAACAAATGGACCTTCGTAATTGGGAGTCCATTTGCCCCTGTGATCTGATTGTAGTGGGAGAATCTTTTTCAACACAAGATCGCCCGTCTGAAAGCTTCAAGGGACCACCTTCTTATCATAAGCTTTCTTCATCCGGCTCTGGTACAAACGACCATACGCAATTGACGCTAGCCTCTTTTCGTCCATCAGGCTAAGTTGATTCAATCTATTCTTGATCCATTCTGCCTCATCAAGTTTTACGTCAACCAAAACCCTTAAACAAGGAATCTAAACCTCTAGCAGTAGGACATCTTCCATACCGTACACTAGTGAGAAAGGAGTTGCCCCGGTTGATGTGCGTACCATTGTACGATAACCGTGCAAGGCAAACGGTAACATTTCATGCCAATCTTTGCATGTAACAACCATCTTTTGCACTATCTTTTTAATATTCTTATTGGCTGCTTCAACAACGCCATTCATCTTCAGCCGATAGGGCGATGAGTTGTGATGTTCGATCTTGAAGCTCTGGCATAGCTCCTTCATCATCTTATTGTTCAGATTCGAACCATTGTCAGTAATGTTCCGCTCGGGGATTCCATATCTGCAAATGGTGTCCTTCTTTATGAATCTTGCTACCACTTACTTGGTCACATTAGCATATGATGCTGCCTCCACCCACTTGGTCAAGTAATCGATGGCTACCAGGATAAAACGGTGTCCGTTGGAAGCAGTGGGCTCAATCTTTCCAATCATATCGATGCCCCACTTGGAGAACGACCAAGGGGATGACATTACATTCAACGGGCACGGCGACACATAAATCTTATCAGCATAAATCTGGCATTTATGGCATCTCTTCGCGAATTTGAAACAATCTGACTCTATTGTTAGCCAAAAATAACCAGCTCGTAGTATCTTTCGAATCATGGCATGTCCACCGTCATGCGTTCCAAAAGTACCCTCGTGGACTTCTTCCATAAGCAAGCCTGCTTCTTTTTCGTCCACACACCTGAGTAGTACCAGATCATGATTCCTCCTATACAGCACACCATCTGGGTTGAGGTAGAAGTTTCCAGACAATCTCCTAAGAGTTTTCTTATCCTGGGTTGATGCCCCTGGCGGATACTCTTGGTTCTTAAGGAAATTCTGGATGTCATGAAACCACGGTTTACCATCGAAAGCTCCCTCAATAACAAATATGAAAGCGGGTCTGTCGAGGCGTGAGATAACCATCCTTGGCGCTTCATTCCAAAAATTGACATCGTACATTGAAGACAGTGTAGCCAAAGCGTCTGCCATTTGATTCTCCGCTCTTGGCACATGGTGAAAGTCTATACGGTCGAAAAATGGTAACAATCTTCTTGCATAATCCTTGTAAGGGATCAGATTGGGCTGTCGAGTTTCCCATTCTCCTTCGATCTGATTAACAACTAGCGCTGAATCGCCATATACATCAAGATTTTTGATCCTCAGATCAATAGCTTCTTCCAAACCCATGATACATGCTTCGTACTCGGCCTCATTGTTGGTACAAGGGAAATTTAATCTAGCAGTGAAGGGGATATGAGTTCCATGGGGAGTTGTGATAATTGCCCCAATTTCACTACCATACGAATTAACTGCACCATCGAATATCATCTGCCATTGAGATCCCCTCTCTGGTCCTTCAGTGGGTAATGGCTCATCACAATCTTTTGCTTTCAAATACATAATGCCTTCATCCGGAAATTCAAATCTCATCGGTTGGTAATCATCAATTGGTTGTTCAGCAAGGTATTCTGACAGAACACTCCCTTTAATGGCATTTTGGGAAACGTACTGGATGTCGTATTCTGTCAATACCATTTGCCATCTGGAAATCCTTCCAAAAAGTGCATGCTTTTCAAATATATATTTAATCGGATCCATCTTCGAAATTAGCATGGTTGTATGATTGAGCATGTATTGTCTTAAACGTTTGGCCGCCCAAGCGAGTGCACAACACGTTTTTTCAAGCATGGAGTAGCGGGACTCACAATCTGTGAACTTTTTACTCAAGTAATAAATCGCATGCTCCTTTCTCCCTGTCTCGTCGTGTTGACCGAGAACACAACCCCTACTATTCTCCAGAACCGTTAAATACATGATTAATGGTCTTCCAGCCACTGGGGGTATCAGTATCCGAGGTTCCTGCAAATACTGTTTTATTTTGTCGAATGCTCTTTGACAATTTTTGTTCTAGACCACCGCCTGATCTTTCTTTAACAACTTAAACATTGGTGCACACGTGGCCGTTAGATGAGATATGAACCGAGCGATGTAGTTCATCCTCCCTAAGAAACCACGGACCTCTTTTTCAGTCTTCGGTGCTGGCATTTCTTGAATAGCTCTTATTTTTGCAGGATCTACCTCGATTCCTTTTCTGCTGACAATAAACCCCAATAGCTTTCCGGACAGAACTCTGAAAGTGCACTTATTTGGATTCAACCTCAATTTGAACTTCCTCAACCTCTCAAACAGCTTCAATAGATTTACCAAATGTTCTTCCTCCGTCTGGGACTTCGCGATCATGTCATCAACATAAACCTCGATCTCATGATGAATCATATCATGAAACAAAGTCACCATTGCCCGCTGGTAAGTTGCCCCTGCATTTTTCAACCCAAACGGCATCACCTTATAGCAAAATGTTCCCCACGGTGTAATGAATGTTGTCTTCTCCATGTCCTCTGGTGCCATTTTTATCTGATTATAACCGGAGAAGCCATCCATAAAGGAAAACATCGAGAATTGAGATGTATTGTCAACCAATACGTCATTGTGGGGGAGCGGGAAATCATCTTTTGGGCTCGCCCTATTCAAGTCTCTATAATCAACGCACATTCGTACCTTACCATCCTTCTTAGGTACGGGTACAATGTTGGCGACCCATGGAGGGTAAGTTGTCACGGCTAAAAATCCAGCGTCTAACTGCTTTTGAACTTCTTCTTTGATTTTTACTGCCATGTCTGGTCTCGTCCTCCTAAGCTTCTGCTTAACGGGTGGACATTCTTCCCGAAGTGGCAATCGATGAACCACAATGTCAGTATCAAGTCCGGGCATATCTTCGTAAGACCAAGCAAAGATATCACTGTACTCTCGAAGCATCTCTATCAACCTTTGCTTGATGTCTTCTTGCAATGCAGCCCCTATCCTGACATTTCTAACAACCTCTTCAGAACCCAAGTTGACGATTTCAATCTCTTCTTCATGAGGCATAATGACCTTTTCTTCTTGTCTTAAGAGTCTAGCCAATTCCTCAGGCAAGTCTTCATCCTCCTCAATCTCTTCTTCAGCTTGGAATACCGGGTTATCAAAGTCGAAGCGAGTCATAGAAGATTCTTGGTCGTTGTCATCTGCAATGATATGAGACCTGCAATGAAAATGGTTAAGTGCTTCAAATGATATGCAAACAAACACATTGCCATTTTATTGTTAAAGATAAAATAAGAAAGATAGAGATCTCAAAATTTGAATCGAAAAACGCCCTTTGATTAATAGATGAAACAGTATTCAAACATAAACAAGACAAGCCCTGAAATAACAAACCACTACACTCCGGGTAGAACATAGGGTCGTACAATAATTGAAAGACAAAGCATTACTGTTCATTGGTCACTTGGACAAATTCTTCGATGGACCAGTTGCATAGACGTTGTCCTGGAGTGCATTGCTTGATCCAGACATCCATGTCACAGTCACTGTCTCCAACTTCGTCATCTGAAATGGCATTGAGCTGCTCGAAGAAGACACCTCCGCTGGTAAACCTGATCGGCCCCTTGAACTTCGGTGTGCTCTGTGAAGACAATGGGTGGTACCCCATACCGAATTTGTCTTGCTTCTGAGGGATATCAATCACTTGCCCCCACCCGTGGGCTAAGCCAGCTTGTACCACAGCCTGCGCTTCTTTGAAAGAGGACATAGCCACCTCAAGCTCTTTTCTCACCACTGGCGCCTTATCCTTCAACTGAACGGTTTCAAATGCCTGACACAGGGTCTCATGAATTTCCCCATCTACCTCAACATACTTTAAAGAAGACAGGTGACTAACCATGATGTCCTCTTCTCCATATACTGTCACAACACTGCCACCGACCATATATTTCAACTTCTGATGCAGAGTCGATGTGACAGCCCCAGCTGAGTGGATCCATGGTCTGCCTAACAAACAGCTATAAGCGGGCTGAGTGTCCATGATATAAAATACAGCGTCGAAAAATTCTGGGCCCACTTGGATAGGGAAAGTCAGCTCACCGAAGACAGACCTCCAAGTACCATCGAAAGCACGTACAACTAAATCACTCGGTGTACAGGTAATGCCCCTAGTATCCAGTTTCATAAGTGCCTTCTTTGGAAGCACATTCAAAGATGACCCTGTGTCAACAAGGACATGAGACATAACCACTCCTCTACATTCAACAGAAATATGCAGCGTACAATTGTGGTTTCTGCCCCTTGGCATTAAGTCTAGATCTGTGAATCCAAGGCCATTTCCCGCGCTTACATGCCCAACAACCCCTTCAAGCTGATTCACTGATATTTCCTGAGGCACAAAAGCGGTACTCAACACTTTCATCAATGCATTTTTGTGAGCTTCGAAACTCAACAACATCGATAATATCGAAATTTTGGAAGATGTCTGCTTTAAGTGCTTGACTATCTTGTAGTCGCTTTTGCGTATCAGCCTCATGACTTCCTCCACATCATTTTCCAAAGATCCTTTTTCACCAGACTGGGAAGTTTCTTCAATTACCATCTTTCCCTTCCCTTTATCTGCTTTTTCAGCCACCACTTCGGGCGATGCAAAGACCCTGCCGCTTCGGGTAATTGCCCCTGCTCCCACAACATTCTCTGCAGACTCCACAGGAAAACTTTTCAAATCTATCTTTTGACCATTACAGTACACCTCGGCCCCATAGTTCCACGGGATGGCTTTGGTGCTTTCATAAGGCACAGGTCCTGCTTTGGTAATAGTGATTGTTGGTGGTCTAGGAGGTGCTGAAATAGTTATAGTCTTATATGGGATCGAGATCGTAGCGACTTCATCCCTCTCCTTGCTTACCTCCTCAACAGATTTCTTTTCTGCAGTCCGCTCAAACTGCAACATCCCCTCGTATATCATTCCTTGGATACACCTTCTTAGATCAACGTATCCCTCAGGATGACTTAAGCAATTAACACAATTCTCATTACAGCCTGGGAATACACCTCCTCCCAGCAATTTGTCCTTCACAAACTTCAATGGAGTTTTCAATTCATTCACATCCATTATCAAGTCTAAATCTTCCTCCACCAGAATGGAACCAACCCTAGCCTGCCCATGATTTGGCATAGGGTTCTGCACAACGTTAGGTGCATCATGAGAAAAATTTATCGCTTTACTGTCAATGAGATCTTGCAGTTTGTGTTTAAAAGCCTTGCAATTGTCAATAGAGTGATCAGGTGCCCCAGAATGAAATTCGCAACGTGCATTTGCGTCATAGTCGGGTGGGGGATCACCTGTCAAAGGAGCGAGAGTCCTTTTCTGAATTAATTGTAGTTGCAAAAATGTATGAAGCACCTGAGAGTAGGGCATTGGTGGAGTGTCAAATACTCTATTCGGCCTGGCCCTGTCGGGATACCTCCTATAACCTTGCTGGTTTTGCTGTTGTGGCTGATACTGTCTTTGTTGTTGTTGTTGTTGTGGTCGTTGCTGTTGTGGAACAGGAGTAGTGACACTGGCTACTTGCTGTTGGCGATATTGATTCTGTGGCTGACCCCTTCCTCTTCCTCTAGAACTTGCCACTGAACTGACGTCACCTTCACGCTTCTTGTTTCCAAATATTTTTTTTCCTCCTCCTCCAGCTGAGGGTACCTCTCCCACCTGAATCTTTCCAAGCTTGATGTCGTTCTCCACCCTTTCACCGGTGATTATCAAATCTGAGAAACTTCCGGACATACTGCTTATCAGTTTTTCATAGTACACCCCTGGTAGAGTAGCAACGAGCATGTCCACTAGCTCCTTTTCTACCATTGTGGTTGCACTCTAGCAGCAAGCTTTCGCCACCTCTGGCCGTATTCTTTAAAGCACTCGTTACTTCTTTGGGAAAGGTTCTGCAATTGGACTCTATTCGGTGCAAGGTCACTATTGTATTGATATTGCCTTACAAAAGCCTCGGCGAGTTCTTTCCAACTGCGGATGTTAGCGGGCTCCAACGCCATATACCACTCCAAAGAGGGGCCAGACAGGCTATCCTGGAAAAAGTGCATCAGGGGTTTTTCATCATCCGAGTACGCGGACATCTTTCTATAGTACGAGCGCAGGTGGACCCTCGGGAAAGTAGTGCCTTTGTACTTATTGAAGTCGGGCACTTTGAACTTATGAGGCACTCTTAAGCCTGGGATCAGCCCCAGGTTGGACATATCTAGTCCAATGGAATTTTGGCACTCCAGAGATCGCATCTTTTCTTCAATCATTTGAATCCTTCTATCAGCCTCAAAAGGTCCTGCAGCGTTTATAAACCTAGGAGTGAATATATCCTCCTGCTGATCCTCGTTCCATGTATGGTCCAAACTACAATGAATGCCACCTGTAGTATCAAAACCGAAGCCATTCCCATTTCCATTACCCCCATTAGCAAAGCCACCACGATTAAGACCTGTTGTATTCCCATCACCAGTAGTGTGTCCATCCCCTCCAGCAGTAGGGATGACTAAAGTTGGTATTGAATTGCCCACCTGAGGGGTTTCAACCCGAGCATGGTTAGTAGCTATCCCACCATGTAGTACCCCATCATCATCAACTCGTGTCAACAGGGGTTGCACCATAGTCTGAAGTTGAGCTTGCCCAGTAGCAACTCCTTGCATCATCTCCATCAGCTGTGCAATGCGATCCCTCATTTCTTACATTTCCACTTGCATTTGATCCATCAGCCTTCTCTGGTTACCTCTAATACCGTAGTGGTGAGTTGTTTGATCTACAATCCTGAAACACTAGTGGCACAAGAAACAAGATAAGGTTAACAGTTTCGATGCACCTGCAAATGCGAGAAACATGCTAAAATGCAAACATGTATATATGACAAACAGGGAAATTTCCCCCATGATTTTAGCTTCGGAATGACAACCAAGACAATGGAGAGCCCCACAGACAAGCAAAGGATAAAACTTCCTCATATATACAAACATAAGCCCATAGGCAAAGTATAAACAGCAAATGAGTACAAATAGAAAGGGACCTTAACCAACAGGTCTGGTGATGGTCCAAACAAAAGTCTACGCTACAGAATACAAAGAAACAAATCAAACTAGGTGGCGAGACTGGAAATCCTTCAACAATGCCTGTGTATCTGGGTGGTCTAGCCTAGTGAGTAAACCATATATGAGCAACTCCTGCTGGCTGATAGTGGACTGAAGATCCTTGTTGCACCCCAAAATTTGCCCAACATTTCTTTACCTAGCTTATGTTTCATTTCATTCACATTAGCATTATCATTTGCATTTCATTGACATGTATGCAGGAGATCAAGAGGTATGATTACCAATCAAGGGCTATACAAGGCTATGAAGCCAGCTAAGAAGTTTATTCCAGTGTTCAAGGGTTGATATCCTTATCAGAGAAGTTAAAAGATCCTCAGAGAGAGTGATTGAAGCCAAGCGTGTGTATCTCCTAACTTGAGAGTTGTGGGAAGTCATCAGATGATTCTGAAGCCATGAAGTTAGACTTGAGGTCTTGAGAGAGCTCATGAGAAGTGTTGAAGATCACTTTGAGGCCTAGACAGGTCATTGTGCAAGATTAAGAAGCCTCAGCCATGAGTGGTGCAATTAGGGTTTGACTGGGTCAACCCTAGGTCAACTGATGATTTGGGGATAGTTTGAGGCCTAGTTCAAGAGCCATGTGATCATGGAATGATGCATTGAGATGTTATAAGGATGATTCCAAGGTTAACTCATCATGATTGAAGAGTTTGAGAAGTTTCAAGCTAGGGTTTCTAAGGCTTGACAGTGTAAAATCCCCTAGTTTGACCCCTATCTCCAAGGCAATTTAGCTCAAGATGTGATTGTCATCTTATCTTGCCCCCAACATGAATGTTTTAGGGCATGCGCTTAGCTTTAATTTGTGTACTAGAAGTCCTTGATAGGATTTGTAGAACTCAAGTTATGACTTTGGCAAGTTACAGGTCATCTGAGGTATGTGAATTTGGAGCTTGAAAGTTGTCCAACTTGCATAAAACTTTTGCCCTATAAGGATGATTCCTATGAACTTTTGGTCAACATTAATGTTTATACTTATCCGCTTAGCTTTCTAGAGAGTACTAGAAGTCCTTTATAGGATTTGTAGAACTCAAGTTATGGCCTTGATAAGTCAAGGGCATTTTGGTCATTTGGAGATTATAGGTCATTTAAATCATAAGGCCATAACTCCTATTTGCAAGCTTCAAATGGGAAAATGTTCAACATCAAACTTGTTCCAAATGATGTTTTAAGGCTAGCCAAGAGGTCATGAGAGGTTGGAATTGCTTATAGCTCAAAATCACAAAAATGGCTTAAAATAAGGATGAATTTCAAATGAACCAAAGATGGAAATTGGGATTTTTTTTATTTACATGTCCAAACCAAGCCATATGACATACCAATTTGATTGTAAAAAAACATTTTAAGAACATTGGTATTGCCACAATTTTGAATTGAGGTTTAATTTGAGGACTTGCTTTGAAAAGTGGTTACTTACATCATAAGTAACAATTGCCAAACCAATATGCAAGGCATAACCAAGGCTCCTTTCAATCCAAACACTTTCATAATCTCATTTGGAGAGAATTTGGATGAAAAGCATGATGAATACAAGCTGATGCAAGGACTGTTTTGAATATACCATGAGATTGGATTTTCAAGTGAAGTGAGATATTGAATTTCTCATTAGAGGGATCTAGAACTTTCTAGATCATTCATCTATGTTCTATATATGATTTAGGAGTGGTTCAGAGTGAAGGTTGGTGAGAATTGAGAGAGGAGAGTGAGATTGCACTTTGAAATTTCCCATTGCAAATCCAAATCTGTTA
This sequence comes from Lathyrus sativus, assembly GCA_963859935.3. Classification (NCBI taxonomy): domain Eukaryota; kingdom Viridiplantae; phylum Streptophyta; class Magnoliopsida; order Fabales; family Fabaceae; genus Lathyrus; species Lathyrus sativus. The sequence continues at coordinate 356,369,830 of OZ012737.1, forward strand.
CAAGGTTAGAGGCCATTTCAGTCCAAGAAATTGATCTCAATAGCTTGCTCTGAGGTTGGTGATTGATCCCAGATCAAATTCAAGGCCAAGTGGTGGAGGAATCGTGAAGTAGCCATTGGAGTTGGAAGCTTGCAACTCAGAATCGGTTTCAAGAATCCAGGGCATTTCAACTCTTTTCTTTGCATACAGAAGATTGGTTAGAGGCTAGTGAAGGATTCTGCAAGTTCTTGAAGGTTGATTTGAAGATTCAACCACTCTGTTCACACGAGTTTACCAGGTATGTAGTTCTTATCCCATGGCTTGATTTAGGTAGAATCCAGAGGAATTAGGGTGTTAGATGCATTGTAGATTGATGTAGGAAGGTTTTTGGATCATCAATTGGGAGATTAGTGACCAATTAGGGTTGTTCCAATTTTCGGTTGAGATTGTGTTCTTGCGAATCTTGAGGTTTTAGAATGAATTAATGGCATGAATGGATTCCTGAGGAGATTTGGGACAAGATTCATCAAGGAATCGTGGCCAATGGTGGATTCTATAGAGAGTTAGGGTTGTGGAATGTTGATCGGAGAAGTCACCGGCGGTGACTCTAGCGCACGCAGGTGGCCTGAGTTCAGAGATTCAAATTGGGGAAGATGATCCCAGAGCCATTGGATCTTGGTTGGACTTTGACTGAAGACCTCATCCAACGGCCACGCGTGAAAGAAAATTTGTGAAGGATTTCTAAAATAATATGAAACGCATCGTTTCATTTATTTGTTGGTTTTGGGCTTAGTCCATAGATGCTATCAGCACCCCCTTTATGGCCCAGTTTGGATATTGAACTGATTTTTCATGCTATTCACACCGCGCGCATGTTTATTTTATTTTGATTTTCATTTTATTTTTCCTTTTATTCATGGTTATTGGAAAATTCATAAAAAATGGAAAAATGACGCAATTAATCCCATTCTTTTTGCTATGGATTCATGATTGAATCTAGTATTATTTAGATAAAAAATATTAATATTCCATGCATTTTCTTATTTTATGTGCATTTTTGCATTTTAATTGACATTAAAATAATCATGTTTGATGCTTGATTTTGTTGAATTTGGTTTGATCATGTGATGATGATTTTTGCCTTGATTTTTTGTGAGTAGCTAACATAGATATGCATGTTTAAGCTTATGGTTGATACCTTGTGATTTAGATTTTATTCTTAGAACTTGGTGGATGATTCAACCTCTGATTTTTGTAGGGTAAATTCATGATTGAATTAGGGTCCCTTAAGAATTATTGTAGGAATTTACAAGGTAGTTTACTATTTTTGTTTGATTTTAGTTTAGATGCTAGCTTTATATGATTCTAATGCACTAATTCAACTAGAATGACTTCTTTAGTTCCCTTAGATTAGGGTTTTGTCTCTCTTGCTCTTGGATGATGTTGAAGACAAGCTTGGGCTACCATGGAATGCTTGAAGAAGCTTGGATGTGAAGATCTTCCCTTCTTTTGGTGTAGTGTTGAGTAGGTGATAAGATTAGGGTTTGTAGGCAGAGCTTCTAGATAGATTCTCTTCCTTCATAAACATGGAAGATGTTGATCACTTCCATTCTTCCCTATGATGTAAGGTCCCCTTGTAAAGGCCTCATCCCTCCTTTGGTAGGATGTGTGGCTCTTTGCAAGTTGGTAGAACCTTTGAGGGTCCCTTTCTCTGATGATAGGATGCTTAGTGGTGACCTTTGGTCTTCACTCTGCTACCAATCATCCAAACTTTGCTCTGGTTAGATGAATCTTTCTCCCTTGCTAGAGGATGGAGTTCCTTGTTAGAAGATTGAAGATGCTAGGAGTTGATACCTCTTTGTGTTTAAAGGTTACCTTTAGGAGCTGAAGCTTGTAGATCAGGAAGAGCAAGTTGATACTTGTAAGGAGGGGAGAGCTGAAGCTTGAAGGTCAAGAAGAACAAGTTGACACTTGTGAAGAAGATCAAATGGAGATTGAAGAAAGAGTTGAAGCTTGAGGAAACAAGTTGACACTTGTGTTGGATACTTTGAGAGCCTGCAGGAGCCAAGTTAATACTTGATTTTAGGAGTGAAGCCTGAAGGTGGAATTGACTGAAGAGTTGAGGCTTGAAGAAGAGAGAATAAGTTGATACTTATGTTTGGTAGTTTAGAAGCTTGAAGAAGCAAGTTGACACTTGTTATTGAAGATGATAGTCTTGTAGAGCTGTTGAAGTCTGAGGGCTGAGCTGCTGTCAGAAGGTTGCTTTGCTAAGTTGTAGGAGTGGTTGATCTGCTTCCTTTTCTTGACTGTCTGTTTTCTTTCTGTGCAACTGTATTGATGTGACTTGTTTGATTTGCTTGATGCATTAGAATAAGTTCATGTTTAGATTGATTTAAGCTAGGAGCATGATTGCACTAGAGGTTGAGTTGCTCCCTCTGCTTGTATTTTTACTGTATGGCTTTGCTTGCTGGTATTTGGTAGAGCCCAGCTCCCTTGCCTATGTGGTCTGTGGTGTTTGCTTGATAGCATGTTACTTCTTCTGTATGATTGCACTTATTGTGTTTGCTTGATAGCATGTTATTTCCTCTGTATGATTACAGTTATTCATATCTGGCTTGAGGTTGAGATGAGCTTGTGGAGGCTGATGCCCCACACACATTTCCTCCCTCACTTGCATTGCATGCATTTTACTGTATACCTGTTTACTGTTTAAGCTTATGCTTTATATGTTTCTGTTTATCATTGACTTGATCCCCTAGGAATCTCACTTCCTTTGATAAGGAAGTGATGATTAGAACTTTAGGTTGAAACCTATGCATGATAACTTCTAGGAGATCCCTGTTTCAAACCTCAACCATAGGATGAATCCTTGGCACGAAAACATTAGGACTTGATAGTCTCCCATTAGTTGTCCCTCTCTCTTCTCATCTCAAATAAAATTAAACTACAGTAATAAAGGTTAACTGATGTCGTACGATACGAGCCTTAAGCTATCTGAGAAAGGATTGTTGGAGAGTTTCTTTTCAACAGTCTGGATGTTTAGTATGGCACCCTTTGGGTGACATGCGATGCATTCACTCTCAGGTCATAGTATCTAGTGCGATATTGGTTGCAAACATCCATAAAAAACAGTTCTTCCGTAAAAGACAAAAAACAAACTTCAAACCTTTTTGCCCCGTGGGCCCATAAGTCAAAGGAAGCTTTTCTGAAGAAAAGAGTGTCGTTAACTCCCAGTTCTACCGCAAACGGTAACGCTTAAGTCTCCAAGGGTCGAGCTGCGTACGCCAAAATGCTGGAACTGTTTGTTAACCCTACTCGATAAAAACAGATGAATCTGAATTCTCATAATCCGTAGTTATCCCGAACTACGTAAGCTCTGATCTCTCATACCTATTGAGAGTACGTAGGCACAAACTGACGTATTGGCGAGCCACCTTCCCCGTAACCCGTAGTTAGCCGAACTACGTTGACTCTGATTTCTCATTCTCTGATGAGAATACGTAGGCATAAAGCGCGACGCTTTGCCGAGTCATCTTCTTTTATTTTTAGCCAGCCTTGATAGGTAGATAGATAATACCAACCCGTCATATAAACACAACAAGCGTGGATCCCATCAAGTACGATGGACGTGAGGGGTGCTAACACCTTCCCCTTGCGTAACCGACTCCCGAACCCAAACATGGTTGCGATGACCTTGTCTTATACCTTTTTCGTCAGGTTTTTCCGATCGTTTCCTTTCCCGCTCTGAGGGATAAATAACGAAAGGTGGCGACTCTTCTGTTTTACCGGCACCTTATTTTCGCGGTAGCGACAGCTGGCGACTCTGCTGGGGACTTGATAGTTTCCTGGGATCCAACGTCCCGTATGCGAGTCAGTTTGGGGATCCAACGTCCCCTGTGAGAGTCAATCCTAGCGCTTGTATGATTACTTGTTGGGTTGTGTTTATTTATCGCATTTCATTTCCCGCATTTTATTTTCAGTATGATATGATTATCTATGCTGTTGTGGTAGGGGCATTCTGATGAGTGAGAAGCCAGACCCAGGCTTGAGTGTACCTAGCATTAGTTGTGGAAATTAGTGGGCGCGTGCTTGCTTTGCAGGCACTAGTGTCTCATGAAATCCACGCTCAGACGAGGTTCTCCCGGTTGACTTCTTTTCCGGCCCTTGTGGGCCTGAGGGGTTGTTGGTTTGGAGGATTGTCGACTCTGGGGACCGATCATTTGGGATTCAGCTGAGTGAGGCCGCTTCAGGAGATGGTGATGCCACACCTTCTGGGTATCATATCACCCCTCTTGAATGTCTGTGACGCTGATGACCGCATATGATGCCGAACTTGTGTCAGTTTAGGTCCATACCTATAAGCAGGGTCGGGTTTGTTGCAGGAAACCTTAACCTTCAGACTACGTGGTTTTCTTGATAGTAAATCAGTTTTGTTGGTATCAGAGGTTCTCATCACCAGATATATGATTGTTCTTGATAGAGCAGAGTTATGGTCCTGTACCAGAGGTCCTTATTATCAGATGTGTTTGTTCTTGACAGAGCAGAATTTATGGTCTGATATCAGGGTTTTCTTCTCATCAGAGATATGGTTGTTCTTGACAGAGCAGTATTATGGTTTTGTTGATACAGAATCTTCACCTTCATCTCTTCAACAACACTGTTGTCTTGATCTCCTGCTGCATGATTGCATTTTACATTGCTTTGCATACTCATTTGCATTTCATTAACGTGTGTCTGTGTTGCAGGTACCGTATCCCCCGATTCAGGTTTTCTTGCCTGCTATTGTGCTAGTATGGGCTCTCTGAGGAAGACTATGGCTTACAAGCTCCCCACTCCTGATGTTGTTCAGCTGACTGGTTTGATTGCTTTAGTAGATGATTCTGTGAGAGACGAATTCAGAAAGTTTTACGGTAAACTGCTCAGTTTGGTTCGTAAACCCTCTGTGTTTGAGTTGAATGGGTTGCACGCCCTGCTGCAGTTTTACGATCCTCCGTTGAGATGCTTTACTTTCTAGGACTTTATTCTCGCACCCACACTAGAGGAGTATGTTGATTTGTTAGGTGTGCCTATCAAGAGTCAGATGCCCTTTGTTCATATGGATGTCGAGCCTGACCTGGCTAATCTAGCTCCCTCACTTCATCTAGATGCCTCCGAGTTGATCTTGTCTAGTTGGAACAAGGTTCCCGGTTTCTCCTTGCAGTTCTTAGTGGGAAAAGCTCAGCAGTGCGCCAAAGACGGGTGTTGGGTCGTGTTCAACGCCATCCTTGCTCTGTGTATATATGGCATCATTCTGTTCCCCAATATGCCTGACTTTGTAGACTTTGACGCCTTCCACATCTTTGCATCAGGCAATCCAGTCCCCACTTTGATAGGAGACGTCTACCATTCCGTCCACTACAAAAACGAGAACAGAAGGGGTAAGAATGTCTCGTGCTGTGTGCCCCTGCTCTATAGATGGCTTGATAGCCACCTACCCAAGAAGGGTCCCTTTGCTTCGTCTGCAGCCACAGCCGAGTGGCCTGAACATTTGATGAGTTTATTAGCGGAGGATATTGCCTGGTTTGATAGAGATAGGTTGGGCACCGAGATCATCTTCAGCTGCAGGGGGTTTCCGAATGTGCCTTTGATAGGCAGGAAGGGCTGTATCAATTATAATCCATCTCTGCTGGTCCGATAGTTTGCTTATGCTTTGAGAGCTCCGCCGAAGGATGAAGAGGTGCAGGAATCTTTGTACCTCACTGGTCTTCTAGAGGGGGATATGTTATCTAAGCTTCAGCGCGCTTGGAATGGTATCAGTATGCGGGGAAAACCATTGCTGGGAAAGAGTAATAGCCAGGCCTACGCTCCATATGTGACTTGGATCAGAGCCAGAACAGATGCTATAGGGATGTCGTTTCCTCCTGCCAAGCCAGAAAGCCCTCCGGTGATTGAAGAGCCTACCACCGTGCCTATTCAGCAGCACAATCAGGTGTTAGCAGAGAGAGATGAGCTAAAGAAGGCAAATGAAGAACTAGAGAAAGAATTGGCTCAGCTCAGAAGCGAGAGAAGCGAAGTCGTTCATTCCTTCAAGAGGCAGACAGAACTGGTGAACTAGTTAGGGACATATTTGACTAAGCAGATAGCTGAACGCGAGCGCATGGGTCGAGACTTCAAAGCTGTCAATGATGTACTGGCCACTAAGAAGCAGCACTTGGATGAAGCGTACCGGAGAATATCCAAGTTTAATCAGCACTGGAAGGCCACCTTAGCCAACGGCAAGGAACAGGAGGATAAACTGAAACAGCAGATCTCCAAGTTGAAAGCCCAGGTGAAGGCTAGTGAGAAGAGGTTTGATGAAGAAACCGCTCGCAGATATGCCGCTGAAGGCCAGCTCAACAAAGCTCTTGCTAACCTGAAGGAGCGCAAGCTGACGTTTGAGTCCAAGAAGCGGAAGTTAGAAGATTGTTTCGGCGAAGGAGCATGGGAAGATTCGGTTGAAGGTCTTCAGTACACTATTATGCAGAGAGAGTTACTCGTCGAAGGGTTACTCACTCGGCCTGATCATCCAGAAACGAAGGGGTTGTTAGAAGAGTTCCGAGCCCGTGGCCGTGCTTGACTATTTGTAATCCTTTTGTGTTGATCATTGTTGTATGTTGACCATCACCAGGCTTGTTGGTCGAGGTCATGCTATTGAATCAACTTGTATTCAGTGACGTTATGTACTGCCTTGATGGGTTTTCTTTATATATATGAGATGTTATGACTGGACTCGGACTTCTTATTATCAGCACTGGCACTCAGGCACTAGGATCGGGGAGAAATCTCCCTAACATACAGACACACGTTTGCATTTGCATGAAGCATCTGCATAACGAGCACTTTGTTGTTTTTCTAACCCTTTTGTGTATACAGGTTATTTCAGGTTATTCCAGGATTGATCAGAGACCTATCCACCGCTATCCGACCAGAGCAAATCAAGCCAGAGTTATGGAGCAAGTACAAACTGATGTTCAAGAACTCCGAGAAAGAATGGACCGCTTCATGGAGCTCATGCAAGTGGTCGCCAATGGCCAGGATCAGCTCAGAACCTTGGTTCAGCCTCTGATTTCAAGGGTCGACAGCAATGGTGTACTCCGTGGTGGGACTGTGCCAACCCCTCCACCTGTTGAAACTCCTCAGAATGGCGTCCCCGTGACCGGGGGGAATGGCAATGACAACGGCAAGGTGATAGCTAACATGGGACTCAACGGTAATACGACTGGCGTCGGTAATGGGAATTTTGAAGCTAATGTCAATGTTGGATTGGGCAACGACACTGCGGGTGTCGGAAATCTGTATGGGCCTCAGCCATGGTTAGAAGACCGTCAAGACGATGTGTTCTCACAGAGAGGTGCTGAAGGGGAGCTAACTGGTGAAGCACGGCTAAGGTTTAAGGCACTCGAGGACAAGATGAGGAATTTCGAGAACCAGAACACCATGGGTGTTGACATGTCCAAGTTGGGACTGATTGCTGATTTTAAGGTGCCTCCCAAGTTCAAGGTACCTGACTTTGAAAAGTACAAGGGCACCACTTGCCCTCGCGTCCACCTAAGATCATACTACCGGAAAATGTCAGCTCACTCTGAGGACGAGAAGTTGCTGATGCACTTCTTTCAGGACAGTCTGTCCGGGCCCTTCCTGGAATGGTACATGAGTCTGGAACCTACCAGTGTGCGCACGTGGAAGGAACTTGCTGAAGCATTCATGCACCATTACCAATATAACAGTGACTTGGCTCCGAACCGGGTCCAACTGCAGAATCTGTCACAGAGGAACAATGAAGGGTTCAAGGAATACGCCCAGCGGTGGCGTGAATTGGCATCTAGAGTTCAGCTGCCGATGGTGGAACGAGAGCTTGTGGAAATGTTCGTAGCCACCCTCCCAGGGGTTTATTATGAGAAATTGGTCAGCAGTATATCTGGAAGCTTCTCAGACCTCATTATCACGGGTGAGCACGTTTAAAATGGGATCAAACTGGGGAAAATTCAAGGTGATCTGTCCTCAGCTGGAGGAGGAAAGAAACCTTATGGTGGCAAAAGGAGGGAAGGAGAGACGAGCGCCGTGTCCAACGCTCGAAGGAAAGGCAAAGGCCAGCACCAGCAGGTGCCCAGCATAACTATCCCGACAGTCCAACAGCCACAGCAGCAGCAGCAGCCGAATCAACAAGGGTACCGAAAGTATCAAAACAGGGCACCTCTGTCGAGCCGTCACCTCGAGACTCCGCCCATGTCTTATGCTCAACTGTTACAGACTCTGCTTCAGTTACAGCTAATCCAGAAGAGAACCCTGGCCCCCTTGACAGGGGCACCTCCACCAGGTTATGACGCAAATGCAACTTGTGAGTTTCACTCGGGGGCACCAGGCCACACGATAGAAAATTGCAAAGCCTTCAAGCATAAGGTACAGGATATGGTGGACGCTAAGATCATCAATTTCTCAGATAATGTGCCAAACGTCACGAAGAACCCTATGCCGAATCATAGGGGAGGTGGAGTAAATGCCATTATTGAAGACGAGAGCTCGGATTTGTTGAATGACGTCAAAGATCTAAAGACACCGCTTAGCTTCGTTAAAGCCAAGCTGATGAAAAGAGGTTTCTTCCCGGGCTGCGGAGAGCTATGTATGGGCTGCGCGACTAGTCCTGATGGGTTTGAACAGTTGATAGAAGGGATTCAGAGTCTGATGACCGAAGGAATCCTACAGTTTAGCCGAAGGTCAGAAAGCAGATCGGGAGAGGTAATGCTGAAGCGAGATGATGAGGTTGCCACCATCACCATCCCTCGTCGGACGATAACTATTTCTGCACCCAGGCCGCCCACAATTACCATCACCAAAGCTGGGCCGATACCTTTCGAAAGCACCAATGCTGTCCCATGGCATTATGGGGCAGACGTCTACTACAACAGACAAAAGTTGGAATTGGAACCATCAGGGTCGTGTGTGGATAACCTAGTGGGGGTTGGCAGAATCACTCGCAGCGGAAGAGTATTTGCTCCACCTGAGACTGTGGCAGACAAAGTTGATGTAACTGATAAAGGAAAGAGTAAAGTCGTTGAAGAGATCCCTCGTGGGGTAGAGAAAGACTTACTTGTTAAAGACGCCGAAGAGTTTATGAGGTTGATTAAGAAGAGTGACTACAAGATCATGGATCATCTCCATCAAACACCCTCGAAAATTTCCATCCTGAATTTGTTGCTGTGTTCTGAGGCACATTACAACGCACTGCTGAAGGTGTTGAATGCCACGTATGTACCGCAGGAAATATCGGTCAACTAGTTGGAAGGGGTCGTAGCCCACGTGAATGCTGGAAACGGGTTAGGGTTCACTGACCTGGAGCTGACGCCGAAGGGAAGGAACCACAACAGCGCCTTGCACATCTCGATAGAGTGTAGGGGAACGATTATGTCTCACGTGTTGGTGGACACGGGGTCGTCTCTCAATGTTCTTCCGAAGAAAGCATTGATGAAGTTGGATACTCGAGGATTGATTTGCACACCCAGTGACCTGGTGGTGAAAGCGTTCGATGGAACCAAATGTCATGTTTTCGGGGAGGTGACCCTACCAACCCAAGTTGGGCCGAAAACGTTCGACGCAATCTTCTATATTATGGACATCATGCCTGCCTACAGCTGTCGCCTAGGCCGGCCATGGATCCATTCCGCTGGCGCCGTGACCTCCACGTTGCACCAGAAGCTCAAGTACGCTGTCGGAGGCAGCATCGTGACTGTATGTGGCGAGGAAGACATAATGGTGAGCCATTTGTCGTCCTTCAAGTATGTTGAGATGGATGGGGAAATCCACGAAACCCTATGTCAGGCATTTGAAGCTGATAAAGTCAAGAACGTAGCTCCTGTAATCACTGAGAAGCCAGAGATGACTCTCTCTTCCTTCAAGGAAGCTCGGGCCGTTGTCCAAGCCGGATCTACCCCAGGCTGGGGGCGAATTCTAGAGATACCCAACAAGCAAGACAAGTTCGGGTTAGGATACTCTCCTGCGGCTGAAGCCTCCTTTTCTAGCAGTGCGCCGCGGAGTAAAGGGTCGATCCAGTTTACCAGTGGCGGAGTAATATTTGAAAGTGTCAACACGGTGTCCGAAGACGGCGAAGACAGCAAATGCGACCTAGACTCTTGGATCCAGCCAAGCAAACTAGGCGAGAGCCTCAACAACTGGTCCGTCAGGGATATCATCCAAATGACAGACAAAGGGTAATGATTTACTTTTTTCCCATCGTTGTACAACCCTATGTCCTACCCGGGGCGTAGTGGTTTTATTGTCAGGGCCTCGTTCGGTTATGTACATGCATTTTACCAATAAATCAAAAGGCATTTTTCTTCGTATTCAAATATTGTGATCTCTATTATTCCTGTTTTATATTTGTTTTGAAAAACAACAAAATGGCAATGGGGTTTGTGCTAACCTGCATATCCTTGTTTTAAGCTTAACCCTTGTGATTGCAGGATCCACATAGCAGATGACATCGACTCTGGACCTTCTACGACTCACTTCGACTTTGATTGCCCGATCTATCAAGCCGAAGAAGAGATTGATGAAGACAAAGACCTTCCCGAAGAGTTGGCCCGCTTGTTGAAACAAGAAGAGAAAGTTATTCTGCCTCACGAAGAAGAGATCGAGATTGTGAATCTGGGTTCTGAAGAACTGGTCAGGAACGTCAGGATAGGGGCTGCATTGCAGAGTGATGTCAAGCAGAGACTGGTCGAGATGCTGAGAGAGTATAGTGACGTCTTTGCTTGGTCATACGAGGATATGCCCGGACATGACACTAACATCGTGGTCCACTGTTTGCCGCTGCGAGAAGATTGTCCTCCTGTTAAGCAGAAGCTTAGGAGGACGCGACCAGATATGGCCATTAAGATCAAAGAAGAAGTGCAGAAGCAACTTGATGCTGGCTTTTTAGCGGTCACTACTTACCCTCTGTGGGTCGCCAACATAGTGCCTGTACCGAAGAAGGACGGTAAGGTGCGAATGTGTGTCGATTATCGGGATTTTAATAGGGCGAGCCCTAAAGATGATTTCCCGCTGCCTCATATTGATGTGTTGGTCGACAATACAGCTCAGTTCTCCGTGTTTTTGTTCATGGATGGCTTCTCCGGCTACAATCAGATCAAGATGGCGCCGGAAGACATGGAGAAAACTACGTTTATCACACCTTGGGGAACATTTTGCTACAAGGTAATGCCTTTCGGTCTGAAGAACGCAGGGGCCACTTACCAACGAGCAATGGTCACTTTGTTTCATGATATGATTCATCATGAGATTTAAGTCTATGTTGATGACATGATTGCGAAGTCCCAAACGGAGGAGGGACATCTGGTCAATTTGCTGAAGCTTTTTGAAAGGCTTAGGAAATTCAGGTTGAGGCTGAATCCTAACAAGTGTACTTTCGGAGTACGGTCTGGAAAGCTACTGGGTTTTATCGTGAGTGAAAGAGGCATTGAGGTTGATCCTGCGAAGATTAAAGCAATACAAGAAATGCCAGCGCCAAAAACCGAAAAAGAAGTTCGTGGTTTCTTGGGCAGAATAAACTACATTGCAAGGTTTATCTCTCAGCTCACGGCCACGTGTGAACCGATGTTCAAACTACTGAAGAAAGATCAGGAGATTATCTGGAACGAGGATTGCCAGAAGGCATTCGATAAGATAAAACAGTATCTACAGGAACCTCCAATCTTGATACCCCCAGTGCCGGACGACCTCTAATCATGTACTTGACAGTTCTTGAGAATAGTATGGGGTGTGTTCTCGGTCAGCACAACGAGACGGGCAGAAAGGAGCATGCCATTTACTATTTGAGTACGAAGTTCACGGACTGTGAATCTCGTTACTCAATGCTGGAAAAGTCGTGTTGTGCACTAGCCTGGGCTGCCAAACGTTTACGATAGTACATGCTCAATCACACAACCATGCTAATTTCGAGGATGGACCCGATCAAGTACGTCTTCGAGAAGCAAGCGCTTTCGGGCAGGATTGCCAGATGGCAAATGGTGTTGACGAAATATGACATTCAGTACGTTTCCCAGAAGGCCATCAAGGGCAGCGTATTGTCTGAATACCTGGCCGAACAGCCGATCGAAGATTACCAGCCCATGAAATTCGAATTCCCTGATGAGGATATCATGTTTCTTAAAGCGAAGGATTGCGATGAACCGTTGCTCGACGAGGGGCCAGATAGGAAATCCCAATGGAAATTGATATTTGACGGGGCCGTTAACTCTTATGGAAGTGGCATAGGGGCGATCATCACGACTCCCCACGGATCCCACATCCCGTTTACCGCGAGACTGACGTTTCCGGTCACCAATAACGAAGCGGAGTACGAAGCATGCATCATGGGTCTAGAAGAGGCAATTGATTTGAGAATCAAGAACCTAGATGTATATGGTGACTCGACGCTTGTGATCAACCAGATTAAAGGGGAGTGGGAGACTCCCCAATCGAATTTGGTGTCGTACATGAACTATGCCAGAAGGCTGCTTTCGTTCTTTGATCAAGTGGAACTCCATCATGTGCCTAGGGCAGAAAATCAGATGGTTGATGCCTTAGCCACGTTGGCTTCGATGTATAAAGTCAATTTTTGGAATGAAGCTCCAAGGATTGTCCTTTCTCGTCTTGATAGACCTGCATTCGTCTTTGCGGTCGAGGAAGCCTCCGATGGCAAGCCATGGTTCCATGATATTCAGACCTTCCTTATGACTAAGGAGTATCCTGCGGGAGCGTCAACCCAGGATAAGAAGACTCTGAGGAGGCTGTCTGGAAATTTTTATCTCAATCCTGATGGAGTTTTGTATAAAAGAAACCACGATCTCGTGCTACTCAGATGTGTAGATGAGAAGGAAGCGAGTATGCTCATGGAAGAGGTCCATGAAGGCACATTTGGTACGCACGCCGGCGGGCATGCTATGACGAGAAAGATCCTGAGAGCAGGATATTACTGGCTGACGATGGAATCAGATTGCTTTAAATTCGCGAAGAGGTGTCATAAATGCCAGATTTATGCTGATAAGATTCATGTGTCGCCGTGCCCGTTGAATGTCATGTCCTCCCCGTGGCCGTTCTCCATGTGGGGCATCGACATGATAGGCAAGATCGAGCCCACTGCATCTAATAGTCATCGCTTCATTCTAGTAGCTATCGACTACTTCACCAAGTGGGTGGAGGCAGCCTCATATGCTAATGTGACCAAGCAAGTGGTGGCTAAATTCATAAAGAAGGACACCATCTGTCGTTACGGAGTTCCCGAGCAGATCATTACTGATAATGGTTTGAATCTGAATAACAAGATGATGAAGGAGCTGTGCCAGAGTTTCAAGATTGAACACCACAACTCATCTCCTTACCGGCCGAAGATGAATGGCGCCGTTGAAGCAGCCAATAAGAACATCAAGAAGATTGTACAGAAGATGGTTGTGACCTACAAGGATTGGCACGGTTATCGTACCACAGTGCGTACATCAACCGGGGCAACTCCTTTCTCACTGGTGTACGGTATGAAAGTTGTCCTACCGTTAGAAGTTGAGATTCCTTCTTTACGAGTTTTGGTTGACGTGAAACTCGATGAGGCAGAATGGATTAAGAACCGACTAAACCAACTCAGCCTGATGGACGAAAAGAGGTTAGCATCGATTGCATATGGTCGTCTATACCAAAGCCGAATGAAGAAAGCTTATGATAAGAAGGTGCGTCCTAGAAGCTTTCAGACGGGTGATCTCGTCCTGAAGAAGATTCTTCCTCCACACTCCGATCACCGGGGCAAGTGGACTCCCAATTACGAAGGTCCGTACGTTGTCAGCAAGGTCTTCTCGGGAGGAGCATTGTTGTTGTCCATGATGGATGGAGAATATTTTGCATCCCCGGTGAACGCGGACGCAGTTAAAAAATACTTTGCTTAAAAATGACCCGCTGGAAAGAAAAAGAATATCCAGGCAAAAATGGGGCATCCCGGCGAACAATAAAAAAGGGAAAAAGGTTCGGGCAAAAATTAGGGATATAAATTGAAAAGATGTACACCCGCAAAGTCGGAAACCTGGAAGGGCGGCTTTGGCAAAAAAGGGTATCCCTGTGAATCTAAAACCCGAAAGGGCAATTCAGGCAAAAGTAAGGGATTTGAAAAAGCAAATGACTGCATTCTGCGTACGGACTCTCATTGTTTAGTGGTTTGGAAGACCTGAGGGCCGTTTATCTGAATCAATCTCTTCTAAAGCTGAAGCATCGGAGAAGTATCGAAGTCGAGTGAGTCATAGAGGGATCAACTCATGGTGTTCGTCTACGCCTCATTGCCGACATTTGTGTATATACTGATGTATATTTATGTTTTTATATTTGCGCAGCTTCCTCATTCCAGGAGCTTGCATCTGTTGTAAAACATTTTTGCCCATTCAGGGGTTCGTTATCAATAAAATGTATACTATTCAGCAATTCTGCTTGCTTGTTTAGCATTTATCTGTTTTGTTTGCGAAAGAGAATGCCAATGTTTTTGATAAAATGCACATACATAAACTTACTGGCCTAGGCCACTGATTGTTGAAACAATGAATTACTTGAACATTGTCGCAAGATGATAACCTTGATAGGTCCCTTTGAGAAGGGTATCTTGTCTGGTTGTTTGTGTTGTTGTAGGTATAGCATACTCCAGGCAGCACGCCGTATGTTTCCCCAAACAGAGAAGATTCTCTCCCCAACCAGATGTACCCTAAAGGATCGTCGTCTCCCCAGCTGAGTCATATACTGAAGTGTGCAGCAATTGATAGTTCAAGACTGAAGTCTCCAGCGGAATTGAGATTCCCCACAGAGTTGTATTCTCCCCAGTAAGCAGGACGATTCCTTCTTCCTCAACCGAGTTTGCAGTTCTCTAAGAGAGCCGAGTCCTTGGAAAGCATTCAGGCCATGAGTGGTTTTCCCCAGTAGAGTGTTGAATAGCTGATGCTGTAATTCCCCACCGGAGTCGTTATCTCCAGGAAAGTTTTGCCGCGAAGGCCTTGCAGTTTATTTCTGCGATTGACATCGTTTTCGTCAGCAGTTGTGGGTCGTATACCCGGATGAGCAGTTCCAGGTTCTCGTAGAACTTTATTCCCCTACAGCAGTCGACTGAAGTTCGTTCCCCAGGCGGAGTCCAATTGAGATTGGTGTGACTTTCTCTCCTCGGCAGGATGATTCCTTCCTCCACCAGAGTGGTTCCTTCTCCTTGACAGGAGGATTCTCCCTTCAGCATTTATTTTGCTGATGGGGTCATAGCATTTTGCATGATTGCATAGCAGTTACCCTAAAAACGCGTAGCATTTCCACCGTGTGGAGCATTACGCCATTATCAAACATATGCATATGAAACATGAGCTAGGTCGTTACCGTTCTTGTTTTGCAGGTGTTCCCCAGCAAAGTCGTTTGCCCAAGATGATTCTTGAACTACTCAGCGAAGTGGTTTGCTTAAGATGATCCTTAAGATCCCCAGGGAAGTCGCCAGAGTTGGTTGCTCAAGTTGATGCTTAGAGTCCCCGATCGGGTGTTTGCTCACGACGATTCCTGAAATCTCCAGCAGAGTTATGGGTTCAGGAGGATTCTTGAAGTCCCCAGCGGAATTATTTGTCCAAGATGATTCTTGAAGTCCTCAGTAGAGTTGATTCACCCAAAATGATTTCTGGAGCCCCGAAGCAGAGTTACTTGATAATTCTCCAGAGTCCCCAGCGGAGATGCGCATCCCCAGCAGGTTTCCGAACAGCGAAGTTGAAGCTTCCCTTGAAGACTTGATGATTGAAGTCTGGCAGTAGTGCCAAAACCCCTGACTTACTGATGAAGTCCAACTACAAGGTCAAAGCAGTCCTCCCCGCCGACGCGGAGTGCCTGATGGCAATGGCTTAGATACCCCTATTTAGTTCATGATTGACCGAAAATCCTATTCCCGACTTACTGACGAAGATCGGCTGACGCCCAAAAATTTCTTTGAATGCCTGATGGCGTGATTAACTTGATTGTTGATCTGATGAGTCCTGAGGAATTCGGGTGCCTAACGGCATGGTCGACCGTGTATCACCGGTTACCGTGTGACCAATTCCCCAACAGAGTTGTCGTGCAACTGGCATGCTCAGTTTTGAAGATGTTCCTACCAATCAAAGTATCGTTTACCTGTGCGGTGGCAGATCGCCTGTTGCTGTGTAACCAGTGATCCCTCGATGATTTGAGGACGCAATGATATCAGATAAATCAGAGAATCATCCTGACGGAGATTCAGATCAGTATTTCTCCAGCTAGTTGCCGTGCAGCTATTGTTTCAATTTCCGAAGATTTGTCCCCATCAGAGTACCGTATACTTGTGTAGTTGGAAAATTTCCAGGTTTGTTGGTATTCAACCGTCTTTTACCTTGATTGTTTGAGAGTCGTTCGCTTCTCACCCAGTCAGGTCCAAGCCGTTTGAATAGGGGCAGCTGTTGCACCCCAAAATTTGCCCAACATTTCTTTACCTAGTTTATGTTTCATTTCATTCACATTAGCATTGTCATTTGCATTTCATTGACATGTATGCAGGAGATCAAGAGGTATGATTACCAATCAAGGGATATACAAGGCTATGAAGCCAGCTAAGAAGTTTATTCCAGTGTTTAAGGGTTGATATCCTTATCAGAGAAGTTAAAAGATCCTCAGAGAGAGTGATTGAAGCCAAGTGTGTGTGTCTCCTAACTTGAGAGTTGTGGGAAGTCATCAGATGATTCTGAAGCCATGAAGTTAGACTTGAGGTCTTGAGAGAGCTCATGAGAAGTGTTGAAGATCACTTTGAGGCCTAGACAGGTCATTGTGCAAGATTAAGAAGCCTCAGCCATGAGTGGTGCAATTAGGGTTTGACTGGGTCAACCCTAGGTCAACTGATGATTTGGGGATAGTTTGAGGCCTAGTTCAAGAGCCATGTGATCATGGAGTGATGCATTGAGATGTTATAAGGATGTTTCCAAGGTTAACTTATCATGATTGAAGAGTTTGAGAAGTTTCAAGCTAGGGTTTCTAAGGCTTGACAGTGTAAAATCCCCTAGTTTGACCCCTATCTCCAAGGCAATTTAGCTCAAGATGTGATTGTCATCTCATCTTTCCCCCAACATGAATGTTGTAGGGCATGAGCTTAGCTTTAATTTGAGTACTAGAAGTCCTTGATAGGATTTGTAGAACTCAAGTTATGACTTTGGCAAGTTACAGGTCATCTGAGGTATGTGAATTTGGAGCTTGAAAGTTGTCCAACTTGCATAAATCGTTTGCCCTAGAAGGATGATGCCTATGAACTTTTGGTCAACATGAATGTTGTTCCTTATCCTCTTAGATTTCTAGAGAGTACTAGAAGTCCTTGATAGGATTTGTAGAACTCAAGTTATGGCTTTGACAAGTCAAGGGCATTTTGGTCATTTGGAGATTATAGGTCATTTCAATCATAAGGCCATAACTCCTATTTGCAAGCTTCAAATGGGAAAATGTTCAACATCAAACTTGTTCCAAATGATGTTTTAAGGCTATCCAAGAGGTCATGAGAGGTTGGAATTGCTTGTAGCTCAAAATCACAAAAATGGCTTAAAATAAGGATGAATTTCAAATGAACCAAAGATGGAAATTGGGATTTTTTGATTTACATGTCCAAACCAAGCCATATGACATACCAATTTGATTGTAAAAAAACATTTCAAGAACATTGGTATTGCCACAATTTTGAATTGAGGTTTAATTTGAGGACTTGCTTTGAAAAGTGGTTACTTACATCATAAGTAACAATTGCCAAACCAATATGCAAGGCATAACCAAGGCTCCTTTCAATCCAAACACTTTCGTAATCTCATTTGGAGAGAATTTGGATGAAAAGCATGATGAATACAAGCTGATGCAAGGACTGTTTTGAATATACCATGAGATTGGATTTTCAAGTGAAGTGAGATATTGAATTTCTCATTAGAGGGATCTAGAACTTTCTAGATCATTCATCCATGTTCTATATATGATTTAGGAGTGGTTCAGAGTGAAGGTTGGTGAGAATTGAGAGAGGAGAGTGAGATTGCACTTTGAAATTTCCCATTACAAATCCAAATATGTTACAAGGTTAGAGGCCATTTCAATCCAAGAAATTGATCTCAATAGCTTGCCCTGAGGTTGGTGATTGATCCCAGATCAAATTCAAGGCCAAGTGGTGGAGGAATCGTGAAGTAGCCATTGGAGTTGGAAGCTTGCAACTCAGAATCGGTTTCAAAAATCCAGGGCATTTCAACTCTTTTCTTTGCATATAGAAGATTGGTTAGAGGCTAGTGAAGGATTCTGCAAGTTCTTGAAGGTTGATTTGAAGATTCAACCACTCTGTTCACACGAGTTTACCAGGTATGCAGTTCTTATCCCATGGCTTGATTTAGGTAGAATCCAGAGGAATTAGGGTGTTATATGCATTGTAGATTGATGTAGGAAGGTTTTTGGATCATCAATTGGGAGATTAGTGACCAATTAGGGTTGTTCCAATTTTCGGTTGAGATTGTGTTCTTGCGAATCTTGAGGTTTTAGAATGAATTAATGGCATGAATGGATTCCTGAGGAGATTTGGGACAATATTCATCAAGGAATCGTGGCCAATGGTGGATTCTATAGAGAGTTAGGGTTGTGGAATGTTGATCGGAGAAGTAACCGGCGGTGACTCTAGCATGCACAGGTGGCCTTAGTTCAGAGATTCAAATTGGGGAAGATGATCCCAGAGCCATTGGATCTTGGTTGGACTTTGACTGAAGACCTCATCCAACGGCCACGCGTGAAAGAAAATTTGTGAAGGATTTCTGAAATAATATGAAATGCAGCGTTTCATTTATTTGCTGGTTTTGGGCTTAGTCCATAGATGCTATCAGCACCCCCTTTATGGCCCAGTTTGGATATTGAACTGATTTTTCATGCTATTCACACCGCGCGCATGCTTATTTTATTTTGATTTTCATTTTATTTTTCCTTTTATTCATGGTTATTGGAAAATTCATAAAAAATGGAAAAATGACTCAATTAATCCCATTCTTTTTGCTATGGATTCATGATTGAATCTAGTATTTTTTAGATAAAAAATATTAATATTCCATAAATTTTCTGATTTTATGTGCATTTTTGCATTTTAATTGACATTAAAATAATCATGTTTGATTCTTGATTTTGTTGAATTTGGTTTGATCATGTGATGATGATTTTTGCCTTGATTTTTTGTGAGTAGCTAGCATAGATATGCATGTTCCCCCTAGATTCTTCTCACATTTTTGTGATGAATATAAGTGGTAGTTTTGGGTTGGAACTTTAAGAGCTCCATTTTTTGGGTTTATGGTTGATACCTTGTGATTTAGATTTTATTCTTAGAACTTGGTGGATGATTCAACCTCTGATTTTTGTAGGGTAGATTCATGATTGAATTAGGGTCCCTTAAGAATTTTTGTAGGAATTTACAAGGTAGTTTACTGTTTTTGTTTGATTTTAGTTTAGATGCTAGCTTTAGATGATTCTAATGCACTAATTCAACTAGAATGACTTCTTTAGTTTCCTTAGATTAGGGTTTTGTCTCTCTTGTTCTTGGATGATGTTGAAGACAAGCTTGGGCTACCATGGAATGCTTGAAGAAGCTTGTATGTGAAGATCTTCCCTTCTTTTGGTGTAGTGTTGAGTAGGTGATAAGATTAGGGTTTGTAGGCAGAGCTTCTAGATAGATTCTCTTCCTTCATAAACATGGAAGATGTTGATCACTTCCATTCTTCCCTATGATGTAAGGTCCCCTTGTAAAGGCCTCATCCCTCCTTTGGTAGGATGTGTGGCTCTTTTCAAGTTGGTAGAACCTTTGAGGGTCCCTTTCTCTGATGATAGGATGCTTAGTGGTGACCTTTGGTCTTCACTCTGCTACCAATCATCCAAACTTTGCTCTGGTTAGATGAATCTTTCTCCCTTGCTAGAGGATGGAATTCCTTGTTAGAAGATTGAAGATGCTAGGAGTTGATACCTCTTTGTGTTTAAAGGTTACCTTTAGGAGCTGAAGCTTGTAGATCAGGAAGAGCAAGTTGATACTTGTAAGGAGGGGAAAGCTGAAGCTTGAAGGTCAAGAAGAACAAGTTGACACTTGTGAAGAAGATCAAATGGAGATTGAAGAAAGAGTTGAAGCTTGAGGAAACAAGTTGACACTTGTGTTGGATACTTTGAGAGCCTGCAGGAGCCAAGTTGATACTTGATTTTAGGAGTGAAGCCTGAAGGTGGAATTGACTGAAGAGCTGAGGCTTGAAGAAGAGAGAATAAGTTGATACTTATGTTTGGTAGTTTAGAAGCTTGAAGAAGCAAGTTGACACTTGTTATTGAAGATGATAGTCTTGTAGAGCTGTTGAAGTCTGAGGGCTGAGCTGCTGTCAGAAGGTTGCTTTGCTAAGCTGTAGGAGTGGTTGATCTGCTTCCTTTTCTTGACTGTCTGTTTTCTTTCTGTGCAACTGTATTGATGTGACTTGTTTGATTTGCTTGATGCATTAGAATAAGTTCATATTTAGATTGATTTAAGCTAGGAGCATGATTGCACTAGAGGTTGAGTTTCTCCCTCTGCTTGTATTTTTACTGTATGGCTTTGCTTGCTGGTATTCGGTAGAGCCCAGCTCCCTTGCCTATGTGGTCTGTGGTGTTTGCTTGATAGCATGTTACTTCTTCTGTATGATTGCAGTTATTGTGTTTGCTTGATAGCATGTTATTTCCTCTGTATGATTACAGTTATTCATATCTGGCTTGAGGTTGAGATGAGCTTGTGGAGGCTGATGCCCCACACACATTTCCTCCCTCACTTGCATTGCATGCATTTTACTGTATCTCTGTTTACTGTTTAAGCTGATGCTTTATCTGTTTCTGTTTATCATTGACTTGATCCCCTAGGAATCTCACTTCCTTTGATAAGGAAGTGATGATTAGAACTTTAGGTTGAAACCTATGCATGATAACTTCTAGGAGATCCCTGTTTCAAACCTCAACCATAGGATGAATCCTTCGCATGACAACATTAGGACTTGATAGTCTCCCATTAGTTGTCCCTCTCTCTTCTCATCTCAAAACAAATTAAACTACAGTAATAAAGGTTAACTGATGTCATACGATACGAGCCTTAAGCTATCTGAAAAGGATTGTTGGAGAGTTTCTTTTCAACAGTCTGGATGTTTAGTATGGCACCCTTTGGGTGACATGCGATGCATTCACTCTCAGGTCATAGTCTCTAGTGCGATATTGGTTGCAAACATCCATAAAAAACAGTTCTTCCATAAAAGACAGAAAACAAACTTCAAACCTTTTTGCCCCGTGGGCCCATAAGTCAAAGGAAGCTTTTCTGAAGAAAAGAGTGTCGTTAACTCCCAGTTCTACCGCAAACGGTAACGCTTAAGTCTCCAAGGGTCGAGCTGCGTACGCCAAACTACTGGAACTGTTTGTTAACCCTACTCGATAAAAACAGATGAATCTGAATTCCCGTAATCCGTAGTTATCCCGAACTACGTAAGCTCTGATCTCTCATACCTATTGAGAGTACGTAGGTACAATACTGACGTATTGGCGAGCCACCTTCCCCGTAACCCGTAGTTAGCCGAACTATGTTGACTCTGATTTCTCATTCTCTGATGAGAATACGTAGGCATAAAGCGCGACGCTTTGCCGAGTCATCTTCTTTTATTTTTAGCCAGCCTTGATAGGTAGATAGATAATACCAACCCGTCCTATAAACACAACAAGCGTGGATCCCATCGAGTACGATGGACGTGAGGGGTGCTAACACCTTCCCCTTGCGTAACCGACTCCCGAACCCAGACATGGTTGCGATGACCTTGTCTTATACCTTTTTCGTCAGGTTTTTCTGATCGTTTCCTTTCCCGCTCTGAGGGATAAATAACGAAAGGTGGCGACTCTTCTATTTTTCCGGCACCTTATTTTCGCGGTAGCGACAATCCTCGACCGAGTCCTCCTTCCCAAAAGCCTGCTACTCCTCTTAGCACTAGCTTCCTCTCTATGCTCCTCCAAGGTTGCAAGCGCTTCATACAGTTTGCAGTCAATATGTCTTTTGAGTGCAACTTCCTTTGAGCTATCCTCATCTTTAGCTTTGAGCTGGGCCTTCTGTTTGATGATATGCGCCTTCAACTTGTCTTCACGCTGCTTGCTAGTAGACATAGCAGCGTTCCACTGAGCCTTAAACTTGGAAATTCGCGAGTAGGCTTTATTCAGCTCTTCCTTTTTGGTGGCAAGAACACCGTAGGTGGAATTTTAGTCTTTGCATGTGCGTTCCCTATCACTAGTCTCCTGAGTCAAGTCTGTTCCCAACTTATTCACCAACTCTGTTTGCTTTTTCAAAGAATACCTTGCTTCGTTCCTTTCACTCCTGAGCTGAGCCATCTCCCTCTCTAACTCTTCGTTCGTCTTCTGCAACTCTTCCTTCTCGCGACATACCTGATCATACCTTTGGATGTCCACTGTAGTAGGCTCCTCAATCACAGGTGGGCGAACAGGCTCCACTGGAGGATATGGCATCAAGAACTTCGTGGCTCTCTCATGAATCCAAGCCACATAGGGGTCATAAGCCTGACTGTTGCTCTTCCCTAGTAATGCTTTGCCTCTCCTATGAATATTCCACCAAGCACGCTCGAGTCTGGTCAAATCATCACCCTCTAACAAACCCGTGAGATACAGAGATTCCTGTATCTCTTCCTCCTTTTGAGCGTCCCTGAGAGCATACCCGAACTGTCGTACCAACAAAGAAGGGTTGTAGTTGACGCACCCCTTCCTTCCGACCAGGGGTACGTTAGGAAATCCGCCACAACTGTAAATAATGTCAACGCCAAGCAAATCCCTATCAAACCAAATAATATCCTTAGCAGTCAAGCCCATCATCCTCTCAGACCATTCTGAGGTAGCAATAGTATCCACAAACTGGTCACTCTTAGGCATGTGACTCATCAACCACCTATAAAGCAAAGGAACACAACACGAGACGTTCTTCCCCCTTCGGTTTTCATTCTTGTGGTGCATAGAATGATAAACGTCTCCTAAGAGTGTAGGGACCGGATTCCCTGAGGCTAGCAGATAAAAGGAATCCACGTCTACAAAATCAGGCAAATTTGGAAACAAGACAATACCATAAATGCAAAGTGCCAGAATAGCACTAAACACAATCCACCAACCATTCTTGGCGAACTTCTGAGCTTTCTCAACAAGAAACGGTAACAGAAAACCATAAGTTCCTTTTCTCTTAACTAGCTTCCCCTTTAACTCTGTAACGTCCAACTGTAATATAGCAGCGAGCACTGCTAGGTCAGGCTCCGCATCTGTATGGACAAAAGGCATCTGATCACGGATAGGCACCCCCAACATGTCAGAACACTCTTCCAAAGTAGGCGCTAAAACAAAATCCGGGAAGACAAACCACCTCAACTAGGCGTCGTAAAACTGCAAGAGAGTATAAATGCCACTGATCTCATAGGATGAGGGTTTGCAAACACATCTGGCCAATCTCCCATAGTCTTGTCTAAATTGTTCCATCACACTCGCTTCAGCCATAGCAATCAGACTCCTCAAAGAACTGACATCTGGGGTAGGAAAACTGTAAGCAACTATCCTTTTCAAAGGCTCCATGTCAAGAACGAAGAACAGGACCACTAGAATCAGGAGGGAAATACACACCTGCAATCATAAATACATGTTAATGAAGAGATGAAAATGAAAATGCAAATGCAAATGAAATGCAACAGAGGATCAAGCTTGTTGTGCTGTAGCTCGAGAAGAACTGGCGCTTCGCTCTAGTACTGACAAATCACTGACATAAGAAACCCATCGGTACCATGAACACAGGTTCACACTGTCAAGAACTGGGTAGGCTGGAGGTCAGAATTTCCTGCATAACCCACCCACTCACAGGTATGGACCTATCCACTAACAAGGTTTGGCATCCTATGCATTCATCAGCGTCACATACATTCAAGAAACGATGATACGATACCCAGAAGGTGTGGCATCATCATCTCTTGAAGCGGCCTCACTTAGCTGAATCCCAAATGATCGGTTCCCAGATTCGACAACCCTCAAATCCAAATTCCAGTCGGATCCTAAGGATCGGAAAGGAACTCGTCAAAGAGAATCTCGTCTGAGTGTGAATTTCGTAGGGAACTGTGTCTGCTAAGAAAAAAGGTTCACCCACTAATCTCCACTTCTAATACTAGGTTCATACTCAAGCCCAGGTCCGGCTTCTCACTCAATGGAACTCCTCTCCCCACAGCACAGCAAGTATGATACAATGCGGAAAGTAAAATGCAGAAGTAAATAAAGATAAAGCACATATATACACACACCCAAAAGTAAACACACAAGCGCTAGGATTGACTCGCATAGGGGATATTCCTGTCCCCAGTAGAGTCGCCAGCTGTCGCTACTGCGAAAAAATAAGAGGCCGACAATGACTAACAGAGTCGCCACCCATCGTTATTTATCCCAAATAAAGGAAAGGAAACGATCGGAAAAGACCTGACGAAAACGGGAAAAGACGAGGTCATCGCAACCAAGTCCTAGGTTCGGGAGTCGATTACGCAAGGGGAAGGTATGAGCACCCCTCACGTCCGTCGTACTCGACGGGATCAAGACATGTGTTGTCTAGATAAAAGGGTGTGTAAACTACCTACGCTAAAGGGTTATGGAAAAAATAGAAAGAAAAAGAACTGACTCGGCAGAGCACCGCCGCTCTGTGCCTACGTACTCCCTCGTGCAATGGGAAAGTCAGAGTCAACGTAGTTTGCCTAACTACGTCTAAAGAAGGGGGGAGGTTGCTCTCCAAGACATCGCGTCTTGTGCCTGCATACTTTCGTCTGGTACGAAAGATCAGAGCAAATGTAGTTCGGGCTTACGAGAACACATGCTGTTCAAAAGTTTTACCCGAGTAGGGTTAACAGACAGTTCTAGTAGTTGGTGTATGCAGCTCGACCTTTGGAGACTTAGGCGTTACCGTTTGCAATATGACTGAAAGTTAACAACACTCTTGTTTATGAAAAGAGTTTTCCTGATTAAGACCCCAAGGGGTGAAAAAGAGTTTGAGTTGTTTTTGTGTTTTTTAAGGAAGAAGTGTTTTGAATTAGAGTGTTCATAATGTATGTTGTAACAAAGTCTAAAACCTAGGATCGAATGCGTTGCATATCGTCCTAAGGACGTATACTAAACACTCTAGGAAACTGAGAGGTAACCACTCAATCACCATTTCCCAAGTACAAGGCTCATGGCACAACACTCATTATATTTATTAAGTGAGTTGAAGTTGTTTGAAGATGAGAAGAGAAAGGGGACAAACTAAGGGGGACTAGACCAACCCTAAAAGTTGTCATGCAATATGCACCTAAAGTTGAGTTTGAAAGGGGACTACCTAATGTTATCATGCATGGTTAGAACCCTAATGTCTATCATAACCTCTCTTGTCAAGAGAGGTTAGAAATCCTAAGGGAAGGAAGACAAAAAGAAGAAGAAGCAGTAAGAAGAAACAATGCATATGAAGAATGCAAACACAAATGCAACAAGGAAGACAAAGATGCAATGCAAGTGAGGGAGGAAATATGTGTGGGGAGATTGAAAATCAAAAGGAAAGTGCCTCAACAGAGGGCAAACACCAAGAGTGTCCCAAACTAAGGCAAAAAAGGAGAGGGAATAAAAGGCAAATCAAATCACATGGAAACAACACTTAAAAATCATGGAAAAAATATCCAAAGATCAATCAACATGTTAATGAAATGCTAAAAAAAAATCAAGCAAAAATGAGGAATTTAAACATAGAAATAAAATCAAGAAAGAACAAAACCACAATTTAAATCAAATAAAACAGCCCCAATATTTAATTCGTTTTTTAATTGAAAATAGAGTCAAAAAATAAAATAAAAATTTCCAGAAAAAACTAGACATCTCAAAGTTTATGAAAATTATTTTTAGTGAATTTTTAGACTATTAGAGCTATTTTATTTGAATTAAAATGGAAACAACATAAAACAGAAAAATAAAATAAAATAAGAATTAAATGGAAATGATGGGTGGTGCAAACATCAAGCATTATAAGTGTAAAGCGAAAATGGGCCCAAGCTGGGGGTGTTAAGAGCAATTCGCGAAAGGCCCAATGAGAAAGAAAAAAATAATAAAATTCTGAATGGACTAAATGAGGTTGGGTTGACTATGGACCAAGGTGGAAATCAATACAAACTGTGTGATCATCAACAAAGTAATCCAATCAAGTGGCTCTCAAAGAGCCACCTCAATTAATGATTTTGGGTCTTGTTATGGTGTGTACAAGTTGCGACGAACCACTGTAGGTCTTGTTTCAGCGCGCGCGATTACAAAACACACAATCGGACGGACGACCGAGTGCCACGTCACTCGTCTTCCTCATTGAAATAACAGTCTCCGGAAAAAGAGCTTTGGTCATCCCCTTCCTCGCTCCGGCCGCCGCGAGATACTCCCCCCACCGTGGCTTCATCCTTTCTCAACCGTTTTCCACAAACTCTAGATGAAAACTCATCTACTCGTCGTGAGGATCATGAATCCATCCTTTATTTCCACTAAATCTCAACAACAACTCCAGAAATCAAACAACAAGCAAAGTGCACAAAAATGGAAGTTCACCAAAACTCAAATTAATTGGTCTAAACCTCATCTACATGTTGCAAGGAGTAAGAATCCATGAAAATTAACTCAAAATACCACAGAAATTCTTCAAACTGAATTAAAAAAGTTTTGAGCTCATAAAATCAAACACCATAAACTCAAGCAAAAATGATCCAGAAATGATCCATACAACTCAAGGATTCAAATGCAACAAAAATGGTGAAAAATCATGGCATATTAAGAGTGTAAGGTTGAAAATTAGTTTACCTAGTGGAGAGCCTCCACTGGGCCTTGAAACTGTGATGAAGCTTAACGAAAAATGCCCAGAATCACTCCATGAACTTCAATTGAGGTGTTTGAAGGCTTGATTTGGTCTGAAAGTGGTTGAATTTGAGAATTCGTTTTTGAGTTTTTCACGACTTTTTCAAAATGTGTTATGGCTATTCATGCACAAAAATGACCTAGCTCTGCTCCAATTTTCATCTAGAATACTTATATGATGGGTTTATGATCAAATGGGGCTTTAATTCAAGCTAAACAACCCATTTCAAAATTTCACATTTCACCACTTTTTCCAAATTGCCATACACATTTTTACCACTACACCAGCTGGTTTTTCAATCCAAATCTACTACAAATCAATTGTATTAATCAAAGAAATGAGATTTGAGGCTTAATTTTGATCCTATGGTTGATTTCCATTTTGTTACTTCAAGAGGAAGAAACTATGAAAATGGCCCATTTTGAGACTTCAAATTTCTAATGTGAAGATGGAAATGTCTTTGAATTATTATTTGCAATCTAAAAATGCACAAACTTGCCTTGAAAAAGTTTAAAATCCATTAATTCTCAAATTCTAAATTTAAGCATCCTTTATGAAAAATTCAAACCCCAAATTCTCAATCCAAGCCCCCACCATGACAAGAGATGATTTGGTAGTGCAAATGGTATCATTTGAAGCAAGTTTCATGTTAAAAAGATTTCCATTTGAAGCACTTAAGTTGGTGAAATGGACCTATAATTTTATGACCTGTAATCTTACTTTCCCAAAATACCCCTGACTTGTAAACGTCATAACTTGAGTTCTACACATCAGATGAAAGATTTATAGTACAATTCGGAAAGCTAAGATCAAGACCTATAACTTGCATGTTGGCCAAAAGTTGAGGAGAAACATCCTTCTAGGTCAAAAATGGCATGGAAGTTGGTTGACTTTTGTTGACATAAATCACATACCGCTAATGACCTGTAAGTTGTCTGGATCATAACTTGAGTTCTATAAATCCAATCAAGGACTTCTAGCACTCAAATTAAAGCTAAGAGCATGCTCTACAAGTTCCCTGTTGGCTAAAAATTGAGATGAGACTTTTATACTGAGGTAGGTGGTCTTGAAGTCAGGCACTAAATAGGGGATTTTACCCTGAGAACCCTGATTTAGTAACTTCTCACAAACTTAACCCTTGATGAATTGAACTTGAAATGATGTCTCATATGTCTTAAGACAATATCCCATGACCATAAATACTTTGAATTGAGTTTCTATCTTCTTCAATTGTACAGTTGACCGAGGATTTACCAGATGAAAACCCTAACTGCAATACTTTCAACAGTGGCTTGTTCCACTTCACACAACAACTTGAATAAGCTCCACAATGACCCTCAAGGCCCTCAATGAGCTTTATTTACATCTCATAACCATAATCATGCATTCACAATCTCCTGATGCTCTTCAGTTGGCCTCTTAGTCAGGAGCTATCCCACACACATCCATCTGTTCTTTAACAAGACACTGACCACTTCAAGATGTCCTGATGGCCACCCAAGCTTGAATAGAACTCCCTGCTTAGGCTCAATGCTCTGAGAAAACTCCTCTTGCTATGCACATCCCTTTTGTTCCCCTGTTTCATGAAAAATGCTATGCAATGCAAATGCTAGAACAAAATGAAATGAAATGAAACCTAAACCAAGTTAAGAAAAGGTTGAGCAAATTTTGGGGTGCAACACACGCGACTGAAGATTGCAAGGCTTTTCAAGCCAAAGTGCAACACTTGATGGACCAAGAATACATTTCCTTTCCTGAAGGAGAGCTGGTTGTACATGTCGACCTTTCATCCGATCAAGTTTGAAGACTTCAAGGCTGGCATCTCCCTAGTTAGTGATTCAGATATAAGAAGCCCGGTTCTCGAAAGCTGGCGATCTGCATGTCATCATGTCATTTCTTTACATTTGTAATTTCTTTCCTGTTAGAATGCAAATTTCGTTTGTAAAACTTGTTGTTTTTCAATTGATATTGATAATGAAATAAATATGCATGTTTTGAACTAATCCATTCATGTTCACTCTATTGTTTTCATTTATTTCAAATGCTTGTTTAAGTGGAATCCGGGGAGGATGACAAAATTCAACGATGCGTAAGCTTCCGATGCTATGCTTTTGAATAAAAACCTGTTGATGATGTACAGGCATTATTTCAATCCACAAACACCGGAGATATAAGGAAGATAATCCCTTGTTAACCCCTTTGAGCCGAGTAGTAGGAGTTTCTTTCTGAGGATAGAAAAACCCTCAATCTTAACCCGGGGCAGGGTAGGTGTCAGTTAATTTGACCAAGCGTTCAAATTACAAAAGGAGTGTCTGTTCGAGGATCAATCAAACCGCTATAGGTCGTACCTAAGAAACCATGATGGTTGAACCTGGCCGATCAGGAGTGAAACAATCACAATCTCTTTAACAAGTCAGATGAGTCGTTGTCATACAATTTGTTCAACAAAAAAGAAAAAAAAGAATCAAAAGGAAAAGCCCGCTAAGTCGAATCTTGCAAACAAGCGACTTAGGAAAAAATTAGGGTACCCCGCTGGACTTTAAAATTGAAGAAACTCTAAAGAGTTAGTCCAGAAAAAGTTAGGGGAAAACGAAAAAAACGAAAAGCGAAAAGGATTACAAGAGAGAAAAATCCTCAAACAAGAACGAAATCGTATGGCTTTGGACGCCCATAGACGAAAAGCGAGTGGCTGTCACTCCGAAAAAAGTATGATTTCTCGAACCGCCACTCAACCTTTGGAAGGTGAATGCTAGGGTCGAATTAGCTGAACGTAGGATCAGAGAACATCAAGGAGAATGGGTGGGTTAAAATGAATTTTGAGCCTTTATCCTTTCATTCTTAAATCGTGAACCTGACCACGTTACAACCTTTAAAAAAGTCCTAATTAAAATAGGTTTATTTTGAAAGCATACTGCGATAAAGATCGCATTGGAACTGACTCCTAGAAAGGATTCCCTTTACAGTGTTTTATTAATATTGACATGTTGATGAATGATCTCATACATTTTTATGTCATAAATTTTTTTTTCCAGTGAACAGGAATATATTTTCAAAACTTCCATATGCATTGCATTTGATATGTCTTTTATGCAGAACAGTTTGTTTTACTAGTG
The DNA here is from genome assembly GCA_963859935.3 of Lathyrus sativus. Classification (NCBI taxonomy): domain Eukaryota; kingdom Viridiplantae; phylum Streptophyta; class Magnoliopsida; order Fabales; family Fabaceae; genus Lathyrus; species Lathyrus sativus. The sequence continues at coordinate 356,399,878 of OZ012737.1, forward strand.
AGTAAGCGCTTGACAGCGGAAAAGTTTCCACGATGGAAAAATTTGATCAGGATAGAATGCAGAATGCAAGAATATTCCGGTGAACCAGGGCAAGCTATATCAAATGATCACAGCATGGGAGTCACCCATCCAGAAGTCAGTTAATCTGGGCCAATCAGGTCGAGATTCTGTAAATCTCTCGTAGCCAGAGGTATTGCTCCACGAACCAGTCAGTTAGGGGCATGCCACCCTGAAAGCTCAAGAGCTACTCATGCTAAGCTAGTACACGTCAAACCAACGGAAGTATAGAAAGTACAGACCTCATCACAAGAGAATTTTGCAGAAATCCCACAGGCTGGGGCAAAATTGGAAAAGACAGAGTCGTCCCTATCCATATCATCAGAGCCAGATAAGCAAGGATGAGTCCTTTTGTGATACTGATTCTGGGGCAAGCCGTCTCGAGTCGTCTCATGGCAAGATTAATTTATCCGCGAGTTAAACTAAGTCGGGGCAGTTCCTCAAGCAGGTGTATTTTCGCCCCATTCAAAGTTAGGCGTCGGAGAATCGGGTTGTCACCCTTATCAAATAACTTGAAACTTTCATGGTCCAGTCTTGTATGGCTAACCCTCAAACCAGTTCTCGTCCAGTTTGTGTCAAAATGTTGAACCAGTCCCCGCCTGGTCCCTTCCTTTGGTAGTTCGTTGTTTAACCAGTCCTCGTACGGAAAACACAGTTGCAAAGTCCAGTCCTTGTTTGGCAAACCCGAAGTCAATCCTGTTTGATATTCGAACCAGATATCCAGTCCCTGTCTGATATCCATAATTCAGAATCAGTCCTGTCTGATTTCCTTACCCGAAGTCAATCCTGTTTGATATTCGAGCCAGATATCCAGTCCCTGTCTGATATCCATAATCCAGAATCAGTCGCGTCTGATCTCCCTACCCGAAGTCAATCCTGTTAGATATTCGAGCCAGATATTCAGTCCTTGTCTGATATCCATAATCCAGAATCAGTCCTGTCTGATCTCCCTACCCGAAGTCAATCCTGTTTGATATTCGAGTCAGATATCCAGTCTTGTCTGATATCCATAATCTGGAATCAGTCCTGTCTGATCCCCAAACCTGAAAATCAATCCTGTTTGATATCCGAGCCAGATATCCAGTCCCTTTCTGATATCCATAATCCGGAATCAGTCCTGTCTGATCTCCCTACCCGAAGTCAATCCTGTTTGATATTCGCACCAGATATCCAATCCTGTCTGATATCCATAATCCGGAATCAGTCCTGTCTGATCTCCCTACCCGAAGTCATCCTGTTTGATATTCGAGCCAGATATCCAGTCCATGTCTGATATCCATAATTTGGAATCAGTCATGTCTGATCTCCCTACCAAAAGTCAATCCTATTTGATATTCGCACCAGATATCCAGTCCTGTCTGCTATCTGTCATACCCCAAATTTGTCCTACTTTGGTATTTAATGGATGTCTTACTGCCACATGACTTCTGGCCATGACCCTCTAAGGTTTTGTTTACAAAGACCTTGTGTGTGCTCATTGTGGTCATAATCCCTAGCAATTTATGTTGAATTCTTGTCGGAGGAGCGTGCCTCCAGCCCCTTACACCCAAACTCATGTGTGTCCTCGTTCTCACGATCAGACATATATGATATGGTCAATGGCATCAAATATATGATTGGATCTATCTCGCAATATAATGGTTGGATTTTAAGAAATTTAAACCCTATTTCAACTTGGTTACGAACTTCTCTAAAGGTTGTGTGAGCCCCTGGCTACAAGTTGTTTGGAATGGTATGCACCTGATCCAAGTTTTTCAAAGGTACTCTAGACACGGTCGATTTAACCTCAAGCTTTGTTCGAATTGAATGCAAGTTTGGATTCTAAATTAGTTTGTGACAAACTTAGATTTAACTTGCAAATTTTAAGTCATAATGGAATTTAGATCCAATGAGTCCAGAAGATATTTCGATTCATCTCAAAGGCTTATGGTATAATGCATTAGTTCCTAACCATACAAGCTATGTTTGAGGAATGGACCGCTATGTTTGAGAATGGACCGCCTATATTATACAAATCCATTAGCTTTAAGGCCAATCTCATCAATATGGATATTTTGGATGTCCAAAGCAAGAAGTTGTTGGTGTTTCGAGCTACGATGCCCGCAGGCGGAAATGAATATTTGATTTCTTAGCTAATTCAAAGAAAGGCATTTACAATGGGTATTTGGTTTGGTGATGGGCCATGTGGTTAAAGATATTTTACAAGCAATTGCATCAATCCAAACTTTACCTCATGACCTTACATGTTATCTTAAAGTGGTAACTTCATAAAAGAATCCATTACATGTGAGATCATTACATAACTTGTGATTAAATGGTTTTGAAAAGAGTGAGAGACACAGAGGTTAAAATTGTCAGGTTTTTGGACATTATGGCGCAGAAGTTAATTTATGCAACACTTCCAACTTCATGGGTCGTGAATATATGTCGTAGCGAAAAGGTAATATATACTACATGGCCTTATGTCTCAGGAGGAATACTGAACAACAAGGAGGGTTTACAAAGTAAATATATAAGTCCAAGATGTCCATTCAAGTTGCAAGAGAAATCTCAAGCCACAAAGCTACACCAAATGTCATCAAGTTTGAAATATTCATTTAAATTCAAATGACTGAAGTCATGCTGCGTGACATACGACTCGAGTTTACATTAACAAGGGATATCATAAATCCCACGCCAGTATCCAACAGGAGCTGCTCTAAAGTCAATTTAGCTTGCAATGAACTCATGGTTAAATCATAATCAATTCATACTGAGTAGTCCAAAAACAACAAATTTGGGAGCACTTGGATCTACAAATAATTGTTGGAAGCATAAAACAAAAATTGAGAAACCAATTAACTGCACGGTTTTCTTTGCAAGTAGTCGCAGCATTCTATTCTGACTTTCATCATAAAAATTCTCAGCAAATCAATACACATGAAAACAAGTTGAAGCAAGAAATAGCACAAGCATTCAGATTATTCATTCTTACACAAAGACACAAACTCTAATTGTCAAAAAAAACTATTAAAGTTAAGTCTACAAAATCTGAGCCGGCTCTGTTTCAAATTTGTGTGTGCCGTCGATACTGAATTTGGTCAAGCGATGGATTGAGCTGGTGAATCTGACAATGTTAATCTATGCAAGAGAGAGCAGAATATGTTGGCTCAAGTTGCACTACCCAGGTCTTCTTTTCCAGCAAACCGCAGATACAATACGAGGGAAAACCTGGCGCAGGTCTATCTAAGGACTGATAGCCTTGCTCGCATGCAGCCAAATTCTTGTAACTGGATCAATGAAAAACAAGGATCAAATATATGGTACAAGAATTTAAGTAGACACATAATAATGATCATAGAAGGTCTTGTTGCTTTTACCTTGATACTTTGCCAGAAAGAATTGACGAGGAGAAGCAAAGCTCATACCTTCAAATGAGATGTTGAGCAATTCCTCAGCAACTGGTTTGTCATCCTGTTCCACAAACCACAGCTTTCTTGACCAGAACTGTCAGGTCCATCCATCACTCCACCAAAGTTGCATAAATGCCAATTACATGAATATATCCCCACTGATTCACCAAAATCTTACCCTTTGACAGAAACCCGACTTTCAAGCCGTGCACACCATTTGCACCAAACTCTCATATAAAGACAAGGATGATACCCTCCAAAGAGAACTCTTGAGGAACCAACAAGCATGACAGCTCTGTTGGCTAGTACTTTTCCTGCAAAAAAACCAGTAAACATGACAAGGTTATATAGTTGATGACAGACATTCAAAGTCAGACTTATCTTAACTAAATACTTCCAGCACAAGTTAAGCAACAGAGTTCAAACTCAAGACAGCTCTTTAAAGCTTAAGTTGCAAAAGATCTTGATGTACACGCTGCGAGATTTGTTAGGGTGCAGTCTTCACCTAAGTTGGTATCAGAAATGCCAATTTCTTCCCAAGTCGTCCTAATCTCGAAGATAGTTTCGTTATTGTGCCATTATTCCAAGTCCTCATCAATGGAATATTTCCTCATGGTGTTGAGTTCCTAGTAGCAGAACCAATAAAAAGTAAAGGAAGGGTCAAGACCATAGGAATATGAATTTGATGACAGTTGTAGAGAAGAAATAAATTATAGCTTGGTATACCAATTTTATTGCAGCCAATCTACACGTCTGCGGACAAAACTCTTGATTTGGCAAGGTCTCGAATCCTTGTTTGACTTAGCTATGAGAGAATTGATTCCAAAGAAGTGTCTGCTACCGTCCTTGTGCCCTATGGAAAAGAGAAAAGAAGAACAAAGTAAATCACATGCCTCTTGATGTTATACTACTTCACACCAAGTTGAGAATTCACAACACATGAAGAAGGTGCAGTTTTGTGTACCTCTCGTTCTGGCACAATATCACACGCTCCAATATCATGACAGATTTGGCTTCATGAGTAAAACCTCTCACCAAACAACTTCCAAACTGAGCCATGAATTCTTGTGCTTAAACTTCACAAACTCTTAATTGAAGCTTCATCACCATCATATCAAGGTCCTGCATAATACCACATCAGAAGTTCATGACAATAAAATACCATTTTTACACAGTAAAAAATCAGGGTAAAAACAAATATTTCCAGAAACAACAACAGACAAAGAATTACAAGAAAGGAGTCTGAAATCATACTTTTTTCACCCAGAAATTTACACGGTTTGCAAAAGAAAAACCCTAATATCACAACATCAAGCCCCTATATATTTGTTACTATTCATTCACGACAGGGAGGCGGCAGCAGAGACACAGAAAAACCCTAGCGAAGTTCTGCGAAATCCAATCCTCACAATACCTAAAATAACTCCAAAGTTCTTCCTAAAAGTTGATAGCGCTTCACATTGAAGCTCTAGCCAACTCGAACTTAACCGCATCACTCAAATCTAGGAACGAGAGTAAGCAGGACACGAATAAAGAAGAGGAAAAGGCGAGGAAATACATAACACAAACTGGTTACCTCAGGATTCGCCATTGGAGCAGCTCGAAGCTGGTGAGTTCCCTCTTCACCTGATTTTTGCTCGCCATTAATCTATATGCTTGAATTTGATTGTTCTATGTGTGGTTTAAGCTTTGATTTGTTTGATTTAGGACTTTTGTCTGCTAGAACTAAGGTTTGATTTAGGTTTTAGAAAGAAATTTGTTAGTACGAGAGAGACGAGATGAATTGGGGACAAAGCAACATTGTGGCGTTGATGAATTGAAGGTTATAGTTTAGAGAGGGAGAGGTGGGCCAAGTAGACGTGTTTGATCTTACTGATGGTTTTCATCACTAAGGTAGTTTAATATTTAGGTTCATATTTCTTTGTAATGAATGCAGATTCTTAGTAGAAGTTTAAATATTATTTTTTTTTATTTCCAAAATGTGGCAATAGTTATTATGGCGTCTCAATACTCAAGGCAGTCAAGTAGTGGTTTCATTATTGTTTTGGAATTGGAATCGTTTAAGTTCCATAAGTGGGAAGGTGTCATTAACACGTGTCAGCTTCAAACGGCTAGGGTTTGGAACTCTTCATGTTCCGGGTTTCATTTCAAGAGCAAACCGGGTCCAGTTTGACCCGGGTTTAGTAGGTAGGTCAGTCTATAAGGCCCAATGACTTTGGGGGCTGATTAGAGCTCATTTGGATTAGTAAAGGATATTCTCATTTTAATCTCACTTAGTTAATTAGGTTAGGGTTTAATTAAAATATTACCTATAAATTATGCTAATTAACATTTTGGTCTTGTATTAGCTAAGTAAAAGAAAAGGAGAGGTAGTTTAATTTTATTACAACATTTTATAAATCTTTAATTTATGTTAATATTTTCAAATACATTTATTATCTTTTTAATTAAGTCTAAATACTTGTTTTTTTTCTTAATTTAGAATAATAAATATTCCCTTAATAAGTTTAGTAAAATCTTTTTTTTTTAATTTATATGAAAGTGGTGGATCCTTAGAGTCTAGCACTCTTTGGATCCTTAGACAACTACTCTTGAGGTGCACACCTTGAGTTGTGGGCGTATCGTCTTTCATCGATAAAACACCTCAACTTTGTCTAAATCTTTCAAAGTATTCAAACCCTAATTCGAGCGATATACCTACCGCGTCTAATCTAAACACGCTAAGATCTTCAAATTATTTTCTTAATTAAAATGACGAAAGAATCGCGTTCTTGGAGTCGAGCATTCCTTGAATTCGAGAGTGACCACTATTGAGGCGTACGTCTTGAATAGTATGTCATTCGAACTTTCGTTCCTAAAACACTTCCTATAATTATTTGGACAAGTACATTCACTGTCCAACAAACATATTTCATAATTAATGGAATGAAAAAGGTGTTGTTGGGATCTAGCATTCCAACGATATCCCGACTAATTGGTTACGAGGCTGACGTCTCGTTTATCGAATAGTCGTCATTCCTTCTAAATTTTCAACCCATCTAACCTCGTTTCTCATCCTTGTGCGATCGAGTTCAAACCCTAATATCCGTCATTGTCTATTCAAACATATTTCATAATTAATGGAATGAAAAAGGTGTCGTGGGGATCTAGCGTTCCAACGATGTCGCGACTAATCGGTTACGAGGCCGACGTCTCGTTTATCGAATAGTCGTCATTCTCCATCAAATTACCTAACCAAACTCCTCTTTCTCGCCCCCGTGCGATTGAAACTTTTCAAACACTAATTCCTCGCCCTCGTGCAATTTCCAACTCAAACAACTTCCTAAAGAACATTGTTTAGTCCCTTCTTCCGCGCATATGAACTCGTGCTTCAACCTCCCCTAGCGAGTAGACAAGCCAACGTTTAGCAGTTAGAATATGGTCTAAACACTCGTTCATTTACAAACCTTTTATCGTAGTTAGTCGAACGACGACTGCTCTGATTTCTCATTTATCAATGAGAATACGTAGGCACAAGATTGTGATGATCTTGGCGAGCACATTCCCCTCATTTTCCCGTAGTCCCACGAACTACGAATGCGCTGATTTTCCACTTCTTACAAGTGAAGATACATAGGCACAAGGGCCCCAATCCTTGGCGAGCACCCTATCTTAAAACCACCCATTTCCCCCTTAGGAGAAAATCTTAGAAGAAAACAAACAATTTAGCTAACTTTACTCTCGAATCGAATTAAGAGGTTCCCGTTGAGTACAACGGACGTAGAGGGTGCTAATACCTTCCCTCTGCATAATCGACTCCCGAACCTAGAATTTGGTTGCGATGACCAAGTTCTTATCTCCTTAAAGTTTTTATCGATATTTTCCTATTCCATTCTTGGAATGAATAAAGTTCGGTGGCGACTCTGTTTCGAACGTATTTTCCGCGTCCATCGCGAGGATCGTATTTTTCGAGGTACGACACTATCCATAATCCAGAATCAGTCCTGTTTGATCTCCCTACCCGAAGTCAATCCTGTTTGATATTCGAGCCAGATATCCAGTCCCTGTCTGATATCCATTAATCCGGAATCAGTCCTGTCTGATCTCCCTACCCGAAGTCAATCCTGTTTGATAGTCGAGCCAGATATCCAGTCCTTGTCTGATATCCGAAACCAGAAATCCATGCTTATACCGAAGATTATTTCTTGTCTGACGACTTAACCTGTGACCCCAATTCTTGTCTGGTGGTTCTCCCTTGAATGCTAGTACCTGTCTAGTACTTCCCCGTTTAAATCCACTCTCGTTGGTAACCTTACGATTCGAGGTTCAGCTCCAGTTTGGAAAACCGTTTCAGAATCTAGTGCTTGTCTGGCCTGCCATTCTTTTGAAGATTAATCCTCGTTTGATAAGCTCTCGGCCGGTAGTCAGTCCGCTACTGACCTACTTTGTTAAAAAGTCCATTTCTAGACTGATGTCCAAGTGGTCCATTCTCCCCGACAGGATGTTTCTCTCTCCAGCATTTATTTTGCTGGAGCATTTCCCGCATTCCTCTGCATGATTGCATAGCATCTAGCTAGACGCGTAGAATTTCCATCGTGTGGAGCATTACGCCATTGACAAACATATGCATATGAAACATGAGCTAGGTCGTTATTGTTCTTGTGTGCAGGTGTTCCTCAGCAGAGTTGTTTGCTCAAGATGATTCTTGAAGTCCCCAGCGGAGTTGTTTGTTCAGGATGATTCTTGAGTTCCTCAGCAAATTTTATTCGTTCATAATGATTCCGAAATCCCCAAAGCAGAGTTACTTGATAGTTCTCCAGAATCCCCAGCGGAGATGTGTCATCCCCATCAGGTTTCGAACAGAGAAGTTGAGATTTCCCCTGAAGACTTGATGATTGAAGTCCGACAGCAGTGCCAAATTCCCCTTACTTACTGATGAAGTCCGATTGCGATGTCGAAGCAGTTCTCCTAGCTGACACGGAGTGCCTGACGGCAAGATTAGATATCCTTATTGGTTCATGATTGATTAAGGATTCTATTTCCTGACTTACTGATGAAGTCCGACTGTAATGTCATAGAAGAAGTTCTCCTAGCTGACGCGGAGTGCCTGACGGCAAAAGATAAGATATCCCTATGGGTTTATGATTGACTAAGGATCTTGTTTTCGACTTACCGACGAAGTCCGATAGAGATTGTCAAAAGTTCCTAATGACCCGATGAGTCCAGAGGAATTCTTCTGCTGCCGTGCCGCAGAATGCATGATGGTAATATCAGTTATGTATCACCGATTACCGTGTAACCAGTGATCCCTTGATAACTTGAGGACGAAGATCTACAGCGAAATCTGATGATCATCCTGACGGAATTTTGAGATTAGTCGCTCACCATCCAGTTGTCGCGCAACTATCATTTCAGATTTCGAAGATGTTCCTACTAATCAGAGTATCGTTTACTTGTGCGGTTGGCAAATCACCAGTTACTGTGTAACCGGTGATCCCTTGATGACTTGAGGACGTAGATGATCCTCCTGACAGATATTTGAGATTAACCAATCACCAGTTGTCGTGTAACCGATGATCCCTTGATGACTTGAGGATGAAGCTGTAGCAAAATCCGATGATCATCCTGACGGAGATTTGAGATTAATCACTCACCAGCAAGTTGTCGTGCAACTGTTATTTCAGTTTTCGAAGAATTTGTTCCAATCAGAGCATCGTTTACTTGTGCGGTTGGAAAATTTTTGGGTTTATTGGTATTCAACCATCTTTTACCTTGATTGTTTGAGAGTCGTTCGCTTCTCACCCAGTCAGGTCCAAGCCGTTTGAATAGGGGCAGCTGTTGCACCCCAAAATTTGCCTAACCTTTTTTGTACTTAGCTTGTGTTTCATTGCATTCATTTTAGGATTATCATTTGTATTGCATTGACATGGGTGCAGGAGATCAAGAGGTATGACTACCAACAGAAGGCTACACAAGGTTATGAAGCTATCTAAGAGGTTTATTCAAGTGTTCAACGGTTGATATCCTCATCAAAGAAGTCACAGATTCTCAGAGAGAGTGGTTGAAGCCAAGTGTGTACATCTCCTAACTTGAAGGTTATGGGAAGCTATTCAGATGATTCTAAATCCTTGGAGTTGGACTTGGAGCCTTGAGAGAGCTCATGAGAAGTATTGAAAATCATTTTGAAGCCTAGACAGGTCATCATGTGAAGGATAAGAAGCTGCTATCAAGATTGGTGCAACTAGGGTTTCATCTGGTCAACAGATGATTTGAAGAAGGTTGAGACTTAATTTCAAGGCCATGTGATCATGGATTGATGTATTAATATGACTAAGGGATGAGTCCAAGATTAACTCATCATGAATCAAGAGTTTGAGGAGTTCCTAAGCTAGGGTTGCTATGCTTGACAGTGTAAAATCCCATAGTTTAGTGCCTAACTTCAAGACCACATAACTCAAGATGTGATTTTCATCTCACTTTGACCCCAACATGATTGTTGTAGAGAATGATCATAACTTTAATTTGAGTACTATAAGTCCTTGATAAGGTTTATAGAACTCAAGTTATGAATTAGACAAGTTACAGGTCATCAGATGAATGTGAATTTGGAGCTTGAAAGTCAACCAACTTGCATGATACTTTTGCCCTAGAAGGAAGCTTTACATGAACTTTTGGCCAACATGAATGTTGTTCCTTATCTTCTTAGCTTTCCAAAAAGTACTAGAAGTCCATGATTGGATTTGTAGATATCAAGATATGAGCTTTGCAAGACAAGGGTATTTTGGGAATTTGAGATTATAGGCCATTTTTTATTATGGGTCAATTTCCTCAACTTACACACCTCAAATGGAATTTTGTCCAACTTGAAAGTTGTTCAAAATGAAGTTATTTGTCCAACCATGACCCAAGAATCCATTGATATGGGTTAGAATGAGAAATGCTTGAAGAAAAATTCATGAATGAATCATTAAAGGAAGCTTGAAAAGGGCCAATTCAAATCAATTCATTTTTGAACCAAATCATGTCATTTTTGATATGGATTTGAAGCCATTTACATGTGGAAATTCATGGTTTCTTCATCTTTAAGCAACATAATGGAAATCCACCTTCCATTCCATTCCAAGGCCTCAATCCTATCCACACATCATCCTTACATCATAAGAAACCAGAATGGATCATTGAGCAAGCTTGATAGCTCTGTTTGGATGAGTTTCACAAAGCTCCATAACGGAAATTTGGATTTTGAATTGGGCTGCCATAAGCTTCAAATGGGCTTCAAATCACTCTAGGTCCATTGCATATATTCTCTTAGATGATTCCTAACTGCCATAACAGAATTTGGTGGAAGATAACAGAAATTGAGTTAAGAAAAAGTGGAGAAACTTGGAAAGTTGATTTTGAAGATAGAGCCATTTTCAGTCCAAATGACCATTACAAAAAGCTTCAGTGAGGTTCATTGATGGATTCTGGACGATTTTCTTGAAGCTTCATCATAATTCAAGTCTCAATTGAAGCTCAAAACCAGGTTCTTATCTCTCATCCATAAGCTCTGTTCTTGATGAATTGCTATGCTATTTTCACATGATTGTGATCCTTAGAGTGTGTAGAATGTTTTAGGATTAGAACGGTTAAGTTTCATGACAATTCTTGACAGAGCACCTTAGGTTGTAGTTCGAATTTCTCTCTAATTATTGGATGAAAATGGAAAAGAAACATAGATTGTTGATGTAGGAAATCAGAGGAAGAGATTAATGGCTTTAATTTTGGTTTTTGTGAAAGTTGGAAATTCTTGAGTGATTCTTGGATGTTCATGATTTTTGAGTTTTAATGGAGGAAAGTAGAAATAAATTGCATATTTGGATTCTACGCGAAAAATCATGCAAATTTGGTTCTGAACCGTCGCGTTTTGTGAAGAAACGGAGGAGTTCCATTTTCGGAGCAATGAGGAAGACGAACGGCGCGTCTCCAACCACCGTACGCTCCACCGTGCTGCGTTTTCTCTCTCATTTCCGGCGGTCCAAGGTTGAAGACGAAGACGTGGCGTCCTCGTGTGCGTCCGATAGGTGGACTTTCGCACGGACGGATATGATTAAGACCCACCGTGGTCTTCGTTTGACTTGCAACACATGATTACATGACTCACTTAAATTTTGAATTGGACTTTGCTAACAGCACCCTCACAATTAGGCCCAAGCGAGAATACACGTGAATCTGTTACTAGTTACACCCACCTATAGCTTCCATTTAATTTCATTTTCAATTTTGTTTTTTAATTGATGGTTGTTTGATTTAAATTCAGAAAAAATATTAATTGTTGCCAATAAATCTTGAAAAAAATCATGAATGTAGTTTAACATGTTCTTTAATTTGTCACATTTTTTTAATTGCAATTTTAATTCTTTTTTCAATTAATTTTGTATTTTTCTTTTATGTGTTTTTCCATGAATAGAAATAATATCATGTTAACTTCTAGATTTTTGTTTGCACATCAATGCTTGGATTTAATCTCTGATTTTTTGTATGGTGAATGTTGATACATGAAATAATGTTGTAGGATTTTTATTTCATTTTTTAGATGATTTTAGGTATGGGTTTAAGATAGGTTTTTAGGACTTTCCCCTTATGGATTCCTTTTAGCACACTTTGAGATGTAGAAATTGTTTAGTACCTTTAGATTTAGGTTTTGACCCTGAATTTTCTACCATGATGCCTTAACACCCTTAGGAAGCTTTAGGATTTTCCTTAGGATTTTTAGAATTGATTTCTTATTTTCCCCATATTTTCCAAGTTGATTATGGTTTAGGTGATCCTAACTAGGCTTACTTCATAGATTAGACTTTTAAGTGAACTTTAGTTAACTCTAAGCTTCAAATTCTTTCTTGATAGAATAGAAATTAGGTAGATACCTCTCTAGGACATTAATTATGCCTTGATAGAGCTTTTGAATCCACTTAGTTTAGGTGATCCTTGTAGCTAGTCATTAGGGTTTCTTAGAAGTTTCTATGATGTCTTCTTTCCCTTGTGTGGTTTCTTCCCTGGGCTTTGCCCTATCCTCTTTCTCCAAGTCTTGAAGAGGATCCCTCTTGGGAGAGCCTAATCCTTTCCTTGGTTGGGTTCTGTGCATTCCTCAAGAGGTTGAGCCTCATATTGACATTCATCAGCATAGTACATTCCTTTGGTTTGCACTATCTTTCTCCTTCAAGTCTTGATGATGAACCCTCTTGGGAGAGCCTAATCCTTCCTTTGGTTGGATTCTGTGCATTCCTCAAGAGGTTGAGCCTCCGATTGACATTCATCAGCATAGTACATTCCTTTGGTTTGCACTATCTTTCTCCTTCAAGTCTTGATGAGGAGCCCTCTTGGGAGAGCCTAATCCTTCCTTTGGTTGGATTCTGTGCATTCTCAAGAGGTTGAGCCTTGGATTGACATTCCTGGCATGGTATATTCCCTTGGTTTATACTGTCATCTATCTCCAAGTCCCTTTCTTAGGATCCCTCTTGGGAGAGCCTAATCCTTCCCTTGGTTGGATTCTGTGCATTCCTCAACAGGTTGAGACTGAGATGGACATTCTGTGTTGATAAAAAACAAACTTCAAACTCCTTTTGCCCCTTGAGCCCTTAATCAGGAAAACATTTTCAGAAAAAGAGTGTCGTTAACTCTTAGTTCTACCATAAACGGTAACGCACGAGTCTCCGACGAGCGAGCTACATACACCAAACTGTTGGAAATGTTTGTTAACCCTACTCGAAAAATAGATGAATCTTAACCCGTATTCCGTAGTATCCCGAACTACGTAAGCTCTGATCTCTCACACCTGTTGAGAGTACGTAGGCACAATACTGACGTATTGGCGAGCAACCTTCCCCATTAACCGTAGTTAGCCGAACTACGTTGACTCTGATTTCTCGTTCTCTGACGAGAATACGTAGGCACGAAGCGCGATGCTTTGCCGAGTCAATTTTCTTTTCTTTTCAGACCAGCCTTGATAGGTAGATAGTTAAACCAACCCGTCAGATAAACACAACAAGCATGGATACCATCGAGTACGATGGACGTGCGGGGTGCTAATACCTTCCCCTTGCGTAACCGACTCCCGAACCCATACATGGGTTCGATGACCTTGTCTTATACCTTTTCGTCAGGTTTTTCCGATCGATTCCTTTCCCTTTCTGTGGGATAAATAACAAAAGGTGGCGACTCTTCTGTTTTGCCGACACCTTATTTTCGCAGTAGCGACAGAAGGTAATGGAAGACTTCAAGCAATCCTATGGGAAACTCTTGAGCTGTGTCTGCAAGCCTTCAGCCTATGAGTTGGGTGGTCTCCAAACTCTGCTTCAGTTTTATGACTTTCAGTTGAGGTGTTTCTTGTTTCTAGATTATGTATTGGCACCTACGTTAGAGGAGTATTTTGTGTTGTCGGGAGTCCCCATATTGGATCAGATGCCATTCTACCACTCTGATGCTGAGCTTGATCTGGCTAAGCTTGCTGCTACTCTGCACCTTGATATTTCTGAGATTTTAGGGAAATTGGCTAAGAGGAATGGGATGTCTAGTTTTCCTCTGTCCTTTCTTGGTTGCTAAGGCTCAACAGTTCGCCAAAAAGGGTTGTTGGGTTGTGTTCAACGCTATCTTAGCACTATGTATATACGGTATCATGTTATTTCCTAACATTTCGGATTTTGTGGATTTAGACGCGTTCCATATCTTTGCTTCAGGAAATCCTATACCCACGCTCCTTGGCAATGTTTACCTTTCTGTTCACTACAAGAACGAGAACCGAAGAGGAAAGAACGTATCTTGTTGTGCATCTTTGTTATACAGGTGGTTTGGTAGTCATCTTCCCAAGATAGGTCCATTCGTTGCTACTATTGGTATTTCAGAATGGTCAGAGAGGTTGATGGGATTGTCTGCAGAGAACATTATATGGTTTGACAGGGATATGCTTGGTACATAGATCATCTATAGTTGTAGTGGATTTCCTAACGTCCCTTTGGTCAGAAGGAAAGGATGTATCAACTATAACCCATCTTTGTTGGTCAGACAGTTTGGATATGCACTAAGAGATCCTCCTAAGGAAGAAGAGATACAAGAATCTCTGTATCTCACCGGCTTGTTGGAGGGCGATACCTTAGCTAGAGTTGAGCGTGCTTGGGGAAATATTCACAGGAAAGGGAAGGAATTATTGGGGAAGAGTAACAGTAGGGCCTACGACCCTTATCTGACCTGGATTCATGAGAGAGCTGTGAAATTTCTGATGCCTTTTCCCTCTGTGGAGCCTCTGTATCCTCTGATGATTGAGGAACCTACCACTATGGACACTCAGAAGTACAACAGGTTGTGGTCTGAAAAAGAGGAGCCTTGGAAGGCTAATGAAGAGTTAGAGAAAGAGATCATTCAGCTTCGGAGTGAGAAGAATGAAGCTGTGCACTCTTTCAGGAGGCAGACTGAGCTTGCGAACAAATTGGGTACAAATTTGACCAACCAAACGAGTGCTCGGGAACATTTAGGTTTAGATCTGAAAGCCGTCAGTGATGTTCTCGCTTCTAAGAAGAAGGACTTGGATAGGGCTTATATGGAGATTTCCAAGTTCAATGATCAGTGGAATGCTACTCTTTCCAATAACAAGGAGCGTGAGGACGGGTTGAAGCTACATATCAACAAGTTGAAGACTCAGCTCAGAGTAAAAGAGGAGAAGATTTTAGCTAAGGCCTCACTCAGACGTGATAGTAATTGCAGATTGAACGAAGCTTTGGCCACCTCGGAGGATTACAAGCTAAGGGCTGATTCGAAGAGGTGCAAGCTAGAGGAAGTCTTCGGTGAGGAAGCCTGGGAAGACTACGCTGAGGATTTACAGACCACTATCAGACAGATAGAGACGCTCATTTAGGGATTACTCGTCATACCAGATCATCCTGAGACACAGGAGTTGTTGGAGGAGTTTCATGCTCGTTGCCGTACTTGATGTCTTCCATTTCCTTTGTAGCTTGTTGCTCATATTTGTATTGAACATCACCAGACCTGTTGGCTGAGGTATTTCTATTGATTCTTGTACTCAGTTGTATGATTGTATATTGCCTGTTGGCCTTTTCTTGTATGAATGAGGTGTTTGGCTCCATGCTTGGCTATGATTTCCCAATGTCTTGTTGTTCGCCCAGGAACTAGAATCGAGGGAAATTTCCCTGTGGCATATATGCATGTTTGCATTTTGCATAGCATTTTTGCATATTAGGTGTAGCAGAACCATTGATCTTATTCCTGTTGGTTCGTTAGATTGTTTCAGGATAGACAATCAGACAGTTCGTCGCTACTATACCAGAGGGAATCAACGCAAAGCTATGGAACAGATTCAGGATGAGTTGAAGGAGGTTCGAAGCCAGATGGGACAATTCATGGCAGGTATGCATGCCTTATGTCTGGAGCAGAAGACACTTAAGGAGGAGGTCCAGCAACTGAAAGCTCAGATGGGCCTGATCACAGAAGTGATAAGAAATGTGCTAAGAAAGGAGGGTGATCAGGTGCCTAAAGCCACTACAGAAATGGGTATTCCACCCCTGCCGGTGGAATCTCTCCCAAGGCGTGATATGCCTCAAAGATCTGCTGTATAGCCTGGGGTCCCAAATTTCCCATGTCAGCAGCTACCTCCTGCTTCCCGAGACAATCTTAAGACTAGGAGGTATGGTCAGAGGACGAAGCAACTCGAGAGAATCTTTGATCAGACCCCTATGACTTATGCGCAGTTGTTGCAACTCTTGCTTCAACTTCAATTGGTTAAACTTCGGACTATGTCTCCACTTACGGGTGAGTTACCACTGAGCTATGATGTAAGTGCTCACTGTGATTTCCATTCTGGGGTACCAGGGCACAACATCGAGAACTGCAAAGCTTTTAAGCACCAGGTTCAAGACTTAATAGATGCAAAGGCAGTTGAATTCGTGCCGGGCGGCGTAAGTATACCAGGTGGTCTTGGCCCATTCACTACAAAAACGTTGGATGTTCCTCTTGTTTCCCCTGAAGCTGCATCAGGTCAAGAGCGTGCCTCGCAATCTGTGACTGCAGAATCTCCGCGCCCACAGCTATTGCCGATTCCTGGGCTAAATCTGAGAATGAAAGTGCCTGAGCATAAGGGATGCCCTAACCAACGCCAACAACCTTCTGCTTCTCGGCTATGTCACAATCAACGCCGGAGTCAGAAGTGGCTTCGCAGCAATTCATCTCCTCTCAATCCTACCTCCGGATATCCAGATCAACCATTCTCCCGCCAGCCCAGTGGATCCAGCAGTTAATGTTGCGGAGGAATTTATCGAGGGTAGACGCTCAGAAGAGTATCAGATTGACCTCAATGAAAAATCCTGAAGATGGCTGACTCAGCAGCAAGTCAAGATCTGAAAGCCCGGTTCCCTGAAGCTGGAAATCTTTGTTTTTATCTTGTCATTTTCTTGGCATTTGTAGTTTCTTTCCTGTGTTAAGTCCAAATTTCATCCTTAAAACATGTTGTTTTCAATTGATATTGATAAGGAAATGAATATGCAGGTTTTGATTAAATCCATTCGTGTTCACTCTATGCTTTTTATTGATGTTAGACACTTGTTTAAGCGGAATCCGAGGAGGATGACGAAATCGAAAGACGAAAACTATCGATTGTATGCTTTCGAATAAAATCTGCTGATGATGTACAATTTTTTTTTCAAATTCCTAAACACCAGAGATATAAGGAAGATAATCCCTTGTCAACCATACGCATGTGAAACATAAGCCAGATGGGGTTGACAAGAGATTATCTTCCTTATATCTCCGGTGTTTAGGAATCTAAAACAATGCATGTACATCATCAGCAGGTTTTATTCGAAATCATACAATCGGAAGTTTTCGTCTTTCGATTTCGTCATCCTCCCCGGATTCCGCTTACACATGCGTTTGATATCAATAAAAAGCATAGAGTGAACACAAATGAATTTAATCAAAACCTGTTGTCATACCCCAAATTTGTCCTACTTTGGTATTTAATAAATGTCTTACTGCCACATGACTTCTGGCCATGACCCTCTAAGGTTTCGTTATAAAGACTTTGTGTATACTCATTGTGGTGATAAATCCGTGGTAATTTATGCTGAATTATTGTGGGAGGAGCGCGCCTCCATCCCCTTGTACCCAAACTCGTGTGTGTCCTCGTTCTCAAGATCAGACAGACATGATATGATCAATAACATAAAGTACATGATTGGATCTATCTTACTACATAGTTTTAGGAAATTTACACCCTATTTCAAAGCTGCTTTAAAGATTGTTTAAGCCTCAATACAAGTTGCCATGGTCTGTACATAATTCAAGCTAATTCAAAGATACTTCACATGATGCTTATGGACACGGTCGATAAAGCCTCAGGCTTTGTTCGAATCGATTGCAAGCGTCAGGCTATGCTGGGATACTAAATCAGTTTGTGACAAACTTAGATTTAGCTTGTCCATTTCAAGTCATAGTTGAATTAGAATTTAGATGCAATGAGTTCAGAAGATATTTCGATTCATCTCAAAGGCTTACGGTATAATGCGTTTGAGGAATGGATCGCCCATATTATACAGATCAATTAGCTTGCTTTAAGGCCAATCTTGTCGGTATAGAAAAGATTAGAAGAATGTTTATCTAAAATGCCCAAGTGGTGATTGATTTTGTTTTATGGCATAATATTTATCTTCAAGTTATGCTTGTAGTTTGTTTAAGATTTCAAGCTATATCTAGCCTCAAGATCAATTGTTGGAAATTTGGATTGTACCTTTTGACTTCAAGGAGTGATCAAAATTAAGCCAACTTAAGTTCATTTTGTTCAAAACGGGGCCTTGGATGGGGTCGTTCCCAGCACGTTTCAAGACAAAGACATTTGGTACAAAAGTTCAATCCGAAAATGTGAAGTTGATTTATTTCCATGGGAACTCAACCACAAAGAGAAATCAAAGCTTATTATTCAAACTGCAAATTTCCAAGCTACTGTACTCATTTGATTTTATTTATAATTATAAAGCAAGGACTAAGATACAAGTTACGAGATTCTACACGGTCAAATCATAAAACCGTGACTCAATTCATGCTACAATTATACCATTTCAAAATTTCATGCTATCACCCATGCTATAAGGTTGCAAAAAGTCTAAAGAAAATTCAAATGTCATGAACATTTTTCTTAAAGCTAAGTCTAAGACAACTCTTTCAAAGTGCATTACGGCCTGTGCTACAGCATGTTCCAAGATCTCGTCAAATTTCCCTAAGTCTTGTGCCAATCTGTAATTAGTTCGGGTTGCCGTCATTATCGACTCTTCATCAAAGCAAGCTTCCTATGGCTACTTTTCCTTTGAACTGAACACAAGTTGCGGTGAGTCGCATGAATCTGTTCTAGCTTAAATTCGCGAAGATCACAATGATGCAGCAATGTACGAGATCGCAAAAAATGGACTTAACAGACATTTTCAAATGCATCACCTCAAGGTTATACAACTAAGTTTAATGCCGCAAGTCAATGAACAGCTTTTTAATCCCTTTATCTTCATTTGCTTTCTTTGATTCCTTGCTTCATCCGTCCTTCGAGTTCCCGTGCTAGTCACACCTGAGATAGAGTGGATCAAAAGATAATTTAGGCTCGGTAAATCACTCGAAAAAATTGAAGTTCATTAAACACATAGAAAGAATAGAAGAGATGAGATGAATGCTGGCAATAATAGCAGACTCTCCATCAAGTTCACAATAAATTCAAATACACAAGGTGATAAAAGGTGAGAGTTATCCTTGGCATCAGTAGGAGGTGTGTAGTTTACAAGGCACTGGAATAATGAGTACCTGCAAAAACCAGATACAGCAGCAAAACAATCACAACATGCTACAGGATGTTCACAAATTGGTTGAGCACGTTTGGAATGTTGGCAGAAACATCATTATGGAGCCTGGTCCATATTACCTCTTCAACACCATGATTCGCGACAAATGAATTTTCTGTGAAACCGATCGTCAACACAATCCCTCAAAACCAACGGTAATTTCTTCATTCGCTGCTCCCACCGTAACTAGCTCTTACACATTCTCCACCCTTCAAGTTTCCCTGCTGAATGTGTACAAAATGAAGACACAGGGTTAGTTCAAGCATTACAATTAATTTTCAAAGCATCACACTAATTCCAGTTACATAAATCATATAGAAAAATACATGGATAGAGATCATACCATACAATGTTGATTTAGTGTACAAGATGGCGAGTTGTTATCCCCGATGTTGCAGCGAAATTCTGACTTGATGTTGCTACTCGTCAACATGACTGTTGTGGCGAGTTTATCCCAGCAACGGAACGAAATTCTGACTTGATATTGCCACTCGTCAAAATGGATGTTGTGTGTTTCAACAAGTTCAGCAATTATTCAAAAGGAAAAGCCACGGAAATCTGCAGACGAGTTAAGACACGCAAGGGAAAAGCTGGCGCAGGATTGTTGTCGGTATTTCTCCTCGTCGTACTTAACTGTTGTTAGGCCAAATCCCCCTGGGCGCATACATAAATAAGAATAAAAAATGGTTGGTACAATATACAAGTCAAATGATGATCCAATCAGTGAAATTAATATTAAATCTTTTAAGTTATATCTCAATCTATTTCAAACAAATGAAGATTCAGCTCAGGAAAACAACACTAGTGTATTCACATCATGATGAAATGGTGAGGTTGTTAAGGAGCACATTACTGTTGATGCTGTAGTCATGATTTACTCCAAAGGTGCTTTTTGTTGAAGCTGCCAAGGATTCCTCAAATCTGGTTGCAAAGTTACGAGCCTACCACCGTGCTGCACAAACTAGAGTAGATAAGAAGCACTTAGCAAGCATGGGAAGATTGGAAACAACTTGGAAGCTTGTCATCAGAGGAATTTTCAGGATTCATTGAAATATAATAATAACACAGAGAAAAACAAGTAAGAGTACCTGTGTATAATGTTGGTAAAAGCACCCTGGCCTTGGATATACATAGACTTGGTAGAAAATTCCTAGCAAGCCAAGAAACACACAAAAAGAGAAAAGTGCATTAGGAGATATAACAAGAGGTATGTGCTTCTGTCAAGAAGTTAATCATAAGAACATGCCACACCAGTAAGGGATGCGCAATGAGACGCTTAAGATTGAATCCCGGATTTACCTGCTAAGCCTTAATCGCATCCACAAGATTTCAGGGCATCATACCACTCCACACCAAGTTGAGGTCGGTACATGAAAATCAACACAAAAACGCAAAGTTACCATGAGAGCTTTTCAACAGCAAGAATACACATCAGTGTTAACGATGAGATTCATAGCAGAATGAACAAAACAATTAAACCAGAAAGAAATTATGGTTTTTAAGGAAAACTACCATGGATTAGTTATTGGCTTGATAACATTAGCTACAGGTCCACTTATTGAAACATCCAACACGCATATGCAGCAGTAACCATAATGTGTGTAGCGGTAACCGTGATATGCGCGACAGCTCCAAGTAATGCGACATGAACAACAAGAGCTCCACTGATCCGTAATAAATTTCCAAATCCAATGATCATCTTCACTTCTATTATGGACATGAAAATGAAGTATGTCAATGAGCAGGTGATAAAAACATCTTAAAGCATGTAGAAGCAAATAATTGATTTCAAGGGAGAGAAGAGAACGTATTGGAAAGTATTAGTAATAACGGTGCACCTATGGAGGTCTTACTAAAGGACCAAGGTGGTAAGAAGTTCAAAGTAAAAAAACTTGCAAGTACGATGTCATGAAAATGCATACCAATTACGAGAGCAAAACCATGTGTCTCTAAGAACACAGAGGCCAGTTGGAATGATTGCCTTATATGTTGCGTCACATTACAAGAATTCTCCAAATGATCCACAATTGATGGCAGATGCTCCAGCATATCACTTGTTTGTGCTACTCGGGCCTACGTATTTAAGCTAGACCATTCAGTAGATACTGCCACACAAACATCAAAAGGCGTATTGTGAACACGATAGCAATTTTTGAATGCGCAACAGTGACGACGTAACTGCATCAGAGATTTGCGCTGTAAATTTGAAGCAACACTCAGACCCAACAGTTGTTTTGAATATCTTCACCATAACAACGACAATATCACAAAGCTTGTACTGTTGTTACCATTTGATCCTAATCAAGTCGGAGTTTCGTGAGTTGAATTATTGGTTATTAATGAAGCAGTTGCTGTTCCGCTGCCAATGGTGAAGCATTTACTTGGCCCATGGTTTTCCTGTCTTCTACTGTTAATGAAGGAACTGGACACTCTTTAAAACTTGTACAGCAACTGCGAAAACAAATGCCTGAGTTTGGTCTGGGCAACATTAAAACAACTAGGAAGATTAAGAGGAGCGTCACCGCAAGAGCTGAGGTGAAAGTCTTCCCCGAGACTCATAATATCGCTCTCACACCAAAGTCGTGAGCAGATTGTCAAGATTATTTAAAGATTTCCATAGGTTAAGTCATTCCATGTGTTGAGCTATGATTCGTATACCTGTCGTTCATGACCAAGTCTCCAAACTCAAACCATACCACAGAGCTCCAAAAGCTAAGTTGCAACGCTCCAGGAATTCCATTGGCTATACGGTAATGTTCATGTTTATGAATTTCTGTTTGTGATTATGCAGTATGGTTAAGAGTGTGTGGTGACACTTTTGAATGTGTCATTTCTGGTGGTGTATTGTGCATTCTTGGTGGCTGTAATACTCTAAAAGGTATAGGACACTGTTTTACTTTCAGCAGCTGGTGTTAATTAGCAAAGTCTATATAGTGAAGTCATATAGTTCTTTAATTGCCAAATTGATAATTATGGCATGTATACTTTTGAGCTAATGAGATGCTGTTTTCTTTTGTATGCTTCGCCTATTTTGGTTTGTGGCTCATGTGGTTTTTGATATCATTCACTATCGAGTGAGGTTCTGTTGGCGGAAATACGATTTTTTTTTTGATGATTTGCTGAAGGGTAATGTGTGTATGCTATGTCGTATTACAGATTCATCGTTTTTTTCTGTGCTGCAATAGTAGTTTTGATATATAAATTTCAAATTTTGATTGTTCCAAGTTGGTAAATATGATTATTGACCTGAGTTCTGTTCAGCTTTATTGCTTTAGTGTGTTGTGATGCTAGGATTGATTTTCGACACCGATTCTCCAATGTCTGGGTAACCTTGGTTTTCAATACCCTGTTTGTTAAAAGGTGGTTCGAGGTCTGTTTCACAGTAGCAAGTCTAACCACTCGTTCAAGTCCGCTCTGACAAACCAAAAAGGTGATTTATGTTCAGTTCAGCTGCAAAAAAAGGGGAAGGTTCAAGCTTCAATGCATAGAATAACAACAATGGTATTTCGGTTGAGTTTTCACAGTAACATCAAGTAGTCAAGCTCATGTCATCATCTTGAATCAGTGTGTCCATGGATCCATTTTCTTTTTCTGTTTTTCTTTGGTGTATGCAGGTTATAGATTCGAGATTCAGAAGTTGAAGCCGACTCGGTTCACGTCAACAACAACAATATCACAACTGTTCATTTCGTGATAACAGAAACAACATTGTGGAAGAAATTTCGTAGTTATTTGTTGTGCAGTGTTATGTTCTACTGATGTATCTATTATGTTGCAGGTTCAATCTAAGGGTATAACGATATCTTGGAAAGCTCCAAGACGCCGTAATGACAACGCATCATGTGGAGCACCATAACGATAAGTCGAAAGCGACAACAAGTTGATTTATAACAAGCTTAACCGCAATGCTCATACTGTGTTGATGGTACCCTGCAAGTGGTTCAGCTGACCTCAGCTCTCGCCACGGAACCGTAGCAACGCGTTTGGTTCTAACAACATCGACGCAAGCTCGCACATCAAACTCGCATCTGATTTGATTCTCGGCAAGAAATTGTCAGTGCAGCAAAAACAACAACATTCCAACTCCAAATTTTGCAGCAAATCGCGTGTCGGTAATTTTCGACTACTTGTGGTGGTTAAGCTGACTCTGTTATGTTTTTTTTTCCTTTTGTGTAATAGATGTTTGTTCTGGTACGTTGCATAGTCGTCGATTGTGTTACGAATACATCAGTTAGAACTGTTGTTGTTCTGTTGTGATTGACCCTGTGTAGTTAGTTCAGAAATTTGGTTATAACATCTTGCACTTAAATCATAATTCTGATAAATGGAATTTTGTTGTTGGTAACATTACAACTACAACTTCGAGGCTATTCTTTTTGTTACGAACTTTCGCATGTTTAATTCTTATTAATATGACGGGTACAACACTATAGTGAGCTGATAACGCAGACGCCACTGCTGTGATATGCTTAAGATACGTTATGTTATTCACATCAAAGCATGACGGTTTCGGTAAGTAATCGCATTTCAGGTGTTGCGCCTTCGCGCCTTATGTGCATATTGGGAGCTGTTGTTTTTTTTTACTTTGTCAGTTTATATTGATTCACCAACTTTGATTCAGTT
Organism: Lathyrus sativus; assembly: GCA_963859935.3. Taxonomy (NCBI): domain Eukaryota; kingdom Viridiplantae; phylum Streptophyta; class Magnoliopsida; order Fabales; family Fabaceae; genus Lathyrus; species Lathyrus sativus. The sequence continues at coordinate 356,423,792 of OZ012737.1, forward strand.
TGAATATGATTTTGTGAAATTTCTCACTGTGGACCTGTTGTTCCATTAATTCTCGCTTATGTTTTAATTTAAATAGTCGTTACGTATCGACTGAAATGATATTGATCTGCCGGCATGCTGCTGCTATTGGGTTAGAAGTTTGATTTATGAAGGATAGATAGTGATTATTGCCAGTATTCAGTAAATATGTTTTCAGGATGTTTTGTTCTTTTGTGTTTGTTTAGTTAGTTTTATTCCGTTTCCGTTTGCTGCTCTTGAATGGTTGCCGGTGTATTCGTTTCAGTCATGTTTGAATATTGCCGAAACAAGTTTGTTTTTGCTGCTCTTGAAAATGTTAGTTGCTGTTGTTGAAAATCATAGCTGGACATTATAAAATTAGAATGGAGGTATAAAGACCCATCCTGGTTCATGCATTCCTAGCATTATATTAGTATCCTGATAAGAGAAAGTAGTATCCAAGTTATTGCTTTGAGTTTGTTATTCGAATACATAGTACATTGCGCTTATTGCAAACTATTTTTACGATACGTACGTCACATGGTGAATGATTCTGCTGCTATAAAGTTTTTGCTACTATCTTAACTCATTTCTATAATTTTTATTTTATTAGATTTTTTTAATCCGTGGCTTCGACAACTTCATATCGTTAGGCCATTAAATATCCTTACACATTAATTGAATATCTCACCGCGTTATGAAAGTAGTGAGTTCTTGGAGTCTAGCACTCCTTGGACTCTTGAACAGCCGCTCTCGAGGTGTACGCCTTGAGTTGTGATTGTTCCGTCTTTTGGTTTTCAAATCGTTTTTTTACTCAATTTAATTGAAAATTTTAAAAAGATAGTTTTAAATTAGATATATTTTTTTTTTGTAAGAAATTTCAATTTTAAAAAAAAAAAAATATATATATATATATATATATATATATATATATATATATATATATATATATATATATATATATATATATATATATATATATATATATATATATATATATATATATATATATATATATATATATATATATATATATATATATATATATATATATATATATATATATATATATATATATATATATATATATATATATATATATATATATATATATATATATATATATATATATATATATATATATATATATATATATATATATATATATATATATATATATATATATATATATATATATATATATATATATATATATATATATATATATATATATATATATATATATATATATATATATATATATATATATATATATATATATATATATTCCAAAACTATTAACAAATGATATTTTAAGTATTGAAAAAATATATATATATTAATTAAGCAAAAATATTTTTTCTAAGATATTAAACTTTTTCAAAACAATTAGTTATTATGAACTTTTCCCAATTCAAAACTTTACAATTGATTAATTAATTTTATAGAAATTAAGACTATTTTTCTTAATTAAATTAAACTTTTTTTTTCTTAAGTAAATTTCAAAATAATTAAATTCTGGGATCTCGCCTTCCTTGAATTTTTTAAGCGACTGCTCTCGAGGTGCACACCTCGAGTTGTGCCCCTTTCGATCTTATTTTCTAGAATACATAGCGCGCCTAGTCCGAGTACGCTAATATTTTCAAATTATTTTCATAATTAAATCACGAAATAATCGAGTTCTTGGAGTCGCGCATTCCTCGAATTCGAGAGCGACTACTATTGAGGCGTACGCCTTGAATGGTGTGTCGTTCGAATTTTCGTTTCTAAAATACCTCCTTAAATTATTTGGACAAGTATTTGCTGTCCAACAAACACTATTTCATGACTAATGGGATGAAAAAGATTGTCGTTGGGATCTAGCATTCCAACGATATCCCGACTAGTTGGTTACGAGGCCGACGTCTCGTTTATCGAGTAACCGTCATTCCTCCTAATTTTTTCAAACTATCTAACTCGTTCTTCACCCTCGTGCGATCGAGTCTAAACCCTAGTATGTCTCTAAAACCATACGTCAAGTCCAAACTATTTGCTTAACTAAACTGCGAAAGAATTGAGTTCTTGGAGTCTCGCACTCCTTGAATTCTTGAGTGACCACTCTTGGGGCATACGCTTTAGGTTGTGGATTACTCGATCTTTTCGTATATAAAATACATGCCCTAACTACTTTGACAAATACCACCATTGTCCATTCAAATACATTTTCATAATTAATTGAATGAAAAAGGTATCATTGGGATCTAGCATTCCAATGATATCTCGATTAATCGATTGCGAGACTGACGTCTCGTTTATCGAGTAGTCGTCATTCTCCCTTAAAATATCCAACTCCCTTCTCTCGCCCTCGTGCGATTGAAACTTTCTCAAACATATTACGTAATTATTCGAATGAAAAAGGTGTCGTTGGAATCTAGCGTTCCAATAATGCCCCGATTAAATTGATTGCGACACCGACGTCTCGTTTATCAAATAGTCGTCATTCTCCTCCAAATAACTTAACCAAACTCCTCTTTCTCGCCCCCGTGCGATCGAAACCTTAAACCTATTCAAATCCATTCTCTTTCCCAAACCAAAACATCCAATGCGATTAACACTAAATTCCTCGCCCTCGTGCAATTTCCAATCCAAACACCTTTTACCAAGAACATTGTTTAATCCTTTCTTCCGCGCATAACAAACTCGTGCTTCAGCCTCCCCTAGCGAGCAGACAAGCCAATGTTTAGCAGTTAGAATGCGACTTAAACACTCGTTCGTCAAACACAAACCTTTTATCGTAGTTGGCCGAACTACGGCTGCTCTGATTTCTCATTTATCAATGAGAATACGTAGGCATAGGATTGCGATGATCCTAGCGAGCACTTTTCCACTTTTCCTTCTTTCCCACCTTTAGGTTCCCATACCTTTTACCAAAGAACATTGTTTAGTCCCTTCTTCCGCGCATAACAAACTCGTGCTTCAGCCTCCCCTAGCGAGCAGACAAGCCCATGTTTAGCAGTTAGAATGCGACCTAAACACTCGTTCATTTTCAAACCCTTTATCGTAGTTAGCCGAACTACGGCTGCTCTGATTCTTCATTCTCTTTTGAATGTAAGATACGTAGGCACAAGATTGCGATGATCTTGGCGAGCACAATCCCCTCTTTTTCCCGTAGTCCCACGAACTACGAATGCTCTGATTTTCCACTTCTTATAAGTGAAGATACGTAAGCACAAGGGCCCTAATCCTTGGCGAGCACCCTATATTAAGACCATCATTCCCCCTATAGGAGAAACCTTAGAAGAAAACAAACAAGCGTAGCTAACCTTACTCTCGAATTGATCAAGAGGTTCCCGTTGAGTACAACGGACATGAGGGGTGCTAGTACCTTCCCCTCATGTAATCGACTCCCGAACCTAGAATATTGGTTGCGATGACCATGTTCTTATCTCCTTAAAGGTTTTATCGATATTTTCCTATTCCATTCTTGGAATGAATAAAGTTCGGTGGCGACTCTGTTCGAATGTATTTTCCGCGTCCATCGCGAGGATCGTATTTTTCGAGGTACGACAGATGGCGACTCTGCTGGGGACACGCATTGCCCTAATGCAAGAGAGAGTCAAGCCTAACTTGACTCGATTCGAGTGTACTAACCTTTTGCTTAACTGTTTTCTTTATGTTTATTTTCTCCTATTGTTTATCTCTTGTTTTCTCTTTCTATCGTATGTTGTTTATTATATCTGCCTGCTGGATTCGGGGATAGCATTGCAAGTAAAGCTCTACACCCGAGTTTTGGAAAAAGAAGAGAGAAAACATAGCTTAGAATTGGTAGTGATTAGTGTTAGTCCCCAAGGACTCGCTCCTTGTGTGCCTAGCATGAAAGCTCCTCCAGAATAGACCTTTTCGTAGATCCTATCGTAACGCAGCTAGCCTCTTACACGATTTGATTCATGAAGGGTCCATGACTCTGGGAACCGCTCTTAGAACCAGTTTCTATATTGGTAGTCGTATAGTGTTAGTCTCCGAGGACTCGCTCCTCGTGTGCCTAGCATGAGGACTCCGCTCAGGAGAGACCCTATCGTACTCTCGTTATAATACAGCTAGCCTGTTGCATAATGTTGATGCGATTGGTGTCCGTGATCCTGGGAACCTTATCCGTCAACATAGAAGCTATCCCATGAGTGGGTTTATGGGTAAAGAATCTAGAACTTGCCTGGTATAGCCTACCGATTAGGGTGCTTTGAGTTGCTTATGTTATCCTGGGTCCTGTTTGCACCTGCATTGCATCTGCGTTTCATTTGCATCGTATATCATATTCCAAAACCAAAAAAGCCTACCCACCCTGTATCCATAATCCGCGGTTGATTTCCCGACACAAGCAATGAACTTGACTTAGTGCTGGAAGACCATGGAACACTTGAGACAGAATCAAGTTGAGCTAAGAAAAGACGAGAACAACGCAGAAGGCAAGATGAAACAGTTGCCAGAAGTTAGCCCAACGGTGAAGCAAGAAAGAAGAGCCCAGTTCCTCAATACTGGCAGTTTCCTTATCATTTTTATGCATTTGTAGTTTCCTTTATGTTAAGTGCTACTTGCTTTTAGACATTGTTTCTTATTGATGGTATTGTTAATGTGATGATTATGCATGTTTTCGATCAAATCCATTCGTATTCACTCACATTTTCTCACTTGTTGCAAAAAATCGCAAAGAAATTTACTCCACTTCCTTCATCGCACTGCTGTTTAGCAAAGATTTGAGGGAGGATGACGAAAACTAAATACCCATAATTGTTGATATTATACTTTTGGATAAAATTCTGCTGATGATGTACAGGAATTGTTTCAAATCCCTAAACACCAGAGAGATAAGGAGTTAGTCCCTAGTCAACCACTTCGAGCCTAGAAGTAGGAGTTTCCTTCGGATGGCTAAACCCTTACGCTTAACCTGGGGCAGGGTAGTGTTCAGTTAACCTGATTACACACTCGAATCACGAGGCAAAATCCAAAAGTCATGACGGTTCATCAATGACCAATGACTTGGCAGTCACAAATCCTCCAAAAAAAAGGAAAATAAAAAGCCTGCTAAGTCGAACACCTCAAAAGGAGACTTAGGCAAAAATAAAGGCAATCCCGATGAACTCGAAAAACAAGATCAGTCCAGGCAAAAGTTAGGGGTCAAAAGCAAAACCAAAAAGAGGTCCTCAAACCCTCGACAAAAAAACAAAATAAGATTCAGTGGCCACCCAAATCAAGGGGTTACTGACATCCATCCAAATAAAGTGGCTGCCGTTTTGAGCAAACCTTGAATCATCAAGTTTTACACCGTTAAGGTAAAACATGTGCAGAATTAACTGAACGTAGGTATGAAGATCATTATGAAGAAGGGGTGGGTACAAATAATACTTTGAGCCTAATATCCTTTGTTTTCATAACCGTGAACCAGACCACGATACAACCCTCAAAAGACCTAATTGAGGCGGAGTTTTATTCTGAAAGCATACTATTGCGAGGTTGCGTAAACTGACTCCTACATATTTGCTAATCTTATGTATTGGTGTCATATTCTTGCTATATCTTTCACACCAATTAAATCAGTATTGCGTTTGGATTAACAGTCCACTCGTCACACATTTTCACATCATTCCCAATAAATGATATTTTCATAACTTGCATGAATGTCGCATTAAAATTACCATTTTTGAATGAACGATTTTTATTGCAAATTAGTAATTGGCATAATGGAAATTCCAACAAAGTGCAATCAAAGAGGAACTTGATCACTCATTGGTGTTGACCTGAATTAAGAATTTCCCCTAACCTTACGAATCTGGGGTAAGTCCTTCTGAGGATTAAACCGGGGCAAACCACTACAAGGTCCAGACACTGGGGCAAAGGGGTTCAAGCCATATCCTGGTATAATCACCGCCAAAGTTCTCATCCCAGAAGAAAGTCCTTCAAACACCCGGCAGACTGGGGCAAACTGTTTGAACTTGGGGCAAACTAGCTGGTGGTTGAGGTCAACAAGCGTCAAAGGCCTTGGGGCAGAGCAAAAGCACGACTAATACGCATTGGTTAAGTCGCTACGCTCAATCCATACGCATTGGTTAAGTCGCTACGCTCGCACAATCCAAACGCATCGGTTAAGTCGCTACGCTCGTGCAATCCAAACGCATTGGTTAAGTCGCTACGCTCACGCAATCCATATGCATTGGTTAAGTTGCTACGCTCGCGCAGTCAACATGCTTTGGATAATTCGCTACGCTCAATGTTTGTAAGTCATCATGACATATCAGCTAGAAGCAAGGTTCTTACAAGAACAAGTATACCATTTCTGCAAAGGATCTAACGTGGGACACCAAGAGTATCCACATCTGTCTTCTGATTGTAGCACTGCCAGAAACTGTGTGTCGGGAAGTCAAATCCTTTTGTCAATAAAAGTCCAATCTTGCTTGGCACACCCCACATAAAGTCCCATCTTTTATTGGCAACCACAAAAAGCCACTCCGATTGGAACCTTCAATTCACCCTAAAAGTCCAGTTTTCATTGGCAACCAATAAAAGTCCACCCTCGATGGGATCCTCATAAAACCAAATCCCAAATCCATTTGGTAACTACCAAATCCAGTCCTTGGTGATATCCCTGGCAAGATTTTATCCCCAGCATACCTGATCATGTGCATTGTCATAAGCATACAACATCATATCATAATCATATTAAGCATTTGCACATCACTTGCATACGCATCTTGCATACGCATCTTGCATACGCATCTTGCATTCCCTAGCAGTTGCATTTTTAGTCGCATGTTTGTGCATCATAACGCATAATATTGTTATCCCCACTAGCATTACGTGGCATAACAGCATAGCAGGATCCAGGATCGGTTCACAAACATCTTGGCCAGTCCTCCAGTGAAGTTGGCAGTATGACTCTGAAAAGAGTTAATACCCCACGAGTTCAGAGAATTCTACTCCCCAGAAAGTTATTCTTCAACCGTGCAGTCGATGATGATAATCCCCAGCAACTATTACTCTTATGGCTCCCCAAGCAGAGGTTCTCTTAAAAAGTTTCTTGAAGGCTTGCCCTGCAGAGTTTGCACAACATTGATCCTCCAATAGGAATTCTGGCTCAACTATTCCCCAACAAATTTTAGAGATACTACTTTGGCATCGCGAAGGACCTTAACGAATGAGGGACTTCTTCGACCACCCAAAGGGGTTCGTTTATACCACTTTGATATCGCGAAGGACCTTAACAAATGAGGGACTACTTCGACCACCCAAAGGGGTTCGTTTATACCACTTTGGTATCGCAAAGGACCTTAACGAATGAGGGCCGCTTCGACCACCCAAGGAGGATCGTTTATACCGCTTTGGTATCATCGAAGGACCTTAACGAATGAGGGACTGCTTCGACCACCCAAAGAGGTTCGTTTATACCACTTTGGTATCGCGAAGGACCTTAACGAATGAGGAGCCGCTTCGACCACCCAAGGAGGATCATTTATACCACTTTGGTATCGCGAAGGACCTTAACGAATGAGGGACTGCTTCGACCACCCAAAGGGGTTCGTTTATACCACTTTGGTATCGCGAAGGACCTTAACAAATGAGGGACTACTTCGACCACCCAAAGGGGTTCGTTTATACCACTTTGGTATCGCGAAGGACCTTAACGAGTGAGGGACTGCTTCGACCACCCAAAGAGGTTTGTTTATACCGCTTTGGTATCATCGAAGGACCTTAACGAATGAGGGGCCGCTTCGAACACCCAAAGAGGCTTGTTTATACCACTTTGGTATCATCGAAGGACCTTAACGAATGAGGGGCCGCTTCGACCACCCAAAGAGGATTTTTTATAACGATCTGGTATCGCGAAGGACCTTATTAGATGAGGGACTGCTTCGACCACCCAGAGAATATCAGGTTATCTTGTTTATCCTATTAACCCATTCATGGTACTTTTCACTTCTCTACCGGACAAATTTTGGGGTCTTTTTGTATCTAATTAACTTCCACCTTAAAATTAACGCCATGCGGCAGTTCATTCGCTCAGGTTAAAGACAATTAGATAGGGGCATCTGTCATACCCCAAATTTGTCCTACTTTGGTATTTAATAAATGTGTTACTGCCACATGACTTCTGGCCATGACCCTCTAAGGTTTCGTTATAAAGACTTTGTGTATACTCATTGTGGTGATAAATCCGTGGTAATTTATGTTGAATTATTGTGGGAGGAGCGCGCCTCCAGCCCCTTGTACCCAAACTCGTGTGTGTCCTCGTTCTCAAGATCAGACAAACATGATATGATCAATAACATAAAGTACATGATTGGATCTATCTTACCACATAGTTTCAGGAAATTTACACCCTATTTCAAAGCTGCTTTAAAGATTGTTTAAGCCTCAATACAAGTTGCCATGGTCTGTACTTAATTCAAGCTAATTCAAAGATACTTCACATGATGCTTATGGACACGGTCAATTAAGCCTCAGGCTTTGTTCGAATCGATTGCAAGCGTCAGGCTATGTTGGGATACTAAATCAGTTTGTGACAAACTTAGATTTAGCTTGTCCATTTCAAGTCATAGTTGAATTAGAATTTAGATGCAATGAGTTCAGAAGATATTTCGATTCATCTCAAAGGCTTACGGTATAATGCGTTTGAGGAATGGATCGCCCATATTATACAGATCAATTAGCTTGCTTTAAGGCCAATCTTGTCGGTATAGAAAAGATTAGAAGAATGTTTATCTAAAATGCCTAAGTGGTGATTGATTTTGTTTTATGGCATAATATTTATCTTCAAGTTATGCTTGTAGTTTGTTTAAGATTTCAAGCTATATCTAGCCTCAAGATCAATTGTTGGAAATTTGGATTGTACCTTTTGACTTCAAGGCGTGATCAAAATTAAGCCAACTTAAGTTCATTTTGTTCAAAACGGGGCCTTGGATGGGGTCGTTCCCAGCACGTTTCAAGACAAAGACATTTGGTACAAAAGTTCAATCCGAAAATGTGAAGTTGATTTATTTCCATGGGAACTCAACCACAAAGAGAAATCAAAGCTTATTATTCAAACTGCAAATTTCCAAGCTACTGTACTCATTTGATTTTATTTATAATTATAAAGCAAGGACTAAGATACAAGTTACGAGATTCTACACGGTCAAATCATAAAACCGTGACTCAATTCATGCTACAATTATACCATTTCAAAAGTTCATGCTATCACCCATGCTATAAGGTTGCAAAAAGTCTAAAGAAAATTCAAATGTCATGAACATTTTTCTTAAAGCTAAGTCTAAGACAACTCTTTCAAAGTGCATTATGGCCTGTGCTACAGCATGTTCCAAGATCTCGTCAAATTGCCCCAAGTCTTGTGCCAATCTGTAATTAGTCCGGGTTGTCGTCATTATCGACTCTTCATCAAAGCAAGCTTCCTATGTCTACTTTTCCTTTGAACTGAACACAAGTTGCGGTGAGTCGCATGAATCTGTTCTAGCTTAAATTCGCGAAGATCGCAATGCTGCAACAATGTACGAGATCGCAAAAAATGGACTTAACAGACATTTTCAAATGCATCACCTCAAGGTTATACAACTGAGTTTAATGCCGCAAGTCAATGAGCAGCTTTTTAATCCCTTTATCTTCATTTGCTTTCTTTGATTCCTTGCTTCATCCGTCCTTCGAGTTCCCGTGCTAGTCACACCTGAGATAGAGTGGATCAAAAGATAATTTAGGCTCGGTAAATCACTCGACAAAATTGAAGTTCATTAAACACATAGAAAGAATAGAAGAGATGAGATGAATGCTGGCAATAATAGCAGACTCTCCATCAAGTTCACAATAAATTCAAATACACAAGGTGATAAAAGGTGAGAGTTATCCTTGACATCAGTAGGAGGTGTGTAGTTTACAAGGCACTGGAATAATGAGTACCTGCAAAAACCAGATACAGCAGCAAAACAATCACAACATGCTACAGGATGTTCACAAATTGGTTGAGCACGTTTGGAATGTTGGCAGAAACATCATTATGGAGCCTGGTCCATATCACCTTTTCAACGCCATGATTCGCGACAAATGAATTTTCTGTGAAACCGATCGTCAACACAATCCCTCAAAACCAACGGTATCTTCTTCATTCGCTGCTCCCACCGTAACTAGCTCTTACACATTCTCCACCCTTCAAGTTTCCCTGCTGAATGTGTACAATATGAAGACACTGGGTTAGTTCAAGCATTACAATTAATTTTCAAAGCATCACACTAATTCCAGTTACATAAATCATATAGAAAAATACATGGATAGAGATCATACCATACAATGTTGATTAAGTGTACAAGATGGCGAGTTGTTATCCCCGATGTTGCAGCGAAATTATGACTTGATGTTGCTACTCGTCAACATGACTGTTGTGGCGAGTTTATCCCGGCAACGAAACGAAATTCTGACTTGATATTGCCACTCGTCAAAATGGATGTTGTGTGTTTCAACAAGTTCAGCAATTATTCAAAAGGAAAAGCCACGGAAATCTGCAGACGAGTTAAGACACACAAGGGAAAAGCTGGCGCAGGATTGTTGTCGGTATTTCTCCTTGTCGTACCTAACCGTTGTTAGGCCAAATCCCCCTGGGCGCATACATAAATAAGAATAAAAAATGGTTGGTACAATATACAAGTCAAATGTTGATCCAATCAGTGAAATTAATATTAAATCTTTTAAGTTATATCTCAATCTATTTCAAACAAATGAAGATTCAGCTCAGGAAAACAACACCAGTATATTCACATCATGATGAAATGGTGAGGTTGTTAAGGAGCACATTACTGTTGATGCTGTAGTCATGATTTACTCCAAAGGTGCTTTTTGTTGAAGCTGCCAAGGATTCCTCAAATCTGGTTGCAAAGTTACGAGCCTACCACCGTGCTGCACAAACTAGAGCAGATAAGAAGCATTTAGCAAGCATGGGAAGATTGGAAACAACTTGGAAGCTTGTCATCAGAGGAATTTTCAGGATTCATTGAAATATAATAATAACACAGAGAAAAACAAGTAAGAGTACCTGTGTATAATGTTGGTAAAAGCACCCTGGCCTTGGATATACATAGACTTGGTAGAAAATTCCTAGCAAGCCAAGAAACACACAAAAAGAGAAAAGTGCACTGGGAGATATAACAAGAGGTATGTGCTTCTGTCAAGAAGTTAATCATAAGAACATGCCACACCAGTAAGGGATGCGCAATGAGACGCTTAAGATTGAATCCCGGATTTACCTGCTAAGCCTTAATCGCATCCACAAGATTGCAGGGCATCATACCACTCCACACCAAGTTGAGGTCGGTACATGAAAATCAACACAAAAACGCAAAGTTACCATGAGAGCTTTTCAACAGCAAGAATACACATCAGTGTTAACGATGAGATTCATAGCAGAATGAACAAAACAATTAAACCAGAAAGAAATTATGGTTTTTAAGGAAAACTACCATGGATTAGTTATTGGCTTGATAACATTAGCTACAGGTCCACTTATTGAAACATCCAACACACATATGCAGCAGTAACCATAATGTGTGTAGCGGTAACCGTGATATGCGCGACAGCTCCAAGTAATGCGACATGAACAACAAGAGCTCCACTGATCTGTAATAAATTTCCAAATCTAATGATCATCTTCACTCCTATTATGCACATGAAAATAGAAGTATGTCAATGAGCAGGTGATAAAAGCATCTTAAAGCATGTAGAAGCAAATAATTGATTTCAAGGGAGAGAAGAGAACGTATTGGAAAGTATTAGTAATAACGGTGCACCTATGGAGGTCTTACTAAAGGACCAAGGTGGTAAGAAGTTCAAAGTAAAAAAACTTGCAAGTACGATGTCATGAAAATGCATACCAGTTACGAGAGCAAAACCATGTGTCTCTAAGAACACAGAGGCTAGTTGGAATGATTGCCTTATATGTTGCGTCACATTACAAGAATTCTCCAAATGATCCACAATTGATGGCAGATGCTCCAGCATATCACTTGTTTGTGCTACTCGGGCCTACGTATTTAAGCTAGGCCATTCAGTAGATACTGCCACACAAACATCAAAAGGCGTATTGTGAACACGATAGCAATTTTTGAATGCGCAACAGTGACGACGTAACTGCATTAGAGATTTGCGCTGTAAATTTGAAGCAACACTCAGACCCAACAGTTGTTTTGAATATCTTCACCACAACAACGACAATATCACAAAGCTTGTACTGTTGTTACCATTCGATCCTAATCAAGTCGGAGTTTCGTGAGTTGAATTATTGGTTATTAATGAAGTAGCTGCTGTTCCGCTGCCAATGGTGAAGCATTTACTTGGCCCATCGTTTTCCTGTCTTCTACTGTTAATGAAGGAACTTGACGCTCTTGAAAACTTGTACAGCAACTGCGAAAACAAATGCCAGAGTTTGGTCTGGGCAACATTAAAACAACTAGGAAGATTAAGAGGACCGTCACCGCAAGAGCTGAGGTGAAAGTCTTCCCCGAGACTCATAATATCGCTCTCACACCAGAGTCGTGAGCAGATTGTCAAGATTATTTAAAGATGTCCATAGGTTAAGTCATTCCATATGTTGAGCTATGATTCGTATACCTGCCGTTCATGACCAAGTCTCCAAACTCAAACCATACCACAGAGCTCCAAAAGCTAAGTTGCAACGCTCCAGGAATTCCATTGGCTATACGGTAATGTTCATGTTTATGAATTTCTGTTTGTGATTATGCAGTATGGTTAAGAGTGTGTGGTGACACTTTTGAATGTGTCATTTCTGGTGGTGTATTGTGCATTCTTGGTGGCTGTAATACTCTAAAAGGTATAGGACACTGTTTTACTTTCAGCAGCTGGTGTTAATTAGCAAAGTCTATATAGTGAAGTCATATAGTTCTTTAATTTCCAAATTGATAATTATGGCATGTATACTTTTGAGCTAATGAGATGCTGTTTTCTTTTGTATACTTCGCCTATTTTGGTTTGTGGCTCATGTGGTTTTTGATATCATTCACTATCGAGTGAGGTTCTGTTGGCGGAAATACGATTTTTTTTTGATGATTTGCTGAAGGGTAATGTGTGTATGCTATGTCGTATTGCAGATTCATCGTTTTTTTTCCGTGCTGCAATAGTAGTTTTGATATATAAATTTCAAATTTTGATTGTTTCAAGTTAGTAAATATGATTATTGACCTGAGTTCTGTTCAGCTTTATTGCTTTAGTGTGTTGTGATGCTAGGATTGATTCTCGACACCGATTCTCCAATGTCTGGGTAACCTTGGTTTTCAATACCCTGTTTGTTAAGAGGTGGTTCGAGGTCCATTTCACAGTAGCAAGTCTTACCACTCGTTCAAGTCCGCTCTGACAAACCAAAAAGGTGATTTATCTTCAGTTCAGCTGCAAAAAAAGGGGAAGGTTCAAGCTTCAAAGCATAGAATAACAACAATGATATTTCGGTTGAGTTTTCACAGTAACATCGAGTAGTCAAGCTCATGTCATCATCCTGAATCAGTGTGTCCATGGATCCGTTTTCTTTTTCTGTTTTTCATTGGTGTATGCAGGTTATAGATTCGAGATTCAGAAGTTGAAGCCGACTCGATTCACGTCAACAACAACAATATCACAGCTGTTCATTTCGTGATAACAGAAACAACATTGTGGAAGAAATTTCGTAGTTATTTGTTGTGCAGTGTTATGTTCTACTGATGTATCTATTATGTTGTAGGTTCAATCTAAGGGTATAACGATATCTTGGAAAGCTCCAAGACGCCGTAATGACAACGCATCATGTGGAGCACCATAACGATAAGTCGAAAGCGACAACAAGTTGATTTATAACAAGCTTAACCGCAATGCTCAAACTGTGTTGATGGTACCCTGCAAGTGGTTCAGCTGACCTCAGCTCTCGGCACAGAACCGTAGCAACACGTTTGGTTCTAACAGCATCGACGCAAGCTTGCGCATCAAACTCGCATCTGATTCGATTCTCGGCAAGAAATTGTCAGTGCAGCAACAACAACAACATTCCAACTCCAAATTTTGCAGCAAATCACGTGTCGGTAATTTTCGACTACTTGTGGTGGTTAAGCTGACTCTGTTATGTTTTTTTTCCTTTTGTGTAATAGATGTTTGTTCTGGTACGTTGCATAGTCGTCGATTGTGTTACGAATACATCAGTTAGAATTGTTGTTGTTCTGTTGTGATTGACCCTGTGTAGTTAGTTCAGAAATTTGGTTATAACATCTTGCACTTAAATCATAATTCTGAGAAATGGAATTTTGTTGCTGGTAACATTACAACTACAACTTCGAGTCTATTCTTTTTGTTATGAACTTTCGCATGTTTAATTCTTATTAATATGACGGGTACAACACTATAGTGAGCTGATAACGCAGACGCCACTGCTGTGATATGCTTAAGATACGATATGTTATTCACATCAAAGCATGACGGTTTCGGTAAGTAATCGCATTTCAGGTGTTGCGCCTTCGCGCCTTATGTGCATATTGGGAGCTGTTGTTTTTTTTTCTTTGTCAGTTTATATTGATTCACCAACTTTGATTCAGTTTGAATATGTTTTTGTGAATTTTCTCACTGTGGACCTGTTGTTCCATTAATTCTCGCTTATGTTTTAATTTAAATAGTCGTTACGTATCAACTGAAATGATATTGATCTGCTGGCATGCTGCTGCTATTGGGTTAGAAGTTCGATTTATGAAGGATAGATAGTGATTATTGCCAGTATTCAGTAAATATGTTTTCAGGATGTTTTGTTCTTTTGTGTTTGTTTAGTTAGTTTTATTCCGTTTCCGTTTGCTGCACTTGAATGGTTGCCGGTGTATGCGTTTCAGTCATGTTTGAATATTGCCGAAACAAGTTTGTTTTTGCTGCTCTTGAAAATGTTAGTTGTTGTTGTTGAAAATCATAGCTGGACATTATAAAATTAGAATGGAGGTATAAAGACCCATCCTGGTTCATGCATTCCTAGCATTATATTAGTATCCTGATAAGAGAAAGTAGTATCCTAGTTATTGCTTTGAGTTTGTTATTCGAATACATAGTACATTGCGCTTATTGCAAACTATTTTTACGATACGTACGTCACATGGTGAATGATTCTGCTGCTATAAAGTTGTTGCTACTATCTTAACTCATTTCTATAATTTTTATTTTATTAGATTTTTTTAATCCGTGGCTTCGACAACTTCATATCGTTAGGCCATTAAATATCCTTACACATTAATTGAATATCTCGCCGCGTTATGAAAGTAGTGAGTTCTTGGAGTCTAGCACTCCTTGGACTCTTGAACAGCCGCTCTCGAGGTGTACGCCTTGAGTTGTGATTGTTCCGTCTTTTGGTTTTCAAATCATTTTTTTACTCAATTTAATTGAAAATTTTAAAAAGATAGGTTTAAATTAGATTTTCTTTTTGTAAGAAATTTCAATTTTAAAATATATATATATATATATATATATATATATATATATATATATATATATATATATATATATATATATATATATATATATATATATATATATATATATATATATATATATATATATATATATATATATATATATATATATATATATATATATATATATATATATATATATATATATATATATATATATATATATATATATATATATATATATATATATATATATATATATATATATATATATATATATATATATATATATATATATATATATATATATATATATATATATATATATATATATATATATATATATATATATATATATATATATATATATATATATATATATATATATATATATATATATATATATATATATATATATATATATATATATATATATATATATATATATATATATATATATATATATATATATATATATATATATATATATTCCAAAACTATTAACAAATGATATTTTAAGTATTGAAAAATATATATATTAATTAAGCAAAAATATTTTTTCTAAGATATTAAACTTTTTCAAAACAATTATTTATTATTAACTTTTCCCAATTCAAAACTTTACAATTGATTAATTAATTTTATAGAAATTAAGACTATTTTTCTTAATTAAATTAAACTTTTTTTTCTTAAGTAAATTTCAAAATAATTAAATTCTTGGATCTCGCCTTCCTTGAATTTTTTAAGCGACTGCTCTCGAGGTGCACACCTCGAGTTGTGCCCCTTTCGATCTTATTTTCTAGAATACATAGCGCGCCTAGTCCGAGTACGCTAATATTTTCAAATTATTTTCATAATTAAATCACGAAATAATCGAGTTCTTGGAGTCGCGCATTCCTCGAATTCGAGAGCGACTACTATTGAGGCGTACGCCTTGAATGGTGTGTCGTTCGAATTTTCGTTTCTAAAATACCTCCTTAAATTATTTGGACAAGTATTCGCTGTCCAACAAACACTATTTCATGACTAATGGGATGAAAAAGATTGTCGTTGGGATCTAGCATTCCAACGATATCCCGACTAATTGGTTACGAGGCCGACGTCTCGTTTATCGAGTAGTCGTCATTCCTCCTAATGTTTTCAAACTATCTAACTCGTTCTTCACCCTCGTGCGATCGAGTCTAAACCCTAGTATGTCTCTAAAACCATACGTCAAGTCCAAACTATTTGCTTAACTAAAATGCGAAAGAATTGAGTTCTTGGAGTCTCGCACTCCTTGAATTCTTGAGTGACCACTCTTGGGGCGTACACTTTAGGTTGTGGATTACTCGATCTTTTCGTATATAAAATACATGCCCTAACTACTTTGACAAATACCACCATTGTCCATTCAAATACATTTTCATAATTAATTGAATGAAAAAGGTATCATTGGGATCTAGCATTCCAATGATATCCCAATTAATCGATTGCGAGACTGACGTCTCATTTATCGAGTAGTCGTCATTCCCCCTTAAAATATCCAACTCCCTTCTCTCGCCCTCGTGCGATTGAAACTTTCTCAAACATATTACGTAATTATTCGAATGAAAAAGGTGTCGTTGGAATCTAGCGTTCCAATAATGCCCCGATTAAATTGATTGCGAGACCGACGTCTCGTTTATCCAATAGTCGTCATTCTCCTCCAAATAACTTAACCAAACTCCTCTTTCTCGCCCCCGTGCGATCGAAACCTTAAACCTATTCAAATCCATTCTCTTTCCCAAACCAAAACATCCAATGCGATTAACACTAAATTCCTCGCCCTCGTGCGATTTCCAATCCAAACACCTTTTACCAAGAACATTGTTTAATCCTTTCTTCCGCGCATAACAAACTCGTGCTTCAGCCTCCCCTAGCGAGCAGACAAGCCAATGTTTAGCAGTTAGAATGCGACTTAAACACTCGTTCGTCAAACACAAACCTTTTATCGTAGTTGGCCGAACTACGGCTGCTCTAATTTCTCATTTATCAATGAGAATACGTAGGCATAGGATTGCGATGATCCTAGCGAGCACTTTTCCACTTTTCCTTCTTTCCCACCTTTAGGTTCCCATACCTTTTACCAAAGAACATTGTTTAGTCCCTTCTTCTGCGCATAACAAACTCGTGCTTCAGCCTCCCCTAGCGAGCAGACAAGCCCATGTTTAGCAGTTAGAATGCGACCTAAACACTCGTTCATTTTCAAACCCTTTACCGTAGTTAGCCGAACTACGGCTGCTCTGATTCTTCATTCTCTTTTGAATGTAAGATACGTAGGCACAAGATTGCGATGATCTTGGCGAGCACAATCCCCACTTTTTCCCGTAGTCCCACGAACTACGAATGCTCTGATTTTCCACTTCTTATAAGTGAAGATACGTAGGCACAAGGGCCCCAATCCTTGGAGAGCACCCTATCTTAAGACCACCATTCCCCCTATAGGAGAAACCTTAGAAGAAAACAAACAAGCGTAGCTAACCTTACTCTCGAATCGATCAAGAGGTTCCTGTTGAGTACAACGGACATGAGGGGTGCTAGTACCTTCCCCTCATGTAATCGACTCCCGAACCTAGAATATTGGTTGCGATGACCATGTTCTTATCTCCTTAAAGGTTTTATCGATATTTTCCTATTCCATCCTTGGAATGAATAAAGTTCGATGGCGACTCTGTTCGAACGTATTTTCCGCGTCTATCATGAGGATCGTATTTTTCGAGGTACGACACCTGCATATTCATTTCATTATCAATATCAATTGAAAACAACAAATTTTACAAACGAAATTTGCATTTAAACATAAAAGAATCTATAAATGCAAAGAAAATGACAAGATAAAACAAAGATTTCCAGCTTCGGGGAACCGGGCTTTCAAATCTTGACTTGCTGCTGAATCAGTCATCTTCAAAATTGCTCGTCGAAGTCAATCGGATACTCTTCCGAACCTCTGCCATCGGTAAATTCTTCCACAACATTAATTGTTGAACCCACATGGTTGGATGAAGGGAGATTGTTGATCTGGATTCCCTAAGGTGTGACTGAGAACATGCTGGATTGAAGCAGAGTCTGAATCTTGCTCCTCGGCACCTTATAATCCTCGGTTGAATGCCCCTGTGCCCCAACATGGTACTCATAGCGGGCGTTGACATCAAAATTGGGCAGATATGGCAGAATCTCTGGATTAATCTTCTTTGGCACTATCAATCCACCTCTGATCAGATATGGCAACATTTGACTGTACGACACTGTCAGCTATGTGAAATGCCCCTATGGATTCCTTGGTCTTTGTCGGGCGTGCTGCCATGGATGATGACGGTATGATCGTTGACTCTGGAGGGGAAATGATATCCGATGCACATAACTAAGGGATTGTTGACTCTGAATAGTTGAAACATCTGGAGATTGTGTCTGAGATATCAGGGACCCCCTTTGTTTGGATACTTTCATCCTCAGGCTTGGCATAGGAACAAGCAACAGTTGTGGGCATGGAGATTCTGAAATCACAGATTGCAAGGCACACCCTTGACCCGATGCAGCTTCAGGGAAGAAAGCAGGAATATCCACCTCTTTTTGCAGTGATTGGACCAAGACCACCTGGTACGCTCACGCCGCCCAACACGAATTCAACTGCCTTTGCATCAATTAAGTCCTGAACCCGGTGCTTAAAAGCTTTGTAGCTCTTGATGTTGTGCCCTGGTTCCCCATAATAGAAATCACAGTGAGCACTTACGTCATAGCCCAGTGGTAGCTCACCCATAAGTGGAGACAGAGTCAGCAGTTCAACCAAATGAAGTTGAAGCAAGAGTTGTAACAACTGTGCATAAGTCATACGGATCTGATCAATGATTCGGTTGGGCTACTTCGGCCTTTGAGCATACCTTTTAGTATTAAGATTGTCTCGGGAAACAGGAGGTAGCTGCTGACGTGGCAAATTTGGGACCTCAGGTTGTGCAGCGAATCTTTGAGGCACATCACGCCTTGGGAGAGATTCCACAGGCAGGGGTGGAATAACCATTTTTGCAGTGGCTTCAGGCGCCTGATCACCCTCCTTTCCTAGCACATTCCTTATCACTTTTGTGATCAGGCCCATCTGAGCCTTCAGTTGCTGAACCTCCTCCTTAATCGCCTTCTGCTCCAGACATAAGGCCTGCATACCTGCCATGAACTGTTCCATCTGGCTTCTAACCTCCTTCAACTCTGCCTGAATCTATTCCATAGCCTCGCGTTGATTCCCTTCGGTACCGTAACGGTGAACTGTCTGATTGTCTATCCTGAAACCAGCTAACGGACAACCAGGAATAAGATCAATGGTTCCGCTGCACCTGCTATGCAAAAAACGCTATGCAAAAAGTAGACATGTATATATATATATATATATATATATATATATATATATATATATATATATATATATATATATATATATATATATATATATATATATATATATATATATATATATATATATATATATATATATATATATATATATATATATATATATATATATATATATATATATATATATATATATATATATATATATATATATATATATATATATATATATATATATATATATATATATATATATATATATATATATATATATATATATATATATATATATATATATATATATATATATATATATATATATATATATATATATATATATATATATATTAGCGACATTTCCTCCCGATTCTAGTTCCAAGAATAACAGCACGACATTGGAGAACCCATAGACAAGCATAGAGCCAAACTCCTCATACATACAAGAAAAGGCCCAACAAGCATTGTACAAGCATACAACTGAGTATAAAGAATCAACAGAAGTACCTCAGCCAACAAGTCTGGTGATGGTCAATACAAATATAAGCAACAAGCTACAAAGGAAATGAAAGACATCAAGTACGGCAACAAGTACAAAATTCCTCCAACAGCTCCTGCATCTCAGGATGATCTGGTCTGACGAGCAATCCCTAAATGAGAGCCTCTCTCTGTCTGATAGTGATACGTAAATCCTCAGCATAGTCTTCCCAGACTCCCTCACCAAAGACTTCCTATAGCTTGCACCTCTTTGAATCAGCCCTCAGCTTGTAATCCTCCAAGGTTACCAAAGCTTCGTTCAGCCTGCAATCACTGTCACGCCTGAGTGAAGCTTCGTCTGCAATCCTCTCATCTTTAGCCTTAAGCTGAGTCTTCAGCTTGGCAATCTACTATTTCAACCCATCCTCATGTGCCTTGTTATTGGTAAGGGTTGCATTCCACTGCTCGTTGAATTTGGAGATCTCCAAATAGGCTTTGTCTAACTCCTTCTTCTTAGAGGCAAGAACACTACTGAAAGCTTTTAGATCCAAACTCAAACGTTCACGGGAATGAGTCTCCTTGGTCAAATCTGTACCCAACCTGTTCACAAGCTCAGTCTGCCTCTTGAAGGAATGCACAACTTCAATTTTATCACTTCGGAGCTGAATGATCTCTTTCTCTAACTCATCATTAGCCTTCCGAAGCTCCTCTTTCTCATACCATAACTAGTTGTACTTCTGGATATCCACAGTGGTAGGTTCCTCAATCATGAGAGGATACAAAGGCTCTACAGATGGGAAAGGCATTAGTAACCTCTTTGCTCTATCCTGGATCCAACTCAAATAAGGGTCGTAGGCTCGACTGTTACTCTTCCTTAGAGATAATTTCCCCTTCATGTGAATTCTACTCCAAGAATCCTCAACTCTAAGCAAAGTATCTCCCTCAAATAATCTGGTGAGATACAAAGATTCATGTATCTCTTCTTCCTTAGAGGGATCTCTCAAAGCATACTCAAAATGTCTTATCAACAAGGATGGATTATAGTTGATGCATCCTTTCCTTCCGACCAACGGGACGTTAGGAAAATCTCCGCAACTATAAGTGATCTCTGTACCAAGCATATCTCTATCAAACCAGATAATGTTCTCAGCAAACAACCCCATCAACCTCTCAGACCATTCTGAAGTACCTGCAGTAGTAATGAAAGGACCAGACTTGGGGAGAAAACTAGCAAACCACATATACAACAGAGGCACGTAGCAAGATACGTTCTTCCCTCTTCGGTTTTCATTCTTATAGTGTACATAATGATAGACGTCACCCAAAAGCGTAGGTACCGAATTCCCTGAAGCAAAAATGTAGAAAGCATCTATGTCTAAAAAATCTGGAAGGTTAGGAAATAATATGATACCATAGATACAAAGAGCTAACATGGCACTAAACACGATCCAACAACCATCTTTGGCGAACTGTTGAGCCTTATCAATTAGAAAAGGTAAAGGAAAACAGGCATCCCACCCCTTTTGATCAACTTCCCCTCCAACTCTGAAACATCTAAATGCAGAGAAGCAGCAAGCTTAGGTAGATCAGGCTCAGCTTCGGTGAGATAGAATGGCATCTGGTCAAGTATAGGCACTCCCAACAGCTCAGAATACTCCTCTAAGGTAGGCGCCAGAACATAATCCAGAAATACAAAACACCTCAATTGTGCATCATAGAACTACAAGAGAGTATAAAGACCACTTATCTCATATACTAAAGGCTTGCAGACAACACTCAGAAGCTTCCCATAAGATTCCTTGAAGTCTTCCATCACTTTTCTGTCAGCAACAGAAATCAAACCCAACAGAGATCTGATGTCAGGTGTCGGAAACTTGTATATCACTGTCTTCCTCAGGCTAGGTTCCATGTCAGAGAAATAAGGACACTAGAATCAAAGGGAAATGTACACCTGCAGCGTAAATACATGTTAATGAATATGCAATATGAAAATGCAAATGCAAATGCAAACAAGGGATCAAGAGTGTTGTGTTGTTGATTGAGAAGAACCAGCGCTCCGCTTTGACAAGAACATAGCATTGTCACTGATAGGAAACCCTTGTATCACAGATTCACACTGCAAAGAAAACTAGGTAGTCTGGAAGTCAAGGTTTCCTGCATAACCCAATCCCTTTCACAGGTATGGACCTATCACTGACAAGGTTCGGCATCCTATGCGTTCATCAACGTCACAGAATTTTGAGAAACGATGATACGTTCACCATTTCTGGTTTGGCATCATAGTATAACAAAGTGGCCTCACTTAGCTGAATCAAAAGTGATCGGTTCCCAGAGTCGATAATCCTAAGATCCAAAATCCCGTCGAGCCCAATGGGCCAGAAAAGAAATCATCAAAGAGAATCTTGTCTGAGCGCAAATTTCATGGGAACTAGTGCATGCCAAACATACAGGTTCACAACTACTTTTCACTTCTAATACTATGTTTGTACTCAAGTCCAAGTCTGACTTATCTCTCAATGGAACATTCCCCCCCCCCAACAGCACAGTGTCGCAACTGCGAAAAACAACTGGCGGAAAAAACAGAAGAGTCGCCACTTTCGTTATTTATCCCAAAGAGAGGGAAAGGAAACTATCGCAAAAACCTAAAGAAAAAGAGAAAGACAAGGTCATCGCAACCATGTCTGGATTCGGGAGTCAGTTACACAAGAGGAAGGTATTAGCACCCCTCACGTCCGTCGTACTTGACGGGATCCACGCATTGTTTTCTATCTAAAAGGGTGTGTTGAAACTACCTAGCTAAAGGCTTAGGGACAAAAGAAAAAGAAAAGATAGGACTCGACAGAGCGTCGCTGCTCTGGGCCTACGTCCTCCCTCGTGCAATGGGAAAGTCAGAGTCAACGTAGTTTGCCTAACTACGGCTAAAGAAGGGGGAAGGTTGCTCGCCGAGACATCGCGTCTCGTGCCTACGTACTTTCGTCTGGTACGAAAGATCAGAGCAAACATAGTTCGGGCTAGAAGGACCACATGTTGGTTCAACAGATTTTTAGGCCCGAGTAGGGTTAACAAATAGTTCTAGCAGTTGGTGTATGCAGCTCGACCATTGGAGACTTAGGCGTTACCGTTTGCGGTAGAACTAAGAGTTAACGACACTCTTTTTGTGAAAAGATTTTCCTTGATTAAGAACCCCAAAGGGTGAAAAAGAGTTTGAGTTGTTTTTGTGTTTTTTAGAGAAGAAGTGTTTTGAATTTGATTTGCAACTCATGTCGCACTAGAGACTATGACCTAAGAACGAATGTGTCGTATATCACCCAAAGGGTGTATACTAAATAGTCTAGGTCCTTGAGAGAAGGCCCCTCAATTACCATTTCTCAAGTAGCTTAAGGCTCGTAGCGTGCTACACTTGTCATTCTTTATTAAGTGTTTTATGAATGTTTGAAGATGAGAAGAGAAGAAGGAACACTAA
Organism: Lathyrus sativus; assembly: GCA_963859935.3. NCBI lineage: Eukaryota > Viridiplantae > Streptophyta > Magnoliopsida > Fabales > Fabaceae > Lathyrus > Lathyrus sativus. The sequence goes on from OZ012737.1 coordinate 356,447,507, forward strand.
AGGGAGACTAGTCAATCCTAAAAGTTGTCATGCAAAGTGGACTTAAAGTTGGGATTCAAAAGGGAACTACCTAATTTTATCATGCATAGTTAGGCACCTAATGTCTATCATAACCTCAAGAGGTTAGAGAACTTATGGGGAACATGGCAAAGAAAAAATAGAATAAGAAGAAGAAGAATAAGAAATGCATATGCAAATGAGAATGCAAACAAAATGCAACACATAGAATGATAGTGGGAGGAAAATAGTGTGGGGAAGTAGCCACCAAAAGCTCATCTCAACCAAGCATGCATATGGAAATGCAAGAAAATAGAAGAAGAAGAAATGCACAAGAAGAACTTAAACAAACATAAGCAAACCACACAAAGATGCACCAAAAAGTGGGATGAAATGACCTAAGTCAAGCAACATCAACCACAACAATAAAATCAAACCCAATGAAAGGTAAATCAAACATCAAAGCCAAGTGAGGAAGGGAGACAAAATGAGGGCAGCAAGGACCCCATAATAGGTACTCAACCATAAGCATCACTTATCAAACAAGAAGAAACACCGAAAGTGTCCTCAAGGATTCATCATTCTAGGTATGCTTCAAATACCTCCAAAGGAGGGACCAAGCCACGTTAAATAACACTCCAAGGTCATTGGACATAAGGGAGATGAAGAGAAGAGAGCTCAAAATCAATATTAAAGCAAGATAAAAAGAAATGCAAGCAAAAGCACAAGGGAAACAAACTTGAATCACATAAGAGTTCACGTTGGAAGCACAAAAAGAAAGGCATAAAACAACGAGCTATGAAAATAATTTTGACCTAAAAATGAACATGCAGCAGGCTCAACATGTCTAGAATGTGAAACAAGAAGAGTTGAGAGCTTATTGGATCCACAAAGATCATTTCCAATCCAAACTAGGTCAAGCACTTGTGTGAGCTCTCCTATGAGATGACCTAACTTGTGAGTCACTTCAAAAATAGGAAAAGGGCTAAAAAATATCAAATAAAATGCACAAAGAGGCTACACAAGTTGGCAACCAGAGGCTAGGAAATCAAGGCAAATGTCCTTTCAAAGCACCATCAAAAGAATCAAATCATTTGGATGTACCACTTTGAAATAGAAGAAACAAGTGCAACAAGAAAGGTCCAAAAGGTCAACCCAAGAGTCAACAACCAGGGGCAAAATGGTCCTCAAAAATTGATCAACTCATCATTGAGATGAGGATCATTTTTTAGTTATTGGATCAAAAAAGAATGAGAGAAATAAATGCAAACACCAAACATATTACAATTCAAACCAATTAAAACTATTCCAATACTTAATTCATTTTTTAATTGAAAATAAAATGGAAATAATAAAATAAAAAATATCAAAAAAAAGTAGACACTTCAAAGTTGACAGTTAATATTTTTGGTGAATTTTTGGAGTATTGGAACTATTTTAATTAATTAAAATTGTAAACAGAAAAAATAAAATAAAAAAACAAAAGAAATTAAATGAAAATAGAAAAAGTGTGTGACAAATAGTAATTCCCAGCAGTTCAGAAATACAATGGGCCCAGCTAGGGGGTGTGCATAGCAACGCGCCCCAAGGCCCAGCAGGAAAATCCACAAAAATAAAATAAAACTGGTAGTTGCGTGCAATGAGTCAACCCCGGCGTACCATGAGGACTCGATCAGAAACGTTGGATCAAACGGTCATCAATCAAAGGGCTGGGAACGTGTCAACGAATTAATGAATTTCAAAAATGAATCACATGCTTCAAGTCAACAAGGGAACACGGTAGCTCTTAATCAACACCATTGGGATAAAAAGTAAGCTAATCCAGCACTCCTCACAGCGCCACGCATGCTTCTTCTACCTCAAGACACACACCGGCCGAACTGAAACTTCCGGTCACCCCTACCAATGCTCCGGCCGCCGCAGATTATGACAACAACACAGTTTCCTCAACACTCCACCGTTTTACATGAAATTTATGTCAAAATTGCACTAGAGATCACGAGGATCTCGTTTCTGGCCTTAAAAACTCCCAAACATGCGTATAATTGCAAACCCGAAGACAACAAAGATGAACACCAAAATTCAAAGTTCACCAAAACAACTCCAATTTAATCCAAAACTCATCTAGAGCTCACGTAGATCATAGATCAAGCATCAAACAAGGAAAATCATGCACAAATAAGCCAAACCAGATCCAAAAATAAATGAGCATCATCCAACAATCACAACCAATGTCTGTTCGTTTTACGTTTTAATGATCTACATTGATCCTATGTCACAAGTATGCAAAAATAGCAGTGAATTGATGCTTAACAAGAGTGTAATATTGAATTTCAATTACATAGTGGAGAACTTCCACAGAGCCTTCAAATGGAGCTCAAGCTTGAAGGTGATTGCCCAGAATCGTTCATTGAACTCCAAGGAAGCTTTCTCAATTCACAATTTCTCCTGAAACAGCCTCAATCTCCAAATTCGAAATTTGAATTTCTCCCACTTTTTGAAAACTGAACTTGATGAATTTGCCTCCAATTTGCACTTCTGAGGGTTTATTCATGGCCAAAACATTATATATGATGAATCTTGATGATAACTAGGCCCAATCAAAGCCTCTAACAGTCCAATCAAAAATCCAAGGAATGAGTTTTTTCAAGTTTTCATGTACACGGAAATGCACTAATTTTGGCTCCAAAATGGTTGGAATCACTTGCTGGTATCACATGGAGCATGAATGGTCAGGATTGGAGTCTTATTTGATCTCAATGTCTCAAGTTGATTGTGTAACTTCATAGTGAAGAAACCTTGAATATGGCTCACTTAAACACCTCAAATCCAAATTGTAATATTGCCAATGCATTTGAAATGATGTTTGCACTCAAAAAATGCATCCATTTGCACCAAAATGTTCAAAAGTGAATTAATTCACATTTTCCCCTTTTTAACCTTTTTCCATGAAAATTCAAATATCAACACCTCAAACCAAGCCAATTCCTTAACTTCTCAATGCTTGACTAAGCAAATAACACCATTTGGAACAAGTTTGATGTTGGAAAAATCTTCATTTGAGGTGTGCAAGTTGGTGAAATGGACCTATAATTTTATGACCTATAGTCTTACTTTCCCAAAATACCCCTAACTTGTAAACCTCATAACTTGAGTTCTACATATCAGATGAAAGACTTCTAGTACAATTTGGAAAGCTAAGACCAAGACCTATCACTTTCATGTTGGACAAAAGTTTAGGAGTAACATAATTCTAGGTCAAAAATGGCTTGGAAGTTGGTTGACTTTTGTTGACCAAAATCACATCCCTCTGATGACCTGTAACTTGTCTGGATCATAACTTGAGTTCTATAAATCCAATCAAGGACTTCTAGTACTCAACTTAAAGCTAAGGACATTCTCTACAAGTTCCATGTTGGTCAAAAGTTGAGATGAAACTTGTATCTTAAGATAGGTGGTCTTGAAGTCAGACACTAAATAGGGGATTTTACCCTGAGAACCCTAATTTAGTAACTTCTCACACAATTAACCCTTGATGAATTGAACTTGAAATGATGTCTCATATGTCTTAACACAACATCCCGTGACGATAGAGACTTTGAATTGAGTTTTAATCTCCTTCAATTGCACAGTTGATTGAGAATTTGTCAGATGAAACCCTAGTTGCAACACCTTCAACTATAACCTTTCACACTTAGCACAAACACATGGATGAGCTCCACAATGACCCTCAAGGCACTCAATGAGATCTCTCAACCTTTTATATCCATAACCATGAACCACAATCCTCTGATGATCTTGAACAAACCTCCAAGTTAGGAGCTAACCCACATACATCCATCCTTTCTTTCACAAGACCATTGCCCACTTCCTGATGACTTGATTAGCATCCAAACTTGAGTAAAACCCTTTGCTTAGGCTCAACCCTCTGAGTAGACTCCTCTTGATATGTACAAACTCTTGATCCCCTGTTCAATGCTAAATGTTATGCAATGCAAATGCTAGAAAGAAATGAAATGAAACATAAACCAAGTTAAGAAAAGGTTGGGAAAATTTTGGGGTGCAACACACATCAAAATGGATATGTACAATGCTGAAAATAAATGCCGGAAAAAAGAGTACAACACATATATACACACCCAAAAGATAAACAACCAAGCGCTAGGATTGACTCGCATAGGGGATATTCCTGTCCCCAGCAGAGTCGCCAGCTGTCGCATCGCTGCGATGAGGGGCCGACAAAGACAGAAGAGTCGCCACCATTCGTTATTTATCCCAAAAGAGGGAAAGGAAACGATCAGAGAAAACCTAACGAAAACGGGAAAAGACAGGTCATTGCAACCATGTCTCGGGTTCGGGAGTCGGTTACGCAAGGGGAAGGTATTAGCACCCCTCACGTCCGTCGTACTCGATGGGATCCATGGTTTGTTGTCTACCTAAAAGGGTGTTTACTATCTAAGCTACGACTCAGGGACAAAAGAAAAGAAAATAGACTCGATAGAGCATCGCTGCTTTATGCCTACGTACTCCCTCGTGCAATGGGAAAGTCAGTGTCAACGTAGTTCGGCTAACTACGGGTGAAAGGTTGCTCGCCGAGACATCATCGTCTTGTGTCTTCATATTCTCATCTGGAATGAGAAATCAGAGTAAACGTAGTTCGAGCTAACAAGAGCACCGGTTGGTTCAAAATGTTTTAGGCCCGAGTTGGGTTAAAACTTAGTTCTAGCAGTTAGGTGTATGCAGCTCGACCATTGGAGAATTAGGCGTTACCTGTTTGTGGTAGAACGAAGAGTTAACAGAGCTCTCCTTATGAAAAAGGTTTTCCAAATTAGGATCCCGGAGGATAAAAAGATTTGAAGTTTTTTTTTTGTGTTTTTTAGAGAAGAAGTGCATTAATTATTGTTTGTAATTCATGTTGCACTAAAGGTTGTGACCTAGGAGCGAATGCGTCGCATATCGTCCAAAAGACATACGCTAAACACTCTAGATAATTGAGAGGAGGCCCCCCAATCACCATTTCCCAAGTAATTAAGGCTCGTAACGTACAACAACCCTTATCCTTTATTAGATGTTTTGAGAAAGTTTGAAGATGAGAAGAGAAGGACACTCTGAGGGATACTAAGACTCAACCTAAAGTTATCATACAAAGTGCACCTATGATTGGGATAAAAGGGAGTGCTACCTAATGTTATCATGCATGGGTTCAAGCCTAAGGTCTATCATAATCAATCTTGAACAAGAGAGATTAGAGTTCCTAAGGGAACATCGCAAAGAAAAAAGAAGAAGAAGAAGAAGAAGAAGAAGAAGAAGAAGGCATAAGAAAATGCAAGTATGCAAACATGTAATGCACAATTAGAATGAAAGTGAGGGAGGAAAAAAGTGTGGGGCAGTAGCCTCCACAATCACATCTCAACCTCAAGCATGTATATGAGAGATACAAAGAAGGGAGAAGAAAGAATGCACACACAAGATATCAAACAAGTTCACACAAGTGGGATGAAATGGAAGCAAATGAATCCTACAACCATTTGTCATCAACCACAAGCCCTAAGGCAAATCAAAAAGAAAGGGATGAAGACAAGATTAAATGGGAGAATGGGAGGTAATGTAAGGACAGCAAGGAACTCACATGGGCAACTCAACCATAAGCATCACCAAATTATGTAAAACACACCAAAAGAAGTCCTCAAAGAACCATCATTCAAGGCATGCTTCAAGTACCTCCAAAGGAGGGACTAAGCCATATCAAATGGGATTCTAAAGTCATGGGGTAGAAGCAAATATGAGAGGAGAAGATGCATAAAACAAAAAGGACCCACATCAAAAGAGAATGCAAGCAAAGGCATGGAAGAAGACCTAAGTCATTCAACACATTCAACTTTTGAAGCTCAAATGGAAAGCCTAAAAGGAATGCAAACTTGAACAAGCAATGAACCAATTTATGACCTAAAAATGAACATCCAAACACCTCAATATGTTAACAATATGAATCAACAAGAGTTAGGAGCTCAAGGGATCCATAGAAGTCATTTCCCAATCAAACTAGGTCAAGTACTTGTATGAGCCTCCCTTAGAAGTAACTTGACTTACAAGTTACCTCAAAAATAGGAAAAAGTCTCAAAAATATCCAAATAAAATCTCAAATAAGCATCAAAGATTTGGCAACCAAAAGCCAAAAGATCACAGCCAAAGTCATCTCAAATCATCATCAAAGAATTTGATTCACAAGGATGCACCAATTTGAGAGAGGGTTGTCGAGGGTCAACAAAAATGCCATCAAAGTCAAATTAAAATGACTTAAATCAGGGGCAAAATGGTCCTAAAAAATCATTCAACTCATTATTGAAGTGAAGAATGATTTTCATTCATTGGATCAAGAGGATGGATAAAAAACAAAGCAAAAGCAAACAAGAAGCAAGAAATAATCCAATTAAAACACTTCCAAAGAATGAATCCATTTTTAATTGAAAAATAATCCAAAAAATAAAATAAAAATTTCCTAAAAATAAAGGGCATACTAAAATGTCCTTAAAATATTTTTGTAGGATTTTATCACTTTTGGAAGTATTTTAATTGAATTAAAATCAAAACAGAATCAAAATTAAGATGACAATAAAATGAAAAAAGGGAGGCGTGGCAAATAGAAATTCTCACAGGCCAAAACAATGGGTCTCAATTGCAAGATGGTGCGTATAGCACATTTGAGCCCAAGACCAAGCCATCAGCGAAACGTCGCGTTCCTTTAATACGTTGGCAGGTCAATCCAACACCTCATCTAATCAAACACATCTAGATCGTTGATCCAACTAAGTCAAATATTCAAAGGTACACGTGGCAAGCTGACTCACCAAAATGGAAATAACAACCAGACGCCGAAGCACTATGCTCTGGTCGTCTTCTCAGATCGTCCCACCAAAGTAGCAGGCGCAAGACTGAACTAAATCAAGTGAAATCTTATACCAAATTAAAGCTCGTGTTATGTAGAATCCAAATCTAGGTTTAGTTTTCATTTATCGTGCACATACAAGCCAAATCAAAGCAAAGAAAAATCAAGCATCAAACTGAAATCATCAAGAACATCAACCTAATCTATCTATATTTTGCCTACATAAGTAGGGCTTCAGTATGCAACAAAAATGGCGTGAAATAGATGCATATTGGGAGAGAAATTCTGATTTGAAGCTTACTTAACGAAGCCTCTCCGTTGGGGCTTCTAATGGTGTCAAGCTTGCACAAAACTATCCAGAAACACTCAATACACTTCAAGGAAGATGACTATGGATTTAAATTGCTCTAAGTTGGCTTGAATTTCAGTTTCACGATTTCACTTCTCTCTTGAAAACTCCAACTGTGTTCTTGCTATTTCTCCACCAAACAGCCCGAATGAAGCTTCATTCTTCATCAGAAGCTTTTATATTATGGATCAGGGAGTGTTTGGAGGCCCAGTTATGGCTGATTTGCTTGAATTGAATAAATGCCCAATTTGGAGTTCAAGCTTCATGTCCACGTGAAAATAGGCTCCAATTGCTTTATTTTTTATTCAAATTAACAGCTGAGACTTTGGTTTGATCATGTGGCTGGAAATTATCCCTTGAATTGATCCAATGATTGATATTGAATGTGAAACTTCACCCTGGAGTTACTTGAAATTACACATATTTTGCACATCACGAGTCCAATTTTCTTGGTGCATCTTGCTTGTCATGATAAAGTGAATCAAAATATGCACAAACATGGCATGAAAAGGAATTAAAATCAATTCAATTCAAATCATGACTTTAAAGTTCATTTTCCTTGGTTTTTCTTCACCAATCTTCATATCCATGCCAAATCCTTCACAATTTGATGTTTCATGATGGAATTGAGATCATTTGAAGCAAGTTTCATGTTGGAGAAAGTTTCATTTGAAGAGTGCAAAACCATGAAATGGACCTATAATCAAAATGACCTATAATCTCATTTTCCCAAAATACCCCTGCCTTGCATGCCTCATAACATTGAGTTCTACAAATGAGATGAAGGACTTCTAGGACTTTTTGAAAATCTAAGATCATGAGGAACAAATTTCATGTTCATCAAAAGTTAAGGAGAAACATGATTATAATTCAAAAGTGCCTTGGAAGTTGGTTGACTTTTGTTGACTGAAACTACATTCATATAAGGACCCATAACTTGTCAGCATCATAACTTGAGTCCAAAAACCCAATGGATGAGTTATAGTACTCAAATGAAAGCTAAGAACATGCTCTATTAGTCTAATGTTTATGTCAATGTGAGATGAAACTTGTATCTTGAGATATGTGGTCTTGAAGTTGGGCACTAAACAAGGGATTTTACACAGACAAACCTCTAAAACCCTAATTTAGTAACTTCTCACACTCTTGATTCTTCTTGAGTTGATCTTGAAATAACATCTTTAATTTCTCAACACAACTATCCATGACTCCAAAGACTTAGAATTGAGTCTTAATCTCCTTCAAATCTCCAATGGATCTTGCACTAGGCAGATGAACCCTAGGTGTACAATCCTTTGACTGCAACCTCTTGTACATGATATAACAACTTGCATAAGCTCCACAATGGCCCTCAAAGCACTCAATGAGCTCCACAACACCTCACATCCCTATCCATAAACTGGTGACCCTCTGATGATCTTCAATTGGTCTCCAAGATAGGAGATAAGCACTATACATCCATTCACTTTCTCAAGGAGCTCTGACCAGCTTCTGATGACTTAATGAGCACTTAAACTTGCTTGGAACCCTTGATAAACCTCCTCTTGCTATGCGAACCTCTCTGGATCCCCTGCAAATGAATAATGATATGCAATGCAAAAGCTAGAACAATGCAATGAAACATAAGCCAAGTAAAGAAAAGGTTGGGCAAATTTTGGGGTACAACAGGTCTGCCATCTTGTTGATGTTATATTGTGCTATGGTGTTTGTCCTATTATCCTTTTGGTGGTAGTGGCCGGTGTGAGTTTCGCTCCGTCATCCTTTTGGTAGGGGTCTGTCATCTTGATTGATGGCAGATTGTGCGATAGTGCTTGTCCTATCATCCTTTTGGTGGTAGTGGCCAGTGTGAGTTTTGCTCCATCATCCTTTTGGTGGGGGGTCTGTCATCTTGATTGATGTCAGATTATGCGATAGTGTTTTTCCTATCATCCTTTTGGTGGTAGTGGTTGGTGTGTGTTTCGCTCTATCATCCTTTTGGCGGGGGGTCTGTCATCTTGATTGATGTCAGATTGTGTGATAGTGTTTGTCCTATCATCCTTTTGGTGGTAGTGGCCGGTGTGTGTTTCGCTCCGTCATCCTTTTGGCGGGGGTCTGTCATCTTGATTGATGTCAGATTGTGCGATAGTGTTTGTCCTATCATATTTTTGTGGTAGTGGTCGGTGTGTGTTTCGCTCCGTCATCCTTTTGGTGGTAGTGGCCGGTGTGTGTTTCGCTCTGTCATCCTTTTGGTGGGGGGTCTGTCATCTTGATTGATGTCAGATTGTGTGATAGTGTTTGTCTTATCATCCTTTTGGTGGTAGTGGCTGGTGTGTGTTTCGCTCCGTCATTCTTTTGGTGGGGGGTCTGTCATTGTAATTGATGTCAGATTGTGCGATAGTGTTTGTCCTATCATCCTTTTGGTGGTAGTGGCCGGTGTGAGTTTCGATCTATCATCCTTTTGGTGGGGGGTATGTCATTGTAATTGATCTCAGATTGTGCGATAGTGTTTGTCCTATCATCTTTTTGGTGGTAGTGATTGGTGTGAGTTTCGCTCCGTCATCCTTTTGGTGGGGGGTCTGTCATCTTATGGATGTCAGATTGTGCGATGGTGTTTGTCCTATCATCCTTTTAGTGGTAGTGGCCGGTGTGAGTTCGCTCCGCCATCCTTTTGGTGGTGGGTCTGTCATTTCGTCAATGCCAGATTGTGCGAGTATTTTCCTCTACCATCCTTTTGGTGGTAGTAGCCGTGCGTGTTTCATCCCATCATCCTTTTGGTGATGACGATCTTTTTCCCTTTATCCACAGTTTACTCAGAGGCATATCTCAATTCCCAAGCATTTCTTTCCTTTTTGGACAAATTTAGGGTCTTCTTCATATCTAATTGACTTCTACCTCGAGAGAGTGAACGCTACGGCAGTTCATTTCCCTAGGTTTAAGCCGATTAGATAGGGGCATCTGTCATACCCTAAATTTGTCCTACCCATTTTAAATATTTTCGCATTTTCGTTCTTATTTCAATTTTATATTGTTTACTTAATTTCTTGTTATTTAGACACGTATACGCTTTCCATTGGAGGACTTTCCAAATTTTTTTTATCATTTCTGGCCAATGGGAGCGTGACACGTGACCTAAAACTGTTTTTGTGTTTTTAATTTTATCATGTTTTCCTATTTCTTCGTACCTTTTTTGTTTATTAATAGAATGTAGATTTTTTTTAATTAGATTAGAATTTAGATTATTTATTTTATAGTCTTAGAATTAATTAAAAGTTAGATTAGATTAAATTGGGTTAGAAAATTAGCTTTAGACTTAGTTAATCAATTTTAGATTAGATATTATTTAGTTTTCAAATTAATTAGAAGTTTAGATTAATTGGTATTATATTATTATTAGAGTTAATTGATTAGGATAAGTTTGTATTTAGTTTTAGTGTAGTTTTTGTCTTTTAATCAATTAATCAGCATGTTAATCAGGATTTTACAAGGTCATATTTGTCTGCCACGTGTCGAACAGTGGGTATATAACCCACTGTCCATCATCCCCAACTTGGGATTTTTCACGGAACCCTAGAATCTGCAGCCGCCCACCTCATCTCCAACAATTCATCATCTTCATCGCTTCATTACCTTGTTCAAACCAACCAACCCAGAAAATCACCCATCTTCAAACAATCACCAGAATTTCTCTTCACTTTCATCCACCGTCTTCCAACTTCAACCATTTTCCATTGTAACAACCTTCGCCTCCATTCATCATCATCATCAACCCTTCCAAACACAACCCAAAACTTCCAGCCCCCATCAACCTCACAACAATACAAACCCATTCTCCCAGCGTGTTTCTTCAACCCACCACTCTTCAACATCATTACAAACCCATCACAACAGAACCCCAAACCTCTTCCTCCATTAACCTCCGGATTCTCACTCAGAAACCCATTTTCTAACAATTCATCAATAACATCCAAACGAAACCTGTAACATCAACCCATAACCACACAACTCACCTTCCATAAACCTGCTTACGACCCATTTTTCCAACCTCAGATCCACCATTAAAACCCATTTCAAACTCAAACTCGTTTCCAAACCTTCATGAAACTCTCACTGAAACCATTTTTATTGAACCCAGATCTCTAACCCAGCAACAATCTTCGAAATCCACCATAACCCGTTACCACCACCTCAACCCGTCCGAAACAACTCTTCTTCTCCCAAATCAACAAACTTTCCACCATCACATAAACAACCTCTTCTCTTCCAAAACCCGTCGCAACACAATCAACAATCTAAACTTTTACCCCTATTTTCGCCCAGAATAACACCTTCAACGCAACAACAACTTCACCTTCATCTACTATCACCATGGCCAAACCTCATTTCATCATTTCAGAAACCCAAATCATGTTCGCGAAAACCAAAACTTCAGAGAGAATAAATCAAGAGGAAGAATTTTGAAACCAAGAGAAAGATGAAGTCGCCCGCGGAAGGGAAGGTCGGATGGAGTGATTTAACTTTGCTCTGTTTTTGATTTTGAGAGAGATGAGAAATTTGACTTATGTATGTTGTTGTGTTAGGTAGATGGCAACGTTGGTTGTTGTGTGTTGTTCTTTCGTTGGCTTGCTGTTTATTTTTAGGGGATGAGTTTGGGTGATGGGCCTTTGATAGGCCCATGTGATCCCAGGCTTTGATAGTTTTTTATACCTCCCCCAGCATTTGTACCCTTTACACGATTTAAGGAGAGGTGATGGGCTTAGCCCAAATGACCCTCTCCATTCCATCATATTTGCAGCCTCCTCTTCTGTTTCATGCCCCTTATTTCTATTTTTAAAAACTTTTAAGAAAATTGTAAAATATTCTTTTTTATAATTTAGTTTATAAGTTTTGTTAACATTTCTTCTAAATATCTTTTCTAAAAATGTTAATATTTTATATTTTAATTTTATTTAGAAATTCTTTAATATCTTTTTTTGGAGATCGGATTTTATTTTGTATTTGGGCTTTTTATTTCATTTGCACTGTTTTGGGTCGATGACAAGACCTCAAAATTGTTTTTCTATCAGATTATTGATGAAAAACGGTAAACCCGAGACCAACTTCTTTTACATGTTCATTTTTTATTTTTATCGATTTTTATCCATTTATTATTCATTTTATTTCTTTTCACCTTTTTTTGGTCAATGACGAATATTTACAAATTATTATCGGTCAAACTATTGATAGATAATAATTTATTCCAGACTATTTCATTTTCTATTTCAAGTTCTTCTCCATCTTTCGATTTTTATTAATTTCTTCCGCGATCTATGAAGTCTTTTATTCGTAAGCGTCGCGTATCGAAGTTGATAACCTTCTCAATTTCAAATCTATGGAGAATGACCATTTGGGTCATTTTCTTTACTTTGGGATCGTGATAGGCTACCTCGGTTAATTGACATAATGTTTGCGATTAAGACGAGATCCCACCCTTTTGTCCGCGCGACACGATTAAATTGAAGAATGGTTCTCAATATCATTTCTCTATCTTGTTCATAGTACGAATATCAACTCACGCGACCTCCTATAGACCCACTTTAATTATAAGTCAAGCTACGATGGTTTAGCATTACATTTGCCCCGATTTAATTCCTAACCAAACTAACCACTAACTTTAATTTCCGTCAAATATTAATTGCTTTATAATTCCGTCAAATATTATTGTGGATATTATTGTATATTATTCATATTGTCATGTCATATTCATCATTCTAATTCACCCATATTCGAAAACACTAATAAACTATCGAAATCCTAAAACGCAAATTGGTGGACAGTTTGATCATTGGTCATTTGCAGGAACCCTGACATCGAGTCTGTGCCCGACTTTGCTCAAGGTTTAGTTTAGGACACAATGCACACACACGGCTTTCTCTTGGGCTACCTGACAATGAGACCCCTTTATTTCGTGCAATCCCGTGTAACTTACATGTACCCCTCTCCCATTCTGATGTATGTTTCGCATTTCTTTGATTATCAATTCATCTTCTAGGAGCACCCATAGGGACTAGCGTAGATCAAACTATTTCCAAACTAATTCTCAATTCGTCATCGAGCCATTTTCAAACACCCTCGTAAATCGAGTGCTCATATGCATTCGCCATCAACCTATTGCACACACTTCACCGTGGTTTCGATATTAGGGGCACCCTCAGGGACTAGTATCGTTTCTCACAATTTGACCCTTGATGCTTAAGTCAAGTCGGTCCCGTTTCTTAAACCATTTCTATTCCCACACGTTTTGCACGCGATAATAAGTCAAACCCTTGATCCAACGTCAAGCGGATTTTCATAATAAACTATCAATCAAATAACAATTATTTAACTCTTTTCGAGGTTTAAAGAGTGGGTTCAAGTCTTTGAGCTCACTTTCAGTTGTTTGGATGCGAGTTATCTTATTCGTGTGTGAGCAATTGACGCCTTTAAATAACATTAATAACTCGACGTCGTCCAAACATCTTCCAACTACTCATCCCTTCAAACACCAGTCAAACAACCTTCTTTGGTGATGAAATAGAGAGAGTTCCAAGTCTTTGGTTCGCTCTCTCGATTACATGGGTCCGAGAAGTCTTTCTTAAGCTTCAAGTAATCGTCATCAGTTCAACCTCACCCTTTCAAGTACAACCCTGTCTTCAAGATGAAAAAGAGAGAGTTCCAAGTCTTTGGTTCACTCTTACGATTACTTGGGTCCGAGAAGTCTTTCTAAGCTTTGAGTAATCGTCATCCGTACCTACCTTCAAACTCATTCAATCTCGTTTCTCTTCGTGGTTGTTACCACGAACTACGGCTGCTCTGATTCTTCATTCTCGTCCGAATGTAAGATACGTAGGCATAAGATTGCTATGATCTTGGCGAGCTACCTTCTATCCATCCTTCCATTTCCCGTTTCTCTTCATGGTTGTTAACACGAACTACGAACACTCCGATTCTTTATTCATTCTTGAATATAAGATACGTAGGCACAAGATTGCGATGATCTTGGCGAGCATACTTCTACCTTTCTCCACAATCCCCTCCATCTTCCATTCCCCCATCCTTTCCCGTAGTCGAACTACAACACTCTGGTTTCTCATTCTCGCCCTAATGAGCATACGTAGGCACAAGGGCCCCAATCCATGGCGAGCACCCTATCCTCTAACCAACCCCTTTTCCATTAGCGTCTTTATCCCTTTATAGTACCTTTTTAGTATTTAGTATTGAGAAGAGAAGAACTAAGCTTAGCTAACACTCATCACAACTCGAATTAAGAGGTTCCCGTTGAGTACAACGCACGTGAGGGGTGCTAATACCTTCCCCTCGCATAACCGACTCCCGAACCCAGGAACATTAGGTTACGACGGTCGTGTTCCTTTTCGTTTTAAAGAGGTTTTCTCGATATTTTCCTCTCCCGTTCATTCGGGATAAATAAATTTCGGCGGCGACTCTGTCGAACCGCATTTCAGTGCCTTTCACGGGAGGGTCGTGTTCTCGAATGAATTTTCGAGGTGCGACACATAGGTCGGCCTGATCACGTATAGGTCGGCGGCCTATGCAGTTATTTTGACAAACAAACATGAATTTTGGTGTCTATAACATGCCTAAGACCAGTAAAACCTGTTTAGAGACTCCTTTTATGCATCCTAAGGCTAAGCGGACAAATGAGCATCTAAACGTAGGTTGATACCGTCCAATATACAAAATCTCTATGATATACTACCTTCCTTATTTGACATCATTCAAAACCCGGTTAAATTTGTAGTTAGCACTCACAATTTTTTTCGTTTCTTAATACTTAAAATTTTTCAAAATGATTTTAAACTTTGATTATAATCTAAGAAGTTTTTCAAAACCAAGTGTTTTTTAATGATAAAATTCAACCCCATCTTATGTAGGAATTCACATGTTAAACAAGTGGCGTCATAGCCTAACTCATGTTTTAGGACTAATCGTCTCAGGAGGAAGATGACTTCTAACAAGATATCTTTTTTAAATACACCACCATTTTTCAATAATAATTTATTTTTATATTTTAAAAGGTAGGTTTAGAATTTTTATTCAAAGTATAAATCATAAATTATGGTAAAAAATAATCAATGGTATGTTTATCCCTACTCGTCAAGTAAATGATGAAGTAGTACACAAACCTTATCCCCTGTAGACTAAAGAGGAAATGAGAAAGTTTGAAACAGATTTTAAAACTAAGAATTTTATAACAATGTCTCTAAATGATAGAAAATTCTACTATGTTCATTATTGTTAAACTGCCAAGGAAATGTGGGATACTCTTGAAATGATATATGAAGTTTCTCCAAGTATCGAACAAGAGAAGATGAACACATTAGGCAAAGAAGGTAAGATATTACTCCAAAATATTTTCAATGTTTAGGGATTTTGGAAATCATGTCACTAACATATATCTAAGAAAGAAATTATAGAGAAATTGAGCGAATTAGCTCAATCATGCAATGATGAAGGAACACAAACTGAATAATTATCATCTCCATCATACTCAAATCATACAACTCCTGTGCAATCCTTTGAAAGAACATATCCAGTAGTTGAACAATCCTCAGAAGTTTCAACATCAAATGAAGAAACCGCTTGTTCAAGGAATGACATAGAAGAAGAATATTTTTCTTCAATACTCGAACGAAGAATAAGAGGAGAGATATCAACCTCTAGGAGAAACATGAAAGAATATTCTCCAACAAAGAAGATGAAATATGCTTAAAGGTATCCTACGATGTAGATACTATTCCAGGTATCAAACCATCTTATGCTCAATTGTTTAGAATGAATGGTTAATTAGTGGAAGAAAATGATAAACTGAGAGAATGTATCTTAGGTCTAAAAAAACCATCAAGACATCTTAAAGAAATAAATTATTCATTCAAGATTGAAATAAATAAAATTAGAAATTTGAGAGAAGACTGTAAGAGGCGTGACTCTGTTATAAAGGAAGTAACTGACTTATGTGAAACTCTAGGAAAGTTTACCCAAGGAAAGGACAAGCTTAACTAATCTTATCTAGTCAAAATCCTTCCTTAAATAGAAATTAACTAGGATTTAAAAAAGATATAAAACCTAGGAAAGGCATAGAACATAAAGAAATGAAGTGTCCAATTTATAAGTGCACATAATGTAAAAGAATAGAACATATAAAACCTTTTTATTTTGATAAATTGAAAATACCTAAAGGTGACAACCTTAGATCTTCTTGGACTAATGCATCTGGACCCAAGAATATGTGGGTACGAAAGGTGAAACCTTAATGTGTTTCAGGTATGCTTTGCAGCTCGGAGATTTGATGATTATTAATGAAGTTATGCAAAGCAATCACTGTACTTCTAAAGTATACAATATTTATGAAGTCTCTGATCCAAAGATAGATGATGAAAAATAATCAACCATTGTGATCCAAGCAAAATGTTTGAGAATATCTCAAAGTTTATGATCCTTAGTGATCAATTGAATAGACAAGTCTACAGTGGACTCGATCATTTTATTCTTTATACCAACTTTCACATCCAACAATGTGTAGAGAAGGATACCTCATGGTATATTTGGTGTTTCCCTTTAAGGGAAGTATTTATCAAGCTTTCTTGATAAAAGAGGCATACATTATTTTATGGTGAAAATAATCAGAAAACTATGATTATACCCTTAAAATAATGAATTTAATTTTTGCTCATCTCAATAAATTATCTTTCTAACCCAAAATATGAGTATTCTAATTTTTTATATCAAAGAGGTGAAAATAATGACAAATGGGGGTGCATAAAAGTCAAAAATCCAACATACACCAAGGAGGTTGAACCAAAAAAGTCCAATCGGTTAGCATGTTATGAGAGTCGATTAGAAGAGCTTGGCATGCATAATTTCAAATCAAATCCAAGCCAAACTTGTGTCTCAATCAAACCAAATCCTAACATTAAGGGAGATTGCACAAAATCCTTAAAACTTTGGATAACTAATCGATAAGAGCCCTTAGCTAATCGCGTAGCACACTTAATCTAGAAAAATTTTAATTTAATTTCCAACCAACATAATAATATTCATCAAATGCTTGTTAGGAATATGCGATCAAATCTTTAGATGACATGCTATAAATAAGTATGTTCCTTCACTCTCTTGTATTGCATATTTTCGTTCAAACTTGTGAGTGTGAGATTTTTCTTACAAAATCATCATGAACCCTAAAAGACTAAGTTTTTCCAACCCCTTCTCTAACTATTTCACTACCAAACAATCAAAAGTAATATTCATTCAATTTTTTGCCAACTGATCTCCTGTAAGAATTCACACCCTATATCCATAAGACTTCAAATAATGCAAATTCTTTAAGACCTTCAAAGAACTCAACCTATCCACATTTATCGTATGCTCTCAGAAAGGATATATCCATCCTTGGTAAACATGTTCTTCCTAAATATTCATATCATTGATGGAATACTTAGAAGTCAAATAAAAAGACATGTGATAACTTTTTCAGTGGAAGAATTTGGAGAGATGTTAGGTCTTCCTCGTGAAGATATGATCATCGAATTTGGAGACAAGGATAACAAATACAACTACATTACCATTCCAACATCTACTATGAAGGAAAAATCATCATCCATACCACATCACTTCACTACTGGATACGTCCACCTGAGAGTAGTATGACACTCTATGTGATTAATCACATATTTTTTCCATGAAAAAGTAACTTCAACCTCATAACCTAACTTGATATGAAAACAATATGATTTATAGAACACAAAGTCAAGATAAACTAGGCACAACAAGTAATTGACTACATGTTGGAGAACAAGAAAGAAGAAACATGTCTTGCATATGGGAACCTAGTCACAAAAATTCCAGAAGAAACAAGATACAACTTTGGAGATAAAGAATTCGAAGAAGAAACAACTAAAATAGGAAAAGTCTATCTTACCATCAATGAAGTTTGAAATCATAAATGGAAGAGTAAGTGAAAAATCTCCATAAAATAAGACAGAAAGAAAAGTCAACACTCAAGAAATACCCATAAATATAGACAACCACGATAACTCCATTCCCAATTACCCATAACCATAGACATACTCAAAATCATAAGTGGGAAGATATATGTAATCAATGACAAGATCGACTTCATAGTCCGACAATTAATTCCAGACCAAAATCAACTACCACATGACTTAATTTTTTATGATAATCGTGATGGAGAATAGTCTCACCAATTTGTTTAAACTTCTTGTTATTTCCTTTTTTTTTTCAATTTCAATTAAGCAATTTCAATTATTGTACTTTCAGTTCTGCAAATTTCCCTTATGTAATTTGAATCCTTAGAAGTAATATGAGTGATTTTCTTTATATGTCTTAATTGCTTATGTTTTCATATTTAAATTTTTACAATTCATATTTACCCAATTTTTAGATTTTAACAAAGTGGGAGAAATATACTCTCAGGGGGAGTAGAGTATACGCTCTATTTATGTGCTATTTTCCTTTAACATATATGTGTTATTTTCCTTTAACAACTCCCTTGAGAGATATGTTGTCATCATCAAAAAGGGGGAGAATGTGGAACCTTATTTTACATGTGATATTCTTTTAACAAGGACAATAGCCTTTGATGATGACAACTAATTATGACTTCAATGTCTTCTGACAATTTAAGCATAAGTGATTAAGCGAATAATGATGCAAACCTAAGTATTAAGGTTTGATGGACTAGACTACCTAATGATGGAAATCGAAATGAAAAATAAGCTCAAGCCTCATATAAAGTGAACTCAAGAAAGTGTCTACAAAAGAAAGTATCTAATAAAGTCTTGAAGTATAAGAAAGCCTTACCTTAAATAGTCTGAGCGAAAACTTTGTAAAGAAAAAGGGCGTTCTTGTAAAAGTTCATGGCTAAATCACACACGTGCGCGCACGCACTAAAACAAATTTTCAAAATGATACTTCTCAAGAAAATATCTTCAAAAATGTCTTGAAATTGTGTCATATGAATTGGGAGTTGTTATAATTGTTGTAGGCAAAATTTCGTCTTTTATATTCAATTGGGACATTTATCTAATCAATTAGATCAAATCAAAGTTAAGCTCTAAGCAATTACAACAACACCTTAATGATTTGTAATGGCTAGATATCTTTTATTTCCTTTTTTGAACTAGTAATCAGTTATGTTTGAAGTTTATAGTCGATTATTATTATGTTCTAATTGATTAGCTTGTCTTAAAAAGCATTAAAATCAATTTCCTTTTTGAGCCAACCTATATCCTATAAATAGAGGTTCATTCTTTTATTTTAAACAATCTAAAATCGTGTTTTGACACTTCACACACACACACACTCTCTCTCTCTCTCTCTCTCTCTCTCTCTCTCTCTCTCTCTCTATATATATATATATATATATATATATATATATATATATATATATATATATATATATATATATATATATATATATATATATATATATATATATATATATATATATATATATATATATATATATATATATATATCATTCTATCTATCTATCTACTATTTAAACTTTTTATTTTACTTTATCTCACTAACATTTTAGCCAAAGTGCTTATGCAAGAAATTTCTTTTGTTATTGAGGATAAGTTGCAATTTTGGAAGGGTGGAACTGTAAAATTAACCAAGGGATTTTTTTTTGTTTATTCCTTGGTTGAATATTATCCCCTTAGGGATTTTTTTTGGGTTAGAAGCTAAACACAAAAAAGCTTTTGGTTTGGGGATTTTGTGATCAACCCTTGTTTAGGTCCGAGATCAACCCATGGTAAAATCTCACACGTTCTTGGTTACCCCGTGGTAAAACCAATGCTAGGTTAAAGCTTAGCCCGATATTAAAAGTTTGGATAAGGTTCAAGATTAGTCCAATATTAAAATCTCCCAAGTTATTGGTTACTTTGTATAATACCAAAGTTTAAGGTTCGTGAGCTCATTTTGTGGTAAAAGGTTACTAAGCTTGTTTAGAAGCTTGAAGAATAACCGCTCCAAGATTCTCATGGAAAGAAGACTAACCAATTCAATCTACTCTTTGTGGAAAGAGGACTAACTGCTTCAATCCACCGTTTGGAAGAGAATACTCAATTGCTAAAATCTTGGTCTTATTGTTTTGTTGGAAGTCAACCAGTTTTCCTTGTATAAGGGGGGTTATGAGTATTACCTACTAAAATCTCTTAAAATTTTTTAGATACTCTTAAGATCAGTTGTTAGGGATATGACTTAGTTATTTCTTGACCTAACCTATATAACTCTTAGTTTTCCTCTCTTTCCTTAACTCTTTATTTTTTGTGATTAATATTCTACAATTTATTTTTCTACTGCTTAATACTTAAACCTTTTCAAAATGATTTTGAACTCTAATTCTAATCCGAAAAGTTTCTCAAAACCAATTATTTTTAACCACAAAATTCACCTCCCTCCTCTCTTGTGTGGGAAGTCACATGTTCAACATACTTAATTTCCTGACTTTTTCTATTCCACCAATTTTGCTTCTTTTTCTTCTATTCAGACCTCTATTCACAGTTTTTCTAATCCTTTTTCCAATAAAAGGCTATACTTGACCCTCTTTGGCAGCAAGTTTAGACATAAAAACTTTTTCTCAATACAAGACAAATACTTAAAAACTAATAATTCCTCTTCCTAGAAAACATGTGGATATTGTTGGGTATACAAAATCAAAACTAAGTTTCATGGGTCAGTTGAACACTAAAACCAATGTCTTGTTTCCAAGAGGTTTTCTCAACAATATGGTAAGGATTATGAAGAAACCTTTGAGCCAATGGCCAATATGACTATTATTCACACTTTTATTGTAGTTTTATCAATTCTTCAATGACATGTTTCTCACATGGATGTTAAAAATGATTTTCTAAATGGTTATCTATACGAGGAAGTTTATGTGGTACCTTTGCTATGTGCTTATCATAATCAAGGAGAAATGTGTAAGTTAAAGAAACCTTTATATAGTTTGAAACAACCTCTGCGAGATTGGTTTGATAAATTTACCATTGTTAATACATCACTTAGTTTTCGCTCTAGTGATCATGATTCCTTTATTTTCCAGGACTACCTCTCATGGTCCTATTTTACTTTCATTTTATGTTGATGATGTGATTATTAAATGTGAAGATGTTAATGAGATTGATGATTTGAATTTACAATTAACCAAGCAGTTAAAATGAAAGACTTAGGCATTCTTCGCTACTTCTTCAACATTGCAATTGCCTACTCTCCTAGAGGCTACATTCTATCTCAATTTATATACTTTTCCAACATCCTTGAATGAGGTCTCCTTTAGGATACTTTAAAAGAAAATAGTCCTCTTGAGTTGAATGTTAAATATGCTTCCTCTAGTGGTGTTCCTCTACTAGATCCCACTTTGTATCATATTTTGGTTGGCATCCTAGTATATCTTATGATTATCAAACCTCATATTTCTTATGTAGTTCTTGTTGTCAGATAATTTATTGTATCTCCCACTAAGAACATTGGGTCGGTGTTCTTTGTAACACCCCGTTTCCCAAAATAAAATAAAACAATCAATACATCAATTATCAGAGTTTTCCCCAAAAACGGGATGTCACATTTTCACCAAGTTTCCACAGAAACGATTCTTTAAAATGGTTTTCAACAAAAATTGCTGCGAAAAAAATAATTTGTCATAAACATAAGCATGTATATATACATCATCAACATCATCATGTACAACCAGTTGGCCATCTGCCTAAAATATACAAAATATCATCCTCGTAGTCAATAAAACAAGATACGCCACAGGGGCACACAGAACATCAACTAAACACAACTACTCCCAAAATCCCCAGTGTTACGTATCAGAGCAGTCCCTACGACATCACCAAAATCCAAGCTAGCTAAACACCTGGATTGTCTGTACCCCTGAAGAAGCACAGACCACAACAACAGCAAAGGGGTGAGAAATCACGATCAAATATTAACGGTATACATGCACTTGAAATAAAAGGTAGAAACACATCAACATCATTTCATACACATCGAATCCGGACCTACTGTCTCATGCCAACACAACATACATACAACAAATGCAACACATGCAACTCGACTCAACAATATGCGGTACCGACTTAACTCAGGATAGATCGCATACACTCCATCTGAGCAACGATCTATCCCTACCACGCTCCTCCTGAGCCCATATAATCAAATCTCAGGATAGATTGCATACACTCCATCCGAGCAACGATCTATCCCTACCAACGTTCCCCACATGGAACACGGGTGAATCGCGTACACTCCATCCGAGCAACGATTCAACTCCCGTCCACGCTCCCTAATTGGAGCACGTGAGTGAATCACATACACTCCACCGAGCAATGATTCACCACGTCCACGCTCCCCACTTGGAGCCCGTGAGTGAATCACATACACTCCACCGTGCAATGATTCACCACGTCCACATGCTATGCAGACACCATGCACAACAACACAGCACTCACGGTGCACACGATCCTACTGATCCAACTCCTCACACAACACATCAATACAATGCACACAAGGCGTATCGATCCTACTGATCCACTAATCACAACAGTTTATAAACACAACGCATATAAAGCGTATCGATCCTACTAATCACAATTTATCATATATCGCACATGCCTCACCCATCACCACAGACATACATCATAACATACACCAATTCAATTATCAAAATCACACGGATATCACGGAATCACGTCCCAACACCATGGATACACTCACCACAGCTCACTAATAAGCTCATCACCAAACATGACCAACAAGGGTCCAAAACAACAAAGAAATCAACACAGAACAGTAGCAAAACAGAATCTGTTGTCGGGATCGCTGGCGCATTTGCCTGGCGAAGCCCCGCAGCGAACACTCGCTGACCATTCCCCTGGAGAAACCAAACAGAGGCTACTGGCAGCATTCGCTGCTCAGTTCGTCTGGCGAAGGCTCTCCCCCTCATTCGCCCAGCGAATACTTGCGTTTCCAGAAAAATAATTCTGCTATTTAGAATTCAGCCACTTCCACACTCACCAATTCTCGCCAAAACACCACCGACAACATCGGCTTGACATTCTACAAATCCACTACAACACCTAATCTCGATTTCACCCGATAAATTCGCACCTCTATTCAATTAACCAACTTCCGGCATAGAACTTCGAACTACCCGGAAACCCCCAAAATCAACCAAACAATTATTCTACATCACATGCAACAATTTCTAACACATTGATCACACTCATAACAGAATTAACAACATGCAACAACATCAATTCATCATCAATCATGGGGATTAGGGAATTTCCCCTTTCTACCACATATTCATGTATATACCAATTTAACCAATCAATCCCCCCCCCTTTTACCTCAAATGCAGTTCTGATGATGAATCTTCGACAATCCACAGTATTGATCGTCCTCCTCTTGCTCAAGCTTCAGACTTCTTTCTTCCTCTTCACCGTCTCAAGCGCGTGCTTCTTCTTCACAATCGTGTTCTTCTCTTCCTCTTTTCCCCAAATGCCACAAATTCCCTTAGTTCCAAATAATCCCCTTATTATTATTCCACTTAATTCCAAAAATAATATTTCCACATTTTCTTTATTCCAAAAATTCCAATAATAATATTTTACTCATATATTAATATTAGTAACAATAATAATAATAATTAATAATAATATTAACATTACTATTAATTATCACACTATTATCACTATATATTATTAATATGATCCTTGATTCTCAAATAATTTCACACAAACATGTCAACAGATAAAAATAACACCGAAACTAAAAATAATTAAAATGGGCGTTACAACTCTCCCCCACTTTAATTATTTTTGTCCTCAAAAATACCTGATGGAAACAACTCTGGATACGCTTCCCGCATCCTGCTTTCCAATTCCCAGGTCACACTGCCTCCTGCAGCACCTCCCCAAGCCACTCTCACCAAAGGTATCTCTTTCCCTCTGAGTCGCTTCATCTTGCGATCCTCGATCCTCAATGACAACGTCTCCACAGTTAGATTCTCTCTAACTTGGACTTCATCTCTCTGAATCACATGTGGCGGATCGGGTACATACTTCCAAAGTTGCGACACATGAAACACGTCATGCAAGTTCGAAAGTTCTGGTGGCAACGCCACCCTATAAGCCACAGCACCAATCCTCTGCAAAATATGATACGGCCCGATAAACTTCGGATCCAGCTTCTTGGACTTCAATGCACGTTCTACACCAGTCACTGGGTTAACCCTAAAAAACACATGGTCACCCTCACTGAATTCTAACTCTTTCCTTCGGTTATCATAGTAACTCTTCTGCCTATCCTGCGATGCTTTCATCTTCTCACGGATCATCTGCACTATCTCATTAGTCTGCTGCACCAACTCTGGTCCCAATACAACATTCTCACCCGAATCATACCAACACAGAGGAGTTTTACACCTCCTACCATAAAGAGCGTCAAACGGTGCCATCCCGATACTGGAATGGTAACTGTTGTTGTACGTGAACTCTACCAATGGAAAATGAGTATCCCACGCACCACCTTTTTCCAATACGCAAGCCCGCAACAAATCCTCTAAATTCTGAATAGTCCTCTCTGACTGTGCATCCGTCTGCGGATGATAGGCTGAACTCAGCTTCAACTCGGTATCCAATGCTTCCTGCAAACTCTTCCAAAATACGGAAGTGAACCTCGGATCTCTATCCGACACAATACTCAATGGCACACCATGCAGCTTCACAATCTCCCGAATATAGATCTCTGCCAGCTTCTCCAACGGAAAACTGATACTAATCGGCACAAATTGTGCAGACTTCGTAAGCCGATCTACAATTACCCAAATCGCATCAAATCCTCTCGCCGTATTCGGCAATCCTGTAACAAAATCCATGGCGATACAATCCCATTTCCAAACGGGAATCTCTAACGGTTGCATCATCCCAGAAGGTCTCTGATGCTCCACCTTCGATTTCTGACATATCAAACAAGCATAAACAAAACGAGCGATATCTCTTTTCATACCCGACCACTAAAATAACTTTTTCAAATCTTGATACATCTTCGTAGCTCCTGGATGAACACTCAGGCTACTACGATGTCCTTCGTCCAAAATTGACCTCTTCAGCTCATCATTATCCGACACACAAATTCTGCCCCGAAACCTCAACACACCAGCATTATCCAACTTGAAATCACTACCGGAGTCACCTTCGGCTCCTCGCATCAAATCCACAAGTTTCACATCCAACTTCTGGTGTTCTCTAATTATATCTAAGAAATCATTCTTCACTTGCAATTTACCCAACATCACACCAACTGCCGTAATCTCACAAACCATGCTCAAATCCTGGAACTGCTCAATAAGCTCCATCTCTTTCATCATCAAAGCTGACATATGAGTCGCTTTCCTGCTCAAGGCATCCGCAACAACATTCACTTTTCCTGGGTGATAACTCAAACTAAAATCATAATCTTTCAGGAATTCCAACCACCTCCTCTGCCTCATATTCAATTCTTTCTGATGAAACAGATACCTTAAGCTCTTGTGATCACTGAACACCTCAAACCTCGAACCATACAAATAGTTTCTCCAGATCTTCAACAGAAAAACCACCGCAGCCAATTCAAGGTCATGAGTAGGATAATTCCGCTCATGTACTCTCAATCGCCGTGAAGCATAAGCTACCACCTTCCCATTCTGCATAAGAACTCCTCCTAATTCCATCTTAGACCCGTCACAATACACCACAAAAGGCTCGCTCAGATTCGGTAACACTAACACCGGCACTGAAGTCAATCTCTTTTTCAGCTCTCCAAAACTTTCTTCACAAGCAGCATCCCACACAAAAACACTTGGTCTTTCCTCGTCAACTGAGTCAATGGCAACGCCAATCTAGAAAAGCCTTCAATAAATCTACGGTAATAACCTACCAAACCCAAAAAGCTTCTAATCTCTGCTACCATCTTCGGCGGTTCCCACTGTAACACCGCGCTCACCTTCGATGGGTCTACCGAAACACCATCACCAGAAATAACATGCCCCAAGAAACTCACAGTCTTCAACCAGAACTCACACTTTGATAACTTGGCAAACAACTTGTTATCCTTTAACACTTGCAAAGCAATCCTCAAATGTTCCGCATGCTCTTCCTCAGACTTAGAATAAATCAGTATATCATCAATGAACACGACAATAAACTGATCCAAATAAGAATGGAAGATACGATTCATATACTCCATGAACACTCCCGGCGCATTAGACACTCCGAAAGGCATTACTGCATACTCGTAATGTCCATATCGAGTCCTAAACGCCGTCTTCTGAATATCACCTTCTCTCACTCTGATCTGATGATAACCCGACCTCAAGTCAATCTTACTAAACACATGAGCTCCCACCAACTGATCCATCAAATCATCAATCCTTGGAAGAGGATATTTGTTCTTGATGGTCACTTTATTCAACTGACGGTAATGGATGCACAACCGCATGCTACCATCCTTCTTCTTCACTAACAACACTGGAGCTCCCCACGGCGACACACTTGGCCTGATAAACTTCCTATCCAACAACTCTCCAATCTGAGACTTCAACTCGGCCAATTCCGTCGCCGACATCCTGTACGGCGCCATAGAAATAGGCCTCGTACCAGTAACAAGGTCAATGCTAAACTCAATTTCTCTCTTTGGAGGCAACTCTGCAATATCATCAGGGAACACCTCCGGAAACTCGTTCACCACGGCTAGCTCATCCAACAATGCCTTGTTGTCAACAAACAGTGATGCAAATAAAGCAAACACCTGAGCCTCATCTGCCAACAAAGTTCTCAATTCCTTACTAGATAAGGAATCTGCCAAAGCTTCCTCTTCTGGAGCCAAAAACAATAACACTTTCCGAAAACAATCGATGTACACTCGGTTGAACTCCAACCAGTTCATACCCAGTATAACATCCAAACTACCTAGTGGCAAGCAAATCAAATCCACACCGAAGTCTCGGCCTAAAATAGTCAGTGGACACCTCAAACACACTAACGAAGTAGTCACTGAACCAAACGAGGGAGTTTCAATAGTCATCCGCCGCTCAAGAGTAGACGGCACCAAACCTAACCTCTTCACACAATCAACAGAGATAAACGAGTGGGTTGCACTCGTATCAATCATAGCAGTCAAAGGAATGTTATTGATAAAACAAGTACCTTTGATCGAACGCTCCTCGTCCTCCGCTTGAGTTCCCACCACTGCAAACACTTTACCCTTAACCTGAGGCGCTTGAGTCCTCCTCGGTTTCTAACAATGAGTGCTAATATGGCCTTTCTCGCCGCAGTTATAGCAAGTAGGCATACTAGTCCTGCAATCCGTCATCACATGGCCCGACTTCCCACACTTGAAGCACTTCTTCGCTTCATGAGGACAATCACTAGCACGATGCCCCACGACACCGCACCAATAACATTTCAAATCCATCGACGCTTTCCTTTCTCTCAACCTCTTATCATCCCTTCTGCTTTTCTTTATCGATCGGCACACTGTAAGGTGTACCACCAAACCTCTGTTTACCCCTACGGTCATTCACCGCCTTGTAGTGTGCGACCCTCACACGGTTATCATTGTCATAAATCCGGCTTCTACTCACCAACTCAGGATAACTCCTGACCTTCTGACACGCGATCCCCATCTTGATCTCCGGCCTCAGCCCATTCTAAAACTTCAGACACTTAGAAGTCATGGCCTTGTCAGTATTGTAATGGGGACAATACTGAGCCAATTCCTCACACTTAGCCGCATACTCGGCCACCGACATATTGCCCTGCTTCAATTCCAAAAATTCAACCTCTTTAGCACTCCTGATATCCTCCGGAAAATACTTTTCCAGAAAACCCGTTCGAACCACCTCCCAAGTAATCAGAGTTCCCGAAGCCTCCAACCTCTGGCAACAGTTATCCCACCAAGCTTCCGCTTCTCCCTCTAACATGTGAGTACCAAATCTCACTTTCTGCTCATCGCTGCACCCCATGGTCCTGAAGATCTTCTATATCCCCTTCAGCCACTTCTGTGCAGCTTCCGGATCCAAAATCCCACCTTCAAACTTTGGTGGCTTGTTGCTCTGGAACTGCGTCAAGTCTCTGAACTGAGCACCCGCAACCAGATTCTGATTGGCCACCACCTGTGCCATTGCTTGCATAGCTACAGCCAATGCAGCATCGTTCCTCCTCGCCATACTGCTCAACAACCACAACAACAGGTTAACGGAAAACAACCAAACTCTATCCTACAGACAGACTCAACTACAACACTGGCCGGACGGACCGACCCGCTCTGATACCAACTTGTAACACCCCGTTCCCCAAAATAACATAAAACAATCAATACAGCAATTATCAGAGTTTTCCCCAAAAACGGGATGTCACATTTTCACCAAGTTTCCACAGAAACGATTCTTTAAAATGGTTTTCAACAAAAATTGCAGCGAAAAAAATAATATGTCATAAACATAAGCATGTATATATACATCATCAACATCATCATGTACAACCAGTCGGCCATCTGCCCAAAATATACAAAATATCATCCTCGTAGTCAATAAAACAAGATACGCCACAGGGGCACACAAAAACATCAACTAAACACAAATACTCCCAAAAGCCCCAGTGTTACATATCAGAGCAGTCCCTACGACATCGCCACAATCTAAGCTAGCTAAACACCTGGATTGTCTGTACCCCCGAAGAAGCACATACCACAACAACAGCAAAGGGGTGAGAAATCACGATCAAATATTAACGGTATACATGCACATGAAATAAAAGGTAGAAACACATAAACATCATTTCATACACATCGAATCCGGACCTACTGTCCCATGCCAACACAACATACATACAACAAATGCAACACATGCAACTCGACTCAACAATATGCGGTACCGACTTAACTCAGGATAGATCGCATACACTCCATCTGAGCAACGATCTATCCCTACCACGCTTCTCCTGAGCCCATATAATCAAATCTCAGGATAGATCGCATACACTCCATCCGAGCAACGATTCAACTCCCGTCCACGCTCCCTAATTGGAGCACGTGAGTGAATCACATACACTCCACCGAGCAATGATTCACCATGTCCACGCTCCCCACTTGGAGCACGTGAGTGAATCACATACACTCTACCGAGCAATGATTCACCACGTCCACATGCTATGCCGACACCATGCACAACAACACAGCACTCATGGTGCACACGATCCTACTGATCCAATTCATTGCACAACACATCAATACAAAGCACACAAGGCGTATCGATCCTACTGATCCACTAATCACAATAGTATATAAACGCAACGCATATAAAGCGTATCGATCCTACTGATCACAATTTATCATATATCGCACATGCCTCACCCATCACCACAGACATACATCATAACATACACCAATTCAATTATCAAAATCACACGGATATCACGGAATCACGTCCCGACACCATGCATACACTCACCACAGCTCACTAATAAGCTCATCACCAAACATGACCAACAAGGTTCCAAAACCATAAAGAAATCAACACAGAATAGCAGCAAAACACAATCTGTTGTCGGGCTCGCTGGCGCATTCGCCTAGCGAAGCCCCGCAGCGAACACTCGCTGACCATTCGCCCGGGAAACCAAATAGAGGCTACTGGCAGCATTCGCTGCCCAGTTCGCCTGGCGAAGGCTCGCCCCCTCATTCGCCCAGCGAATACCTGCGTTTCCAGAAAAATAATTCTGTTATTCAGAATTCAGCCGCTTCCACACTCACCAATTCTCGCCAAAACAACACCGGCAACATCGGCTTGACATTCTACAACTCCACTACAACACCTAATCTCGATTTTACCCGATAAATTCCCACCTCTATTCGATTAACAAACTTCCAGCATAGAACTTCGAACTACTCGGAAACCCCCAAAATCAACCAAACAATTATTCTATATCACATGCAACGATTTCTAACACATTGATCACACTCATAACAGAATTAACAACATGCAACAACATCAATTCATCATCAATCATGGGGATTAGGGAATTTCCCCTTTCTACCACATATTCATGTATATACCAATTTAACCGATCAATTCTCCCCCCCCCCCCCCTTACCTCAAATGCAGTTCTGATGATGAATCTTCGACAATCCACAACTTTGATTGTCCTCCTCTTGCTCAAGCTTCAGACTTCTTTCTTCCTCTTCACCGTCTCAAACACGTGCTTCTTCTTCACAACCATGTTCTTCTCTTCCTCTTTTCCCCAAATGCCACAAATGCCGTTAGTTCCAAATAATCCCCTTATTATTATTCCACTTAATTCCAAAAATAATATTTCCACATTTTCTTTATTCCAAAAATTCCAATAATAATATTTTACTCATATATTAATATTAGTAACAATAATAATAATAATTAATAATAATATTAACATTACTATTAATTATCACACTATTATCACTATATATTAATAATATGATCCTTGGTTCTCAAATAATTCCACACAAACACGTCAACAGATAAAAATAACACCGAAACTAAAAATAATTAAAATGGGCGTTACATTCTTTGCATTCTTTGTTATCTTTTAGGAACCTAGTTTCATATTCTATTATTTTCTTCATTGTCCTCATTAGAGTTATGTACTTATTTTAACGGTAATTGGAATGGTGACATCATGTATTGTAAGTCTACCAAGTGTTTGTATATATTTCTTGGAGTCTCTCTTATATTTTTTGGAAAAAAAAAAGAAGAAATGAGATATTGTATCTCACTCTTCTACAGAATCTGAGTATCGTGTTGTGACATACTACTAAAATAGTTTGGATGTGCTTATTTTTTTTATATGGATGTCCCTTTTTATTAATTAACTTCCATGTGTTGTGATGACAAGAATGTCATTCAAATTGCTCACAACTCATTCTTTGACGAACATACTAAGCACATTGAGATTGATTGTTACTTGACTCGTCTCCATCTTCAGTAAAGAAAAATCACTTTACTGTTAGTATCTTCCTTCTTGAAGACTAATGATTTGTTTACGAAGACGCATTCCATTAAATATTTTTGTTTCATTATTGACAAACTTTAGATGCTTTATGTAAACGGATCATAATATTGATG
Organism: Lathyrus sativus; assembly: GCA_963859935.3. Classification (NCBI taxonomy): domain Eukaryota; kingdom Viridiplantae; phylum Streptophyta; class Magnoliopsida; order Fabales; family Fabaceae; genus Lathyrus; species Lathyrus sativus. The sequence continues at coordinate 356,478,920 of OZ012737.1, forward strand.
GTAGATGTTAGATAACATTATAATTATGTTGTTATATATTTATTATATCTTTGTAAGGGTAGCTTGATTTTTTTTCTAGTATCTAATTGTTATGAAACGATGTTGTTAATAACAAAACAAAGTTATGAGATAAAGATTAAGTTTATTGAACAAACACAAGAAACCCTATTAGGTTTTACGAAAGAGAGAGAAGAAGGAAGAATAAGAATAAGAATTCGTTAAAACTGTTTTACTATTCACTTTCTTAATAAGTGTTCAAAGATTACAAGTAAATACCAACAATTAACCTCTCTCAACAACCTTAGAGAACTAGTCTATTTATAGACTAAAAGCTAACATGGGTTACAAGCTAACTTAACAATTGGGCTTATAAGCAAGGTCCAATTTGACATGATAACTTAAACACAAAGATAATATATTTCGACAGCATGCTTAAACAAACTTCGACTGCAGCATGCACAACTTCTTTCGAACCATGAAGCTACCCTTGTCGATACTAGAGTTTGATCCAAAAACCACAAATATCCACCTTGGAAAAAACACTATACTAACAAGGGAACAAACTAGCTTTCATCATGTAACTTTATCAAATACATACAATGGGAAAAATTGCTACTTGGTAATGTCTTGGTGATTATATCAGCAACATTATCATCAGTGGAAACCTTCAGCACTTGGACGTCTCCAAGCTAGATTATCTCTCTGACAAAGTGTAGCCTCACATTGTTGTGCTTGGTTCGCTCATGATAAACTGAATTCTTTGACATGTGTATTTCACTTTGACTATCACATTTAACATTGATAAGTCTACCTTGAAGTTTCAGCTCCTTAGCAAAACCTTCAAGCCACAATGCTTCTTTCATAGCTTCAATAAGGGAATATACTCCGCTTTAGTGGTTGATAAGACAACAACCTTCCGAATAGTTGCTTTCCAACTAATTAATGTGCCAAACATAGTGAACACATATCCATAAATAGGTTTTCTGGAATCCATGCAACGTCCATTAACTGAGTCGACAAATCCTTCAATTTGATTTTTTTATCATCACCACAAGCTCCACCGTAAATAAGAACTCTACTTAGAAACACATCTATGTATCGTAGAATCCACTTTAATGCTTGTCAGTGCATCTTCCCAGGATTGGCCATATACCTGGTTACAAGGCTCACTCCATATGCTATGTCTGGCCTCGTACAAACCATAACATACATCAAAGAACCTACTATACTAGAATATGGAATTCTATTCATATAGGCTCTTTTAACTTCAGTACTAGGACTTTAAGTCGTACTCAACTTGTATTAAGGATTAGTCAATGTTAAAATAGGCTTTGAAATCGACATACCAAACTTGTGTAGAATCTTATTCAAGTATGTCTCTTGAGATAAGCATAATATCCACTTCTTTCTATCGCTCTAGATGTCAATCCCAATAATTATGAAGGAAGCTCCCAAATCCTATATGTCAAACTCCTTATCGAGTTCAGACTTCACCTTTATAACATCTTTGACACTGTTGTTTTCTATGAGGATGTCATTCACATAAATCAACAAAATAACAAGTGAATTTCCAGGTAAAAATATGAAGTAAACACAATGGTCGAACTGCCTCCTAGTGAAACCAATGTGTGCCATGAACTTGTTAAATCTCCTATTCCATTATCGAGAAGATAATTTCAAGTCATACAAAGACCTATTCAGCTTGCACACATAATCTTCCTTTCCCTTTTTTGCATACCCTTCAGGATGCCTCATCATAATTGTTTCATCTAGATCACCATACATGAAGGTTGTCTTTACATCCATCTGTTCAAGTTTGAGGTCGAACTTCACCACCATAGTAAGCAACATTCGAATGGATTTGTGCTTTACAACATGTGAGAACATATCATTGAAGTTGACACATTCTTTCTGAGTTAACCCCTAGTAATCAACCTTACCTTAAATCGCTTTGACATTATGCCTTCATTGCTTACTTAACCTTGAAAATCCACTTACAACTGACTAACCTGGCTGCAATAGGTTTCTTAATCAGCTCTGAAGTGTTATTATCATGAATAGATTTTATCCCATCATCCATGCTTTCACCCATTCAATTTTATTTCAAATCCTCATAAATTAATTAGAGTCTCTAGGTTCTCCGTTTAGAACCTCACATGCAAAGACTAAGGAATAAGCTATGAGATCTGCATAACCAAGTATTTGTAGTGGCTCGATAACTCTATTTGACTTGTCTCTTGCTAGAAGATAATCATTATCAGTCTCATCAGCTTCGACGACAACTTCTGCTTCTTCTTTGACTTCATTTGGGTCATGCAATTCAGCATCATTATGCTCCACCTCAATAAGAATCTCTTCCTGTTTCATCTCTTCTTTAGAAATCTTCGAACTTCAACCAATGTCATCATCTTTCTTGAAAGTCATCTCAGCTTCACTGAAAACTACATCTCGACTTGTGATACACCTCCTGTGACCTGGTTATAGGCACCACAACCTATAAACTTTGACTCCTTCAGGGTATCTAAGGAACATACATTTTGGAGCTCTAGGTTCAACCCTATCTTTCCTAATGCGAGCATAAAATAAATAGCCAAATACTCTAAGTCTTTCAAGATTAGGTGGATGTTTCGACTAGACTTCTTCAGGAGTCTTCATTCCCAAGGTTGTCGAGGGATACCTATTTATGAGGTATGTTGTAGTCACATCATCTTCGGCCCAAAACACCTTCTTTAATCATACACTTATCAACATGCACCTCACCCTTCCCATAATGGTTCGATTAAACCTTTCGGCTAAACCATTTTGTTGGGAAGTACCTATAGTAGTTTTGTGCCTTGCAATACCAGACGTAACACAATAGATTTTGAAAGCCTCATTAAAAAATTCAAGACCATTGTCGGTCCTCAACCTCTTTACCTTCTTTCCAGTTTTCTTTTTAACCAGAGTCTTCCAACTTTTGAAATTTTCAAAAGTTTCATCCTTAGTCCCTGGATGAATACTCATAACTTTCTGGAGTAATCATCAACTATGGATAGAAAATACTTTGCACTCGAGTGTGAAGGAATTCTTGCAGGTTCTCAAAGATCATCATGAATTTAATCAAAGGATCCATGTGTTCTTTGTTTACCTTTGTTAAACTTCGTTCTACATGATTTACCAAATACTCAAGGTTCATAAAATCCAGTTTTTCAAACTTGTCACCACACAACATTTTGTTTCGACAATTCGACCAATCCTTTTTCACTGACATGGCCAAGTCTCTTGTGCCATAGCTCAATCTTCGATATAAGTTTCGTGGATGCCACATCTGCTGAACCACTTACAACCTCAACCTCAAGGGTATACAAGCCTTCTTTCTTTACGCCTCTCAAGACTTCCTTCGACTACTTCATTACCTTTAGGATTCTTTGCTCTCCTTTGAAAACATATCCTTTCTTGTCGAATTCACTAAGATTAATCAAATTTCTCTTAAGATCAGGTACATACCTAACATCAGTCAATATCCTTATTGACTTATTGTGGAGCTTGAATCTCACAGATCCAATACCTTCAATTTTGCAGGCTTTGTTATTTCCCAGCAACATTGATCCACCATTTTGGTCACATGATTCCTCTTACACGTCTTTGTTTGGATTCATATGCTAAGTACATCCTAAATCCATAATCCACTCTTTGCTAGAGTCGTTGCTTCACACCATCCGGATATCAGTTGATTCATACCATCTTGCATAATGGTTGCATTACCATTATCCTTTCCACCATGATTGTTCAGTCGATTAGGGAATACCTTTCTTGTATGACCCTCCTTCTTACAATGATAACACTTAATAGTAGGAGCATTACCACTATAAGAGTTCTATAAAACTTTACCTTTCTTCATCTCAAACCTACCATCTTTCTTCAAGAATTTCCCCTTAATGGACAACCTTCACCAACTGCTGATGGCTTTTTCTCCTTTCGTTTGTTCAAATCCTTAAAGTACAAGGCAAATTGAACATCTTCAAAGGTCAACGACTCTCTTCCATACAAGAGATTTTGTTTAAAGTGAGCATGAGACTTTGTTAAAGAGCACAACAATAGCAATGCTTGGTCTTCATCATCAATCTTGACCTCGATATTCTCAAGATCAAGAATCAACTTGTTGAACATATCCAGGTGCTCAGCCAAGGTTTTATCTTCACTCACCTTGAATGAATACAAAACTTGCTTTAGGTAGAGACGATTAAACAACAATTACGTCATGTACAAACCTTCAAGTTTTATCCACGCACCAGCTGCAATTTTTGCCTTTGGAACCTATCATAGAACCTTATCACCAAGGCTCAATACAATGACATTGTGGGGGTTTTTCGACCATCGTTGTCTTCTACTTCTCCAATAGAGTAACATTCATCTTCTCTGATCCTTTCAACGCTTATAACAAACCCTGTTGAACAAGAAGGGCTTGCATCTTTAAGTGCCACAAACCGAAATCATTCACACCGATGAATTTCTCAATCTCATAATTTGTTTACGGCATTTTCTCATCCACACTCACCACACCAATTTGTTGTGAAACATTGTCGTCAATAACAGAACAAAGTTATGAGATAAAGATTTAGTTTCTTAAACAAACACAAAAAATCCTATTAGGTTTTATGAAAGAGAGAGAAGAAGACTAATAATTGGTTAAAACTGTTATATTATTCACTTTCTCAATAAGGGTTCAAAGATTACAAGTGAATACCAACAATTAACTTTTCTTAACAACCTGAGAGAACTAATCTATTTATATACTATTAAGCTAACTTGGGTTACAAACTAACTTAACAGTTGGACTCACAAGCAATGCCAAATTCGATATGCTAACTTAAACACAAAGCTAACATATTTCAACAACATGTTTGAATAGACTTCGATTAAAACATACACAACTCTTATCAAATCATGAAACTATCCTAGTCGACATTAGAGTTCGATTCAAAAATCACATTAATATTTATATTTTACTGTAATCTTTATTTTATATTTTTCTTATTATTATAATGGAAACCCTTATCTCATCTCTTATTTTTCTCTTCTTTCTTTTTTGTTAGCGATATGATATATGGATGACAAATTTTAACATGGACTAATTTCACACCTTGTTTACCATGGATTAATATTTAAAAAATGTTTGAAACTCCAAAAATAAAGTACATTTTTTCTTAAAAATAGACGTTAATGATTATTTTTATTTATATGGTTGACATAATAACTTTACAATCATTTAATAAAATAAAATATGTATCTCATATTAAATCAAACAACTTAGTTAATAGTTGTACAAAGACCTTCGATTATAGAAATATAGATTCAAACTTATTTTGTCAAAAAAACTTAATTAGTAGTTGTACAAAAACATTCGATTATAGAAATATAGATTCAAACTAATGACATCTTATTTAATCATCCAATATACAACTAAGACTTAGTTGTAAGAACTCCTAGACCTAAGTCAAATTGCTAAAACCTATTTGAATTAGTTTCCTATTTTCCACAAAGAGTAAAAAAATTTGGTCCAACTACAAATGAAATTGATTTTTGATGCAGGCCGCCATGTTTTAGGCAAAGAAATCCAACCAAAGCACGTTGGTCTCCACATACTATAATACTCTCCCCACCAAAAATAACAATGACCTTTATATTCTCTCACACACACACTTGCAACTAAGTGCAACTTTATTGCATAATAATGATTAAACAAATGGTTGTCTTTAGGTTAGGTGTTTGTTTTTTTATAAAATTTTAAAAGCATTCTTGATTTGAAGGCGTGGTGGTGATGGTGGGAGAATCTGCAGCATGTCCCTTCATAGCTTATAGAACCCAACAACGATAATGACCTATCCATTTCATTTTCACATCATTTATTAAACCTTTCTTTGTTTAATTGGTTCTCTGAATGATAATGACAACTATATAATTAATAATAATAATGTTAGATTTTATAAATCAATTTAAGTATGTTGTGTCATGACTATGAATTGTTGGAGTGATTATGGGTTGGGTTGACCTGACCCGACTAATTCAACCAATTTAATTCAATCCATAAAATTCGGTTGGACAGGGTTCCAAAAATTTAAAACCCAACTAATTTGGATTAAATATTGGTTCAAGACTTACAAATCTGACCAAACATGGTCCCTCATTTAAAGAAAAAAAGACAAAATTACTAAGGATATTCTCTCTTGCTACATGCCTATATGGTCCATTCTATTCATATTTATTGTGATCACACTTGCTCTCTCAAACTTCTCCTCCATTCTTGGGTCGCATGTTAGGACCATGTTGGGAGTTTATAGTTTTTTTTTTGTACTATATCATTCTTGCACCTAAAAAAATAGATCATTTTCTAAATAAAGCTTGACGTATAAAAAATGGTGAGTAGATGTTACACAAAATTGTTACCACTTATTCCTTATGTATTAGATTGTGTATTTGGTTGTGTTGAAATGTAATCAAAATAGGTGACTAGGTACTTTATGTGTTATACAAGTAATAAGTTAGTTATGTTACTTGTTGAGCCTGATGTCTTATTTGTTATACAAGTAACAAGTTAGTTGTGTTGAAGTATAATTAAAATAGGTGAGCTAGGTGTATAAGTAATTACTTAGTGATTATGAATGAAGTATGAAGTGTGATGTGTCTTTGTTTAACAAATTCTAATAAGTGGTATTTAGAGTCTCAAACTATAAATTTTAAAATTGTTTAAGATTTATGGTTCATTCATCCATTGATTATTTAAAAAAGATGATAAGCGTTAAAGTTGTCAGACTCGCGAGTCTACTGAAATTCATAAAGGTTTTGCAGACTTGATTCTCTGACTTAATTAACAAACTTGTACGAGTCTATAAAAAATTAAAAATAACTTATAAGAACCTTTAAGTGATACATATATGACAGACACATATTTATAAACTTGTAAATGTGTCATATATGACAAACTTAACATAAAGACTCGATAATAAAACAAACAAAATAGTAAAGTATGTAGTTAAAGATTTAAAATATTAATTCCTTCTTAATTTTCTACTACATAATTTAAAAAAAAAATCATAAAACTAGTATGCTTATGGCTTTAAACATTCAAGGATTCAGGAAAATCACCACCTACCAATATCACCACCATCATCTTGACTATCTTCATCAAACTATGCACTAGATGAAACATCTTCTTCATAATTAACGAAAGTCAAATTGCTTGAAGTTTTGCATTTACCTAATCCAACATTGCCATCATCATTACTTTGCACAATATTAGTAACAACAACAATAACTCCCCAAACATTGAGAACAATAACATCATTTTATTCAACATTAATTTCTGTTTGCACGTTTTCTTCATTAGGATCTTCAATTATCCATTCATCATTTGAATGAATGTCTTCAAATGAAAGAACAACACGTTTTGCTTTTTCTTTTTTATTTTTCAACTTCAAATTGTACATGACATAAACCAAGGTATTCATCTTTTTTATGCAACTTATTTCTTCTATTTGTATGAGCCTACAAAGTAATTTATAATTCAACTTAATGTTTCTAAACAAATAAAAATCAAGTTTATTAACAAATAAATAATAATTCAATTACCATTTTAAAGGAACTCAAATTTTATTCGCAACCAGAGAAGCTGCAAGTTAAACTTAGAAAACGAGTTGTAAACCTTTTAAATTCTTGAGTCATATCTCCTTAGAAATTCTATCATTCAGTAATTAACATATCCTTCATAGATTTCTTTTCAAATTCACAACATCATTTACAATCCTATTTAAACAATTGAACAACACATTTTAACTTCAGCATCCTCATCTTTAAATGCTGATTTCATACTTAAACTTTATGTGCAAGGGTTAGACTATATGAAAGAGAAAAAGCATCCAAGTGAAACATACAAGGAAAAATATACACAACAAAGAATTGATTTACAATAACAAACAGAACACAAATAATTACAAATAAACTTAACAAAATAATAAAGAACAACTTTACAAAACATATAGCAAGAAACAAACAGATCAGAGAAACAACAAACAACTTTATGAATCACATAGTAAGATAACGCAAGAAAAGGAAGAATATAATGCAAATTTGAAAGATGAGAGACAACTGCAAACATAGCAAGAGGCAAACGTGATCATGTTGTGGATGAAGGGAGGAAGAAAAATAGTTAAAGAAAGAGACTCTTGCAAGACATCATCCATTCGTCATTATTAAAGGAAGGGACTAGGAGATGGAATTTAATAATTCTAAATGTATTAGCATACAAGTAATAGAATAATATTTTTTTTAAATAAATGTTTTTGGGAAACTTAGGTCTTTTTTGGGTTTTTTTATTTTATTTTAAAAAATTAAGAAAAACATGTTAACTCGTAAACTCGTCATTGACTCGCGAGTCTATATGATTTTGTGTGATTCTATTTGAGTCTATTCGAGACTATGAAAAAACGATTTTATATATAATTCTACTTATTTTTGCTTCCTAAACTCGTTAACTCGTACGAGCTTATGAGTCTACCCGCAAGTTTGGCAACCATGATAAGCACTATAAAAAATCTTGACAATAATCTCAGTGGAAAGTTATCAATTGTTGACATCAAGATTTTAGGTTGATAGAGAAAAAAACAAGAATGTGATCTTTGATTTGTAAGATGTAATAGGAGTGAAAGAGATAAACATGCAGGTTCTTTTGTTAGTTTTTGTGAAAAGCATTATGTGCAGTACAAATGACAAGTTTTAAGAAAAATGTTATCTCCCTTACCAATTGTATTCAAAATAAATAAATAAAACTTCGAAAAATTTTATAAATTCATTCACTTCAAAAAAAAAACTTAGAAAGAAGAAAAAGGTACTAAAGATACCTTGCTACCAAAAAACAAAGAAGAAAAATCAGAATTAGAACAACAAAAACAAAGATAGAAATCTAGATGGAACAACTTAAACAAAGATAGAAACCAAAACCTTTTCATTAAGATCAATTTCATCCATAGTCATTTTCCAAGTAGAGACTAAACAAAGATCAATAAAACTTAGTCATCCTCTATTTTTTGGCTTACAAACATTAGACCATCTAATCCAAGATATTGTTGACCGCCTTTTGTACTCCCCAAAAAGAACCTTTTTTGAGTCCTCATAATACTCTTTCAAACCTTAACCCACATTTTGGAAGAAATGATAATAGCATTCATCAAGAAATTTCTGATACATTTTCTACTCAAGTGATCTATATAAATCCTAGAAATATAGCCTTGGTGTTGATACTCTATCATACTATGTTTTTCTAGCATTTTTATTATTACTTTAATTATATTATTAGCTAACATTACATGAAACTAAGAAGAAATACAACAATTTTAAAATACTATAGAAAATACTAACTCAAGTCAAAATCATTCTAACTAGACAAAGTCTATGATATTTTCAAGGTGGGCATTATAATGACAAGAAATCGGGGACATGAAATTGGATAAAAATATTAAAATTCCTAAGAAAAAATACCAAACACGACATACAAGACTCTAGATGCCGCATTTTTTCATAAAGGAATCAACTTGGGAAGTATACGGAGTCCACGTAAGCAAAATTTAGGGAATATAACGTACCTTATACATGGTGCAACGTGCTTGTATGATTTAGCTTTTTACCTCTCTGCAATATTTTGACTATATTTGGAGTTTTGTAAGTTCAATTGAGGTGAAACCAGCAGTAAATGAAATCTAACATCTAGAGCTATAACTTTCATTCTGAATTCAAAAGTCTAATTTTAAGCATAGAATAACAAAAAATAGTAAGTAAAATTTGATGTTGTTACAATATTGAATTATAAAATTGAGTTATTTTATAATATACTCTAACCCTTAAAAGCCAATTATTAAATCCTATTTAATTAGAAGAAGGACAAGGGTTTTAGGTTCCAATTTTTTTCTACATATAGGTTACAAATAAGGGTTACACTTTTGAGAGTAGAAAAGTTACTTTGGGAATCAAGGTACTGAAGGTTGATATAGGTGTCCCAAGAAAAGACGCCGACATCTTATTATACCCCAAAATGGAAATCAATATGGGTTATATGGATGGTTTGGAAAGGAAGTTGGTCTGTTGTTCGTGCGGTAAAGCGGAAAACAAAAATTTATATTGAGTCTCCAATTTTGTCGTCTCCACAAGAATCGGTGCAAGGGAAAGAACGTCGTTCAACGTTATCTACGTTTCTAAGCTTGTTTGTGAAAATTATATTGAAAGATTCAAGTTACCATAGATGAAAGCGGAAAATATTAAGATGGAAAATATAATATAAAGACTTAAAATAAACGGAGCCTTGTTGGGATTGGAATTTCATCAATTGATAACACATACATTCTTTTGACCAGTTAAACATAAATCAATCATTCGTCTAATACCCTCACGTATCACCCACAACTGAGGTTATGTCTAGCGCAAAGTCGAGAGAACAACCGTATTGTCTCGTTGATGATGTCTCACACAACTCACAACACATGGCATTAAGAACTGATACTCACGCAAATGTTAAATCTAAATCTATATCTAGAGTTTAGAATCTAACATGTAGTTATCCTAGATCTAGATCTGAAGAGTATATGTCTATAGCAGTTCAAATCAATGTGTAAACAAGTAAAAAAGTATAACATCCATATCAAATAAATGATTGATTCATATAAAACGCCATGATCAAAATACGTACATACAATTAACCCTTTTTAACATGGATTCAACTAGTTTATGCATGTGAACATAGTTCTTCATCTCTATTATCATGCATCTTCATAATACCGTTTATGTCTGAAGCGTTATCATAGGTTTTACCGTATTAATCATTAAATGATGTCTCATGCTAACAATCAACGCAATAAAAGCTTGATACAAGTGAATATCAACTCACAAAACTATGTCAAGAGTTTGCTCATTGATATATGAATATCTCAAACCCATTAAATGAAATCAAAGACAACATCAATATTGAATCAAAACTAGTTCAAAAATACATAGATTAGAAGAAATACATAAGGTATTAAGAGATTACATCCAACCCTAACAAGAGATTGAAGCACTTACTCAAAGATCAAGCTTTGATTTGCTTGTATTTGAACTTCTCCCTCTTAGGGTTTTGTGTTTCTCTCTCTAAAATATATTTGGAATGAAGAGAGATAAAGTTCTGCAAAAGTTCCCTTTCTAAAACATAATAAAAGTACATAAATAATGTTATAAAACATGTCTCGTTCGCACTGCGAAGTTCACATATAGGCACCTGAAGTTCCTCTGAACAGTTAAACCACCCCTGAGAAAATTTTTAAGCTTGCACAACGAGCTCATGTTCGCACTATGAACGTATTCATCTAGGCCTTTGCATTGTGTTCAGAGATATGTTTTGCTACTGCCATCCAAAATTCCCAGCTCGTTGGCCTTCGCCTTAAGCTCGAATTGCGAGCTCGCCTTGGCTTCGCTTCTGATTCGCACCACAAACTTGCTTAATCTTCTTCTTTTCTTTGGCTTCCTTATCCATTCATTTGTGCTTTTTTATTTGATAATCAATCCTAAATTCTACACAATAACACACAGATCAAGGCATCCAAAGGTACATGTAGTTTTATTGAAGATTCACACAAGGACATGGAATAAATTAATGAAAACATAAGAAAAGAGTTGAAAAATGCCAAGAATAAAGATTAAAAATAAGACATATTTGGCATTCAACATATGTTAGGTTGAAGAAGAAGCTATAGAGGGAGTTGAGCAGTAACCAACGGAGTAAGAGGTTCCTCCAGCATCAGATGTAACAAATATCCTCCTCAATACCACAACTATGATTCGGTATGGTCAGCTAGGCCATGGATATCTATATGACAAGGTATAAAAATCTACTTCAATGTAATCCTAAGTTTAGAGAAGCTATTGATCATTATTGCCACCATCTACCTACTCTGACGGTGTTCGAGCGAATTTGCACAATGGAGGCATGCATAACTATTTCAGGATCAAAGGGGTAGAGTTGCTGAGTGAGAAAGAGTTATGGAAACATTTGAAGACAACCTCAGAAGCACAATGATTTGATACAGTCGATGATGAACACCTATGAGCCTCCTCCACCTCCATCCATCAACGACGGTATGTGATTCAGGTGTTTCAATTTCGCCTTTATCTTTTTTATTTATTTTTATATCATTTTGATGTATTTTAGGATTAATTTTTATAATGATTTCTTTAATTAGTTTTATTTTTCTTTCCTTAGGTTACTTTGTATTTTTTTTATTGAAATTAATGAACAACTTGTTTTCTAAACTTTTTGAGCATTGCTTCTTTATTAACGATTAACATAAGGTCAAAGTAAAGAGATTTAAGACACCTTGATGAAAAAGGTCAGTATTAATAAAAGTTTTCAATATGGTTTGATAGAAAAAGAAGGGGAATGATGTTTATCTGATGTGTACTCAACTTCCAAAAATCATAACTAGCGGGTTTGAGCCTAAAAAGTCCAATTTTAATCTTTCCTTATTATTGAGTGTTTCCATGAAATTATCTATATTCTAAAACTTCCAATATTTTTGATTAGTTAATTGATCATATTTGTTATACACACTGAGTTTTGAGCATTGCTTCTTTATTAATGATTAACAGAAGAGCAAAGTAAATAGATTTAAGACACTTTGATGAAAAAGGTCAGTATTTATAAAAGTTCTCAATGTGGTTTGATAGAAAAAGAAGGGGAATGGTGTATATCTGATGTATACTCAACTTCCAAAAATCATAACTAGCGGATTTGAGCCTAAAAATTCCAATTTTAATCTTTCCTTGTTATTGAGTGTTTCCATGAAATTATCTATTTTCTAGAACTTGCAATATTTTTGATTAGTTAATTGATCATATTTGTTATACACACTGAGTTTTGAGCATTGCTTCTTTATTACTGATTAACAGAAGAGCAAAGTAAAGAGATTTAAGACACTTTGATGAAAAAGGTCAGTATTTATAAAAGTTCTCAATGTGGTTTGATAGAAAAAGAAGGGGAATGGTGTATACCTGATGTATACTCAACTTCTAAATCATAACTAGCGGATTTAAGCCTAAAAATTCCAATTTTAATCTTTCCTTGTTATTGAGTGTTTCCATGAAATTGTCTATTTTTTTAGAACTTGCAATATTTTTGATTAGTTAATTGATCATATTTGTTATACACACTGAGACCATTTTGTTGCTACTCTGAGCCTTTTCAATCCACCCTATAATAAATTTATTTGTTGTTAAACCCCTTTGAGTCTTAGTCTTTTTGTTTAGTGACATGACAATATTATAAGCCTATTGGATTGAAAGAATAATATTTCCACCATTCATGGAGTTGGGTAGAATTTTTGTTTTTCCTTGTTAATGCCAAATTTTAAGTTTGGGGTTGCTCTGCAAAGTAGGAATATATTAAGTTTGGGGTTAGGGTACTAGAGAATGTGGTTACTTAAAATAAAAATAAAGAAGTTGAAATGACTTCTTAAAAAAAAGAAGATAAAAAGGATAAGCAAAGAAACATGATAGTTGTTGCACCCCAAAATTTGCTCAACATCTTTTACCTGGTTTATGTTTCATTGCATTATCATTTGCATAGTTCTATCATTTGCATATCATGGCATATCATTCATCCAACAGGGGATCAAGTGTGATTATTATCAAGAGAATCCTAGCAAGAAATCTTATCCAAGCTTGAGAAGTCATCCATGTCATCAGGAGGTGTTGGGAGGTCTTGATCAGCTTGTTAGAACACAGATTGGTTCTTAATAATATCTCTATGTTTTGATGATAACTATTAGGAAATTTTGTATTTAAGAATTATATACTCTAAAATTTGCCTGAGAGTTTTTACTGCAGATAGTAAAGAAATTAACACTCCAGAAGCAAATCAGAATTGAATACAAGAAATTAACTAGAATCTGTAGCGCCATATGCATACATTAGAAGATTCTGATTGCTGCTAACAGAAGATCCTGAGTGTAGACTCCAGAAGGATCTGAGGCAAGAAGCTACAGAAGATTCTGAAGCAGAAGCTCCAGAAGAACCTGAAGCAAGCAGAAGCATCTGAAGCAAGTCAGAAGCATCTGAAGCAAGTCAGAAGCATTTGAAGCAAGTCAGAAGCATCTGAAGCAAAGAAGAATATTGTATGAAGAGTTTTTCAAAGCATAGTTTCTACAGAAGATTCTGAAAGTACTAAAGCTGCCAGTACTGAAGTTCTGTTTCAAATATGCTCTGATATTTAACACGCTGAAAGCACACATGCTGCAGAAGACTCTGATACAACAAAGTTCTGATCATCATTAGAAGACTCTGGTCCAATCAGACTCTGATGAACTTGCTGAAAACTGAAGAAGAAAAATTCAAAGATTATATCCGTTGGAGTAAATCAAACGTCTCTTTCCTCATTTATGCTAGACACAAGAACACAGACAAAAAGGATTTTTCTGTGCTTTCTTCTTCTAGGAAAGGTCACTTGATGTGAAGACAAAAAGGCTCAGACCTTTTGGGACACTCTTCTCAACGTGCATCTCACCTTGGATCAGCTGCCTATAAAAGCAAGACTCCACCAAATTCTTCAGTTAGACATTTTGCTGAAAAAGAATTAAAACATTCAAGCTCTCATACTTTCATATTCATTCTTAGAATTTATTGTACTTAAACTTAAGAGAAATATCACTGTTGTGATAAAAGCTTTTTAGAAGCATTCTTACTCTTGTATTAGATTTACATTGATTGTAAAGGATTTCCTTAAGAGGATTGAATTGGAATTAGTAGCTCTTGAGAAGACTAAGAACAGTTGTTCTTAGGTGTTACTAGTGTAATCTGTTTGATTAAATAGTGGATTAAGTCCTTGTTTGAGAAAGGCAAATCACTCTAGGAAGGGTGGACTGGAGTAGTTGAGTTCAACGAACCAGGATAAAAATAATTGTGTTTTAATTCTAAGTTTTAATCTTTCATACTTATTCAACCCCCTTCTAAGTATTATCTCACCTTCAGTTGGCATCAGAGCTCCGGTTCTGTGTGTGCTACCACTTAACAGTGACAGTAAAGATCCAGAGAGAAATACTTTGATATATATTTATTTGTTACAATGGCTGATAATACAATATCCAACATTAACAATAAATATGAAGAAAGGGACAAAATCAACATTAAACCCCCTATGTTTGATGGGGAGAAATTTGATTACTGGAAAGACAGAATTGAAAGTTTTTTCCTTGGATATGATGCTGATTTATGGGATCTAGTCATAGATGGATATGCCCATCCCACAGATGGGAATGGCAAGAAGATAGATAGAAAATCTATGGTAGATGCTCAGAAGAAAGATTTTAGAAATCATCACAAGGCCAGAACAATATTATTGAATGCAATTTCTCATACTGAGTATGAAAAAATTACAAACAGGGAAACTGCTTTTGATATGTTTGAATCCTTAAAGATGACTCATGAGGGAAACTCTCAAGTTAAGGAAACAAAAGCTCTGGCTCTGATCCAGAAGTATGAGGCCTTCAAGATGGAAGACTCTGAATCTGTTGAAGCTATGTTCTCCAGATTTCAGATCCTCACAGCTGGGCTAAAGGTTCTGGACAAGGGATACTCCACATCAGATCATGTAAAGAAAATCATCAGAAGTCTACCTACCAGATGGAGACCAATGGTGACTGCCTTGAAGATGGCTAAATATCTGAACAAGATCTCTTTAGAAGAACTCATCAGGTCACTAAGGAGCCATGAAATTGAGCTTGAGGAAGATGAACCTCAGAAGAAAGAAAAAGGTAAATCTGTTGCCTTAAAATCTAATAAATTTGCTAAAGCTTTGCAGGTTATTGAAGAAAGCTCTGAAGAATCTTCTTCTGAAGAAGAAGATGAATTATCCATGCTGTCCAGAAGGATCAACAGACTCTGGAAGCAAAAGGGAAAGAAGTTCAACAAATTCAGAAGATCTGATCATAGAAAGGAATCTTCTGGGCACAGAAGATCTGGCAAGAAAGAAGTTGTATGCTATGAGTGCAAAGAACCTGGGCATTACAAGAATGATTGCCCCAAACTTCAAAAAGAAAAACCCAAAAAGAAGTTTAACAAAAATAAGAAGGTTTTGATGGCAACATGGGATGACTCAGATGAATCTGAATCATCTTCTGAATCAGAAGAAGAATGTGCTAATGTTGCACTGATGGCCAGCACAGAAGATCAGGAGGAAGGAACCTCAGGATATGAATCAGATTCTGAATCTGATGATAACGCTGAAGAGGTAATGGCTAAACTTACTAAAGAAGAGCTTATAAAAGTTTTATCAGAAGTTCTTAAAAGTTATAACAATATCAAACTCAAATACAAGAAGCTGAAAAGCAATCTTGAATCTAAGATTGATCTTCTGAAGACAGAACTTGTTGAGCAAAAAGAAATTAATCTGAAAATCAAAAATGACTTTGAAATAACTCAACAAGAATCTGAATCTGAGACTAAGTCATGTGAAAACATCTTAGAAAAATATGACTCTAGCTTTCAGAGATTCCTTACTAAGAGCATAGACAGAAGCAAGATGGCTTCTATGATCTATGGTGTTAGTGGGAACAACAGAAGAGGTATTGGATATGAATCTTCATCTGGAAGTAATCCAAAATCTGTTGACAAACTTTTCATCAAGAAGACACCTCTGTATTCTCAATTTAAATTTGGTCACTTAAATGACATTAAACACACAAGCTCTGAGAAGAATACTTATGTGTTTAAACCCAAGGCAACTAACCCCAAAGGGCCCAAGAAGATCTGGGTACCTAAAAATAAAATAATTCCTGTTGCAGATGGTCTTAGCAGCAAGGTCAGGACGCCAATCATGGTACCTGGACTCTGGATGCTCACGACACATGACAGGAGAAAAGTCTATGTTCCAAAGCCTGGAACTTAGATCTGGAGGTGATGTGAAGTTTGGAGGGAACCAGAAGGGCAAGATCATTGGATCTGGCACTATTGGAAATGGTAAACTTCCCTCTATTACTAATGTTTTACTTGTTGAAGGGTTAAAGCATAACTTATTGTCCATAAGTCAATTAAGTGACAATGGTTATGATATCACCTTTAATCAAAAATGTTGTAAAGCTATAAGTCAAAAGGATGGCTCTATCCTATTTAGTGGTAAGAGAAAAAACAACATTTATAAAATAAATCTTTCAGAACTTAAAGTTCAAAATGTTAAATGCCTCTTGTCTGTTAGTGAAGAGCAATGAGTCTGGCACAGAAGATTGGGCCATATTAATATGAGACGTATATCTCAGATTAATAAACTTAATCTTGTCAGAGGACTCCCTAATCTGAAGTTCACTTCAGATGCTCTTTGTGAAGCATGCCAAAAAGGGAAGTTTTCAAAATCATCTTTTAAATCAAAAAATGTTGTTTCTACTTCCAAACCACTAGAACTACTTCATATTGATCTGTTTGGACCAGTGAAAACTGCATCCATCAGAGGCAAGAAGTATGGATTAGTCATTGTTGATGACTATAGTAGATGGACATGGGTAAAGTTCTTAAAACACAAGGATGAGTCACATGCTGTGTTCTTTGACTTCTGCAAGCAAGTCCAGAATGAAAAGGATTTCAAAATTATAAAAGTCAGAAGTGATCATGGTGGTGAATTTGAAAATAAATATTTTGAAAAATATTTTTCTGAAAATGGCATTGCTCATGATTTTTCCTGTCCTAGAACTCCACAACAGAATGGAGTTGTAGAGAGGAAAAACAGAACTCTGCAAGAAATGGCCAGAACCATGATCAATGAGACAAATCTGGCAAAACACTTTTGGGCAGAAGCAATCAACACAGCCTGTTACATTCAGAACAGAGTGTTTGTAAGACCTCTTTTGAAGAAGACTCCATATGAACTGTGGAAGAACAAAAAGCCCAACATTTCATATTTTCATCCTTTTGGATGTATTTGCTATATGTTAAATACTAAGGAAAATCTGAACAAGTTTGATTCCAAAGCACAGAAGTGTTTCATGCTTGAATATTCTGAACGCTCTAAAGGCTACAGAGTATACAACACTGAGACACAGATTGTGGAAGAATCCATTCATGTCAGATTTGATGATAAGCTTGGCTCTGAAAAGCCAAAGCAGTCTGAAAACTCTGTAGATAGAGAAGTAGTCTTCATTGACTCTGAAGTCCCAGAAGCAGACAAAATTCAAGTGAAGGAACCAGAAGCAATGCCAGATGTTATTCCTTTAACTTCTCAGATGATTAATCTAAACATTTCTGAAGAATCATCTATTAGAGGATCATCATCTAGAATTAAAGCTTCTCATCCAGAGGATGTCATTATTGGAAAGAAGGATGATCCCATCAGAACAAGATCCTTTCTAAGATCATCTGGAGCATCACTATTTGGACTGGTGTCAGAAATTCAACCATCTTCTGTAGATGAAGCTCTGCAAGACAATGATTGGATTATTGCTATGCAAGAAGAGCTAAATCAATTCACCAGAAATGATGTATGAGATCTAGTTCAAAGACCACAAGGATTCAATATAATTGGTACAAAATGGGTCTTCAGAAATAAGCTAAATGAGAAAGGAGAAGTTGAAAGGAATAAGGCAAGGCTTGTAGCTCAAGGGTACAGTCAACAAGAAGGTATTGATTACACTGAGACATATGCTCCAGTGGCAAGGTTAGAATCTATACGTCTTCTTATTTCATTTGCTGCACAAAATAACATCACTCTGTATCAGATGGATGTTAAAAGTGCCTTTCTTAATGGTATTATAGAAGAAGAAGTTTATGTCCACCAACCTCCTGGTTTTGAAAATGAAAAATTTCCAGATCATGTTTTCAAACTAAAGAAATCTCTATATGGCTTAAAACAAGCTCTCAGAGCTTGGTATGAGAGATTGAGCAATTTTCTTCTGGAGAAAAACTTCATCAGAGGCAAAGTGGATACAACACTCTTTTGTAAATCAATTAAGAAAGATCTTCTAATTTGTCAAATTTATGTAGATGATATTATTTTTGGATAAACAAATATTATGCTTGGAAAGGAGTTTGCTACATGTATGCAGGCAGAATTTGAAATGAGCATGATGGGAGAACTCAGATTCTTTCTAGGAATCCAAGTTAATCAAACTCCAGAGTGCACTTACATACATCAGACCAAATATGTTAAAGAACTTCTGAAGAAATTTAACATGACTGATAGTAAGCTGGTAAAGACTCTCATGCATCCTACTAGCTTACTTGGAAAGGAAGAGGTAAGTAAGAAAGTAGACCAGAAGCTCTACAGAGGTATGATTGGTTCTCTTCTTTATCTAACTGCTTCTAGACCTGACATATTGTTCAGTGTTTGCCTGTGTGCTAAATTCCAATCAGATCCTAGAGAATCACACTTGACAGCTGTCAAGAGGATTCTAAGGTATCTGAAAGGTACTTCTAATGTGGGTTTGTGTTACAGAAAATCTGATGATTTCAAATTAGTTGGATTCTGTGATGCTGACTATGCTGGAGACAGAGTGGAAAGGAAAAGTACTTCTGGAAGTTGTCAATTTCTAGGAAGAAGTCTAATCTCCTGGTACAGCAAGAAGCAACCCACAATTGCACTTTCAACCACAGATGCCGAATATATTGCTGCTGCTGGATGTAGAACGCAGATGCTCTGGATGAAGAGTCAACTAGAAGATTATCAAATTTTTGAAAGTAACATTTCTATCTTTTGTGATAATACTTCTGCTATATGTTTGTCTAAAAACCCTATTTTACACTCTAAGGCAAAACATATAGAAATTAAGCATCATTTCATCAGAGACTATGTTCAGAAGGGAATCATAAATTTAGCCTTTGTTGATACAGATCAACAATGGGCAGATATTTTTACAAAACCCCTTGTTGAAGATAGATTCAAATTTATTCTGAAAAATATTGGTATGGATTTTTGTCCAGAATAATATTAGTCAAAAGCAAATTTTTACAGATGCCAAAATGCCTAATGCTCTGAAGTAATTCTTCTAATTGCTTATTTATTTTATTAATTTGGTTTTGTGAAACTCTGAACTAACAATCCTTAGAAGATCTGAACGTTGGTTAACGTTTCATTTCTCAAGAGAATTCAGAACACATGCAAGCAAACACGTGTCACACCAAATCTGCAGAGGTGGCGTGTACATTACTGAAGAGACGTTTGAGGTGAAGTTTGAATAGTGAAAATCTTGATTTTCCCCCCCAAATTGTCAGAAGCAATAAATGTTTGAAATGATTATTATTCTTTTCATTTAATGATTGTTAAAACGTGCAATTTCTGACTGATGGTATGTCTAATTGTTTTAGTATAAATACTTGACTTCTCTTCACTTTCACACTTTTCACATCTCAGAAATTATATGCATTTTCATCTTCTCTTCTCTCTGCATAAAAACCCTAAACCTAAGCGTGTGACAAAACAATCTTCAATGGCAACTTCATCTTCAACAGCTGCTCAATTCTAATCTTCAATGGCTGCAGTTACGTCTGCCAACATGGGTGTTGCTCCTTATTCTCCTCCCAAAAGAACTCTTTTAACCCCTGTTGAAAAGTTGGAGGTTTTATGTGAATCAACGGTAGAACTTGATTCACTTGCAGAAAATGGCTTTGAGTTTCGTTCTATCATTGGTGCTCAAGGATGGGAAAAGTACTTTGATAGACTCTTTGGACCAGTCTATCCCCTCCTTGTAAAAGAGTTCTGGATCCATGCCTCAGTTTACCCTAAGTTCATCCTATCTTCTGTACTGGGAAAAGAAATCACTATAACGGAAGATCTGATCAGAAAGTTAATTGGATATGAAGAAACAGATGGTGTTTCCCACTTGCCAGCTGGGCGTGTGGATATGGATGAGGTATATGAAGAAGTGATGACTGCTGGTCAAGCTTCTAACAAATTCAAGGATCTGAAGCCTGACTACAAGATCTGGGCCAAGATCTTCATGGGATGCATCCATCATAGGAAGTCAACAAATTCTCCAGACTATGTCAATAATGAACAACTCTATTTCATGTATTGCCTCAGTCAGAGCACCAAGGTAGATCTTCCATATATTCTTTTTATGCATCTGTGGAACCATATAAATGCATCTAGAGAGTATGTGAAAGAAAAAGGACAGAAGATCAGAACCTGGATCCCTTTTGGAAGGTTGATCTCAGATCTTCTAACTGAAAATGGATTGGTCACTGCTATGTACGCTGCTGGAGTTACAGAGGAATTGGAATTCATAATGGGAAAGCCTCTTCATGCCAAAAGTCTTCAGAGACTCAAAATAGTTGATGAACTCACAACAGCTCCCAAGAAGCTGAATGTGTCTGAACTGAGTAAGAAGAGGATTCCTGTAGATGACTTTCCATTGTTCTTTGCTGAAGAGCCCAGACACATTGTTGTTATGTACATTGATGAATGTAAGAAGGAAGGAAAGCCTGTTCCTGCAAATGTAATACAGCTAGCAAGACAACCCCTACCTGATGCTGAAGAAGAAGAAGAAGAAGAACAATAACTCCAAAGAAAGAGGACTCAACCAGAAGCAGAAGCTGCACCTGATCAGAAGAAGGTCATGATTGCTGAGAAGCCACAGAAGCTCTTGAAGAGAAAAGAATCTGGAGACACTTCTTCTGTACCAGCCAAGAGGATCAAGATAAAAGGTACTAAATCTTCTGTATCTTCTGCAAATACAATTGCTTTAAATGATTCTAATATTAAGTCTGTTCCAAAACCACCCTCTACACAAACTACTTCTGTTACTGCTCCAAGTTCAAAATCACCACAAAAACAAGCACCTGTTCCAACACCAACAACAACAAAAACAATTCCAACACCCAAAGTCTTTGTACCACAATCATCTCAACCAAAAATCCAAATCAAACAGTTTGTTCCATAAAAACAATCTTCACAGAAACAACCATCAGAACAACAACCTACAGAACAACAACCAAAACCTTCTGTACGACAAAAATCCTCTGAACCATCTAAACAAAAGCCATCTAAACAACCAGAAAAACCACAAGAATCTCAACCAGAAAAAGCCTCTGAAAATCCACCATCAAAATCATCTGAATCCATTGCAACTGTTATTTCTGAACCTACAAAAGTAACTTCTGTTCCAATTTCATCAGAACCAATCACAATTCCATCTGATTCACCTACCTCAGAACAACCCTCAAAACCCTCTGAAATTCCTTCAGAACCAACAAACACTTCTGAACCCCACATTCCTGAAATAGAAGTTCTTGATGTCACACCCTTAAAAACTGTGTTTCAAGTATCTTCTACTTCCTGCACACCAACCACCTCTTCAAACTCCTCTGAATCAGACATCCACCCAGACTTTCTAGTCTCTCCATCTCACAGAGACTCTGAGGTAAACCAACCTGAACCCATTATACCTTCAAAAGCTCCCATTCCAGATCCTATTCCCACACCTGCACCATCATCTGAAATATTGATTCCAAATTCAAATCCAAGATCATCTATATCTTGTGCCCAAGTATCATCTCTATTTCATAATTTGGCTTATGGTTTCAAACTTAAAGACTTTTATGATAAAGTTGAACCATCTAACCCTATCAACCCTCTGAAACCAAAACTCACCATGACCCTTCCATCTGTGATTCTTGACTATATAAAATCCATGTCAGATGTAGGATCTTTAGCAACTATATCCTGTTCTGCAAAATCTGATAAAGTTGTTGCTTCAACTCTACCAATTACATTTGATAACAATGTTGTATCTGATGAACCCCCCAAATCTGCCTTCCAAACCTACTCAAATAAACCTTTTGATGTAGTTACCCTTCACACCAGAGCAAAACCTCATCTGTTAAATGCCTTAATCAGATCCAAAGAAAAATCTCCTGAAATACCTTTCATTCCATACTATCCTCCTCCTCTGATCTCTATTCAGAAATCTCTTTTTCCACCAACTCCCCAACCAAAACCTGTAACTCTGGAAACTCTGTTACATCCTAAGCCCAGACTTAATATTAATCCTTTATTTCAATCATTTTTGCAAGAAATACAGTTGTATTTAGGTACTGTTCAGAAGAAATGCTCAGCAACAATGGATGCCAAAGAATCTGATATCATCTGGAATGGATTCATCAACAGATTCAACTCTGTGGCCTCAAATCTGAAGAACATCTGTTCTGATGATGCGCAGCTCAGATTTCCTGAAGCTGCAAGGACTCTATTATGGTATGTCAAGAAATCTGATCCTCTGCTCCTTACAGATGCTCATCCACCTTTAGCAGAATCTACTGACATTGCATCTGAGGAAAATCCGTTGGCTATGACTCTGGTAGACCCTCCTTCTAACTCCAATGCTCCAGAATCTACAGAACCAATGGAAATTGACTCTGTTCAAGCTCCAGAACCTGATCATACTTCTTCATCTGAGATAAAGAAAGAACATCCAGATTTTGAAGATAAGATAGCTGCTCTGGAAGCTGGCCAGTCAGAGATCAAGTCCTGGATGGCAAAACGGGATAAGAAGTCTGAGGATATGACAGAATGGATGTCAAATCAAGATCAAAAGAATGAAACTATGGCTAAGTGGATGTCCAAGCAAGAGCAATCCTCCTCTGAGATTACAGATCTATTGAAGATGCTTTTGTCCAAACACTCTTAGATTTTCATTTTTTTTTCATTCTAATGTTTTTGCATCTGATGTTTGCCTAAGTACTTTATTGATATTTCTTCTGATGCATGTACTCTTGATCTTTTGAATGAATCAAAGTTTTCTCCATTGAATTATCTCCTTTACTGTTTCCTTTTATTTGTTTTTTTTTAAGGTTTTTACTTTTTGCTTATGACAAAAAAAGGGGAGAAAATATAGATCTGAACTGTTTAATATAACTTCACCAGAATGAAACTTCAGACATATTTATTCTATCTAACATTTAATCTGACTATTTCAGAACATTTGATAAGTACATTCTGTAAAAGAAACACTGAGTCTCTCAGATCAGTATGACTATTATCAAACTCTGAATATTAATTCTGCAAGACATTATGACTTTCAAATGTTAAAAGAACAAACAAGATCTAACTCTGAAGATTACTCAAGACAAAAGGGAAGTTTCTATTCCTTTTCTGTATTTAACTCAGGGGGAGATTCAACATCTCAGGGGGAGTTATAATTTTAATATTTTCAATTAAACAAAATTTCTGATGTTTTTGTCATCATCAAAAAGGGGGAGATTGTTAGAACACATATTGGTTCTTAATAATATCTCTATGTTTTAATGATAACTATTAGGAAATTTTGTATTTAAGAATTATATACTCTAAAATTTGCTTGAGAGTTTTTCCTGCAGATAGTAAAGAAATTAACACTCCAGAAGCAAATTAGAATTGAATACAAGAAATTAACTAGAATTTGTAGCGCCAGATGCATACATTAGAAGATTCTGATTGCTGCTAATAGAAGATCCTGAGCGTAGCCTCCAGAAGGATCTGAGGCAAGAAGCTACAGAAGATTCTGAAGCAGAAGCTCCAGAAGAATCTGAAGCAAGCAGAAGCATCTGAAGCAAGTCAGAAGCATCTGAAGCAAGTCAGAAGCATCTGAAGCAAGTCAGAAGCATCTAAAGCAAAGAAGAATATTGTATGAAGAGTTTTTCAAAGCATAGTTTCTACAGAAGATTCTGAAAGTACTAAAGCTTCCAGTACTGAAGTTCTGTTTCAAATATGCTCTGATATTTAACACGCTGAAAGCACACATGCTGCAGAAGACTCTGATACAACAAAGTTTTGATCATCATTAGAAGACTCTGATCCAATCAGACTCTGATGAACTTGCTGAAAACTGAAGAAGAAAAATTCAAAGATTATATCCGTTGGAGTAAATCAAACGTCTCTTTCCTCATTTATGCTAGACACAAGAACACAGACAAAAAGGATTTTTCTGTGCTTTCTTCTTCTAGGAAAGGTCACTTGATGTGAATACAAAAAGGCTCAGACCTTTTGGGACACTCTTCTCAACGTGCAGCTCACCTTGGATCAGCTGCCTATAAAAAGTAAGACTCCACCAAATTTTTCAGTTAGACATTTTGCTGAAAAAGAATTAAAACATTCAAGCTCTCATACTTTCATATTCATTCTTAGAATTTATTGTACTTAAACTTAAGAGAAATATCACTGTTGTGATAAAAGCTTTTTAGAAGCATTCTTACTCTTGTATTAGATTTACATTGATTGTAAAGGATTTCCTTAAGAGGATTCAGTTGGAATCAGTAGCTCTTGAGAAGACTAAGAACAGTTGTTCTTAGGTGTTACTATTGTAATCTGTTTGATTAAATAGTGGATTAAGTCCTTGTTTGAGAAAGGAAAATCACTCTAGGAAGGGTGGACTGGAGTAGTTGAGTTCAACGAACCAGGATAAAAATAATTGTGTTTTAATTCTAAGTTTTAATCTTTCATACTTATTCAACCCCCCTTCTAAGTATTATCTCACCTTCACAGCTGAGGACCATCAATGGGATGTGAAGCATGAGGTGTGAATATGGGATGTGTATAGAGCTCATGGAGTGCCTAGAGAGCCATGTTGGAGCTAAATCAAATCAGTGTGTCAAATGCAAGAGCCATAGTTGAGGTGCAAGCAATTAGGGTTTCATATGGGTCAACCTTAGGTCAATTGTGCAATTGAAGAGTATCAAAGCCTAATTTGAGGTCATGGAGTTCATGAAATGATGTGATAAGACATTTGTGGTGTTGTGCCAAGATCAAATCAAGAGGAATCAAGAATGTGGGAAGTTGCTAAATTAGGGTTTCAGTGCAAATTACCCTATTTAGTGCATAACTTCAAGGCCACATAAATCAAGATATAAGTTTCAAATGGATCTTTGGCCAACATGAAACTTGTAGAGAATCTCAATACCTTTAATTTTAGTACTAGAAGTCCTCAAGGGGATTTATAGAACTCAAGTTATGGCCCAGACAAGTTACAAGTCCTCAGATGCTTCTGAAATTTGTCTGTGAAAATCATCTGACTTCAAGGCTACTTTTACCCTAGAAGGAGGTTTCACCTGAACTTTTGGTCAACATGAAAGTTGTTCCTCACGATCTTAGCTTTCTAGATTGTACTAGAAGTCTTCCATCTGATTTGTAGAACTCAAGTTATGAGGTTTACAAGTCAGGGGTATTTTGGGAAAGTGAGATTATAGGTCATTTTCAATCATAGGCCAAAATATCCAACTTGCAAGCTTCAAATGGAAAATTGTTCAACATGGAGCTTGCTGAAAATGATGTTTTGAGTGTAACCAAGTGGTCATGAGAGTTTGGTTTGGCTCATATCAAAAAGTCACTTGAAATGGCTTGAAAATGAAGAAAATTCAAATATGGAAAGGAGGGAAAAATGCAATTTTGTGTTAGATGCCTCAAACCAAGCAAGTGGGTACATTTTTTGATTGGAAATTTCACTTTGAACACTTTGGAACTTTTACATTTTTGATTTGAGGCATAATTTCATGACTTTCAATGTGGTTACTTCACTTGTAGGTTACATATGCAAAATCATGCATAAGGCAATTCAGGCCATTCTATCAATCCAAACTCATTCTAAATGACATGTGCAAGGTGTGAGAAACTTCTAGAACCAATGCAAAGCTTGCAATACACGACTGTCATAGTGAAGTTTGAAGAAAAATCAAAAAATGCAAATGACTGTTTTGGGCTTCAATTTGGATCCAAAGGCCCATGAAACTCTTCTATATATTCATTAGAGCAAGTTCAGATCAAGTTTGAGCTTCATTTCGCGCCACAACCAGAGAAAGCATTTGAAATTTCACAACTGCAACTTGAAATCGAATTCTGAGTTTGGAGCCAATTCAAGCCAAATTGAAGGTTGAAACATCATCCTCTTGCATCCTTGAAAGATTCTGGAGAATTTTGGAGGTTGAATCAAGCTCTAAGCATCTCTTTTGGTGGATCTACCTCAGGTTAGTAAACTTCAAATTTCCATATGATTTAGCATGAGATGATTAGAATTGAACTTCTGGTTAGGATCTAGACAAGATGTAGATCGTTTTAGGCTTGATTTGGAATCAATTGGTGAGGCTTGATCATGAGGTACCATTTTTGTTGAGGCACGATTTGGCTTGATCATGAGGAATTAGCATGAATTGGATAAATCATGATGACCTAGGAAGTATGAGGAACTTTTCTTTGCAATTAGTTTAGGATTTGATGATGATCAGAATTGAAGTGTACTTTGAACTTTGGATCGAATTTTGAAACCTAGCCTGATTTAGAGGGAATGAAGGTCACATTTGGAATCCTTGTGGAATTCTGGAAAGAATGATGTTAAGTTTGAGTGTTTTCCTTGACCTGCAATTAGAGGTTCACCGGAGAAGACGGTGATTTCCACCGTGGGAGTCACCGGAGGTTGCTTGACCTTGCCTGAGTTGAAGGAAGAAGACAATGTTCTGACTGTTAGATCTGTTTGAAGTTGGACTTGTTATGCTCATCGTATGGCCACGATTCAAACTCAGATTTGCCTCCACTAGCTCAATACGCTGCGTTTCACTTAAGCCCAGTCTGTAACACCCTCTTTCTATACCCCCAAATTAATACATTTAATCAATTAGGCACTTAGAAAATTTATTTCATCAGAGTTTAATTAAAATTTAATTAAAACATGGTATATAAGAGGCGCATCACATTATCACGAAATTAAACACATACGATACCTGCTCAAAATAGATATGCAACAATGGGTAACCCACATCTCAATATTTAGAATAAAAGCGGAAACATCCAAATATTGAATCGATCACATTCATAAAAGTATATACAACCATTCAATCAATTCATGCTTTACAACCATATCCACAGCGGATACATACACAGATGTATCACAAGGAATCAAAACAAATGTAACTCCAAAGGAGTCAAAGGCTTCCTAACTACCCAGATGTTACATATCAGAGCCATTGACCAAAAAGAATGAAGACATCGCTTCACAAAAAGAACCTCCAGCTTCCTACTCTGCAATGCCTCATAGAGCATTATAAAACAGCAGAAGGGTGAGAAACAATATCATAACAGTTAATGCATAAAATTGTATATATACATATACTCATATTTGTACAAGTTATACTCAAATTATGTTCTCACCACATTAAGCATATACAATTAATCATGCCTCTACACATACTCATGAACATTCACTATATGTTCCTCCAAACAATCATATATAACATACACAGTTACATTCATACAACTAATGCATCATACACAGATGACTCATGCAACTCATAGAGACCGACACACGACTCTATGCAGATGCAAATGCGGTACCGACTCATTTCAACAAATTCTCTAAGGAATCGAGTATTCAGCAGATTCTCCACGGAATCAAGTATTCAGCAGATTCTCCACGGAATCAAATATTCATTAGATTCTCCACGGAATCGAATATTCAGCAGATTCTCCACGGAATCAAATACTCTGCAGATTCTCCACGGAATCAAATACTCTAGTCAATCCTCCAAGGGATTACATGTTATGACCGATTCTCCGAGGAATCACACAATGCAACCGATTCTCCAAGGAATCTAATGTAACCATCGTATCATACGAGGTCCTGCAAATCCTCCGAGGGATCATTCAACACAAAAATGCATACTAAGATGCTACACAATGCTAATCCTCCGAGGGATCGATCAACACAGAATGCATACTATGTTCACAAACATACTCATTGCATTTATCACATACATCGCATATATCTATCATGCATTCAGACTATGCACCATTTCACACATGGTTTACACACATATCAGCCTATCAATGCGTTTCTATTCAATTCAAGCAAATACACAAGATTATCAAACGTTCAAGATTCACCATTGGCTCTACAATCTAGGATTCACGCCTTTCGGCCACCCACAGCACGACATGTCGAAACAGTTCACACATCAATCATTCATATAGGCATTAATCATAATTGAATCGGCCAAAAATCATGCTATGAATAAACAGCAAAACAAATAACACTATCAGGTTCGCCAACCTTCGCCTGGCGAAGCCACGCAGCGAATGCTCGCTGGCCTTCGCCTGGCGAACTTCCCAGCGAAGTCCACTGGGAGTAATTCTGGAATTACTCGCTGAGGCTCGCTACACACTCGCCTGGTGAACCTTCGCCAACTCACTTCGCCTGGCGAACTTGCCAGCGAAGACAGGGTGTTTGCTTCTGACTTGCTTCGCTGCAGCTCGCTGGGCTTCGCTTGGCGAAGCTTCGCTGCCATTCGCCTGGCGAGCCTGCGAAGACAAAACCTCCATGGTTGTTCCAAAGCCCAAACTCCACACAACCAACCGATTAAATCCAAACCAGTCTCAGTGGCACAACCCTACCATCACCCGACTAAACTACATCGTCTAATCCGAGTTCTAACCGATTAAAACCTCTTTCTACTCATCAAACCAACTTCTAACCTAAGTGGAAAAAGAGTAGAAACTCTACAAAATCCAAACACATACACATACAATCATATACATTAAAGAGATGATGGAATTTCACACCCTTACCGATCGATTGCAAGCTTTGGTGATGATCCCTTGATGATTCTAGGTTTTCCTCTCCACTTTCTCTTCTCTTTCTCTTCTCCTCTTTTCTTTCTCTTGTTTTTCTTCTTATGTTACTATCTTTATTTCTTTTCCTCTCTTATTCTATTTCTATCTCTATTTCTTTCCTCTCAAATTCTTTCCAACACTTACCAATCAATTCTCACACTAAATTGCTAAATGTCTAAAATGCCCTTTTTACTCTAATTCCCCCGAAAACTCTCCGAATCGGTAAAAATAGATAAAATAAGCAAACACCACATAGTAATATATAATTTCTCAATTTAAACAAACATCAATTAAATAAATTAAAAGACTCAACAATTAATGGGAATTCAGAATCGGGGCGTTACAACTCTCCCCCACTTTAGAAATTTTCGTCCTCGAAAATATCACCTGATTCAAACAACTCTGGATGCGATTCTCGCATCTTGCTCTCCAACTCCCAAGTCATGTTGCCTTCTGTGGCACCTCCCCAGGACACTTTCACAAGCGCAAAATCCTTGCCTCTTAGTTTCTTAACTTCGCGGTCCAAAATACTAACCGGTAAAACTTCAACTGTAAGGTTATCTCTTACTTCAACTTCATTCATTGGGATAACATGTGACGGATCCGGAACATACTTCCGAAGTTGCGAGACATGGAATACATCATGCAAATTCGAAAGGTTCGGAGGTAACACCACACGATAAGCCACAACACCAACTCGTGCGACAATCTGATACGGGCCAATAAAACGAGAAGTCAACTTTCTCGACTTCAAAGCACGACCCACACCCGTAACCGGTGTAACTCTCAAAAACACATGGTCGCCCTCTTGAAACTCGAGATCCTTTCTCCTTTTATCATGATAACTTTTCTGTCTACTCTGAGAAGCTCTCATCTTTTCCTGAATAAATTTCACCTTTTCCGTCGTTTGCTGTACCATTTCCGGACCAACTACCGACTTTTCACCTGTCTCATGCCAACACAGAGGTGTTCGACATCTCCGACCATATAAAGCCTCAAATGGCGCCATACCAATACTCGAATGGAAACTGTTATTATAGGTGAACTCAATCAACGCTAAATAACCGTCCCACGCACCACCTTGTTCAAGCACACAAGCACGCAAAAAATCTTCTAACGATTGAATCGTCCTCTCGGTTTGACCATCTGTTTGC
This sequence comes from Lathyrus sativus, assembly GCA_963859935.3. Taxonomy (NCBI): domain Eukaryota; kingdom Viridiplantae; phylum Streptophyta; class Magnoliopsida; order Fabales; family Fabaceae; genus Lathyrus; species Lathyrus sativus. The sequence continues at coordinate 356,509,673 of OZ012737.1, forward strand.
GGATGATATGCCGAACTCAATCTCAACTTAGAACCCAAGGCACCTTGCAAACTCTCCTAAAATATTGAAGTAAATCTAGGATCTCTATCCGACACAATACTCTTAGGAACTCCATGAAGCTTCACGATAGTGCCAACATAAATCTCTGCCAACCTTTCCAAAGAATAAGTAATATCAATCGGAATAAAGTGAGCCGATTTAGTAAGCCTATCAACAATCACCCAAATAGCATTATGTCCTCTTTGCGTATTCGGCAATCCCGTAACAAAATCCATCGATATACTATACCATTTCCATTCCGGAATATCCAACGGTTGCATCAATCCACTAGGCTTCTGATGCTCCACCTTAGACTTCTGGCAAGTCAAACACGAGTACATAAAACGAGCAACATCGCTTTTCAATCCAGACCACCAAAAGATCTTCTTCAAATTCTGATACATCTTATTCGCTCCCGGATGAATACTCAAGTTACTCCGATGTCCCTCTTCCAATATCATCTTTTTCAAATCCGCATCATCGGGAATACAAATACGACCTCGAAACCTCAAAACTCCTAATTCATCAACTTTGAAATCTTCATTTCCATTCGTCATCAAATCCACAAATTTCAAATCCAACTTTTGCTTTTCACACACCGTAGCAAGGAAATCATTCGTGACATGCAACATACCCAGCTTCACACTACTCGGTGTTAACTCACAAACCAAACTCAAATCTCTAAAGTTCTCCAAGAGTTCCCACTCTCTAACCATCAAAGTAGACACGTGCAACGACTTCCGACTTAAGGCATCGACTACCACATTCGCCTTACCCGGATGATAATTTAAACCAAAATCATAGTCCTTCAAAAGTTCTAGCCATCTCCTTTGCCTCATATTCAATTCTCTTTGATCAAACAAATACTTCAAACTCTTGTGATCGCTAAAAACTTCAAATCTTGCACCATAAAGATAGTGCCTCCAAATTTTCAAAACGAACACTACGGCCGCTAACTCCAAATCATGAGTAGGATAATTCTTTTCATGTACTCTCAACTGTCTAGAAGCATACGCCACGACCTTCCCATCTTGCATCAATATACCACCCAATCCTGACAAGGAAGCGTCGCAATAAACCACAAAAGGTTCCGTAGGATTTGGAAAAATCAAAATCGGCGTTGTCGTTAACCTTCTCTTTAATTCCATGAAACTCTCTTCACAATTAACATCCCAAATAAAAGCCTTTCCTTTACAAGTCAACTGCGTTAACGGAAGTGCTAACTTTAAAAATCCTTCGATAAACCTCCGGTAGTAACCGGCCAAGCCCAAAAAGCTTCGAATTTCCGTAACTGATCTTGGAGTCTCCCATTGCATTACCGCATCGATCTTGGATGGATCCACACTAATACCATTTCCGGAAATAATATGTCCAAGAAAACTCACCTTCGATAACCAAAACTCACACTTAGACAACTTTGCGTACAACTTCTTCTCTTTCAAAATCCGCAACACAATCCTTAAATGTTCTTTGTGTTCCTCTCGAGACTTAGAATAAATCAAAATGTCATCGATAAACACTACCACTAAACGATCCAACTGCTCGTGGAAGATACGGTTCATATATTCCATGAAAACACCCGACGCATTAGAAACTCCGAATGGCATCACCGTATACTCATAGTGACCATATCGTGTTCTAAAAGCCGTCTTCGAAATATCTTCTTCCTTAACCCGAATCTGGTGATAACCGGATCTCAAATCAATCTTACTAAAAACACGGGCTCCAACTAATTGATCCATCAAATCAGCGATTCTTAGAAGCGGATACTTGTTCTTAATTGTCACCTTATTCAACTGCCGATAATCAATACACAATCGCATACTACCATCCTTCTTCTTTACCAACAATACCGGCGCACCCCAAGGAGAAACACTTGGTCTTACAAATCTCTTATCCAACAAATCATTCAACTGCTTCTTCAACTCCACCAACTCCGATGCCGACATCCGATACGGGGCCATCGAAATCGGTCTAGTACCCGAAACTAGATCAATAGAAAATTCAATCTCTCTCTTTGGCGGCACATCCGCAACATCTTCTGGAAACACTTCAGGAAATTCACAAACCACAGGAAACACGTCGAGCCCAACTTTGCTCTCCACCGACAACGATGCAAACAAACCAAACAACTGAGCTTCGTCCGCTAAAAGTTTCTTCAACTCTTTAGTGGAAAGAAAACTCTCGTCTTCACCATCTTCCAAAGAAGGAAACCTTACCAACTTGTGATAGCAATCCAGATGAACTCTATTAAATTGCAACCAGTTCATACCCAAGATTACGTCCAAACCTTCCAACGGCAAACACACTAAATCCATAACGAAGTCCTTACCATACATGGTCAAAGGACAACTTGCACACACCAAAGAAGTAGTTACCGACCCCGAAGCGGGAGTTCCAATAACCATACCACTACTCAAAGAAACCATACACAAATCCAACCGCTTAGCACACACAAGAGAGATGAACGAGTGAGTCGCTCCAGTATCAACAATAGCAACTAAAGGCATATCATTAATAAAGCATATGTACCTTTAATCAAACGATCCGCCGCATTAGTAGCGTCTGAACCTGCTAATGCGAATACTTTTCCGCCCGCCGGAGCTTGCTTCGGTTTGGTACAATTCGGGCTAATGTGACCCACCTCGCCACAATTAAAACACTTCACAGCATTCTTTCTACACTCTGCTGCATCATGTCCAAGGAGCCCACAGTTGGAACACTTCGCCTTGAACTTTCCACAATCATAAGACTTGTGGCCCATCACGCCACACTTAAAACATTTGATCGCACCGGAACCTCCTCCGGGTATCCTATCAAAGTTTCCCCTATGTTTGCCCTTATCAGCAGGCGTCACATAAGGTCCGCTTCGTACTTGCTGCTTCCCTCTCCTCTCGCTCAAACCCTTATAATGAGTAGAACGAGCTCTACTGTCTTCTTCATAAATTCTACAACACTCGGTCAAATCCGAAAATCTTCGTATTCTTTGATAACCCACCGCTTGCTTTATCTCAGGACGCAAGCCATTCTCATACTTGATACATTTGGAAAATTTCGCCGTAACCGCATCATAGTGAGGGTGAAACTTCACTAACTCAGTAAACTTAGCGGTGTAGTCCACCACCGACATATTACCTTGTTTCAACTCCAGAAATTCCATTTCTCTCTTCCCTTTAACACTTTCGGGATAATGCTTCCTTAGAAACTCAGTACGAAATAAATCCCACGTAATCTCCTCATCGTCGACCTCAAGAACTTGCCTCACGCTGACCCACCAGTCATCAGCCTCTTCTCTCAGCATGTGAGTCCCTAGTCTCACCTTGTTCCCTTCAGCACAATCCATCACCCTAAAGATCCTCTCAATTTCCTTTAACCATATCTGAGCACCATCCGGATCAAATCTCCCTTTGAACACCGGTGGTTGGTTCTTCCTGAACTCATCATTCGCATTCACGTTGGGTGCACCCTGCACAGCTCTGGCCATAGCCTCTAACGCCGCTGCCATAGCATTGTCATTACGACCTGCCATATTCTGAGGATTCCCAAAAATAATAACAAGGTTAAACAACCGTTCAACCAACACAACAACAAGACAGACACGATTGACTCAACACTGGCTCTGATACCACTTAATGTAACACCCCCTTTCTATACCCCCAAATTAATACATTTAATCAATTAGGCACTTAGAAAATTTATTTCATCAGAGTTTAATTAAAATTTAATTAAAACATGGTATATAAGAGGCGCATCACATTATCACGAAATTAAACACATACGATACCTGCTCAAAATAGATATGCAACAATGGGTAACCCACATCTCAATATTTAGAATAAAAGCGGAAACATCCAAATATTGAATCGATCACATTCATAAAAGTATATACAACCATTCAATCAATTCATGCTTTACAACCATATCCACAGCGGATACATACACAAATGTATCACAAGGAATCAAAACAAATGTAACTCCAAAGGAGTCAAAGGCTTCCTAACTACCCAGATGTTACATATCAGAGCCATTGACCAAAAAGAATGAAGACATCGCTTCACAAAAAGAACCTCCAGCTTCCTACTCTGCAATGCCTCATAGAGCATTATAAAACAGCAGAAGGGTGAGAAACAATATCATAACAGTTAATGCATAAAATTGTATATATACATATACTCATATTTGTACAAGTTATACTCAAATTATGTTCTCACCACATTAAGCATATACAATTAATCATGCCTCTACACATGCTCATGAACATTCACTATATGTTCCTCCAAACAATCATATATAACATACACAGTTACATTCATACAACTAATGCATCATACACAGATGACTCATGCAACTCATAGAGACCGACACACGACTCTATGCAGATGCAAATGCGGTACCGACTCATTTCAACAAATTCTCTAAGGAATCGAGTATTCAGCAGATTCTCCACGGAATCAAGTATTCAGCAGATTCTCCACGAAATCAAATATTCATTAGATTCTCCACGGAATCGAATATTCAGCAGATTCTCCACGGAATCAAATACTCTGCAGATTCTCCACGGAATCAAATACTCTAGTCAATCCTCCAAGGGATTACATGTTATGACCGATTCTCCGAGGAATCACACAATGCAACCGATTCTCCAAGGAATCTAATGTAACCATCGTATCATACGAGGTCCTGCAAATCCTCCGAGGGATCATTCAACACAAAAATGCATACTAAGATGCTACACAATGCTAATCCTCCGAGGGATCGATCAACACAGAATGCATACTATGTTCACAAACATACTCATTGCATTTATCACATACATCGCATATATCTATCATGCATTCACACTATGCACCATTTCACACATGGTTTACACACATATCAGCCTATCAATGCGTTTCTATTCAATTCAAGCAAATACACAAGATTATCAAACGTTCAAGATTCACCATTGGCTCTACAATCTAGGATTCACGCCTTTCGGCCACCCACAGCACGACATGTCGAAACAGTTCACACATCAATCATTCATATAGGCATTAATCATAATTGAATCGGCCAAAAATCATGCTATGAATAAACAGCAAAACAAATAACACTGTCAGGTTCGCCAACCTTCGCCTGGCGAAGCCACGCAGCGAATGCTCGCTGGCCTTCGCCTGGCGAACTTCCCAGCGAAGTCCACTGGGAGTAATTCTGGAATTACTCGCTGAGGCTCGCTACACACTCGCCTGGCGAACCTTCGCCAACTCACTTCGCCTGGCGAACTTGCCAGCGAAGACAGGGTGTTTGCTTCTGACTTGCTTCGCTGCAGCTCGTTGGGCTTCGCCTGGCGAAGCTTCGCTGCCATTCGCCTGGCGAGCCTGCGAAGACAGAACCTCCATGGCTGTTCCAAAGCCCAAACTCCACACAACCAACCGATTAAATCCAAACCAGTCTCAGTGGCACAACCCTACCATCACCCGACTAAACTACATCGTCTAATCCGAGTTCTAACCGATTAAAACCTCTTTCTACTCATCAAACCAACTTCTAACCTAAGTGGAAAAAGAGTAGAAACTCTACAAAATCCAAACACATACACATACAATCATATACATTAAAGAGATGATGGAGTTTCACACCCTTACCGATCGATTGCAAGCTTTGGTGATGATCCCTTGATGATTCTAGGTTTTCCTCTCCACTTTCTCTTCTCTTTCTCTTCTCCTCTTTTCTTTCTCTTGTTTTTCTTCTTATGTTACTATCTTTCTTTCTTTTCCTCTCTTATTCTATTTCTATCTCTATTTCTTTCCTCTCAAATTCTTTCCAACACTTACCAATCAATTCTCACACTAAATTGCTAAATGTCTAAAATGCCCTTTTTACTCTAATTCCCCCGAAAACTCTCCGAATCGGTAAAAATAGATAAAATAAGCAAACACCACATAGTAATATATAATTTCTCAATTTAAACAAACATCAATTAAATAAATTAAAAGACTCAACAATTAATGGGAATTCAGAATCGGGGCGTTACACAGTCAGCTGGTGACTGGGACGCTCACGTGGATGCGCTGACTGCCTCAGGATCTGATTACATAGTCAATTGATCCAAGCGCTGATGTTTAATTCTGGTTTTTAATTTCTTTTTATTTCATTTTGTTTTATTTTAATTGTTTATTGATTCCAAAAATCATATTAATTCCAATATTGATCAAAAAATTATTTTAAAAATATCCTCATGATCCTTATGGAATTTGTGATTTTCTGGGATTAACAAAATACAATTTCATGCATTTTTCAATTTAATTTGATTTTTCTTATTTTTGTTAATTCTTTTAATTTTGCATATTTGACCATCTGTTTTGTAGAATTTTGTTCTTCCAATTGGTGATGAGTTTGGTTTTGATTTTTTAGTATGTGTTGAAGTAGATATTCATGTTCCCCTAGCATTTTTCTTGGATTTTTAGAACAAAATTAGGTTCTATTTTAGGTGTTGAGATTAGGACCCTCCCAAACTTGTGGATTCCTTTGACCTATCTCAATGTACGAATTGTTTATATAACTTAGAAGTTGATTTAGGCTTCAATATTTTTACATTAGGTTGTTCAAACATGTATGTTTCCCTAAGAATTTTATTAGATTTTTGCAACTTCATTTTCTATTTTAGTTGTATTTTGCAACTGGCTTGTATTTGTGGTTTCCTCTCTTGAGTGCTTTGGTTTGTTTGGCTTGGTTGGCTACCTTGGAGTGGGTTTAAGCTTGAATTATTTTTGGTGGAGCTTCTGGTTTCATTGAAGATGCTTGGGATTGAAGGTTGGAGCTTGGAGTTGAAGGTTTTTCCTCTTGTGGAGGCTTTTTTAGGAGCTTAGGAAATTAGGGTTTTAGGAAGTGCCTTAGACCTAGTTTTGATTCTTTTTTCAAACATGGAGTGCATTGTTTGCCTCTATTCTATCCAATGACATAAAGTCCTTCTTGGGAAACTCCATCTCTTCTTAGGAGGTATGAGTGGTATGCCCAAGTGAGTAGAACTTTAAGGATACCTTTCATTTGCAATGTTGAGTTCTTAGTGATTTCCTTTGGTTGTCATTAAGTTCCTTAACATCATAACTTGATCTTGATGTTTAATCCTCCTCTTGGAGTGTGCTTGTTGGAGCTTGAAGATTGATGAGGCTTGAATATAGAAGCTTACTTGAAGATGAGGCCTTTGTTGTCAGCTTTGCTGTCTATCCAACTTTGCTGTTTGCTGTAGGAGTTTGTTGCTGCTGCTTGGGCTGCCCTCCTCTGTGTCTTTTTCTTTTCTCTGTGGTGTCTGTTTGCTTGTGGTGATTACCTCTAGGTTTGAGGTGGAGCTTGTCTCCTCTTGCCTATTGTTTTCTCTTTTTCCTCTCTGATACGGTTGCATAGCATGCATTTTACTGTTTACTGTTTACTGTTTATTGCTTGATTTCTTTTGCTGTTTATCCCTTAGGATCTTTGATTTCCTCTGTGCAAGAGGAAATTATGACAGACATTAGGTTTTGACCCATTCATGATAACATTAGGTTAGTTTCCCTTTCAACCATAGGCTTTTTAGAGCGTCTTTCTCCTCTCATCTCAAAACAATTCAAAAACACAGTAATAAGGATAACGCGTGCTGTACTCTACGAGCCTTAAGCTATTTGAGAAAAGGTTGCTGGAGGGTCACTCTTCAGTAATCTGGCTGCTTAGAATGGTACCCTTAGGGTGACATGTGACATAGTCACTCTCAGATCACAAGTCTTTAGTGCAGTACAAGTTGCAAACATCCTAAAAAACAGTTCTTTCGTAAAAATTCAAACAAACATTCAAACCCTGTTTTTGTCCTCTTGGACCTTTAATCAGAAAAACCCTTTTCAGGAGGAGATAAAAACTGTCAGACAAGCTTGTGTATTCCATATCCCGAACTACGTTTGCTCTGATCTTTCATGCCGTATGAAAGTACGTAGGCACGAGATGCAATATCTCGGCGAGTAACCTTTCCCCCTTAACCCGTAGTTAGGCGAACTATGTTGACTCTGATTTCTCGTTCCAGACGGGAATACGTAGGCATAAAGTGCGATACTTTGCCGAGTCATTTTCTTTTCTTTTAACCCAGACCTGTAGAATAGATAGAATAACACACCCTTAGATAGAAAACAAGCGTGGATCCCGTCGAGTACGACGGACGTGAGGGGTGCTAATACCTTCCCCTTGCGTAACCGACTCCCGAATCCAGGATTTGGTTGCGATGACCATTCCTTTCCCTCTTTGCGTTAGGTTTACTCTGAGCGTTTCCTTTCCCTCTTGTGGGATAAATAACGCACGGTGGCGACTCTTCTATCATAGCCGGCGCCGATTTTCGTAGTAGCGACAGCTGGCTATTTTGGGGTGTGCCGATTTTGTGTGATCTGTTTTTTCTGCCGGTGGTTTTTCGCAGTTGCGACAGCTGGCGACTCTGCTGGGGACTCCAACGGTTCCCTATGCGAGTCAATCCTAGCGCTTGTTTTCCCGTCTGGGGGTTTTGCATGTATTTACCTTTCTGCCTTTACTCTCAGTATTATATTATTGTTTTTGTGTTGGGTAGAGGGTTAGATTGAGAGATAAGCCGGACCTGGGCTTGAGTTTGCACATAGACTTAGAAGTAGAGAGTAGTGGTTAGCTTGATTGCTTAGCTCGCACCAGCTAGCCGCGAAATCTGCGCTCGGACGAGATTCTCTTTGATGCTTCTTGCCTGGCCCTTAGGGCTCGACAAGTTGTCTGACCCGAGGATTGTCGACTCTGGGGACCTATCAATTGGGATTCAGCTAAGTGAGGCCGCTTCAAGGGATGATGATGCCACACCTTCTGGGTATCGTATCATCGCTCTTGAAAGTCTGTGACGTTGAACCCGCATAGGATGTCGTACCTCGTCTGCGAGTTAAGTACATACCTATGAGTGGTAGGTAGGTCTGTTTGCAGGAAATATTTGACCTCAGAGTACTTGGTTTATCTCTGTCAGTGAGATGTGGTTACATGGTTCTTTTGAGTGGTTGGTTTGGTTTGAGGCGAAGATTTGATGGTTTTCAGGCTTCAGTACAGAGCAGCACAATTCATCAGCATTGCACTTGATCTCCTGTTTGCATATACATGTGCATTTTCATGTTTGCATTTCATTAACGTGTATTTATGTTGCAGGTGTGATCATTCCCCTCTGATTCTAGTGTATCTTCTGGCCAGACATGGAGTCCATGAAGAGGACAGTTGCTTACCGGTTGCATTTGCCAGATATCAGTTCCTTGCTGGGATTAGTTGCTCTAGCAGATGAAAGAGTGAGGGCTGAGTTCAGAGTATCTTATGGGAGATTGCTTAGTTTGTTGTACAGACCTTCAGCATTTGAGACGACTGGGGTGTATACATTGATGCAGTTCTCTGAGCCTCAGCTGAGATGCTTCCTGTTCCCCGACTATATTCTGGCACCCACTTAGAAGGAGTACTCTGCTATGTTGGGAGTTCCTGTGTTAGACCAAATGCCCTTTATACATGTTGATGCTGAGCCTGAGTTGGCTACACTTGCTGAGATTGTCAGTTTAGACGCTTCTGAGTTCCCTGGAGGTTTGGTCAAGCTGAATGGAGCTTATGGTTTTCACTTGTCTGTCCTGGTTGACAAGGCTACACAGTGCGCGAAGAGTGGATGTTGGGTTGCCTTCAGTGCCATTCTAGCTATCTGCATCTATGGGATTGTCTTGTTTCCCAATGTGCCAGATTTTGTTGACTCAGATGCCTTCTTGATTCTTGCCTCGAAGAATCCAGTTCCTACTCTCTTGGGCGATGTTTATCATTCTATTCACTATAAGAATGAGAAACGTCGTGGCAAGAATGTTTGTTGTTGTCTTCCTCTCTTGTACAAGTGGTTCCAGGGGCATCTTCCGAAGACAGGACCTTTTGTTGATGCTGTTGATACTTTGGATTGGTCTTCCCGGTTGATGGGGCTGTTTGCTGAGAACATCATTTGGTTTGATCGGAGTATGCTTGGCACTGATATTATATATAGTTGTAGTGGCTTTCCGAATGTCCCTTTGATTGGACGGAAAGGCTGTATCAACTATAACCCTTCTCTGTTGGTGAGACAGTTTGGTTATGCCTTGAGAGATGCTCCTATTGAGGTTGAGATACAGGAATCTCTGTATCTCACAGGCTTATTAGACGAGGCTGTTTTGATCAGGTTGAGACATGCATGGGCTAACATCCATAGGAGAGGGAAAGCTTTGCTTGGTAAGAGCAACAACAAAGCTTATGATCCTTATTTGGCTTGGATCCACGAGAGAGCTAGGATTTCCTTGATGCCATATCCTGCTGTGGAACCTTTGTATCATCCAGTGATTGAGGTACCTACTTCGGTAGAGATCGAGAAGTATAACAAATTGTTGGCTAAAAACGAAGAATTGAAGAAGGCCAATGATGAGTTAGAGAAAGAGATCTTCCAGTTGCGTCATGAGAAGAATGAAGCTACCTTCACTGTGAAGGAACAGACTGAGTTAATTAATAGGTTGGGTTCAGATTTGACTGAAGAGACCAACAAGAGGGAAAAAGTGGGAGTAGCCTTGAACGCTGTTAGCAAGGTGCTTGCTTCCAAGAAGGAACTCTTAAACAAAGCTTATTCCCGACTCGGCAAGTGGAAAACATTGTGGAATACCAAGCGGAAGGAGCGTGAGGATGAGCTGAAGCTGCAGATTGCCACGCTAGAGGCGCAGATTAGAGCCCAAGATGCGAAGATTGCTGAAGGGACATCACTTAGGAGCGCTGTTGAGCCTAGAGTGAGTGACCTTGGCAAGGAGCTGAGAGGTTGTGAAGTGAAGGCCGACTTTAAGAGATGCAGACTTGACGAGTGTTTTGGCGAAGGAACCTGCAAGGACGACGCCAAAAAGCTGAGATCCACTGCTGAGCGACATGCATTACTGATACAAGAGCTAATCTCCAGACTAGGTCATTCGGAGACGTTGAGGATATTGGAAGATGTCAGAGCGCGCCATTAGGCCTGATTTATCTTCGCTTTGCTTTTGTTATCTGTACTTGTATTTTGACCATCGTCAGGCTTGTTGGCCGAGGTCTTTTCAGCTGTATTCAGTTATATATCTGTACTTTGCCTCTTGGCATTTGTTTATGTATGAGGATTTTCTGATTCCTTGCTTGCTTGATTGGGACTCCATTGTCGTGATGGCCTTCTCTCTGAAACTAGAATCGGGGGGGGGGGGGGGGAAGATAACCTGTAGCATACTTATACATTTGCATCTGCATACTCATATTGCATGACCCGTATTTTTGAATTTGTATCTTATTTCCTGCATCTTCCAGGTTTCAGGATTGACAACCAGAGAACGCATCGTTATTCTACCAGGAACAACTGCAAGAGAATCATGGATCAAGTTCAAGTCGAGATGCAGGAAATTCGTGAGAAGTTGGCACTTTTCATGCAAGCAATGGAAACTGTGGTCAAAGGCCAGGAGAATCTCCAGACTCTGGTGCAACCGCTGCTGGTGCGGGCGAATGGAAATACTGATTATCACTCTATTGGAACTCCTCGCAGGGAGGATGAGATACCTACAGTGGTCGTTCCCACAAGTGGTGGAGTTGGTGCCGGTGATGGCAATGGCAATGGAAATACTGGCGCTGGTGCTGGTAGTGGTAACATTGGTATTGGTAACACTGGTACTGGAAATGCTGGAAATGGTGATGGGAATGTTGTTAACGATACTGGCAATGCTGGAGATGCTAATCAAGGGTTCGGTGACAACAATGGTTTTGGAAACAATGACCAAGGGTTTGGCATTGGTAATCGTGATGGTAATTTTGGTTTCAACAATCAAGGCTTTGGCTACGATGGCTATGGTAACAACAACCAAGGGTATGGATACGGTGATGGTGGTTTTGGTAACATGAACAACAACGGTGCTGGGATGGTGCCTTTCAACACTGGTTATAGACTAGGTGGGGTCAACCAAGGATTCAGTAACAGAGGACGGGATCCTATTTTCAATCAACAGGGATATGGTCGTAACGCTGATTACGAGGGATATGGCAATGAGAATCTGAACTGGGGCGAGGATCTCCAGGAAGACGCTTTCTCCGGACAAGGCGTGGGATTTGAAAGGTCTAATGATAATGATAGGAGGTTCAAAATGCTAGAAGAGCAGATCAAAGGGATAGCCAATCAGAACTCTGCTGGGTTAGATATGACTACCATGGGACTAGTGCCTGGGCTGAGGGTGCCTTTGAAATTCAAAGCTCCAACATTTGACAAGTATAAGGGGGATACATGCCCTAGAGTTCATGTACGTTCTTATTACAGAAGAATGTCTGCATACTCTGACGACGAGAAGATGCTTATGCATTTCTTTCAAGACAGTTTATCGGGACCATCGCTGGAATGGTACATGGGACTGGAGCCCACCCAAATTAGAAGCTGGAAAGAATTGGCTGATGCTTTTGTTAAACATTACCAGTATAATAGTGACTTGGCGCCAAACAGGGTCCAGCTGCAGAGTTTGTCTCAGAAAAATGGTGAGAGCTTCAAGGAGTACGCGCAGCGTTGGCGTGATATTGCGGCTAGGGTTCATCCCCCTTTGGTTGAAAGAGAGTTGATTGATATGTTTATTGGAACATTCTCTGGAATGTATTACGACAAATTGCCTAATGTCTCGATGGGTAGTTTCTCCGACATGATTCTCATGGGAGAACGGATTGAAAACGGAATTAAGATTGGGAAGATTCAGGCAGGTGAATCCACCTCAGCTGGAGGTGCAAGGAAAGTCTTTGGTGGAAGGAGACAAGGCGATGCCAGTGCGGTATATGGTGGTCGAGGTCGTGGAAGAGGTAGGAATTAGTATCAGCCACAGCAAGTTGCTAGTGTTACTATCCCGATACCTCAGCAAAAACAACAACAACAGCAATGGCAACAACAACCGCAGCAACAGAGAATGCACCCTGCTCAGCGTAGAATTCAAGAGGGTAGGCCGAAGAGAGTATTTGAAGCACCTCCTTCAACTTATGCCGAACTGCTTCAAACGCTGTTGGGTTTGAATTTGGTTGAAAAGAGGACGATGGCCCCGTTGACGGGCACTCCTCCATTTGGTTTCGACGCTAGTAAACATTGTGATTTTCATTCCGGGGCGCCCGGACATGATATTGAAGGTTGCCATGCTTTCAAACATAAGGTTCAAGATTTGCTTGATAGTAAGGCCATTAACTTTGGTCAGGATGGTCCTAATATTGTACAACAACCCATGCCGAACCATGGAGAGAATGCTATCATAATGGAAGAGAATTTGAACTTGGTTATGCATGTGAATGAAGTGAAGACACCGTTGAGTTGTGTTAAAAGTAGACTGTTGAAAGGGGGTGTATTCCCCGGTTGTGACGAATATTGTCTGGATTGCTGGACCCAACCAGAGGGTTGCTCTGATTTTAAAAGAGGTATCCAAGCCATGATGGATGAGGGGATTTTGCAATTTGATCGGACTGCTGTTGAGAAGCCTGTTGAGGCATTGTTTGAAAAGCAGGATGAGATTGCAACTGTTACGATCCCAAGAAAGACTATGACGATATCGGCGCCCGCCAAGCGGCCGACTATCACATTAACAAAAGCAGGACCCGTTCCTTTTGAGGGTACAAAAGCTGTTCCATGGACATATGGGTTAGAAGCGTACTATAATGGAGAAAAGATTGAGGTGAATAGTCGGCCGGCAGGGGCAGTTGACAATGTTGTTGGAACGGGTGGCATGACCCGTAGTGGAAGAAACTTCACCGCACCTGAAGTTGAAGCAGAGAGGATTGCTAAAGGCAAGGCCAAGGTGAATGAAAATGGACCATCCCAGTTCAAAGAGAAATACACGTCACTCAAGGACGTAGAAGAGTTCATGAGGCTAATTCGCAAGAGCGATTATAAGATTGTTGAGCACTTACAACAGACACCCTCAAAAATTTCAATCCTATCTTTATTGCTTTGTTCTGAGGCTCACCGAAATGCTTTGTTGAAGATATTGGACACGTCATTTGTACCTCAGGAGGTTTCTATCAACCAGCTAGAGGGGGTACTGGCGCATGTCAATGCTGGACATAGTTTGGGTTTCATTGATTTTGATCTAACACCCAGAGGCCGAGAGCATAATATGGCTTTGCACATATCGGTGGAGTGCCGGGGCATCGTAATGTCGCACGTTCTTGTAGATACCGGATCATCTCTAAATGTATTGCCTAAGAAGGCTATGATGAAGTTAGATATCCGGGGAATTATTTGCACGCCAAGTGACTTGGTTGTGAGGGCGTTTAATGGAACGAGAAGGTCGGTGTTTGGATCGATAAGGTTGCCGTTGCAGGTCGGGCCTAAAATATTCGACACTGAATTTTATATCATGGATATTCATCCAGCTTATAGCTGTTTACTTGGGCGTCCATGGATACACTCTGCAGGGGCTGTGACGTCCACGCTGCATCAGAAGCTGAAGTTTGAAGCCGGTGGTGGCATCGTTACTATTTGTGGGGAAGAGGACATCTTGGTCAGTCATCTCTCATCATTCAAGTACGTTGAAGTGGATGGAGAAATCCACGAAACGCGCTGCCAAGCCTTTGAAGGGTTGCAAATCAAAGACAAGTCCAGTGTTCCCAGCAAAGTGCAAGAGGTTGATGTGGCTTCGTACAAAGACGCTCAAGCGTTGGTTCAGACTGGTGAGACCAAGGGTTAGGGTCAAGTGCTGGAAATTCCTGTCAAGATGGACAAGTTTGGACTAGGGTATCATCCAACATCAGCATCTTCTTCACAGAAAGCACCTAAGTTCAAGGGACCGGTGGTGATTACTCCAAAGGGAGTCTGCTTTGAGACGATTAATGTTGTTTCCGACTCTGAAGACGGAGATAGTGATTGCGACATGGATGCGTGGGTCAAGCCTAGCGTGCCAGGACAAAGTCTCTGCAACTGGTCCATCCGGGAAATTGTCCCAGTGACTACAAAACAGTAATGATTTGTTTTCTTGATTATTGTATAATCTTGTGTCCTACCCGGGGCATAGTGATTTTGTCTTAGGGCCACCTTCTTATGTGTATGCACTGTTTAATCATTGAATAAAGGCGTTTTTCTCATACAAATTTTGTGTTCCTGTTTTTCCTGTTTTTATTTTAACAATAAATGGCAACGCGGTTATGAGCTTTGTTTGCACTCATTTGAAGCATTTAACCATTTCCTTTGCAGGATTCATATTTCAGATGACACCGAACACGAACTTCCTATGACTCGTTTCGACTTCGAGCACCCGTTATTTCAAGCTGAGGAAGAGATTGTTGAGGATAGCGACTTGCCAGAAGAGCTGACTCGACTGTTGAAACAGGAAGAAAGAATCATTCTGCCTCATAAGGAAGAGATTGAGATTATCAACGTGGGGTCCGAGGGAGTTGTCAGGAACATCCGAATAGGGGCTGCACTGCAAAGCGACATCAAGCAAGGTCTAATTGAGATGTTGCAAGAGTACAGTGATATCTTTGCTTGGTCGTACGAGGATATGCCAGGATTGGATACTGACATGGTTGTTCATCGTCTGCCATTGCGAGAAGAATGTCCGCCTGTTAAGCAGAAACTCAGAAGAACCAGACCAGATATGTCTGTGAAGATTAAGGAGGAAGTTCAGAAACAGTGGGATGCCGGTTTCCTTGCTGTTACAACTTATCCCTCATGGGTCTCCAATATAGTACCGGTACCAAAGAAAGACGGTAAGGTGCGGATGTGCGTAGACTATCGTGATTTGAATAGGGCGAGCCCAACGGACGACTTTCCGCTTCCTCATATCGATGTGCTGGTCGATAACACTGCTCAATTCTCCGTGTTCTCCTTCATGGATGGCTTCTCGGGTTATAATCAGTTAAAAATGGCGCTAGAAGACATGGAGAAAACAACCTTCATTACTCCCTGGGGAACATTTTGCTATAAAGTGATGCCTTTTGGTTTGAATAACGCTGGGGCAACATATCAACGTGCAATGACGACGCTCTTTCATGACATGATGCATAAAGAGGTCGAGGTTTATGTTGATGATATGATTGCCAAATCCCAGACGGAGGAGGAGCATTTGGTTAATCTGCTGAAATTGTTCAAGAGGCTTAGGAAATTCAGGCTAAGGCTGAATCCTAACAAGTGCACCTTCGGGGTGAGATCCGATAAACTATTGGGGTTTATTGTGAGCGAAAAAGGAATTGAGGTTGATCCTGCTAAGATAAAAGCAATACAAGAAATGCCAACGCCTAAAACAGAAAAAGAAGTGCGTGGGTTTTTAGGGAGGTTGAACTACATTGCTCGGTTCATATCTCACCTAACCGCTACATGCGAGCCATTATTCAAATTGTTGAAAAAGAATCAGGCTGTGACCTGGAATGAAGATTGTCAAAGGGCGTTTGAAAAGATAAAAGAATATTTGCAGGAACCTCCAATATTGATACCCCTAGTTGCCGGGAGACCATTGATTATGTATTTGACGGTTCTTGAGGAAAGTATGGGTTGTGTTCTCGGTCAACATGACGAGACTGGACGTAAAGAGCATGCGATTTACTACTTGAGTAAAAAGTTCACAGATTGTGAATCCCATTACTCAATGCTCGAAAAGACGTGTTGTGCGCTCGCCTGGGCTGCCAAACATTTGAGACAATACATGCTAAACCATACAACCATGCTAATTTCAAAGATGGATCCGATCAAATACGTATTTGAAAAGCAATCACTCTCCGAGAGGATTGCTCGATGGCAGATGGTGCTGACAGAATATGATATTCAATATGTTTCTCAAAAGGCTATCAAAGGTAGTGTTCTGTCAGAGTACCTAGCGGAGCAGCCAATTGAAGATTATCAACCGATGAGGTTTGATTTTCCTGACGAGGATATCATGTACTTGAAAATGAAAGATTATGATGAGCCGTTGCCGGATGAAGGTCCAGAGTTGGGTTCCAAGTGGCAATTAATATTTGATGGCGCTGTTAACTCCTACGGTAGTGGAATAGGGGCAATTATCACTACTCTTCAAGGGACGCACATTCCCTTTACTGCCAGATTGACCTTTCCAGTTACCAATAATGAGGCTGAATATGAGGCGTGCATCATGGGTCTTGAGGAGGCTATTGATTTGAGAATCAAATATCTTGATGTATACGGGGACTCTGCTCTAGTGGTCAACCAGATTAAAGGAGAATGGGAGACGCGGCAGCCCAATCTGATACCCTATATGAATTATGCAAGGAGATTGTTGCCTTTCTTTGACAAAGTAGAATTGCATCACGTGCCATGAGCAGAAAATCATATGGTCGACGCTCTTGCAACGTTGTCTTCAATGTATAAAGTTAACTTCTGGAATGAGGCTCCCAGGATTATTATCTCCCGCCTTGATATGCCCGCCTTCATATTCGCCATTGAGGAAACATCCGATGGCAAACCGTGGTATTTCGATATCCAGAATTTCCTGAAGAACCAAGAGTATTTGGATGGGGCATCCAGTCGTGGTCAGAAGACTCTTAGGAGGTTGGTTGGCAATTTCTATTTGAATCCGGATGACGTCCTGTACAAGAGAAACCACGACTTGGTGTTGTTGCGATGTGTGGACGAGAAAGAGGCTAAGTTGCTCATGGAAGAGATCCATGAAGGTACATTTGGTACACATGCTGGTGGACATGCAATGACGAGAAAACTGTTGCGGGCAGGTTACTATTGGCTAACGATGGAAACAAATTATTTCAAGTTCGCGAAGCGGTGTCATAAATGTCAAATTTATGCGGACAAAATTCATGTGCCTCCTAGCCCTCTGAATGTTATGTCATCACCGTGGCCTTTCTCGATGTGGGGAATTGATATGATTGGAAAAATTGAGCCCACGACATCAAACGGACACCGGTTCATTTTGGTATCTATTGATTACTTCACCAAATGGGTGGAAGCAGCGTCATATGCTAATGTCACCAAACAAGTGGTAGCCAGATTTATCAAAAGAGATATTATCTGCAGATATGGAATCCCAGAGCGGATTATCACCGACAACGGTTCAAACTTGAATAACAAGATGATGAAAGAGCTGTGTCAGAATTTCAAGATCGAGCGTCACAACTCTTCTCCTTATCGGCCCAAGATGAATGGCGCTGTCGAAGCGGCCAATAAGAGCATAAAGAAGATTGTTCAGAAAATGGTTGTGACCTATAAGGACTGGCATGAGATGTTGCCTTTTGCTTTACATGGTTATCGTACGACGGTACGCACATCAACTGGGGCAAACCCATTTCTCATTGATGTATGGCATGGAGGCAGTGTTACCATTGGAGGTTGATATTCCTTCTTTGAGGGTTTTACGCGATGTCCAACTTGATGAGGCAGAATGGGTAAAAGATAGACTGAACCAGCTCAGTTTAATGGATGAGAAGAGACTGACTTCTCTCGCATACGGTCGGTTGTATCAGATCTGGATGAAGAAAGCTTACGGTAAGAAGGTATGCCCTCGAAGCTTTCAGACGGGAGATCTTGTGTTGAAAAAGATTCTCCCACCACAATCGGATCACAGGGGCAAATGGACTCCCAACTACGAGGGTCCATATGTCGCTAGAAAGGTTTTCTCTGGAGGAGCCTTGTTGTTATCCACCATGGATGGTGAGGACTTCACGTCTCCTGTGAATTCGGACGCAGTTAAAAAATACTTTGCTTGAAGTGACCCGCTGGACAGAAAAAAGAGAGTCCAGGCAAAAATGGGGCATCCCGGCAAACCATAAAAAAGGGAATAAAAGGTTCGGGCAAAAGTTAGGGATAAAATTGAAAAAATGTACACCCGCAAAGTTGAAAACCGGAAAAGGGCGATTTCGGCAAAAAAGGGTATCCCGGTGAATTGAAAACCCGCAAAGGGCGATTCACGCAAAAGTTAGGGATTGAAAAAGCAAATGACTGCGGTCCGAGTTTGATACTGCATTGCTTGGTGGTTTGGGAATACCTGAGGGTCGTTCATCTAAAACAATTTCTTTCGAAGATCGAGTACCGGGAAAGCGCCAGAGTCGGGCGAGTCATAGGAGAATCAGCTCATGGTGTTTGTCTGTACCATGTTACCGACATGAATATAAAATTTGTTTTGTATCTTTCTTTGTGCTTCTTGTGCATATATTGTATTTTGCTTGTGCGTAACTTCCTCTTTTCAGGAGTTACACCCAGTGTACAAAGCTTTGCCTATTTACAGGCCCATTCAATAAAGCATGTTATTCAGTACTTGATACTTGTTCTTTACTATTTTGTTTGTGAAAAAACGCCGATGTTTGCTGGCCCTTGCCAATAATCGCTAAAACTTCGAATTGACTGAATGAACGTCACAGATATTAACTCGGATAGATTTTGTTGTGTAGATTTGTTTGTCTCGTTTGTGTTTTGCAGGGTCCTTACCTTTGAAGCAAACGATCAGGAATTGTATTCCCCAGCCAAAGTCTCTTGACGTAGGGCCTGACTTCAGTTGATGTTGTTCCTTAACAAGTCGTATCTTATCCCCAGAGAGTGGAGACGGCGCTTATTCCCACCAGATGTGGAATTGTCCTCCCCGAGAGAGTATCACCAGGAATGTCGCCTGAAGAGTATCCTCATGGAAGTTGTCCATAGGATATCCCTAGCAGGTCAAAATCTATATCCCCTGCAGAGGACGCCTCCCCAGAGGATGGTTATTCCCTTCCCCGCAGGTCATCATGCTTTCGTCAGGATGATTTGTCCTCAGCAGAGTTTGTAGCTCTGAGTTTGTAGACTGTGTCCCGACAGTGTAGTTCTTCCCCCAGAAGGGTCGCATCTTTCCCCAGCAGGGTTTGTGTTTTCTTCCCAAATGTCTGCTCTCTCCCCAGCAGAGTTGGTTGTTGCTTCCGGCATTTATTTTGTCGGAATACTTTGTGATACCCATTCATCCCCAGCAGAGTTGGTTTTGTTCTTAGCCATTTCATACCAGAGTGTTTCTCAGCAGCTTGAGCCTGCGTTAGCATTTGCATATATCATCATATTTGCATCTACCCAAACGCGTAGCATTTCCATGTCGAATGGAGCATTACGCCATTGTCAAACATACGCATTTTGAAACATAAGCCAGGTTGGTTAACCTTTTGTTTTCAAGCGTTGTTTTCCCTGCAGGTGGAGGGAGCTCTTGCTCAGGTTCATTACCAGATAAGCAAGGTCTCGGTGGGAGACGTGTAATGATAATGTTCGTTTTGTCATTATTCCCCACAGAGTTGCTTGGTTAAGTTTCTCTTACCACTCCAGCGGAGTATTTCTTCAAAATTGTTGCTATGACAGTATCAAATGATTCCGTGAATCACTTTTTGGAAGTTGCCGCCTATGTCGAAGTAGGTGTCTGGCAGTTTGGGTTCATAAAATCCCCAATAGAGTCCTTCTCAGATTTGCTGCCATGTCCGCGCTAAAAGTTTGAAGATTGGACCAGTATTTTGTTACCCATTTGCTTGATGGAGTTAGCTACTGCAAAGATAGGCAGAGAAGCTGTATTCAGAGTTATTTCCCGTAGTGGTGACGGAGTTATTTTCCTGTATTTGGCAGAGTTATTTCCCGTAGTGGTGACGGAGTTATTTTCCTATATTTGGCAGAGTTATTTCCCATAGTGGTGACGGAGTTATTTTCCTATATTTGGCAGAGTTATTTCCCGTAGTGGTGGCGGAGTTATTTTCCTGTATTTGGCAGAGTTATTTCCCGTAGTGGTGACGGAGTTATTTTCCTGTATTTGGCAGAGTTATTTCCCGTAGTGGTGACGGAGTTATTTTCCTATATTTGGCAGAGCTATTTCCCGTAGTGGTGACAGAGTTATTTTCCTGTATTGTCGGACAGAGCTATTTCCCGTAGTGGTGACGGAGTTATTTTCCTGTATTGTCGGACATAGCTATTTTCCCGTAATGATGGCGGAGTTATTTCCTGTATTGTCGGACAGAGCTATTTTCCCGTAATGATGGCGGAGTTATTTCCTGTATTTGGCAGAGCTATTTCCCATAGTGGTGACAGAGTTATTTTCCTGTATTATTGGCAGAGTTATTTCTTATTTGTTGATAAAACTATTTCCTCAATGGAAGTTGCCAAAGTTATTCCCTGTGTTGTGGGCAGAGTTATTTCCCTAGTAAAAGCGTCAGAAAAGACCGTCCCTGTAATGGACAGAGATCGCGCCTGTGTTGACAGTGATTTGCACCTGTGTTGACAGTGATTGCTACCCGTGTGGACAAAGTTATTATCCGTAATCGATAGATTATCCCCAGTGGAGTTGTTACATGTGATTTACAGAGATCGTTATTCTAATTATAGACGGAATTGTACCCATGTTGATGGATTCCTTCCTCGTGTTGACGAAGTTTAGTCCCGTTGTGGACGGAATTGTTCTAGAAAAGTTAATTCGATGCCTGTGGTGTCACACAGGGAGTTACTGTTGAAATCAAAAGTTTTATTAGAAGATTGATCAGTTGTTGTCGTAACAGCTGGGTTCAGCACAACAGATGTTATTCACCAAGCAATTTGTGCAGTTCGTGTCTGCAGTTGGCAAATTTCCGGGTTTCTTGGTATTCAACCGTCTTTTACCTCGATTGTTTGAAGGCCGTTCGCTTTTCACCCAGTCGGGTCCAAGCCGTTTGAATAGGGGCAGCTGTTGCACCCCAAAATTTGCTCAACATCTTTTACCTGGTTTATGTTTCATTGCATTATCATTTGCATAGTTCTATCATTTACATATCATGGCATATCATTCATCCAACAGGGGATCAAGTGTGATTATTATCAAGAGAAGCCTAGCAAGAAATCTTATCCAAGCTTGAGAAGTCATCCAAGTCATCAGGAGGTGTTGGGAGGTCTTGATCAGCTGAGGACCATCAATGGGATGTGAAGCATGAGGTGTGAATATGGGATGTGTATAGAGCTCATGGAGTGCCTAGAGAGCCATGTTGGAGCTAAATCAAGTCAGTGTGTCAAATGCAAGAGCCATAGTTGAGGTGCAAGCAATTAGGGTTTCATCTGGATCAAGCCTAGGTCAATTGTGCAATTGAAGAGTATCAAAGCCTACTTTGAGGTAATGGAGTTCATGAAATGATGTGATAAGACATTTGTGGTGTTGTGCCAAGATCAAATCAAGAGGAATCAAGAATGTGGGAAGTTGCTAAATTAGGGTTTCAGTGCAAATTACCCTGTTTAGTGCCTAACTTCAAGGCCACATAAATCAAGATACAAGTTTCAAATGGATCTTTCTCCAACATGAAACATGTATAGCATTTCAATACCTTTAATTTGAGTACTAGAAGTTCTCAAGGGGATTTATAGAACTCAAGTTATGGCCCAGACAAGTTACAAGTCCTCATATGCTTCTGAAATTTGTCTGTGAAAATCATCTGACTTCAAGGCTATTTTTGACCTAGGAGGAGGTTTCACCTGAACTTTTGGTCAACATGAAATTTGTTCCTCATGATCGTAGCTTTCTAGATTGTACTAGAAGTCTTCCATCTGATTTGTAGAACTCAAGTTATGAGGTTTACAAGTCAGGGGTATTTTGGGAAAGTGAGATTATAGGTCATTTTCAATCATAGGCCAAAATCTCCAACTTGCAAGCTTCAAATGGAAAATTGTTCAACATGGAGCTTGCTGAAAATGATGTTTTGAGTGTAACCAAGTGGTCATGAGAGTTTGGTTTGGCTCATATCAAAAAGTCACTTGAAATGGCTTGAAAATGAAGAAAATTCAAATATGGAAAGGAGGGGAAAATGCAATTTTGTGCTAGATACCTCAAACCAAGCAAGTGGGTACATTTTCTGATTGGAAATTTCATTTTGAACACTTTGGCACTTTTACATTTTTGATTTGACGCATAATTCCATGACTTTCAATGTGGTTACTTCACTTGTAAGTTACATATGCAAAATCATGCATAAGACAATTCAGGCCATTCTATTAATCCAAACTCATTCTAAATGACACGTGCAAGGTGTGAGAAACTTCTAGAACTAATGCAAAGCTTGCAATACACGACTGTCATAGTGAATTTTGAAGAAAAATCAGAAAATGCAAATGACTATTTTGGGCTTCAATTTAGATCCAAAGGCCCATGAAACTCTTCTATATATTCATTAGAGCAAGTTCGGATCAAGTTTGAGCTTCATTTCGCGCCAGAACCAGAGAAAGCATTTGAAATTTCACAGCTGCAACTTTAAATCAAATTCTGAGTTTGGAGCCAATTTAAGCCAAATTGAAGGTTGAAACATCATCCTCTTGCATCCTTGAAAGATTCTGGAGAATTTTGGAGGTTGAATCAAGCTCTAAGCATCTCTGTTGGTAGATCTACATCAGGTTAGTAAACTTCAAATTTCCATATGATTTAGCATGAGATGATTAGAATTGAACTTGTGGTTAGGATCTAGACAAGATGTAGATCGTTTTAGGCTTGATTTGGAATCAATTGGTGAGGCTTGATCATGAGGTACCATTTTTGTTGAGGCACG
Source organism: Lathyrus sativus (assembly GCA_963859935.3). Lineage (NCBI taxonomy): Eukaryota > Viridiplantae > Streptophyta > Magnoliopsida > Fabales > Fabaceae > Lathyrus > Lathyrus sativus. Next base: position 356,533,169 of record OZ012737.1, read on the forward strand.
ATTTGGCTTGATCATAAGGAATTAGCATGAATTGGATAGATCATGATGACCTAGGAAGTATGAGGAACTTTTCTGTGCAATTAGTTTAGGATTTGATGATGATCAGAATTGAAGTGCACTTTGAACTTTGGATCGGATTTTGAAACCTAGCCTGATTTAGAGGGAATGAAGGTCACATTTGGAATCCTTGTGGAATTCTGGAAAGAATGATGTTAAGTTTGAGTGTTTTCCTTGACCTGCAATTAGAAGTTCACCGGAGAAGATGGTGGTTTCCACCGTGGGAGTCACCGGAGGTTGCTTGACCTTGCCTGAGTTGAAGGAAGAAGACAATGTTCTGACCGTTAGATCTGTTTGAAGTTGGACTTGTTATGCTCATCGTATGGCCACGATTCAAACTCAGATTTGCCTCCAATAGCTCAATACGCTGCGTTTCATTTAAGCCCAGTCAGCTGGTGACTGAGACGCTCACGTGGATGCGCTGACTGCCTCAGGATCTGATTACATAGTCAATTGATCCAAGCGCTGATGTTTAATTCTGGTTTTTAATTTCTTTTTATTTCATTTTGTTTTATTTTAATTGTTTATTGATTCCAAAAATCATATTAATTCCAATATTGATCAAAAAATTATTTTAAAAATATCCTCATGATCCTTATGGAATTTGTGATTTTCTGGGATAAACAAAATACAATTTCATGCATTTTTCAATTTAATTTCATTTTTCTTATTTTTGTTAATTCTTTTAATTTTGCATATTTCACCATCTGTTTTGTAGAATTTTGTTCTTCCAATTGGTGATGAGTTTGGTTTTGATTTTTTAGTATGTGTTGGGGTAGATATTCATGTTCCCCTATCATTTTTCTTGGATGTTTAGAACAACATTAGGTTCTGTTTTAGGTGTTGAGATTAGGACCCTCCCAAACTTGTGGATTCCTTTGACCTATCTCAATGTAGGAATTGTTTAGATAACTTAGAAGTTGATTTAGGCTTAAATCTTTTTACATTAGGTTTTTCAAACATGTATGTTCCCCTAAGAATTTTATTAGATTTTTGCAACTTCATTTTCTATTTTAGTTGTATTTTGCAAGTGGCTTGTATTTGTGGTTTCCTCTCTTGAGTGCTTTGGTTTATTTGGCTTGGTTGGCTACCTTGGAGTGGGTTTAAGCTTGAGTTCTTTTTGGTGGAGATTCTGGTTTCATTGAAGATGCTTGGGATTGAAGGTTAGAGCTTGGAGTTGAAGGTTTTTCCTCTTGTGGAGGCTTTTTTAGGAGCTTAGGAAATTAGGGTTTTAGGAAGTGCCTTAGACCTAGTTTTGATTCTTTTTTCAAACATAGAGTGCATTGTTTGCCTCTATTCTATCCAATGACATAAAGTCCTTCTTGGGAAACTCCATCTCTTCTTAGGAGGGATGAGTGGTATGCCCAAGTGAGTAGAACTTTAAGGATACCTTTCATTTGCACTGTTGAGTTCTTAGTGATTTCCTTTGGTTGTCATTAAGTTCCTTAACATCATAACTTGATCTTGATGTTTAATACTCCTCTTGGAGTGTGATTGTTGGAGCTTGAAGATTGATGAGGCTTGAATATAGAAGCTTGCTTGAAGATGAGGCCTTTGCTGTCAGCTTTGCTGTCTATCCAACTTTGCTGTTTGCTGTAGGAGTTTGTTGCTGCTGCTTGGGCTGCCCTCCTCTGTGTCTTTTTATTTTCTCTGTGGTGTCTGTTTGCTTGTGGTGATTACCTCTAGGTTTGAGGTGGAGCTGGTCTCCTCTTGCCTATTGTTTTCTCTTTTGCCTCTCTGATACTGTTGCATAGCATGCATTTTACTGTTTACTGTTTACTGTTTATTGCTTGATTTCTTTTGTTGTTTATCCCTTAGGATCTCTGATTTCCTCTGTGCAAGAGGAAATTATGACAAACATTAGGTTTTTGCCCATGCATGATAACATTAGGTTAGTTTCCCTTTCTACCATAGGCTTTTTAGAGCGTCTTTCCCCTCTCATCTCAAAACAATTCAAAAACACAGTAATAAGGATAACGCGTGCTGTACACTACGAGCCTTAAGCTATTTGAGAAAAGGTTGTTGGAGGGTCACTCTTCAGTAATCTGGCTACTTAGTATGGTACCCTTAGGGTGACATGCGACGTAGTCACTCTCAGATCACAAGTCTTTAGTGCAGTACAAGTTGCAAACATCCTAAAAAACAGTTCTTTCGTAAAAATTCAAACAAACATTCAAACCCTGTTTTTGTCCTCTTGGACCTTTAATCAGGAAAACCCTTTTCAAAAGGAGATAAAAACTGTCAGACAAGCTTGTGTCTTCCATATCCCGAACTACGTTTGCTCTGATCTTTCATGCCGTATGAAAGTACGTAGGCACGAGATGCGATATCTTGGCGAGCAACCTTTCCCCCTTAACCCGTAGTTAGGTGAACTACGTTGACTCCGATTTCTCGTTCTAGACGGGAATACGTAGACATAAAGTGCGATACTTTGCCGAGTCATTTTCTTTTCTTTTAACCCAGACCTGTAGAATAGATAGAATAACACACCCTTAGATAGAAAACAAGCGTGGATCCCGTCGAGTACGACGGACGTGAGGGGTGCTAATACCTTCCCCTTGCGTAACCGACTCCCGAATCCAGGATTTAGTTGCGATGACCATTCCTTTCCCTCTTTGCGTTAGGTTTACTCTGAGCGTTTCCTTTCCCTCTTGTGGGATAAATAACGCACGGTGGCGACTCTTCTGTCATAGCCGGCGCCGATTTTCGCAGTAGCGACAATAGTTTAAAAAAATATATATATGTCATTCCTTAGTACTACTGAATTGGTTAATGCAAAATTTGAAAGATGGTTATGAAACAAGGAAAATTAGCGAGTAATTAAATTCAAAATTTAAGCATATTATCCCTAAATATCCAAACTTGACGTAAGGCCCGATATAACCCTAAATTACTTAAATTTTTTATTCAAATATTGATTTAGATTTAATGTTTAGAAATATTTCAAGCATGTGGTAAATTAGTTGGTGGATGTTGATCGTGTGATAACCCTATAATTCACTTGAGTGTAAATGTGAAAAAGAGAGAAAATTTGAGTATATATGAATTTGGAAATATTTATTTGGACTTATATAAATTGAAGCTAAGAACATAAGTGACATATGAGCCTGAATTGTGTGGTTACCATTGGTTGGGTAAGAATGTTATTACTGTTAAAAAAAAATATTTTTCAAGCATTTTCCCTAGGAAAAGTAATAGTTTAAATTTGGGGTTGTGATGCCATCTCATCATCATTTAGTTTTATTTATATTTTAGAATGTTTTTAGTTGTATGTTGTGAGGAATGATATGGTTTGAATATGAATTTTTGCCATAATTGAGACTTTAAGCAAGTTGAAAAAAAAAAGCATCAAATAAGCCTTTTTAGCAAAAAAAAGGAACAAGAATATCATAACACTATTGTTTTCATCTATATCTCCTAAGGGTTTTAGTTTTGATTGCTTTTCATTTAGCTTTTGATTTTGTTTAAATCTTTACTAAGTCTCCTCACACGATTAATTACCTTAAAATTGAGTTCTAAATCCTTCTTTACAAATGCATAAACCAATATGTTTGATTATACTCTGAGCAATATGCTTTTCATTAATTTGTTGAGTTTTTAAATCAAAAACTACACTTAAGAATGGTTCAACTCATGAAAAAGTTTTAATCTAAAAATCACTTCACATTTTGCACAAATTGAGTTTCTAGAAGTGTGATTCAAATCACACACTTCCATGACTTGAATCAGTATTACAGAATGTCCAGATATTATTCAGTTATTGACGTGATTCGAATCACAACATCCATGACTCGAATCATAGAGGTTTGATTCAAATCATGGATTTCCTTATTCGAAGCAAATAAGGTCTACATACTTTTAGATTTGCGTCTTGATCCGCTGTCGCGCGCGAATCAAAACGAGTGTTTTTTTATAAAAATGCAATATAGCGACAATGACTCGAGTCGTATCGCAAGGATTCTTGTAGTGATTGACCAATAAAGTAACAGTTATGGGGGGTTTGGGTTTTTGATTAAGAGAAAAAATTTGAAAATAAGTGATTATCAAAATAAGCTGAAACGGCTAATCCTACTGATTCGGGTTCTGACTTATCATCGACTATTATAACATCAATCCCTAAGCGGTTCTAATCCTATTTGATTATGATATTAATCAGACAAGCGCTTATCAACATCAAATAAATTATGTTCCTGTTTACTGAATTAAGCAAACGGTTAAGAATATGACGAATTAACGAATTAAGCAAACGATAACACACAATTAAATTTAGGAACATGCATACAATTGAATTTAACCAATTCTATCCTATGAACAACGATTAAATTAAGCAAACAATTGCAATCAAATTAAGCAAATGACTTCATAGAAAAGGATTGAAAGGAATCAGATTTAAATTGATATTATAATAACCTCAAAGTGATGAAACCATACACAACAGGATTTGCCCGGGGGTATTAGTTCTCCATGAGTTCTTCTCAAGCGTTTTTTCTATTTTTTTCGTGAATAGTGTATGGAATGAACATTAATCTGAGTTTCCCCTAAAAAGAAAAACAAGTTCATAACCCAACTGGGTCGAAAACATCACCCAAGCCCAAAACATGACCCAAAATAAAACAAATTTCTAATGTTGTAATTTCAACGAATATTCTGAGAAAATGTGCTACGTATCTGAATTCGTCTCCAAGACGAAATTTGTAGCTCTCTCTCTTAGCTTTCCGGCGATTATTAGAACGCCTCAAACAGATTCCCGGAACTCCAATTATGATCGTTTCCGTGCAGACTGCTAAAGCTGAAAAATAAAGTGCGAAAATCAAATTAAACCAAAAATATAATAAAATATAAAAAATAATAAAACATAAGCATAATCAAAATAAATTAAAGAAATTCTTAAGTAAAAATATAGGAGAATATGCATAAAGATGCACTGATCAAATTCCCCTACACTTGAACTTTTGCACTCCGAGCAAAATTAAAATAAAATAAAACAAAAAAAGCACAAACACATCAACTGTTACTCATTCCAGGCTACAAGTCTTTTTCGGTTAAGTTTGCATCGATAGGTACTAATCTTACACACTAAGGATATCGTAGGAACACTAATCCACAATTGTGCAGTCATAAACCTACTGAATATATAAATCAACTCGAATCATGTTATTATGCTGAAACCTAACTTACTCTTCCTCTTTTTTGCTCTTTTTCATTCAGGCGCAATCACATTAAGCCCGTTATCTCCACACACTCATAGCAAGGCGACAGGTTAGTGACTCTGATCCTTTTTATTTGGGGTTCTGGTACTTACGTGGCATAACCCTTTGCTTACTCAGTTGTAGTTGCGGGGGATCAGACCGTAATCTGCCCTACCAAGTTCAGTATCAGAAACCGCTGAACTAACTAACAACGAGTAATTTTTTTCAACTCTTTTTTTTTTGAATTCTCTACATCCTTTTCTTTTCTTCTTCTTCTTTTTTTCAAGCTAAAAATTTGATCACTCACTTATATTCATCGGCTTCCCTGCGTAGAGTGTGTATGAGATGGTGCTAACTGTTGAAATAAACTACTCAAGAGATGTCAGAGAATGAGAATTTAAGGCTAAAACATAAAGAGTATTCAAATCAATTTCCACATGCAGGAGACATACGGTGTTAAGACGATACCGATGTTGTGAATTTTTCCCAAGTCTCCGCCAACTAATCTCAAATTAGTCTTTAGCCTAGAACTTTCAAAAAGATGCAATTTTTTTTTTATTTTTATTATTATAACTGAAAACAAACCAAAACAAAATAGTAAAACAAGAAAATAAAACAAAGGTTTCCCTCCCCCACACTTAAAGCATACATTGTCCTCAATGAAAGAACATAAATATAAATAAGAGTGAGAGAAAGGAAAGAACACACCCAATGAGTCAAGGTGAATAAGTGATCATATAAGCAGCCTTTCCCAAAGACAGATCTTCTACAGGCTCCTCTCCCAAAGTGGGGATGTTATAAAGTAACTTTGGGTAGTATCCATTGATCAAATTTTATTCCAGGATCAAAGAAGAATCTTCGATAAGTAAAAGTGTCGAATGGGCATGTGAAAGTGGTCTCCGTTTCCACAACATCAAGAATCAAGGGATTAAGGGGCTGCCTCACTGCTTTTCTTCCATCATCAATTAAGACCCTACGCATACTCATGGATGGGCTAAAATTACGAGTGTCAACCAAGGTCCATCCAATTCCCTTCTTATGTTCCTGCAATAACTTTTCTTCCTGCTCAAATTGAAGCTTTGATGAATAATATAAATTTTCAGAAAGTGGTTCAGAAGGTGGTTGTTCAGAAGAATATTTGGTTGGGGCAGTCGTGATATCAAGAGTTTCGATTGTATAAACGACATCATTAAAAGAATCACCCTGCAAGGCAACATTAATCTCAGCACAAACAGAGCAAACATTAGCGTCAGTACATAAATTGCAAGAGTAAGTATCATCATAATCTAATAAAGATAGAAAATCAGATAACAACTCAGGATAAATATCATCAATTAAATCAGACAATAACTCTTTTGGATTCATTACTGTTTGGGCGGGTAGTTGGTTTGATACTTGAGCTTGCTGCATGGCATTTACTATAGTGGCAAGCTGTCCAATATGTGTCTGCAAAGTCTGAATGCTAGAATCGGTCCTTTGTTGGAACTGGAGATCATTCATAGCCATTTGTTTGACAAGGTCCTCTAATGAAGGTTCGGAAGGTTTAAAGCACATAATTTGGAATTCCTGCATATGCTTATTCGGATCCTCACCTGCAAGACCATTAAATCTTGGCAATAAGTTTATCAAACCAGATTCCAATTTGAAAGGTACATTAACAACAGGATATTCCGTACATAAAGTATTATAATTCATATCAGGAGCAGCTAATTACCTTAAGGTTCTATTATCAGCCATTTCAAAATCAAGTTCAGTGTACGAAGCAAACAAGTTATGCAGATAGTTAGACTCATATAGTCAAAATCAAACACAAAGAAGGGAATCGATAAAAAAAAAATCAGAAAAATAAACTGACACCGAAATTAATCTACTGACTTAAAAATATAATTTTGAGAATTTTTTTGATTTTTCTCGACTCTATAAAAACAGTAAAAAATTCATTAAAAATAGAAAAATGATGAATTTTTCTGCTTCAAGTTCACGAAACTGATCTAAAAAAGAAGACGATTTGCCCAAAACCTGGTTTTTTTACTAGGTCTGACGAGAAACGGGCGAAACAGAACGGCTGGACGCAAAAACGCAAGAAAATACACAAAAATACAGAAAATTTAAACAAACAAAACCTAAAACTAGACTATTGGCTAAATCAACAAGAATCCCCAGCAACGGCGCCAATTTGATCAGCTGTCGCGCGCGGATCAAAGCGAGTGTTTTTTTTATAATAATGCAGTATAGCGACAATGACTCGAGTCGTATCGCAAGGATTCTTGTAGTGATTGACCAATAAAGTAACAGTTATGGGGGGTTTGGATTTTTGATTAAGAGTAAAAAACTGAAAATAAGTGATTATCAAAATAAGCTGAAACGGCTAATCCTACTGATTCGGGTTCCGACTTATCATCGGCTATTATAACATCAATCCCTAAGCAGTTCTAATCCTATTCGATTATCATATTAATCAGACAAGCGCTTATCAACATCAAATAAATTATGTTCCTGTTTACCGAATTAAGCAAACGGTTAAGAATATGACGAATTAACGAATTAAGCAAACGATAACACGCAATTAAATTTAGGAACATGCATACAATTGAATTTAACCAATTCTATCCTATGAACAAAAATTGAATTAAGCAAACAATTGCAATCAAATTAAGCAAATGACTTCATAGAAAAGGATTGAAAGGAATCAGATTTAAATTGATATTATAATAACCTCGAAGTGATGAAACCGTACACAACAGGATTTGTACGGGGGTATTAGTTCTCCATGAGTTCTTCTCAAGCGTTTTTTCTATTTTTTTCGTGAATAGTGTATGGAATGAACAGTAATCCGAGTTTTCCCTAAAAAGAAAAACAAGTTCATAACCCAACTGGGTCGAAAACATGACCCAAGCCCAAAACATGACCCAAAATAAAACAAATTTCTAATACTGTAACTTCAACAAATATTCTGGGAAAATGTGCTATGCATCTGACTTCGACTCCAAGATAAAAGTCGTAGCTCTCTCTCTCTTAGCTTTCCGGTGATTATTAGAACGCCTCAAACGGATTCCCGGAACTCCATTTATGATCGTTTCCGTGCAGACTGCTAAAGCTGAAAAATAAAGTGCGAAAATCAAATTAAACCAAAAATAAAATAAAATATAAAAACATAATAAAACATAAGAATAATCGAAATAAATTAAAGAAATTCCTAAGTAAAAATATAGGAGAATGTGCATATAGATGCACTGATCACTTCTATAATTGTGATTCAAATCACACACTTTCATGACTCGAATCACAAAAAGCATGTCGAATCACATGGTTTGTTTTTATTTTTTCTTGGGTCTTGATTCAAATCATTGGATATCTTGACTAGTATCATACAATTTTCTTATGAATCAAATCAAATATCATTTTTCTATAATTTTTGTGCTAGATCTCTATCACATCTTGAAAAAAGAATACAACCTTCGTGGGTGCGTTGCACGCTTGCGGAATGACTAACAGAGTTGTCACCAAATTTTATTTATTCCCAAAAGAGGGAATGAGAAAATATTGATAAAACCCTTAAAATAACAAGAAAGATATGGTCATCGCAACCAAATCGGTTCCGGGAGTCGATTATGTGAGGGGAAGGTATTAGCACCCCTCACATCTGTTGTACTCAAAGGGAACCATTTAGTTAGTTTTCCGCATAAGTGTTAGCTTAAAAATGTTTTCTTTTATTGGAGTTACTAAAAGTTTAAAGAGAAAAAAAGAAAGGTATCGCAAAAAAGTTTTTCTATTAATGTGCCCGATGAGATTGTAGGTCCCGCTCCTACATATCTCCGAGTGTGATGGAGAACTCAAGGCTGCGTAGTTTGGGGTATAAAATGTTTGTTTGTTGGTCGATTTTAGTGAAAGTTATTTTGTCAAAATTGAGCGGAAAATATTTCTTACTACCCAAAACAATGGAGGAGGGAATGTTTTCATCACACCAAAATAGATTTCTAATATCAACATTTGCGGGAAAACTTCGCTTAGCTCCCTCAGACATATATGTGGATGAAGCGTTGTTTTACATTATCTCAAGACGAAATATCTTTCATTTGTGAAAATAATTTTCAATCACACGAGGCGACAAAAAGGCAAGTTTGATGTGTTGAGATTGTTTTTAGGAAGACAAAAAATATCGAGCAATGAAACGTACGCCAACCATTCGATTATTCGAGGAGCAAGAATGTGTAAACCCCCATTTCCTTTTTGTCCAAGTTATTTGAGAAATTTTTTAGCGGAAAACGAATACTCGAGCAATATGACATGCGACAATCATTCAGTCATTCGAGGAGCAGGATAACGTAAACCTCTCATTCCCTTTTCGTACAAGTTTGATTAAAATATTTTATTTGGATGACGAAAGATCGAACAATTTGGAATTCGCCAATCATTCGATCATTCCAGGAGCAAGAAAGTGTAAACCGCCCATTCCATTTTCGATTTTTATTAAGAAAAATGTTTTACACGCTTCAGATAAGAGGAGAAGAAAATCTATATTAATCGAAAGTTTATCGCGTTAATGTAAAATGATTTGTGAAATGGTTTGTATTTTTTTTTTGAAATGGTTCGAATTGAGTTTACAAGTGTGGTAAAAAGAGTTTGAAATTGAAATTGTTAGTGAAATCGAATGAAATGAAATGTTAGTGAAGTATTGAGTATGGTTATTTACATGCGCGATATGAATATGGATAAAAATTATTTAATTAAATGACTAACACAATAAAATCAATTAACCAAATAGTTTGCTTAACAATTAAAAAAAAGCAATTATTTAATTAATATCTAATCAAATAAATAAATAAAAACTAAATCAATTAAATAACTACTAAACTGAATAACTAAACTAATAAAAAAAGTAAACACAAAAGGGTGCAAATATGATGGGGCAGGGGTCAATTTGCAAAAGACAAGAGTATTTAAAGAGAGAAAACTTGAAGGCCCAATTGTGCAAACCTTAAAATATTCCAAAAATAAAAAAAAATAATAAAAAAAAAGAAATGAAACAATGTTGGAAAGAAGGGGTAAACACTCCTCTTGTTTAGCATCTTTATATATATATATATATATATATATATATATATATATATATATATATATATATATATATATATATATATATATATATATATATATATATATATATATATATATATATATATATATATATATATATATATATATATATATATATATATATATATATATATATATATATATATATATATATATATATATATATATATATATATATATATATATATATATATATATATATATATATATATATATATATATATATATATATATATATATATATATATATATATATATATATATATATATATATATATATATATATATATATAAATTTATCCACATCCAGTTATGTTTTGACAAGTGGCAAGTCATTAAAAAGAAACAAAAAGAGAAAGATAAAAAATTTCTGGAAATGCAATGCAGGAAAGGAAAACAAAAAAGAACAAAGTAATGATCCAAACATCCTCTCTCTCTCTCTCTCTCTCTCTCTCTCTCTCTCTCTCTCTCTCTCTCTCTCTCTCTCTCTCTCTCACTTCAAAGAAAATTAAATCCAACCTCTCATTCCTCTTAATCAAGCAACTCAACTTAAGTCTTATATAAAACAAAACCTAAAAAATAATCTAAACAAAAAGGTTACCAACAACGTTTACGGTGTTGTGGATGGCATGCGACCGAGGTCGGTAGTGAGTTATGTTAGACGATGACAATGATCTAGAAGGGGGGGGGAGGGTTGAATAGATCACTTATTTAAAACAGGGTCAACGCTTAATATAATTTGAATTTTAAAAGTTTTAAGCGGACGAGGAACTATAATCGTCTAAATGAACCGTTACAAAAAAAATCAGATATACGCTACGCCTATACGGAATACCGATAAAGACGAGAATTAGAATCAATAGTTTGATCACGAATCAATAAGATTTTGTTCACTCAAAGTTGGACAATTTCCAATGCGTGTGAAATATAAACCAAATTGAAAAACAACTCAAGTGTTTGTATTCACACAATTAGTTGAACAATTAGTGTCTGAAGCACCTCAAGTAAAATTCAATAAGTGAATGAAGTGTTATGATTTTTCGATTACAATCAAACAAATTGTAATTAGATTTCTAAAAATGTTTCAACACTAACACACACCATAATTTTAGTCAACTAATATGTTTGCACAAAAACTCAAAATTCAGCAATGAAAATAGTAAAAAGAGAGAATACCAATTTGTTGAGGAAGTTCCCCCGTCGTCCTCGCTCGAGGTACTTCTGCCCTCAATAGAATTCAAACACTCAATCCCAAACATTGACGCTGAGCCTATGCCTTCTCTTCCCTTGATTCAAGATGAATCAAGTCCTTCAAATGTGATGAGTAAACCTCCGATTACGGCACCACCTTTGAACAACCCTCTGGTCTTCAAATCTTGCCCGACATATTTCAAACATCAACAATTAGAACCCCAAACTTCCTTCCATAATCCTTCGGTTAATGTTACTAAATTGACAGAACCTCCCATTCTTCAATTACCTTCGCTCGGTTGAATCTGTGAAGGAACAATTTGTGCAAAACCCCCCAAAATCCAAGATTCTTGGAGGACAAAACCCTAAAGGTTTTATTCAAGAAAAACCCACTGATTTCTCAACCCAAACCCGATACACCGATCCTAAGTTTGGACGTTATCACCTCGATGATGCATAATACACAACAAAAATGATTATGTGTAGCTGTTGAGAAAATGCAAGAAAGAGGATGTAGATGATGAGAACCAAATCAGTGTATATTTTCACTTTTCTTGTTTTTTTTATTGTAGAATGAGCTATCTCAATATATATATATATATATATATATATATATATATATATATATATATATATATATATATATATATATATATATATATATATATATATATATATATATATATATATATATATATATATATATATATATATATATATATATATATATATATATATATATATATATATATATATATATATATATATATATATATATATATATATATATATATATATATATATATATATATATATATATATATATATATATATATATATATATATATATATATATATATATATATATATATATATATATATATATATGCAAAGTTATAACCAAATAACCAACATAACAGTCACTTTGAATAGTAAACATAACAGAAAATTTATGAGAAACGAGCGAGCGGTCGACCTAAAACTAGGGGGTCGACCTGAGCTCTCCTGAATTTAGGATTATGCAGAAAAACACTCTTTGCATCGACAAAAACAGGTCCATGCATCGATGCAAAACACCCCATTTTTGACAAATATAAATGCACACAGTATGAGTCGACCAGAGGGTCAATGCGAGCTCTCCTAAAAGCAAAACATGAAAATTATCTTCTGCATGAGTTGACCTAAGCAAGCTTTGAGTTGACTCAAAGACTTAGAACTTGCAAAAATGTAGACTTTGATATATTTAGCTACTTCTAGGTGTTCTTAATGCATCTCTAACTCGACCAACATGATCAAACTTATATAGGACACATATAATGCTTTTCCTATATGAACCAAGACACATTTTGACAAATGTTTGACACTAAAAAAATAATGTATGCATATGCGACTCGATGATACCGTCCAAAGTACATTTTTTATAACTATATATGTTTTGACATCATTAAAACAAGTATAACGAAGTATGAGACACTTTGCCCTCACCTACTCCCCCTTTTTGATGATGGCAAAATAGTAGAAACATAGTTGAGCATAATGTGTAGTATCATCCTCTCCCTTACTCTATGCATTTATCTAGAAATGATCTGCATGTTTGATCAGTCTTGTAAAGTGATTTGTTGTTTCTTCTTGGTTTCTTCTCCCCCTTTGAAAACATCAAAAAGAAAGAAGATATAGGTCAACGAAAGACATAGTATATTGAGATAAGCATATTCACCAAATTTGCAATAGGATAGCATTAACAAACATTCACATATAATGAAATTAATGAAATCATATAAAAGAATAAATAGATAACACCGCAAATGATCAAAAGAAGTATGTGTTATTACAAATATTAAAGATTAACAAAGCTTCTCGTCTTGATAATTCAAACAAACATAAGAAGAGATTAACACTAGAATGCAATAAACAATAGATGAAATAACATGCACAATGATATACAAGGACTCCTCAAGGTCTCCTCCCCATAAAATGATGGCCCCTTCTGCAAAATGAACAATCATGAGGTGGAGTAAGTTGTTGCTCATCTATCCGCTCTGTAAGCTCTAGGACAACTCGATTAAGAGTGTTGAAATTGGTAGTGAGAGCACGGTTTTGACCTGCAGCAAATTTAACCATGCTATCAAAATGACCCATCACTACTGTTGTGAAGAGTTGAAGTTATTCGTGTGAGCCTGGAGTTAGTTTTGAAAATTTGTGAACCGCTCATCCTGGGCAATGATAAAGTTTTGTTGTTCAAGTTGCATGTTACTCATCATTTCGAGGAGTTCTTCATTGATTTGTTAGGGACACGGAGGTGATGGAGGCATGTAATTCCAATCAAGTGTCTCTTGGTAATCCCAATTCGTTGCTTGAGGCATGTAATTTTCACCATGTGTAGTCCAACCCGTGTGTTACCAGGCACCTCATCCTTGGTTTCTGATTTGACCGGAATAGAAGGGGACCAAGGACTTGGCACACGTCATTAATTACGGCCTGCTCACTGGTGTTGAAAAGAAGATGGGGGGAGTACTTGCAAGACACTCCGATACCAAAGTAAGAAGTTGGACAAAGTGATCACAAGTACAGAACATGGTAAGAAGAGAATACCTGACCCTCTTGTGAAAGAGGGTATTTATAGAGAGATCCCAGCGCAGGGCCAACGGTCACTTGAGTTCGGCTGGATGGCCAGGCCCAACCCAAGTGACTTCTAGGGCTTACATGGCGTAGTAAAGACTAGAACATGGTCTTCGCCGTAGTTCAACTATCCCGTGGTCTCCAGAAAGTGGGTTTGACCTGCTCGTTCAGAGGTGGGCAGTTGGTTGGTGACGTGTCCCCGTGGAGGGGCACACGTGGAGAGCGTGTGAAGGACAGGTTGTTCTGCTCGACAAGGGAGAAGGTTCTGCCCCGGAGGGGCATTGCCTTCCCGGAGGGAACTCTGTGCTTGACGACTGTGGCCCAAGCTTGATTGGGCTTGGCAGAATATTATTGGGCTGGGCCTGCCCGGTCAAGCCGGGGCCCAGGCCAGAACAGGGGCCCCCCAAGCCCAACATGGACAAATCAAAGTTCTGCCGCTTCCACAAAAGCCACGGGAACGTTACAGAAGACTGCATCCACCTCAAGGACACGATCGAAATCTTGATCAAGGAGGGGCACCTGAAAAGATACACCCGGGGAGGAGAAGCCCCGCGGCAAGATGCTCCCGAGGTCGAGAGAGTCGAAGACTTCCCCTCTCCTGACGGTGACAACGGTCTACAAGTTGCCCTTAGCGTTAGCTGGCCTGAGGATTGGTTCGCGCTCAGAAACTTCGGCCTCCCCGCCGAGCCTGATCTGCCCGACGAGCCTGTATGCCCCACCAGCCGATGGGAGTATTTTCCGAGGGCCATGGTCATCTCTGGCGGATCCCCGAGGAACCTATCCGTGGGATCGGTAAAAAGGAAGTTTGAGGAACTCATCACCAGCAACTCTGGCAAAATGAGCACCCTCGACAAGTTTCGTGGCTGATCCAACCCGATCACTTTCTACCTCGAGGAGCTTCCCAGGGGCTCCCCCAACTCAAACATCCCCCTCCTGATACGGGCACAGATGACAAACTTCGATGTCAGACGCATCCTGGTCGACGGAGGAAGCTCGGTGGACATCATATACACCCACCTTTTCACAACCCTCCAACTTGACGAGTCCAACCTGTCCCCCTACGTGGGCTCTGACCCCCAGGGGTTCAACCGACAACAAGGTCGTGGGGGTACGTGGAGTTAAAGGTTACCTTCGGGAAAAAAGAAACGGCCAGGGAGATCAATGTCTGCTTCCTGGTCATTGAATGCCCGTCCCTCTACAACTGTATCCTAGGCAGGACAACGATGGTCGAGCTCACCGCGGTGCCCTCCACCGTCCACCTAAAAATGAAATACTACACAAGGCGAGGGCCCGTTGTCACCCTAAACGGTGACATTGAGGCTGCCCGAAGATGCTTCGAGGCCGCGCTAAAAGGCCTAAGCACGATCGCCCCAGCGACCAAAAAAGTAGCACCCACCACTACTCCGAAGAGCAAACCCAAGGACCTCCTCGGCTCGGTAGAACTCGACAGTCGCTTCACCGAAGAGTCCGACCGCAAAGACGAAGCTAGCGACACTCCTCCATCCCACGGGAAGCAAACCCACCCAGCGTGCCCCATCCCCGATGGTGATTTCGAGATTGTGGAACTCGGGGACGACAAGACTAGGACAGTGAGGATCGGAGCAGGACTGCCCGACCTGGCGAGGAAACAACTGAAGGCCTGTCTCCTCGGGAATGCGGACCTCTTTGCCTGGAGCGCCGCCGAGATGCCCGGACTCGACCCTGAGGTCGCTTGCCATCAGCTCTCCATCAACCCGACCACCAAGGTAATAGTACAACGTAGGCATAGACAATCCCCACAGTCGGCGCCACTGATCTGACCTGATCAAAAGGGGACCAAGGACTTGCCAAACGTTGTTAATCTACGGCCTGCTCACCAGTGTTGAAAAGAAGATGGGGGTGTACCTGCAAGACACTCCGATGCCAAAGTAAGAAGTTGGACAGAGTGATCACAAGTACAAAACAGGGTAAGAAGAGAATACCTGACCCTCTTATGAAAGAGGGTATTTATAGAGAGACCCCAGCGCATGGCCAACAATCACTTGAGTTGGGCTGGATGGCCAGGCCCAACCCAAGTGACTGCTAGGGCTTACGTGGCGTAGTGAAGACCAGAACGTGGTCTTCGTTCTAGTTCAACTGTCCCGTGGTCTCCGGAAAGTGGGTTTGACTTGCTCGTTCGGAGGTGGGCAGTTGGTTGGTGACGTGTCCCCGCGGAGGAGAGCACGTGAAGAGCGTGTGAAGGACATGTTGTTCTGCTCGAAAAGGGAGAAGGTTCTACCCGGCGAGGACTCTGTGCTCGACGGCTGTGGCCCAAGCTGGATTGGGCTTGGCATAATATCATTGGGCTGGGCCTGCCCGGTTAAGCCAGGGCCCAGGCCAGAACAGTTTCCATCAGATTCCAAATGGGGTAATCGATCTATCCAACCACTATTATCCTGTTCAGCAGTATCCATGTGATTTCCACCCTCTTCTCCTTCTTCATCTTCTTCGTCTTCATCACTCTCATCAGATTCCTGCAAATGAGAGCTTGTTACCTTAACAATAAATTTATAGTGTGAGTCGCAAGGATCCGAAATATAACCCATCATAGTTAGAGTCTTTTGACAAAAATCTTGGTTAGTTGTCAAGGTTGTGTATGGAATATCGGGTACTACTACATTAGCATTGTTGAGTACAAATTGGATGAAAGACCCTTATGACAGTGCGGTCCCTCGCCAGAGTCTTTCAAAAAGTAGATTTTACTCGCAATGTAGTGAGGCCAGTTAATTTTGATCTTCTTTTTCAGAATGTAAACCAAGTGAACCTCGGCTTGGTCAACCTGAGAATAACCACCTTTCTTGAGTCGAAGAATGTGCGAGACAATCCACTGTAAAATTCTGTCAACCGGCTTCAACCTACCAGATGTGACTGATTTTGGAAAAAGGTCACTAGCGATAATGTTGTCAGCATATGGTTTCTTTAGCATAAATTTCAAGGCTTCCTTGAACTCATACCCGTCCACAGTTCGAGTATCCGTGACCTTAATTAGTGGATCAACAATTATAAGAGACATATTGAAAAGATATTTTCAGACAGAGTCATTGACATAGACTTTATTACTTCCAATCTTAGTATTGAACTCAAAACCTTCAAAATTTCCTTAAAGAACACTGTAGAAAATTCTGACCAAGTCCTCATTATATTTATTATCGCATTCCAAAAACTTGTTGAAATTCTAAGCATCTAGAAGTTCAAGTACTTCTTGGATGTGCATTCTTTCAACAACTTTTCGATAATAAACATATTGTTTGACAATTGATCTCTTACTCACATTTTCTCATAAAGTTCAGTGTATTTAGGAGATAAAAGGGAGAGAGCGGTTACCAGTAGAGCAGCTCTTGAAGTACTAGCTTGAGCGGATGGAGCTCAGGTTGTTCTTTTTCCTGTTACTCTTCGTGTAGCCATGAGAACAATTCTTTGAAGAAGATGAATAGTAAAACATAGTTTTTGGTATTTGAGGAGAAACTTATTATACTCCTTGACTATATAGTGAAATTAGGTTTTGAAAGGATTTTTTGTTAGAGGAGATGTAGAGAGTAGCCTTGAGTAGGTGCAAAGTACCAATGTAAATGCTAATGATGGTGTTTGAATAGATAAAAAGAGTGAATGCATTAAATGGGTCAAACAATTTGAACGTTTCATCAAAACAGAGATTTTTCAGAAAAATCGCGCGATGCGTCGACCCATACAGGCTTTGCATCGATGCATACTGAGAAAACATAAATAATGAGAAATGTTCAAAGTTTGAGTCGACCTAAGGGTCGACCTAAGAGGACCCGCTTCTAAATCATGAAAAATTGTCATTTTATGAGTTGACCAGTGTTCTGCGTAGGTCGACTTATCTAGTAAAAATCAGCACAAATCATCATTTTGAGTCATACAAGCATCAAAAAGAGATAAATAGATAGCTTACATGTATTTCAAACATTCAAAAGGGTAAAACATGCTTAATCATGCAATAAACATCAATAATAACGTATAACTTGGTACACCAACTTACACATATGAAGTGATCAAGAAAGTTTGATAATGAGAAAAGATATTACCTTAATTGCGATCGATGATAGATGCCCTCACATATTGCTTAGTTACTTCTTCATTTTGTTAGATAAAGACATAGAAAAAAGCACATATATAGAATGCATGCACTAATAAATTCCTAAACACGATCCGAGATGTCGAGAACGTCTAGTTTTCTACGGATGTGAAAGAAAGGCTCTATAGCGAGTGGTTTTGTAAAGATATCCGCAAGTTGATTTTTGGTATCAACGTGCTCAAAGACCACATCACCATTCTCCACATGATCCATAAGGAAATGATGACGTATTTTGATATGCTTGGGGTGCGTGAATGTAATACGGGGTTCTTGGTTAGATTAATGGTGCTTGTGTTATCACAAAAAATAGGAACACACTCAAGCTTTAGATTGAAGTCGATCAATTATTACTTAAGCCATAAGACTTGAGTGTAACAACTACCGGCCGCAATGTATTCCGCTTCGGCTGTTGACAAAGCAACAGAAACTTGCTTTTTGTTATGCCAACTCACCAAAGAATTCGAAAAGAGATGACAAGTGCCACTTGTGCTTTTCCTATCCGATTTTCAACCGGCAAAATTGGAATCGGAAAGGCCAAACAAGGAACAATCATTACCCTTGGAATACCAGAGCCCATACTTTGGAGTACCAGAGAGGTATCTAAGTATGCACATTACGACTTTCAAATGAGATTCCTTGGGATATGATTGATACCTCGCACACATGCAAACACTAAATATTATGTCGGGTCGAGATGCGGTAAGATAGAGGAGAGAGCCAATCATAATTCTATACTTCTTCACCTCCACATCCTTACCATTCTCATCTCGATTGAGATTTGCACATGTCGGCATCGGAGTGTCAATCACCTTGGAGTTTGCCATGTCAAAACACTTGAGAAGATCAAGGAAATATTTTTCCTGACTCACAAACGTACCCTCTTCGAGTTGCTTGATTTGTAATCCGAGGAAATAGTTGAGCTCCCCCATCACGCTCATCTCGAACTCTCTATGCATTAATCTAGAAAACTCCTTGACCATATTCATGTTAGTTGATCCAAAAATGATATCATCAACATAAATTTGTACCAAGATTAAGTGTTTCCTTTGATGTTTAATGAAGAGAGTTGTGTCAACCTTTCCTCTTGAAAACCCTTGATCAAGTAGAAATTTGCTAAGACGGTCATACCAAGCCCTAGGGGCTTGTTTGAGTCTGTACAAAGCTCATTTTAACTTGTAGATATGATCAGGATACTCATGGGATTCAAACCCAGGAGGTTAGGCTACATAAACCTCTTCATTGATATATCCGTAGAGGAAAGCACTTTTTACATCCATTTGAAATAATTTGAAATTTTTCGCACATGTGTAAGCAAGCAAAAGGCATATAGTCTCGAGTCGGGCAACCGACGCATAAGTTTCTTCATAGTTAATTCCCTCCTCTTGGTTATACCCTTTCGCGACTAAGCGCTCCTTGTTACGTGTTATAACTCCACTTTCATCCAGTTTATTCCTAAACACCCATCAGGTGCCTATTACTCGATGACCTCGCGGAGTAGGGACAAGCTCCCAAACCTCATTTCTTTTAAATTGATTCAGTTCCTCTTGCATTGATAAGAACCAATGTTCATCGAGTAATGCCTCTTTAAGGTTTTCAGGCTCAACTTGAGAGACGAAAGCAAAGTGATAACAAAATTTACTTAGCTTAGATCTTGTGGTCACACCCTTTGAGATCATTGAGAATGTTGTCGATAGGATGGTCTTTAGAAGACTTCCAAGCTGGAGAAATGCCGTCGGTGTCAGTCGGATGAACCTATCGTACCTCGAAAAATACGATCCTCACGATGGACGTAGAAAAAACAGAGTCACCACCGAACTTTATTCATCCCAAGAAGGGATAGGGAAATATCGAGAAAACCTTTTATAAACGAAAGAACAGGAACAAGGTCATCGCAACCAATGTTTCGGGTTTGGGAGTCGGTTATGCAAGAGGGAAGGTATTAGCACCCTCTACGTCCGTTGTACTCAACGGGAACCTCTTGATTCGATTCGATAAAAGTTAACTATGTTTGTTTGTTATCTTTTAAGGGATTCGCTTCTAAGTGGAAAAAAGGGTGGTTATTTACTAGGGTGCTCACCAAGGATTGGGGCCCTTGTGCATACGTACTCCCTCATGCAATGGGAGAGTCAGAGCCTCGTAGTTCGTGGGACTACAGGTAGAGGTTTTGGGTAAACGAAAGATGGAGGGAAAGTTGTTTTGTGATTGAAACAAACGAGTGTTAAGTTCGCATTCTAACTGCTAAACGCTGGCTTGTTTGCTCGCTAGGGGAGGCTGAAGCACTAGTTCATATGCGCAGAAGAAGGTACTAAACAATGTTCTTTGGGAAAGTTGTCTGGGTTATAAATCGCACTGGGGAGAGGAATTAGTGTTTGGAGAAGTTTCAATCGCACGGGGGCGAGAAAAGAGAGTTTGACGTATTGGATGTTTTGTTAGAGGTGACGATTACCTGAATCTTAAGAAAGGCTCCTAGGGCACAAGTAATCGGAAAAGTGAGTCAAAGGCTTGACTTTCTCTCTTTTTCAACCTTAATTGCGAAAATATTTTGATATAATTAAGATGTTTTAAACGGATGACGACTACTCGAAGCTTAAGAAAGGCTCATCGGGCCCAAGTAGTCGGGAAAGGGAGTCGAAGGCTTGACTCTCTCTCTTTTTCATCTAAGTATTGAGAAAATAGATTTGATGTGAATCGAATTTTAAATCTTTTAGAGAAACAATTGTTTAAACTCAAGAAAGGCTCCCCAGGCCCAAACAATTGAGGAGAGGAATCGAAGACTCCATTCAAACTCCCTTTTTCATCTGATATTAA
The DNA here is from genome assembly GCA_963859935.3 of Lathyrus sativus. Taxonomy (NCBI): domain Eukaryota; kingdom Viridiplantae; phylum Streptophyta; class Magnoliopsida; order Fabales; family Fabaceae; genus Lathyrus; species Lathyrus sativus. Next base: position 356,554,244 of record OZ012737.1, read on the forward strand.
AATTGTGTTCAAATATAGTTAAGTATATTAAGTTGACTTTGATAAGATACTCGATGTTGATCGAGGTTTGAATTTTCATAGGAAACGATTAAGGACTAATGGAAGGGAGGTCCTATTGGTATAGGGTAAGATTGATGGTGAGGCCAAAGCGCTCGACTTACAAAGGTAATGGAATGTATAATCACAGTTTTGATAAACAAACAAACAATTGAAATGAATTTTAATCGTGTGCACTAGGAAAGTGGGCTAGTCTTCTAAATGACCAACTAGAAATAATTGATCAAATAGGTCCCACTGTAAGAAAGCCCAGGAGTAAGCTTTGAATGTTGTGTATGATGTACAAAAGGTTGATGGTGATACTTTGAAAGAAATCGACTTACATGGGTGAAAAATGGCTCGACGTTGGATCGAGAATTATTTCTTTTGAAAAGAGTTTAAAGCATTAAAGCATAATCAAGACAAACGAATAAAATGCGTACATAGCAATGGGAGTGGGGTACATGTATGTTACATGGGATTGCAAGAAATAAAAAGTCTCATTGTCAGGTAGCCCAAGAGGAACCTGTGCGCGTGTGAGGTGTCCTAAACTAAGCCACAAACGGGAGTTCAAACAAAAACTCCAAGCTAGGGTTTCTATACATAGTCCAGGTTCCGTTGCTTGGAAAAGTAACCACAGCCCACCAACTTAGGCTTTTAGGGTTTTGATAATTGTTAGTGTGTTTTAATTAATGTGAATGAGATATGAACAAGAGGAACATTATATGAATATGATATGAATATGGACAAGATATGAATATGAAAAATATGAATAAAGTAACAAGACATATAGCAGTATAATAAAGATAATGTTCAAAATAATGTTAGCAAGTATATGAATAAGATGATAAAATCAAGATAATATTGACAAGAAAATAAAAGCAGTTGTATATTGACAAAAGTAAAAATTAATCGTTAGTTTGTTGGAATTGAATCGGGACGAAATGTAGCGCTACACCGTCGTAGCTCGACTTATGACGAAAGTCAAACTATAGGAGGTTGCGCAAATTGATATCCGTGCTAAAAAACACGATGAAATAATGATGTTGAGGATCATTTTCCAATGTAATCGTGTCACATGGACCAAAAGAGGGGCGAGATCTCGTCTTAATTACCAACCCGTGTTAATTAATTGAGGGTAACTGTTGCACCCTAAAATTTGCTCAACCTATTTCACCTGGGTTATGTTTCAATTGCATTGTCATTTGCATAATAAGTCATGTACATAGTCTAATCATTTGCATAGCATAGCATAACAAGTCATCTAACAAGGGATCAAGTGCCATTCTTATCAGAATGAGGCCCATCAAGGGGTTTTAGTCAAGTTCAAGACCATCCAAGTAATCAAGAAATGAGTTGAAGCTTTGAAAAGTTTGAGGGTCAACCAGTGGATTTCTCTCCTAATTTTGAGGTATGTTGAAGATCCCAAATGGGAGTATGAGCTATGACTGAGAGTATGGAATGTGTACAAAGATCATGGAAGACCTAGAGGGTCATTTTGAAGATGAGACAAGTCATTGATACAAGTACAAGAGCCAGAGTTGAAGTACAGTCAACTAGGGTTTCATTTGGGTCAACCCTAGGTCAACTGAGTGATTGAAGAGCATCAAGGCTTAATTGAAAGGTGTGGGATTCATGAATTGATATGTGGATACAAGTGTGGTGTTGTGCCAAGGATAAATAAAAAAGAATCAAGAAGAAGAGGAGTTACTAAATTAGGGTTTCAGTGTAAAAAACCCTAATTTAGGCCTAACTTCCAAGCCAGACAAGTTAAAATGAAAGTTTCATATGAATTCTTGGTAAACATGAAACTTTTAGATCTTCTCAATAGCTTTAATTTAAGTACTAGAAGTCTTCAAGAAGATTTTTAGAACACAAGTTATGGTTCTTGCAAGTTATGGGTCATCAGAGGACACTGAAATTTATCTATGAAAGTCACTTGACTTACAAGCAACTGTTTCCCATCAAGGAGTTTTCAAATGGATTCTTGGCCAACATAAGAGTTGTAGAGCTTGATCTTAGCTTTAATTTTAGTACTAGAAGTCCTCAAGAGGATTCGTAGAACTCAAGTTATGGTCTTGGCAACCCAGGGGTGTTTTGGGAAAGTTGAATTACAGGTCATTTTTCAACATAGGTCAAAATCTCCATCTTCCACTCCTCAGATGAAAGAATGTTCAAAATGAGATGTGTTCAAAATGATGTTTTTAGGCTAGATAAGAGGTCATGAGAACTTGGAATGGCTTTCTTCACAAAATCATAAAAATGGCCTAAAATGAAGGTATACTTTAAATGAACCAAGGTTGGAAATTAGGGTTTTTGACCTACAAATCCAAACCAAGCCATATGACATACCAATTTGATTTTAAAATTCATTTTGAGAACATTGACATTGCCACAATTTTGAATTGAGGGTTACTTTTAGGACTTGCTTTGAAAATTGGTTACTTGAACCATAAGGCACAATTGCAAAATCACTTGTCAAGGCAAATGCAAGGCTCCTTTCCATCCATACACCTCCAATATCTCATTTGGAGAGAATTTAAACTCAGAACCAAGGGAATTGCAAACCAAATCATGAGATGGTATGTGCATAGCATAAGAAGAGATTTTCATGACATGAGAAGTTGATTCTCTCATTGGATCAATCTAGAACTTTCTAGGGTCTTCAAATACATTCTATATATACTTGTGAAGAGGTTCAGAGCAAGAGTTGGTGAGAATTGAAGGAGAGAAGAGAGATTGAGATCAGAAATTTCTTGTTGCAATTCAGAATTGGTTACAAGCTTTTACACCATTTCAATTCAAGATTTTGATTTCTATAACTTCCATTGATACTAGTGAGTGTTTCCAGATCAAATTCCAAGCAAATTGGTGGAGAAATCGTGTCCTTGAAGTTGAAAATCTTCATTTGCAACTCAGATTCGGATTCTAAGATCCAAGCTACTTCAACCAATTCTTTTGCATACAGAAGCAAGATTATGACTCATTGAAGGTGTCTGGAAGTTCCCAAAGCTTGACTTGAAGATTTCATACCTCTGTGCATCAAGATTTTGCAGGTAGGTACTTTTCAATACACAGCTTGATTTAGGTAGTTTCAATCTGTTTTGATTAGTTAGATTCAATGTAGGTTAGTGTATGAAGCTTTCTGGTAGCTTTAGGATCGATTTAGATGCAATTAGTGGAGTGATGCAATTTCTGTTCATGCTCATATCTTGTTGTTCTTGATGATATAATCATAGCTTGATGGCTAGAAATGATCAGTGAAGCATGGTGAAGAGTTTAGGCTATCCAATTTCAAGTTTGGTGAGTTTTGGTTCTTGAGTAATTTCTGAGGATTTAATCGTGTTATGAGGAGGAAGATGTTTCAAGGTGTTTTATTGCCATGGTCAGATTCAGTGTAAAATTTGGAGTGAGTTAGGGTTTTTCTTTTTGATTTTTGATGGAGAATCAGAGGAATGCGAATTGGGGAAGATGAAGTTGCAAGCTCAGACATCCATGGCGTTTCCCTCCTTTTAGAGTTTGAAGGTTGAAAATGACTCAGAAGCCCTTAGATTAGAACAGGACCTTTGACCAAAACGAGATCTAATGGCTGTGGTTGCGTTTCAGTTTGTGAAGGGGACTCTGAAGATCAAAACGCCTCGTTTCACTTAATGACAATTGCGTGGGCTTAGGTTAAGTTGATATCCACACCCTACTTCCAAGGCCCAATGAGAAATGTGCGCAGTTTTATTGCTATTTGCCACATAACTTTTCCATTTTCCTTTATATTTTCCATTCTATTTTCTGAATAATGTTTGGGCCTAGCGCAGTTTTCTATCCATACCCCCTCTGAGCCCATATCTGGATCTGAACAGTTTGTAATTGCTATTGGGCACGCATGTTTTGCATTTTTCTCATATTTTCTTTTATTTTCACATTTATTTTAAGTTCTTTAAAAATTCATAATAAATTGGAAAATTAATATTTTTGCATAGGGGTTTTTTCCTCATTTTCATCAAGACATCAAGAAAATTATAAAATAATAAAAATGTCATTTCAGGCATTTTTCTATTTTTGGTTTATTTTTTACTTTTAATAGCTTTTATTTTATTTTCATTTGATACATGTTACTTGCTGAATTTAGTATGACCATTTTATTTTGGTTTTTGATGTGATTCTTTTTCCTATGGTTAGATTAGAGTATTAGGTTCCCCCTGGATTTTTGTCACATTTTTGTGACTTAAATTTATTTGTTTTTGAGAGGTGTGAAGCAAGTGTGCTAGGATTAGGTTTTCAACTTGACATAGGTGTGTTTCAACACATAGTCCTTGGCTTTTTAGTTTGATTTAGGCCTTGGGGTTTATGTGGGGTATAGGGTACATAGCTAGGGTCCCATAGAAATTAATCTAGGATTTTATGATGAATATTTACATTTTATTTGATTTTTGCAAGTTGATTGATATTGGTGTGTTCTCTCCTGGGATATTGTGTTGTTTGATGGGTTTTGGGCCCTTTCTTTGGGTGTTGGGGCTTGTGCTTGGCTTGAGGATTGTATGAAGACTTTGAGGATGATTTAAGACAAATGATGATGCTTGGAGCTTGAAGTTGCTTGTGCTTGAAGGTTGCTTTTGAAGACTTAGGAGATAGGAGATGTAGGGAGAGCTTTAGAGTAGACTGATTTCTTCTGTCCAATATAGAGAGTTTCTTGTGCCTCTATCCCATCCTATGAAACAAGGTCCCCTAAAAGAGTTCCATCTCTCCTTAGGAGGGATGTAGAGCATGCTTTGATTGGGTAGAACCTTGAGGATGCCTCTCCCTTGCTATGATAAGATCTTAGTGATTTCCCTGGGTTATCATTAAGCATCTTAACATCCCAACCTCATCTGTTAGTTGATTCTCTCCTGTGAGTGTCTGCATTGAAGTTGAATACCTATTGAAGATAAGAAATGCATTGAGGAGTGGTGAAGATGAAGCTTGTGCCTGTCAAAGCTGGATATCTGTTGAAAATTAGGGTTTTGTTGCTGTCTGAAGCTGTCTATGTGTTGGGATTCAGTACTTGCTAAAGCTGAAGATTATTGGAGATAAGAGCTTATCTGAAGCTTGGATATCATTGGAAAGGGAAGATAGGACCTTGCTTGAAGTTGTTACTGTCAACCTTTTGCTGTTCATCAACTGTAGCTGCCAGAGCTGGTACTGTTTGGACTGCTTGCTGTAGGGTTTTGTTGCTGTCTGAGCTGGTGGGGTGTGGTTTTCTTTGCTGTATTGTTTGTTGATTTTCCCTTAGGTTTGAGGTGAAGCTGTTTCACTTTGCCTATTGTTTTCCCAGGTTCGAGGTTGAGTGGGACTCCCTTGCCTCGCTTGTTTTGTTGCATTCATGCATATTTACTGTTTATTGTATATCTGCTGTTTCTTTTCCGTTTATCCCCTAGGATCACTGATTTCCTCTGCGCCGGAGGGAATTATGACAGACATTAGGTTGTAATCCATGCATGACAACATTAGGGTAGTTTTGATTCCCCTTTCAAACCCTAGGTTTTTAGACTTCTCTTCTATCTTAGAACAATTCAAAACACAGTAATAAGGACGATCGATGTCATACGCTACGAGCCTTAAGCTATTTGAGAACGGTTGCTGGAGGGTCACTCTTTAGTAACCTGATTGCTTAGTGTGTTACCCTTAGGGTGACATACGACGTAGTCACCCTCAAATCATAGTCTATAGTGGGTCGGAGATTGCAAACATCATAAAAGACAGTTCTTGCGTAAAAGACTGAAAACAAACATCAAAATGTCATTTTTGTTCGCTTGAACTCTTAATCAGCAAAAACCCTTTCATAAGGAGATAAAAGACATTCAGACAAGCTTGTGTCTTCCGTAGCCCGAACTACGTTTTCTCTGATCTTTCATGCTGTATGAAAGTACGTAGGCATAGGATGCGATATCCTAGTGAGCAACCTTCCCCTCCTTTCCCGTAGGTAGGCGAACTACGTTGACTCTGATTTCTCGTTCCAGACGGGAATACGTAGGCATAAAGTGCGATACTTTGCCGAGTCATTTTATTTTCTTTTAACCCCAGACCTGTAGAATAGATAGAATAACAATCCGTACTAGAAAACAAGCGTGGATCCCGTCGAGTACGACGGACGTGAGGGGTGCTAATACCTTCCCCTTGCGTAATCGACTCCCGAATCCAGGATTTGGTTGCGATGACCATTCCTTTCCCGTCTTTGCGTTAGGTTTACTTCGAGCGTTTCCTTTCCCTCCTTTGGGATAAATAACATACGGTGGCGACTCTTCTGTTCAGCCGGCGCCGATTTTCGCAGTAGCGACAGCTGGCGACTCTGCTGGGGACAGGAATATCCCCTATGCGAGTCAATCCTAGCGCCTGTTTTCCCGTCATGGGTGTTGTATAGATTTACTTTTCTGTCTTTACTTTTTGCATTTTATTTATCAGCTTTATATTATTATTGCTGCTGCGGGAAGGGGTAATCTGTTGAGAGATAAGCCGGACCTGGGCTTGAGGTTACACATAGACTTAGAAGTAGAGAGTAGTGGTTAGCGTGCTTGCTTAGCTCGCACCAGCTAGCCGCGAAATTTACGCTCGGACGAGATTCTCTTTGATGCTTCTTGCCTGGCCCTTAGGGCTCGACAAGTTGTCTGACCCGAGGATTGTCGACTCTGGGAACCTGTCAATTGGGATTCAACTAAGTGAGGCCACTTCAAGGGATGATGATGCCACACCTTCTGGGTATCGTATCATTGCTCTTGAAAGTCTGTGACGTTGAACCCGCATAGGATGTCGTACCTCGTCTGCGAGATAAGTACACACCTGTGAGGGGTAGGTGGGTCTGTTTGCAGGAAACCTTTGACCTCAGAATACCTGGTTTATCTCTGTCAATGAGATGTGGTTACATGGCTCATTTGAGTGGTTGGTTTGGTTTGAGATAAAGATTGGATGGTTCTCAAGGCTTCAGTACAGAGCAGCCCAGTCTACCAGCATGGCACTTGGTCCCTTGTTTGCATATGCATGTGCATTTTCATGATTGCATTTCATTAACATGTATTTATGTTGCAGGTGATCATTCCCCTCTGATTCTAGTACATCTTCTAGCCAGACATGGAGCCCCTGAAGAAGACAGTTGCTTACCGGTTGCATTCTCCAGATATCAGTTCCTTGTTGGGTCTAGTTGCGCTAGCAGATGAGAGTGTGAGGGCTGAGTTCAGAGTATCTTGTGGGAGATTGCTTAGCTTGTTGTACAGACCTTCGGCATTCGAGACGACCGGGGTGTACACTTTGTTGTAGTTTTATGAGCCGCAGATGAGATGTTTCTTATTTCCTGACTATATTCTAGCACCCACTTTGGAGGAGTATTCTGCAATGTTGGGAGTTCCTGTGTTGGACCAGATGCCCTTTGTACATGTTGATGATGAGCCTGAGTTATCTGCACTTGCTGAGATTGTCAGTCTAGACGCTTCGGAGTTCCCAGGAGGGTTGGTTAGGCTGAATGGAGCTCATGGCTTTCACCTGTCTGTCCTGGTTAAGAAGGCTACACAGTGCGCGAAGAATGGGTGTTGGATTGCCTTCAGTGCTATTCTAGCTATCTGCATCTATGAGATTATCCTGTTTCCTAATGTGCCAGACTTTGTCGACTCAGATGCCTTCCTGATTCTTGCCTCGAAGAATCCGGCTCCTACTCTCTTGGGCGATGTTTATCATTCTATTCACTACAAGAATGAGAAACGTCGTGGCAAGAATGTTTCCTGTTGTCTTCCGCTCTTGTACAGGTGGTTCCAGGGGCACCTTCCGAAGACAGGGCCTTTTGTTGATACCGTTGATACTTTGGATTGGGCTTCCCGATTGATGGGGCTATCTGCTGAGAATATCATCTGGTTTGATCAGAGTATGCTTGGTACTGATATTATATATAGTTGCAGTGGCTTTCCGAATGTTCCCTTGATTGGACGGAAAGGCTATATCAACTATAACCCTTCATTGCTGGTACGGCAGTTCGGTTACGCTTTGAGGGATGCGCCTATTGAGAAGGAGATACAAGAATCGCTGTATCTCACGGGCTTATTTGACGCGGCTGTTTTGATCAGATTGAGACATGCATGGGCTAACATCCATAGGAGGGGGAAGGCTTTGCTCGGCAAGAGCAACAGCAGAGCTTATGATCCTTATTTGGCTTGGATCCGCGAGAGAGTTGGTACTTCTTTGATGCCTTATCCTGCTGTGGAACCCCTGTATCTTCCATTGATTGAGGTACCTCCTGCGAAAGAGAGTGAGAAGTATAACAAATTGTTGGCTGAAAACGAGGAACTGAAGAAAGCCAATGAGGAGTTAGAGAAGGAGATCTTCCAGTTACGTCGTGAGAAGAAGGAAGCCACCTTCACTGTGAAGGAACAGACTGAATTGATTAACAGGTTGGGATCGGAGCTGACGGAAGAGACCAACAAGAAAGAAAAAGTGGGAATAGCCTTGAACGGTGTTAGCAAGGTGCTTACTTCCAAGAAGGAACTTCTAAGCAAAGCTTATGCCCGTCTCAGCAAGTGGGAAGCTTTGTGGAATGCCACGCTTACCAAGTGGAAGGAGCGTGAAGAAGAATTGAAGCTGCAGATTGCCACGCTAGAGGCACAGATTAGAGCCCAAGACGCAAAGATTACTGAAGCGACATTGCTTAGGAGCGCTGCGGAGCTCAGAGTAAGTGACATTGACGAGAAGCCTAAAGGTTATGAAGAGAAGGCCAGTTCTAAGAGGTACAGATTTGACGAGAGCTCTGGCAAAGGAGCCTACCAGGACAATGCCAAAAAGCTGAGATCCACTACCGAGCGACATGCTTTACTGATTCAGGAGCTAATCTCCCGACTAGGGCACTTGGAGACGATGAGGATATTGGAGGACGTCAGAGCCCGCCATTTGTCCTAATTTATCTTTGCCTTGCCTTTGTTATTTGTACTTGTATTTGGACCATCACCAGGCTTGTTGGCCGAGGTCTCTTCAGTTGAATTCAGTTGTACTCTTGTACTCAGCCTCTTGGAATTTGTTATATACGAGGGTTTTCTGATTCCTTGTTTGCTTGAAAGGGACTCCATTGTCGTAATGGCTTTCACTCCGAAACTAGAATCGGGGGGAATATAACCTGTAGCATCTTTGCATAATTGCATTTGCATTCATATTGCATGACCCGGTATTCGTGAATCGGTATCTTATTTCCTTCGTCTGCAGGTTTCCAGGATTGACGAACAAAGAGTTCACCGCTACTCAACCCGAAACAACTGCAAGAGAATCATGGATCAAGTCCAGGTGGAGATGCAGGAAATTCGCGAGAAATTGAACCTGTTCATGCAGGCCATGGAGAGTATTGCTAAAGGCTAGGAGAATCTCCAGACTTTGGTGCAGCCGCTGCTGACGCGGGCTAATGGGAACGGCAACAATGACCACAACTTTGTGCATGTCGAAACTCTTCATGAGGATGGACCCCCTACACCTGTGGTTCCTCCTGTGGTGACCCCACCTGTCGTGCTTGTAAACAATGACGCAGGCGCTGGCAATGGTAACGCAGGGAATGGAAATGAGACGGTTGTCAACAATGTTGGATTTGGAGACGCCAATCTGGGCGGTGGTAACAACAATGGCGGTAATGGTTTTGGTAACCATGGATTCGGCTATAATGACCAGGGGTTTGAGTACGGCAATCAGGGCATAAAGTTCGGCTTCAACAGTCAGGGTTTCGGCTACGACGGTTTCGGTAATGCTAACCAGGGTTATGGTGGAAATGGAGCCGGATTGATTCCTGTCAACACAGGTTTCGGGCCTGTTAGGGTCGATCAAGGTTATGGTAATGGGGGACGAGTTCCCATGACTAATCAGCAAGGGTTTGGTCGCAACATTGGTTATAACGGGTACGGAAATGAAAATGTGAACTGGGGCGAAGACTGCTAGGAGGACGCCTTTTCTGGAAGAGGCATGGGATTTGAGGGACCCGATGACAATACTCAAAGGATTAAAATGCTTGAAGAACAGGTGAAGGGTATGGCTAATCATAATTCTACCGGACTAGACATGACTACTATGGGCTTGGTGCCTGGGCTGAAGGTACCGCTGAAATTCAAAGCCCCTACTTTCGACAAATATAAGGGGGACACTTGCCCTAAGGTGCATGTCCGCTCTTATTACAGAAGGATGTCCGCGTATTCGGATGATGAAAGGATGCTTATGCATTTCTTTCAAGACAACCTATCAGGACCGTCACTCGAGTGGTACATGGGGTTGGAGCCCGCTCAAATCAAAACCTGGAAGCAATTGGCGGATGCTTTCGTCCTGCATTATAAATATAATAGTGATCTGGCACCGAACCGAGTTCAATTGCAAGGTTTGTCGCAGAAGAAGGAGGAAAGCTTTAAAGAGTACGCGCAGAGATGGCGCGATATGGCAGCGAGAGTACATCCTCCATTGGCTAAAAGAGAAATGAATAGCATGTTCATTGGGACATTCACGGGGATATATTACGAAAAATTGTTTAATGTTTCGTTGAGCAGTTTTTCAGATTTGATTCTCATGGGTGAGATGGTCGAAGACAGTATTAAGGTTGGAAGATTCCACGCAGGGGAGTCTACCCCCGCAGGAGGTACCAGAAAAGCATTCGGTGGCAGGCGTCAAGGTGATGCTAGTGTCGTGTTCGGAGGCAGAGGCCGGGGCAGAGGACGAAGTCAGTATGCTCAGCATCAACAGGACGCTAGTGTTACCATCCCTTTTCCACAACAGCAATAGCAGCCGCCACAGCAGCAACAACAAAGGCAACACCCCGCCCAACGCAGAATCCTAGAGGGCAAGCCCAGGCGAGTATTTGAAACACCTCCGTCAACATACGCCGAAATGCTTCAAACATTGCTAGGATTGAAGTTGGTTGAGAAAAGGACCATGGCACCGTTAACGGGCAATCCTCCGTTTGGCTATGATGCTGGTAAACACTGTGAGTTTCACTCCGGGGCACCCGGACACGATATTGAAGGCTGTCATGCGTTTAAACATAAAGTTCAAGACTTGTTGGACAACAAAGCTATTAACTTTGGACAGGCGGGTCCAAATATAGTACAACAGCCTATGCCCAATCACGGGGCAAACGCCATCCTGACCAAGGAGAATTTGAATCTGGTGACGGATGTCAATGAGCTGAAGACATCGTTGGGTGAGATCAAAAGCAGGTTGTTAAAAGGGGGTGTATTCCCGGGGTGTGACGAATTTTGCTTGGATTGTTGGATACAGCCAGAAGGTTGTAATGAGTTAAAACGGGGTATTCAGGCTTTTATAAACGAAGGAACATTGCAGTTTGATAGAACCGCAGTTGAAGAGCTGGTAGAGGCATTGTGTGATGAGCGGAACAATGTTGCAACGGTAGCTATTCCAAGAAAAACAATAACGATAACGGCGCCCGCCAGGCGGCCGACGATCACTATTACTAAAGCAGGGCCTGTCCCTTTTGAAAGTACTAAAGCGGTGCCATGGACTTACGGGTTGGAGGTATATTGCGATGGTGAGAAAATTGAAGTAAATAAACAACCAGCTGGGGTTGTAGATAATGTGGTCGGAACAGGAGGTATGACCAGAAGTGGGAGAATCTTCACATCGCCTGAGGTAGAGGCAGAAAGATTGGCAAAGGGGAAAGCCAAGGTAGACGAGAGTGGCCCCTCGCAGATAAAAGAAAAGGAAACATCGCTTAAGGATGTAGAAGAGTTTATGAGGCTCATCCGTAAAAGTGATTACAAAATCGTGGACCACCTCCAGCAAACGCCATCAAAGATCTCAATCTTGTCACTACTATTATGTTCCGAGGCCCATCGGAACGCTTTGTTGAAGATCCTAGACTCGTCATTCGTTCCTCAAGATGTTTCGGTTAACCAGTTAGAAGGGGTGATGGCGCATGTTAATGCAGGCCATAGTTTGGGATTTATGGATTTTGATTTGACCCTGAGGGGGAGAGAGCACAATATGGCGCTGCATGTCTCAGTTGAATGCAGGGGCACGGTTATGTCCCATGTTTTAGTAGATACTGGATCTTCCCTGAATGTGCTGCCGAAGAAAGCCATGATGAAGTTGGATGTCAGGGGGATTCTCTGCACACCCAGTGACTTAGTGGTGAGAGCGTCCGATGGTACGCGGAGGTCAGTTTTCGGATCGATAACATTACCATTGCAGGTGGGGCCGGAAATTTTTGAAACTAAATTCTATATAATGGACATCCAGTCAGCATATAGTTGTCTTCTTGGGCGCCTATGAATCCATGTTGCTGGGGCAGTCACATCCACGTTGCACCAAAATTTGAAGTATATGGTGGGGGATAGTGTCGTCACTGTTTGCGGAGAAGAAGATATTCTGGTTAGCCATCTGTCTTCATTCAGATACGTGGAGGTCGACGAAGAGATTCATGAAACACCCTGTCAAGCATTTGAAGGGCTAAAGATTAAAGACAAAGCTCCGGTGCCAAGTAAGATATCAGATGTGGCTGTGTCATCGTACAAAGAGGCTCAAGCTCTGGTGCAGGCAGGCGAAACCAAGGGCTGGGGTCAGGTGTTGGAGATTCCCGTGAAGAACGACAGGTTCGGACTTGGATATCACCCTTCGTCATCAGCATCCTCTTCACGAGCGCCCATGTTCAGAGGGCCAGTTGTCGCTTGCGCGAAAATAAGGTGCCGGCAAAACAGAAGAGTCGCCACCTTTCGTTATTTATCCCTCAGAGCGGGAAAGGAAACGATCGGAAAAACCTGACGAAAAAGGGTAAGACAAGGTCGTCGCAACCGTTGTCTGGATTCGGGAGTCGGTTACGCAAGGGGAAGGTATTAGCACCCCTCACGTCCGTCGTACTCGACGGGATCCTCGCTTGTTGTGTTTACTTGGACGGGTTGGTTTTATTCTATCTACCTATCAAGGCTGGCTTAAACAGAAAAGAAAAATGACTCGGCAAAGCATCGCGCTTTATGCCTACGTATTCTCATCAGAGAATGAGAAATCAGAGTCAACGTAGTTCGACCTACGACGGGGTTATGGGGGAAGGTAGCTCGCCAAGACATCGCCATCTTGTGCCTACGTACTCTCAACAGGCATGAGAGATCAGAGCTCACGTAGTTCGGGAAACTACGGTTTATTTCCTGTCTTTTACGAAAGAAGTGTTTTTTATTGTGTTTGCGATTTCAATCGCACTAGAGACTATGACCTGAGAGTGAATGCGTCGCATGTCACCCAAAGGGTACCATACTAAACATCCAGACTGTGGATAATAAACTCTCCCACAATCCTTTCTCAGATAGCTTAAGGCTCGTAACGTACGAAAGAAATCATTCATGATTACTGTATCTTAAACTGTTTTGAGATGAGAAGAGAACAGGCCCAACTAGGAAGGAGACTATCAAGTCCTACTGTTGTCATGCCATGGATTCATCCTATGGTTGAGGTTTGAACAGGGAACTCCTAGAAGTTGTCATGCATAGGTTTCAACCTAAAGTTCTATCATCAATTCCTTATCAAAGGAAATGAGAGTCCTAAGGGATCATGTCAATGATACACCAAGACAGACAAAGCATCAGCTTAACAGTAAAATGCATGCAATGCAGGTGAGGGAGGAAATGTGTGTGGGGCTTCAGCCTCCACAAGCTCATCTCAACCTCAAGCCAGAATGGATAACAGTAATCATACTAAAATATAAACAACATGCTATCAAGCAAAATACAGTAAACTGCAATCATACAGATAAAATGAAATAAAATGCCATCAGGCAAACAAACCACATGGGCAAGGGAGCTGGGCTCTACCGAATACCCGCAAGCAAAGCCATACAGTAACAATACAAGCAGAGGGAGAAACTCAACCTCTAGTGCAATCATGCTCCTAGATTCTACCTATTCTAGACATGAACTTATTCTAATGCATCAAACAAGTCAAGCAAAACACATCAATACAGAAAAGAAAACAGAAAAGAAAGCAGATCAACTCCTCTCAACTTCAAGCTTCAGCTTTTCCAATAGCAACTCAGTCTTCAGACTTCCATTTACTCTTGACAAATACCAATTTTCTTTTCCAGGTTTCAACCTTACAACATAAGTTTCAACTTATCTTCTCCTTTAAGCTTCAGCTTCTTGATCAGCTCCACCTTCAGGCTTCACTTAATCTTCAGGGATCTTCAAGTATCAACTTGCTTTTGTTGCCCTTCAAGCTTCAGCTGGAATGGCAATACTCAAGGATTCATCCTCTTCTACACTCTTCATTGAAGTCTTCATCTTCACACTCAGGCTCAGCATCTCTCAAGATAATCAAACCAGAGAAAATCACTTACTGGATAAGCTGGGGGATATTGAACTGCTTATTGACCACCAAAGGTGACCTATAAGGGTTCAACATCAAAGGACTGGTTCCCTCAAAAGTTCTACTTCCTAGGTACCTCACTTATCCCTCCAAAAGAGAGAGGTGTATACCATGGAAGGACTTTGAATCATAGGGAGGAATGGAGGTGGAAGATACCATCCATGTTTAAGAAAGAAGTTATCTAAGTCTAAACTCTTCCTAATCCCTAACCCTAAAACAACAAAAAAAGAAATAAGATCAAACTCTCAAGCTCCTTAATCCTTCTTCAAGTCTTCTACTATGCTCCTCAATGCTCCTTAGAACAAGACCAAGCTCTCCAAGCCCACAAAGAAAAGCAAACAAAAATACAAACCCACAAGGGCAACACAAACAATCATCAACTGCAAAAATCACCTAAAAATATTATACTACTATATTAAATCCTAATATAATTTCTAAGGGATCCTACATACCTACCCTTAATACCCATATATGTCCCATAGTCTAACTTGTCCTAAAAACCTAAAATTCTAATGTTATTGGACCTATGTTGAAGTTTGACCTAATTCTACACAACCAAATGTCATCTAATCAAAACTATCTTAAAATTCATCACAAAAATATAGAATAAATCCAGGGGGAAGCTAAAACATATATATAACTATCCTAAAAATAATGACCTAAAAATATTAAGGGAACTACCTAAACTAAATTCTACAAATTCATATATCAACATAAAAGAAATAAAATGCAATAAAAGTAGAAAATATACAAAAAATACCAAAAATGCATGACAGGAAAATATTTTTGTTTTATATTTTTCTTGACAAAAATATGAAGTGGGAGAAAAAACTCCCATTGAAAAATCATTATTTTTCCATTTATTATGAATTTTCAAATTTTGGAATAAAATGGAGAAAAATAAGATGAATTATGAATAAATGGGTGCAGCTAGTAACCAGACATAGTTCAAATTCCATATGGGCCCAGACTGGGGGGTACAAGAAGTAAAGCGCCAGGCCCAATATTTAAATCAGAAAATAAATGGAAAAACATAAAGAAAAAGAAAATAGCACGGTGAGAATAGCAAGGAATTTCAGTTCATTATGCAATGGGCCTCATGAAGGGGGTGTGAATAGCCATTGGATCCACTAAGCCCAGAATTCCTTTAATGAAATGCAGCGTTTCACGCTAGCTCAAGATTCCCTCCAAAACGCAATTGAATCGTGGCCCTCATATCATGAAAAAGTCAATGGGTCAAGAAAGCATCTGATGGCTGAGACATCATCATCAACCTTGAGCTAGGGTTCTAAAGAACCTCCATGGAAATGCAGAACCATGAAGCTTCATCTTCCTCCATACGAACTCCCTCTAAACTTCATCAATTCTTAAAATGTAAAACCCTAACATGCTCTAAATTTCATGCTGAACACGATTACAATCTCAAAATCCATTGAATCTCACTCAAACTCCAAACACGAATCAAACATCAAATTATGCTCAGAAATCAAAATTCACCATTCTTGAAATTGCTTACACTAAAATGTTCACCTCCTATCACTGATCAACCTCCACTGAAGAATTAAGATTATCACTCAATATTCAAGGAGATACAAGGCCAAACAGAAATGGTGACCACTATAAAATCATCACCAATTCTCTTCAAACTTTCCAGAAATGATCTCCTAATGATTTGTAACCATTCTAACCTATCAAACTAACCTAATTATGCATAAATTAAGGTGCACGAAGAAATTTGCAAACCTGGTAAAATCAAGTGAACAGATGGAGAAATCCTTCAATTCAGGCCTTCAATCTTTCCCAATTCCTTCACTGAGTAATCTTCTAGCTTCTGTATGCAAAAAGAATGGTTGAAACAGCCTGATTCTTGGAAACCGATTTTGAAATGCAACCTTGAAATTTCAATCTCCAACTCTTCAATTCTCCATGGATGTGATCTCAATTCAATCTGCACAGCTTCAATATGATGTATAGAATGTGCTTGTGTGGAAAGAATGAATGGAAATGAAGAAGAATGAAGAAATAGGATTTGACTTGCAATGGAAGATTTTGGATCTCACTCTCTCTTCTCTGCACCAATTCTCACCAACCTTGCATCTGAGCAAGTTACAATCATCTTATAGAGTGGTTTAGAATCATCTAGAACCATCTAGGATCATCCAATGAGAAATTGAACTTTTCATGTCATGACATTTTGGATCCAATTCTCCTTACATGCTATCTCATGCCAAGCTCCTTGTAACCCTTGTTTCTGACTTGAATTTATCCCCACATGAGATTTAGAATGAGTTACAATGCATAACCAACTTGTACATTGAGTTCTTTTGAGTTTTGCTTTGGTACCTTAATATGCAAGAAAGCCAATTCCAAAGCAGCCCTATGATCCAAGCCTCAAATCAAAATTGTGGATGAACCATTGTTCTTAGAATGTCATTTGGAGTCAAAATGACCTATTATATGACATGGTTTGGATTTATAACTTGTGATTTCCAATTTTCAATTTCAACTTAATTAACTTATGCCTCCATTTTAGGCCATTTTCATCACTTTTTGATACAAGCCTTTTCAACATCTAATGACCTCCTTACTAGCCTTAAAACGTCATTCTAAGCAAGTTTTATGTTGAATATTTTTCCATTTGAAGCTTGGAACTAGGAGATATGGCCTTATGCTTGAAATGACCTATAACCTCCAAATGACCAAAATGCCCTTGACTTGTCAAAGCCATAAGTTGAGTTCTACAAATCCTATCAAGGACTTCTAGTACTCTCTATAAATCTAAGAAGATGACCTTCAAGATTCATGTTGACCAAGAATCCATAGGAATCATCCTACTAGGGCAAAAGTTGTATGCAAGTTGGGTGACTTTCAAGGACCCAGATTCACATACCTCAGATGACCTGTAATTTGTCAAAGTCATAACTAGAGCTCTAAAAATCCTATCAAGGACTTCTAGTACTCAAATTAAAGCTAAGAACAAGCTCTACAACATTCATGTTGTGGGGAAGATGATATGACAATCACATCTTGAGCTAAACTGCCTTGAAGATTGGGATCAAACTAGGGGATTTTACACTGTCAATCCTTAGAAACCCTAGCTTAAAACTTCTCAAACTCCTCAATCATGATGAGTTGGTCTAGGAATCATCCTTATAGCATCTCAATGCATCATTACATGATCACATGGCTCTTGGATTAGGTCTCAACCCTCTCCAAATCATCAGTTGACCTAGGGTTGACCCAGTCAAACCCTAATTCTTCCACTCATGGTTGAATCTTCTGAATTCTTGTACAATGACCTCTCTAGGTTTCATGATGGCTTTCAAGAAATCTCATAGGCTTTCTCAAAGCTTCAAGTTCACCCTCATAGTCTCAGAATCATCTGAGGAGCTCCCACAACTCTCAAGTTATGAGGCACACAACCTTGGTTTCAACCAATCTTTCTGAGGATCTCTTGAGTTCTCTGACAAAGGTATCAACCTTTGAACCTTTGAATAACCTTCTTGGCTAGCTTCAAAGTCTCATACAACTCTTGATGGGTAAATAAATGTTGGTCAAATTTTGGGGTGCAACAGCTGCCCCTATTCAAACGGCTTGAACCTGACTGGGTGAGGAGCGAACGGCTCTCAGCCAATCAAGGTGCGAGACGGTTGAATACCGATAAACCCGGAAATTTGCCAACTGCCCAAGCACACGGTACTCTGGCGGGAACGAATCTTCGAATACTGGAATAATAGCTGCACAACAACTAGCTGGAGACATACTGATCTGAACCTTGTCGTCAGTTATCCACATTAAATTCCTCTGACGTCGTCATCAGACACCGGACCTCACCGTCAGGCATTCATGAAAATAAAGCGTCTGACATCGCCGTCGGACAACCACAACACCCAACATCGCCGCTGGAAGACTAAATAATTTGACATCGCCGTCGACCAAACATCCAACATCGCCGCCGGAAAACTAAATCACCTGACATCGCCGTCAACCAAACCTCCAACATCGCCGCTGGAGAACTAAAGATTCTAACATCGCCGTCGGAAACAAACATCCAACATCGCCGCTGGAGAAATAGAGAATCTGACATCGCCGTCAACCAAACATAACTCTGAGAAACACTCGACATCGCTGTCAAGTACTCAACATAAACTGACTTCGCCGTCAACTCTCAACATCGTCTGACCTCGCCGTCACGGTGAAGAAACTCTATTGGGGAATTGGTCACACGGTAACCGGTAATACCTAGTCGATCATGCCATCAGGCATCCAAAGAAACTGTCGGGCATCAGCCGGACTTCAACCATCAGGTTGATCATGCCATCAGGCATTCAAAGAAACTGTCGGGCATCAGCCGGACTTCATTAGCAAGTCGGGAATAGAATTCTTGGTCAATCATGAGCCAACTGGGAATATCTAAACCTCTGCCATTAGGCACTCCGCATCAGCTGAGAGAACTGCTTCATAAACACGGTCAGACTTCTATCATGGAGTCTTCAAGGGAGATTTCCACTTCGCCGTTAGAAAACCTGCTGGGGAGGACGCTTCGCCGCTGGGGAATCTGGAGAACTATCAAGTAACTCCGCATCGGGGGTCCAGAAATCATTCTGGGGGAATCAACTCTGCTGAGGACTTCAAGAATCATCTTGAACAAATAACTCCGCCGGGGACTTCAAGAATCATCTTGAACCGATATCCATTCTGGAGATTTCAGGAATCATCCTGAGCAAACACTCTATTGGGGATTTCAGGAATCATCCTGACCTGAAGACTGGGGACTCGAAGCATCAGCTTGAGCAACCAACTCTGGAGACTGCACTGGGTACTTAAGAATCATCTTAAGCAAACGGCCCTACTGAGGAATTCAAAAATCATCTTGAACCGAAGACTTCGCTGGGGATCCCAAGAATCATCTTGAGCAAGCGACTTCGTTGGGGAGAATGTCAGGAATCATCCTGAGCAATCAATTCTGCGGCGGAACACCTGCAAAACAAGAACGGTAACAACCTAGATCATGTTTATTATGCATATGCTTCAGCAATGGCGCAATGCTCCACACGGTGGAAATGCTATGCGTTTATGATAAATGCTATGCAATCATGCACAATGATGCGATTCCATCAGCAAAATAAATGCCGAAGGGAGAATCCTCCTGTCAAGGAGAACGAACTACTCAGATAGAGGAATCATCCTGCTGAGGACACAACTTCAGTTGACTGTTGCGGGGGAAACAACTTAAGTTGACTGCTGCAGGGGAACGAACCTCTACGAGAACCTGGACCTGCTGAGAGAAAGCGATGTCAATCGCGAGAATAAACGGCGTGGCCTTCACGGCTACTTCTCTGGAAATACGACGCTGTGGGGAAACAACTTCAGCTGTTCAACACTCTACTGGGGAAAAAACCAATCATGGTCTGATCAACTTCCAAGGATTCGGCTCTCTTGGGGATCTGCAAACTCGGTTGAGGAAGGAGAAATCATTCTGCTTCGCTGGAGAGAACACGACTCTGATGAGGAATTTCAATTCCGCTGGGGAAGAAGGAATCATCCGACTTCGGGAGAGAGTACAACTCTGGTGGGGAATTTCAATTCCGCTGGAGACTTCAGTCTGTCACCATCAGTTGCTGCATACTTCGGCGTACGGATAGTTTCCTACGAAACCTGCACTTGTGACCCGGTGCTGGGGGATAGAGATCATGCTTCGGCGCCTGACTCAGTTGAGGAGATAACGTTCCTTCAGGATGCATCTGCTTGGGGAAGAGAATCATCTCTGCCTGGGGAGACATATCAATGCTCATGATCTTGCGTTCAGACTCTGCGGGGAGAGGCTACTGAACTCTGCTGGAGAAAGAGGAATCATCCTGCTTCAGGGATGCGCACGGCGCACTGTCTGGAATATGCTACACCTGTAACAACACAAGCAAACAGACAAGATACCCTTCTCAAAAGGACCTATCAAGGTTATTATCTCGTGACAATATTCAGGTAATTAATTGTTTCAACAATCAGTGGCCTAGGCCAGTAAGTTTATGTAAGCGCATTTTATCAAAACATCGGCGTTCTTTTTCGCAAACAAAACGGATAAATGCTAAACAGACAAACAGAATTGCTGAATAGCATGCATTTTATTGATAACGAGCCCCTGAACGGGTAAAAATGTTTTACAACAGAGGCAAGCTCCTGGAATGAGGAAGCCGCACAAAAATAAAACATAAATATACATCAGTATATACAAATGTCGGCAACGAGGCGTAGACGAACACCATGAGTTGATCCCTCTATGACCCACTCGACTTCGATACTTCTCTGAGGCTTCAACTTCGGAAGAGATTGATTCAGATGAACGGCCCTCAGGTCCTCCAAACCACTAAACAATGAAAGTCCACACACGGAACACAGTCATTTGCTTTTTCAAATCCCTAACTTTTGCGTGAACCGCCCTTTGCGGGTTTTCAGTTCACCGGGATACCCTTTTTTGTCGCAGCCGCCCAGTGTAGATTTTCGACTTCGCGGGTGTACTTTTTTTCAATTTATATCCCTAATTTTTGCCTGAACCTTTTATTCTGTTTTTGGTTCGCCGGGATGCCCCTTTTTTGCCTGGACTCTCTTTTTTTTGTCCAGTGGGTCGCTTTCAAGCAAAGTATTTTTTAACTGCGTCCGCATTCACCGGGCATGCAAAATCTTCACCATCCATCGTGGATAACAACAAAGGTCCTCCCGAGAAGACCCTGCTGACGACGTACGGACCTTCGTAATTCGGAGTCCACTTGCCCCGGTGATCGGAATGTGGAGGAAGAATCTTCTTCAGGACGAGATCACCTGTCTGAAAGCTTCTAGGACGCACCTTCTTATCATAAGCTTTCTTCATTCGGCTTTGGTACAGACGACCAAACGCAATCGATGCCAACCTCTTCTCGTCCATCAGGCTGAGTTGGTTCAGACGATTCGTAATCCATTCTGCCTCGTCGAGTTTCACATCAACCAAAACTCGCAAAGAAGGGATCTCCACTTCTAACGGTAGGACAACCTCCATACCGTACACTAAGGAGAAAGGAGTTGCCCCGGTTGACGTACGCACCGTCGTACGATAACCGTGCAATGCAAATGGCAGCATCTCGTGCCAGTCTTTGTAGGTCACAACCATCTTCTGAACAATCTTCTTTATGTTCTTGTTGGTCGCTTCAACGGCGCCATTCATCTTCGGCCGGTAAGGAGATGAGTTGTGGTGTTCAATCTTGAAACTCTGGCACAGCTCCTTCATCATCTTGTTATTCAGGTTCGAACCATTATCGGTAATGATCCGCTCGGGAATTCCGTAACGACAGATGTTGTCCCTCTTTATGAATTTAGCCACTACCTGCTTGGTCACATTAGCATACGAGGCTGCCTCCACCCACTTGGTGAAGTAGTCGATAGCTACTAGAATAAAGCGATGACCGTTAGATGCAGTGGGCTCGATCTTGCCTATCATGTCGATGCCCCACATGGAGAACGACCACGGAGAGGACATGACATTTAACGGGCATGGCGGCACATGAACTTTATCAGCATAAATCTGGCATTTATGACATCTCTTCGCGAATCTGAAGTAATCCGATTCCAGCGTTAGCCAGTAATATCTTGCCCTCAGGATTTTCCTCGTCATAGCATGCCCGCCGGCGTGCGTACCAAATGTGCCTTCATGGACTTCTTCCACGAGCATACTCGCCTCTTTCTCATCTACACATCTGAGTAGCACGAGGTCGTGGTTTCTTTTATACAAAACTCCATCAGGATTCAGATAAAAGTTTCCAGACAGCCTCCTCAGAGTCTTCTTATCCTGGGTTGACGCACCCGCAGGATACTCCTTAGTCATAAGGAAAGTATGGATGTCATAGAACCATGGCTTGCCGTCGGCGGCTTCCTCGATTGCAAAGACGAACGCCGGTCTATCAAGACGAGACAGGACAATTCTTGGAGCCTCATTCCAAAAATTGACTTTATACATTGAAGCCAACGTGGCTAAGGCATCAACCATCTTATTTTCCGCTCTGGACACATGATGGAGTTCCACTCGATCGAAGAACGAAAGTAGCCTTCTGGCATAGTTCATGTACGACACCAAATTTGATTGACGAGTCTCCCACTCCCCTTTTATTTGGTTGATCACAAGCGTCGAGTCACCATATACGTCTAGATTCTTGATTCTCAAATCAATTGCCTCTTTTAGAACCATGATGCATGCTTCGTACTCCGCCTCATTGTTGGTGACTGGAAACGTCAGTCTCGCAGTAAACGGGATATGGGATCCGTGGGGAGTCGTGATGATAGCCCCGATGCCACTTCCATAGGAATTAACCGCCCCATCGAATATCAACTTCCATTGGGATTTCCTATCTGGCCCCTCGTCGGGCAACGGCTCATCGCAATCCTTCGCTTTGAGAAACATAATATCCTCGTCAGGGAATTCAAACTTCATCGGCTGGTAATCCTCAATCGGCTGCTCGGCAAGGTAATCAGACAATACGCTTCCCTTAATGGCCTTCTGGGACACGTACTGAATATCATATTCCGTTAACACCATTTGTCATCTGGCAATCCTGCCCGAAAGATCCTGCTTCTCGAAGACGTACTTGATCGGATCCATCTTCGAAATTAGCATGGTGGTGTGATTGAGCATGTACTGTCGTAAACGTTTGACAGCCCAGGCTAGTGCACAACACGTCTTCTCCAGCATCGAGTATCGAGATTCACGGTCAGTGAACTTTTTACTCAAATAGTAAATGGCATGCTCCTTTCTGCCCGTCTCGTCGTGCTGACCGAGAACACACCCCATACTATTCTCAAGAACTGTCAAGTACATGATTAATGGCCGTCCAGCCACTGGGGGTATCAAGATTGGAGGTTCTTGAAGATACTGCTTTACCTTATCGAATGCCTTATGGAAATCTTCATTCCAAGTAATCGCCTGATCTTTCTTTAAAAGCTTGAACATCGGTTCACACGTGGCCGTGAGCTGAGAAATAAACCTCGCAATGTAGTTTATTCTGCCCAAGAAACCGTGAACTTCTTTTTCTGTTTTCGGCGCTGGCATTTCTTGAATGGCTTTTATTTTCGCAGGATCAACCTCGATGCCTCGTTCACTCACAATAAACCCCAGTAACTTTCCGGACGGCACTCCGAAAGTGCATTTGTTAGGATTCAGCCTCAACATGAACTTCCTAAGCCTCTCAAACAGCTTCAATAAGTTGACCAGATGCTCTTCCTCCGTTTGGGACTTCGCAATCATGTCATCAACATAGACCTCGATCTCATGATGAATCATATCATGAAACAAAGTCACCATTGCTCGTTGGTAAGTGGCCCCTGCGTTCTTCAGGCCGAAGGGCATTACCTTATAGCAAAATGTTCCCCAGGGGGTGATAAACGTCGTTTTCTCCATGTCCTCCGGCGCCATCTTGATCTGGTTGTAACCGGAGAAGCCATCCATGAACGAAAACACGGAGAACTGGGTTGTGTTGTCGACCAACACATCGATATGAGGCAACGGGAAATCATCTTTAGGGCTCGCCCTATTCAAATCCCGATAATCGACGCACATGCGTACCTTACCGTCCTTCTTCGGTACAGGCACTATGTTGGCGACCCACGGAGGGTAAGTGGTGACCGCTAAGAAGCCAGCATCAAGCTGTTTCTGCACTTCTTCTTTGATCTTAACGGCCATATCTGGTCTCGTCCTCCTAAGCTTCTGCTTAACGGGAGGGCAATCTTCTCGTAGCGGCAAGTGGTGGACCACGATGTCAGTGTCAAGTCCGGACATATCTTCGTATGACCAAGCAAAGACGTCACTATACTCTCGAAGCATCTCGACCAGTCTCTGCTTGACATCATTCTGCAGCACAGCCCCTACCCTGACATTTCTGACGAGCTCTTCAGAACCCAGGTTTACGATCTCAATCTCCTCTTCATGAGGCAAAATAACCTTTTCCTCTTGTTTCAACAAGCGGGCCAACTCTTTAGGAAGGTCTTCGTCTTCATCAATCTCTTCTTTGGCTTGATAGATCGGGCAATCGAAGTCGAAGTGAGCCGTAGAAGGTCCAGAGTCGATGTCATCTGTTATGTGGATCCTGCAATAACAAGGGTTAAGTTTAAAACAAGAATATGCAGGTTAGCACAAACCCCATTGCCATTTTACTGTTTTTCAAAACAAATATAAAACAGGAATAACAGAGATCACAATATTTGAATACGAAGAAAATGCCTTTGATTTATTAACAAAATGCATCTACATAATCCAACAAGGCCCTGACAATAAAACCACTATGCCCCGGGTAGGACATAGGGTTGTACAATGATTGGAAAAAGTAAATCATTACTCTTCACTTGTCATCGGGATGATATCCTTGATGGTCCAATTGTTGAGGCCCTCGCCCGGCTTGCTTGGCTGTATCCAAGAGTCGAGGTCACAATCGCTATCCCCGCTGTCTCCAGACACCGCGTTGATGCTTTCGAAAATTACTCCGCCACTGGTAAATAGGATCGGCCCCTTACCTCGAGACGCACTGCTAGACGAAGAAGAAGAAGCTTCAGCTCCAGGAGAATACCCCAACCCAAACTTATCCTGCTTGTTCGGTATCTCCAAAATATGCCCCCAGCCTAGGGTAGATCCAGCTTGGACGATGGCCCGAGCTTCTTTGAATGAGGAGAGATTCATCTCTGGCTTTTCTGTGACTACAAGAGCTACTTCTTTCACCTTGACGGCTTCAAATGCTTGGCAGAGGGTTTCATGGATTTCGCCATCCATTTCAACATACTTAAAGGATGACAAATGGCTCACCATTATGTCCTCCTCGCCACACACGGTTACGATGCTTCCTCCGACAGCATATTTGAGCTTTTGGTGCAACGTGGAGGTCACGGCACCAGCAGCGTGGATCCATGGCCGGCCCAAGAGGCAACTATAGGCAGGCATGATGTCCATGATATAAAAGACCGTGTCGAACGTTTCCGGACCGACTTGGACCGGCAGGGTCACCTCCCTGAAAACGTGGCGTTTAGTCCCGTCGAATGCTTTCACCACCAGATCACTGGGTGTGCAGATCACTCCACGAGTATCCAACTTCATTAAGGCCTTCTTCGGAAGCACATTAAGCGACGAACCCGTGTCCACCAGCACGTGCGACATGATTGTGCCCCTACACTCTATCGAGATGTGCAGGGCACTATTGTGATTCCTCCCTTTTGGCGTCAGCTCCAAGTCTGTGAAACCTAGCCCATTGCCAGCATTAACGTGGGCTACCACCTCTTCTAGCTGATTCACCGATATCTCTTGCGGTACGTAGGCAGCGTTCAATACCTTCAGTAACGCGTTGCGGTGTGCTTCAGAACACAGCAACAGGTTGAGAATAGAAATCTTCGAAGGCGTCTGATGGAGATGGTCTACAATCTTGTAGTCGCTCTTTTTGATTAACCACATAAACTCCTCGGCATCTTTGACAAGCAAATCTTTCTCTACCCCACACGGGGCCTCTTTGACGACTTTGCTTTTACCCTTATCGGCTGCATCAGCTCTGACCGCTTTTTCTGCCACAACCTCTGGCGGTGCAAATACTCTTCCGCTGCGAGTAATACCACTGATTCCTGCGAGATTCTCCACAGTCGACCCATACGGTTCCAACTCCAACTTTTGTCCGTTGCAATAGACTTCAGCCCCATAATGCCACGGAACGACGTTAGTGCTCTCGAATGGTATTGGCCCAGCTTTGGTAATAGTGATTGTAGGCGGTCTGGGAGCAGAAATGGTTATCGGCCGGCGAGGGATGGTGATGGTGGCGACTTCATCGGCCTGCTTCAGCACTACTTCCC
This sequence comes from Lathyrus sativus, assembly GCA_963859935.3. NCBI lineage: Eukaryota > Viridiplantae > Streptophyta > Magnoliopsida > Fabales > Fabaceae > Lathyrus > Lathyrus sativus. Next base: position 356,580,455 of record OZ012737.1, read on the forward strand.
CTGATAAACTTTCAGCCCTCCGGCTAAACTGCAGAATCCCCTCAGTCATCAGACTTTGAATTCCTTCAACCAATTGCTCGCATCCATTAGAATGTGTAGCACAGTCCATGCATAACTCTCCGCATCCTGGAAAGAACCCTTTTTTCAACAACTTAGCTTTGACGAAGCTAAGCGGCGTCTTTAGGTCTCTGACATCAGTCAACAGATCTGCACTCTCTTCTTCGATAATGGCGTTTACTCCGCCTCCCCTATGATTCGGCATAGGATTCTTCGTAACATTGGGCACATTATCGGAGAAGTTAATAATCTTGGCATCTACCAAATCCTGCACCTTGTGCTTAAAGGCTTTGCAGATCTTAATTGTGTGGCCTGGTGCCCCTGAATGGAAGTCGCAAGTGGCATTTGCATCGTACCCTGGTGGAGGTGCCCCTGTCAAGGGAGCCATCGTCTTCTTCTGAACCAACTGAAGCTGAAGCAAAGTCTGCAAGAGCTGTGCATACGACATGGGTGGTGCTTCGAAGTGACGGTTTGCCAAAGATGCCCGATTCTGGTACTTTCTATATCCCTCTTGATTTGGTTGCTGCTGCTGCTGCGGAGCTGCTGGGATATTTATACTGGCTATCTGCTGCTGAGGGCCTTTGCCCTTCCTTCAAGCGTTGGTCACAGCGCTCGCTTCTCCTTCTCGCCTTTTACCAGCATAAGGTTTCTTTCCACCTCCTCCAGCTGAGGATGACTCACCTTGAATTTTCCCGATCTTGATACCATTCTCGACGTGCTCTCCCATGATAATGAGAGCTGAGAACGTCCCAGACATACTGCTGACTAACTTTTCATAGTAAACCCCTGGGAGGGTAGCTACAAACATCTGCACGAGCTCGCGTTCAACCATCGGCGGCTGAACCCGGGCTGCCAACTCACGCCACCGCTGGGCGTACTCCTTAAATCCTTCATTATTCCTCTGCGACAGGTTCTGCAACTGGACTCGGTTCGGGGCCAAGTCGTTGTTGTACTGGTAATGGTGGACAAACGCTTCAGCGAGATCCTTCCATGTGCGCACGCTAGTGGGCTCCAGGCCCATGTACCACTTGAGGGATGGTCCGGAAAGACTGTCCTGGAAGAAGTGCATCAGCAGCTTCTCGTCTTCGGAATAGGCAGACATCTTCCTGTAGTACGATCTGAGGTGGACACGAGGGCAAGTGGTGCCCTTATATTTCTCAAAGTCAGGCACCCTGAACTTAGGAGGTACCTTGAAATCAACAATTAATCCCAGCTTGGACATATCAACGCCCAAAGTATTCTGATTCTCAATATCTCTCATTTTATCTTCAAGTGCTTTGAATCTAAGCCGCGCTTCAGCATTCAGCTCCCCTTCAGCACCTCTTTGAGAGAACACATCATCCTGATGATCCTCAAGCCATGGCTGAGGCACCAACAGATTCCCGACGCCTGCATTGCCGTTGCCCGGCCCGATGTTGACATTAGCTCCCAGACTCCCATTACCGACGCCCGTCGTATTGAGTCCGATGTTGTCCATCACATTGCCATTAGCACTGCCATTGCCCCCGGCCACGGGGACACCATTCTGCGGAGTATCAACTGGTGGAGGAGTAGGCACAGCCCCGCCATGGAGTATGCCGTTGCTATCAACCCTGGAGATCAAAGGCTGAACCAAAGTCCTGAGCTGGTCCTGACCATTGGCGACCACTTGCATGAGCTCCATGAAGCGATCCATCTTCTCGCGGAGCTCCTGAACATCTGTCTGCACTTGATCCATGATCCTGGTCTAATTAGCTCTAGTCGGATAACGGTGAATTAGTCTTTGATCAATCCTGGAACCACCGGGAACAGCCTGGGACCTGTGAACCTGAAAAACTCTGTAAACACCAAAGGGTTAGTAAAAACAACAAGATGCTCGCCATGCAAATGCTTCATGCAGATGCATGCGTGTGTCTGTGTGTTTGGGAGGTTTCCCCCCCGATCCTAGTGCCTGAGTGCCAGTGCTGATAATAATAAGAAGAAGAAGTCTGAGCCCAATCATGGAAACAACAATCTCATATATAAAGAAAGCCTATCAAGGCAGTACATAGCATCAGCAAGTACAACAGCGTGACCTCAGCCAACAAGCCTGGTGATGGTCAGCATACAACAATGATCAAAACAAAAGGAATACAAATAGTCAAGTACGGCCACGGGCGTGATACTCTTCTAACAAATCCTTCGTCTCTGGATGATCTGGCAGAGTGAGCAATCCCTCGACGAGCAATTCCCTCTGCATAATGGTATACTGAAGTCCCTGAACTGAACTTTCCCATGCTCCTTCGCCAAAGCAATCTTCTAATTTCCGCTTTTTGGACTCAAACGTCAGCTTGCGCTCCTTCAGGTTAGCGAGAGCTTTGTTGAGCTGGCCTTCAGCGGCGTACCTGTGGGCGGTTTCTTCATCAAACCTCTGCTCACTGTCCTTCACCTGGGCTTCCAGCTTGGAGATCTGCAGCATCAGCTTATCCTCCTGCTCTTTCCTGGTGGCCAGGGAAGCCTTCCAGTGCTGGTTGAACTTGGATATCCTTTGATATGCCTCGTCCAAGTGCTGTTTCTTCGTAGCTAGTACGTCGTTAACAACTTTGAATTCTCGACCCATGTGTTCACGCTCGGCTATCTGCTTAGTCAGGTCTGTACCTAGCTGGTTCACCAACTCTGTCTGCCTTTTGAAAGAGTGAACGGCTTCGTTCCTCTCACTTCGGAGCTGAGCTAATTCCTTCTCCAATTCTTTGTTCGCCCGCTTCAATTCATCCCGCTCAGCTAATACCCGGTTATGCTGCTGAATGGGCACAATAGTAGGCTCTTCGATCATTGGAGGGCTTTCTGGCTTGGCATGAGGAAACGGCATCCCTATAGCATTGGCCCTGGCTCTGATCCACGTCAAATACGGAGGGTAGGCTTGATTGTTGCTTTTTCCCAGCATAGGCTTTCCTCGCTTACTGATACCATTCCACGCGAGCTGAAGCTTGGACAGTAGATCCCCCTCTAGAATACCAGTGAGGTACAGAGATTCTTGTACCTCTTCATCCTTCGGCGGATTCCTCAAAGCATACGCGAACTGTCGAACCAGCAACGACGGATTGTAGTTTATACAACCCTTCCTACCTATCAAAGGTACATTTGGAAACCCGCTGCAACTGAAGATCACCTCAGTACCCAACCTATCTCTATCAAACCAATCAATATCCTCTACAGATAAACTCATCAGACGCTCAAGCCACTCAGTTGTGGCTGCAGACAAGACAAACGGACCCCTCTTGGGAAGATGACTTTCAAGCCATTTATACAGCAAGGGTACGCAGCACGAGACGTTCTTCCCTCTCCTGTTCTCGTTCTTGTAGTGAACTGAATGATAGACATCTCCTATCAAGGTAGGGACTGGATTCCCTGAAGCAAAGATATGAAACGCATCAAAGTCTACAAAATCGGGCATGTTGGGGAACAAAATGATGCCATATATGCATAGAGCGAGGATGGCATTGAACGCGACCCAACATCCGTCCTTGGTACACTGCTGAGCTTTACCCACTAGAAACTACAAGGAGAACCCAGGAACCTTGTTCCAACTAGTCAATACTAACTCGGAGGCGTCCAAATGAAGTGAAGGAGCTAAACCAGCCATATCAGGCTCAGCATCCATGTGAACAAAAGGCATCTGCCTCTTGATAGGAATGCCTAGCAAATCAGCATACTCTTCCAGCGTAGGTGCGAGAATGAAGTCCTGAAAAGTGAAACATCTCAGCGGAGGGTCGTAGAACTGCAACAAAGCGTGCAACCCATTCAACTCGAACACAGACGACTTATAAACCAAACTGAGCAACCTACCGTAAGATTTCCTGAACTCATCCCTCACAGAATCATCTGCTAGAGCTATCAAACCAGTCAGCTTAACCACATCAGGGGTAGGGAACTTGTAAGCCACGGTCTTCCTCAGAGAGCCCATAACAATACAACAGGAGGCAAGAAATCCTGGATTGGGGAAAACGGTACCTGCAACACAGACACACGTTAATGAAATGCAAATGAATATGCAAACTAATGCAAAATGCAATCATGCAATAGGAGGCCAGGGTAACTGGTGCTGTGGAGATTCTGTATCAACAATCACTGATAAGAAGAAAACCTTGGTGTAAGATCATAAATCTGATCTGCCAAGAACAACCATCTGATAGGACCATATACAGGATCATAATTCTGCTCTGTCAAGAACAAATGTCTGATGATAAGGACCTCCGATGTATGATCAAGAAATATCTGCTGATGAGGTCTTCAAACCCCAAATCAAAAATCTGCTCTATCAAGAACAAACAACATCTGCTGACGAGATCTTCAGACCCCAAAAATCTTCTCTATCAAGAACAAACAACATCTGCTGATGAGATCTTCAGACCCCAAAAATCTGCTCTATCAAGAACAAACAACATCTGCTGATAAGATCCTCTGATCAAAACCTGCTCTATCAAGAACAGACAAACACCTGATGATAAGATCCTCTGATCAAAACCTGCTCTATCAAGAACAGACATACACCTGATGATAAGATCCTCTGATCAAAACCTGCTCCATCAAGAACAGACATACACCTGATGATAAGATCCTCTGATCAAAACCTGCTCTATCAAGAACAGACAAATCTACAACTGAGAAACCCTGGTACCAACAAAACTGATTCACTGTCAAGAAAACCAGGTAGTCTGAAGGTCAAAGTTTCCTGCAGGTATGGACCTAAACTGACTCATGGTACGACATCCTATGCGTTCATCAGCGTCACAGACTTTCAAGAGGGGTGATACGATACCCAAAAGGTGTGGCATCACCAGCTCATGAAGCGGCCTCACTCGGCTGAATCACAAATGATCGGTCCCCAGAGTCGACAATCCACCAAACCAGCAACCGTCTCAACCCAAAGGGTTGAAAGAGAAGCCAACCGGATGAACCTCGTCTGAGCGTGGATTTCATGAGACACTAGTGCCTGCAAAGCAAGCACGCGCCCACTAATTTCCACTCTAAGTCTATAGTGCACTCAAGCCTGGGTCTGGCTTCTCACTCATCAGAACTCCCATCCCACAACAGCACAGATAATCATATTATACTGAATATAAAATGCGGGAAATAAAGTGCGAGAAGTAAAATGCGATAAACGCAACCCAACAAGTAAACATACAAGCGTTAGGATTGACTCTCGTAGGGAACCGTTGGAGTCCCCAGTAGAGTCGCCAGCTGCTGGGGATGACCCAGACAGCTAGGAAGAAAATCCAAGGCGAGACTCGCATAGGGAACCATCGTACTCTCCCCAGCAGAGTCGCCAGCTGTCGCTTGCGCGAAAATAAGGTTCCGGCAAAACAGAAGAGTCTCCACCTTTCGTTATTTATCCCTCAGAGCGGGAAAGGAAACAATCGGAAAAACCTGACGAAAAAGGGTAAGACAAGGTCGTCGCAACCGTTGTCTGGATTCAGGAGTCGGTTACGTAAGGGGAAGGTATTAGCACCCCTCACGTTCGTCGTACTCGACGGGATCCTCACTTGTTGTGTTTACTTGGACGGGTTGGTTTTATTCTATCTACCTATCAAGGCTGGCTTAAACAGAAAAGAAAAATGACTCGGCAAAGCATCGCGCTTTATGCCTACGTATTCTCATCAGAGAATGAGAAATCAGAGTCAATGTAGTTCGACCTACAACGGGGTTATGGGGGAAGGTAGCTCGCCAAGACATCGCCATCTTGTGCCTACGTACTCTCAACAGGCATGAGAGATCAGAGCTCACGTAGTTCGGGAAACTACGGTTTATTTCCTGTCTTTTACGAAATAAGTGTTTTTTATTGTGTTTGCGATTTCAATCGCACTAGAGACTATGACCTGAGAGTGAATGTGTCGCATGTCACCCAAAGGGTACCATACTAAACATCCAGACTGTGGAAAAGAAACTCTCCCACAATCCTTTCTCAGATAGCTTAAGGCTCGTAACGTACGAAAGAAATCATTCATGATTACTGTATCTTAAACTGTTTTGAGATGAGAAGAGAACAGACCCAACTAGAAGGGAGACTATCAAGTCCTACTGTTGTCATGCCATGGATTCATCCTATGGTTGAGGTTTGAACAGGGAACTCCTAGAAGTTGTCATGCATAGGTTTCAACCTAAAGTTCTATCATCAATTCCTTATCAAAGGAAATGAGAGTCCTAAGGGATCATGTCAATGATACACCAAGACAGACAAAACATCAGCTTAACAGTAAAATGCATGCAATGCAAGTGAGGGAGGAAATGCGTGTGGGGCTTCAGCCTCCACAAGCTCATCTCAACCTCAAGCCAGAATGGATAACAGTAATCATACTAAAATATAAACAACACGCTATCAAGCAAAATACAGTAAACTGCAATCATACAGATAAAATGAAATAAAATGCCATCAGGCAAACAAACCACATGGGCAAGGGAGCTGGGCTCTACCGAATACCCGCAAGCAAAGCCATACAGTAACAATACAAGCAGAGGGAGAAACTCAACCTCTAGTGCAATCATGCTCCTAGATTCTACCTATTCTAGACATGAACTTATTCTAATGCATCAAACAAGTCAAGCAAAACACATCAATACAGAAAAGAAAACAGAAAAGAAAGCAGATCAACTCCTCTCAACTTCAAGCTTCAGCTTTTCCAATAGCAACTCAGTCTTCAGACTTCCATTTACTCTTGACAAATACCAATTTGCTTTTCCAGGTTTCAACCTTACAACATAAGTTTCAACTTATCTTCTCCTTTAAGCTTCAGCTTCTTGATCAGCTCCACCTTCAGGCTTCACTTAATCTTCAGGGGTCTTCAAGTATCAACTTGATTTTGTTGCCATTCAAGCTTCAGCTGGAATGGAAATACTCAAGGATTCATCCTCTTCTACACTCTTCATTGAAGTCTTCATCTTCACACTCAGGCTCAGCATCTCTCAAGATAATCAAACCAGAGAAAATCACTTACTGGATAAGCTGGGGGATATTGAACTGCTTATTGACCACCAAAGGTGACCTATAAGGGTTCAACATCAAAGGACTGGTTCCCTCAAAAGTTCTACTTCCTAGGTACCTCACTTATCCCTCCAAAGGAGAGAGGTGTATACCATGGAAGGACTTTGAATCATAGGGAGGAATGGAGGTTGAAGATACCATCCATGTTTAAGAAAGAAGTTATCTAAGTCTAAACTCTTCATAATCCCTAACCCTAAAACAACAAAAAAAGAAATAAGATCAAGCTATCAAGCTCCTTAATCCTTCTTCAAGTCTTCTACTATGCTCCTCAATGCTCCTTAGAACAATACCAAGCTCTCCAAGCCCACAAAGAAAAGCAAACAAAAATACAAACCCACAAGGGCAACACAAACAATCATCAACTACAAAAATCACCTAAAAATAGTATACTACTATATTAAATCCTAATATAATTTCTAAGGGATCCTACATACCTACCCTTAATACCCATATATGTCCCATAGTCTAACTTGTCCTAAAAACCCAAAATTCTAATCTTATTGGACCTATGTTGAAGTTTGACCTAATTCTACACAACCAAATGTCATCTAATCAAAACTATCTTAAAATTCATCACAAAAATATGGAATAAATCCAGGGGGAAGCTAAAACATATATCTAACTATCCTAAAAATAATGACCTAAAAATATTAAGGGAACTACCTAAACTAAATTCTACAAATTCATATATCAAGATAAAAGAAATAAAATGCAATAAAAGTAGAAAATATACAAAAAATACCAAAAATGCATGAAAGGAAAATATTTTTGTTTTATATTTTTCTTGACAAAAATATGAAGTGGGAAAAAAACTCCCATTGAAAAATCATTATTTTTCCATTTATTATGAATTTTCAAAGTTTGGAATAAAATGGAGAAAAATAAAATGAATTATGAATAGATGGGTGCAGCTAGTAACCAGACATAGTTCAAATTCCATATCGGCCCAGACAGGGGGGTACAAGAAGTAAAGCGCCAGGCCCAATATTTAAATCAGAAAATAAATGGAAAAACATAAAGAAAAAGAAAATAGCACGGTGAGAATAGCAAGGAATTTCAGTTCATTATGCAATGGGCCTCATGAAGGGGGTGTGAATAGCCATTGGATCCACTAAGCCCATAATTCCTTTAATGAAACGCAGCGTTTCACGCTAGCTCAGGATTCCCTCCAAAACGCAATTGAATCGTGGCCCTCAGATCATGAAAAAGTCAATGGGTCAAGCAAGCATCTGATGGCTGAGACATCATCATCAACCTTGAGCTAGGGTTCTAAAGAACCTCCATGGAAATGCAGAACCATGAAGCTTCATCTTCCTCCATACGAACTCCCTCAAAACTTCATCAATTCTTAAAATGTAAAACCCTAACATGCTCTAGATTTCATGCTGAACACGATTACAATCTCAAAATCCATTGAATCTCACTCAAACTCCAAACACGAATCAAACCTCAAATTATGCTCAAAAATCAAAACTCACCATTCTTGAAATTGCTTACACTAAAATGTTCACCTCCTATCACTGATCAACCTCCACTAAAGAATTAATATTATCACTCAATATTCAAGGAGATACAAGGCCAAACAGAAATGGTGACCACTATAAAATCATCACCAATTCTCTTCAAACTTTCCAGAAATGATCTCCTAATGATTTCTAACCATTCTAACCTATCAAACTAACCTAATTATGCATAAATTAAGGTGCACGAAGAAAGTTGCAAACCTGGTAAAATCAAGTGAACAGATGGAGAAATCCTTCAATTCAGGCCTTCAATCTTTCCCAATTCCTTCACGGAGTAATCTTCTAGCTTCTGAATGCAAAAAGAATGGTTGAAACAGCCTGATTCTTGGAAACCGATTTTGAAATGCAACCTTGAAATTTCAATCTCCAACTCTTCAATTCTCCATGGATGTGATCTCAATTCAATCTGCACAGCTTCAATATGATGTATAGAATGTGCTTGTGTGGAAAGAATGAATGGAAATGAAGAAGAACGAAGAAATGGGATTTGACTTGCAATGGAAGATTTTGGATCTCACTCTCTCTTCTCTGCACCAATTCTCACCAACCTTGCATCTGAGCAAGTTACAATCATCTTATAGAGTGGTTTAGAATCATCTAGAACCATCTAGGATCATCCAATGAGAAATTGAACTTTTCATGTCATGACATTTTGGATCCAATTCTCCTTACATGCTATCTCATGCCAAGCTCCTTGTAACCCTTGTTTCTGACTTGAATTTATCCCCACATGAGATTTAGAATGAGTTACAATGCATAACCAACTTGTACATTGAGTTCTTTTGAGTTTTGCTTTGGTACCTTAATATGCAAGTAAGCCAATTCCAAAGCAGCCCTATGATCCAAGCCTCAAATCAAAATTGTGGATGAACCATTGTTCTTAGAATGTCATTTGGAGTCAAAATGACCTATTATATGACATGGTTTGGATTTATAACTTGTGATTTCCAATTTTCAATTTCAACTTAATTAACTTATGCCTCCATTTTAGGCCATTTTCATCACTTTTTTATACAAGCCTTTTAAACATCTCATGACCTCCTTACTAGCCTTAAAACATCATTCTAAGCAAGTTTTATGTTGAAGATTTTTCCATTTGAAGCTTGGAACTAGGAGATATGGCCTTATGCTTGAAATGACCTATAACCTCCAAATGACCAAAATGCCCTTGACTTGTCAAAGCCATAAGTTGAGTTCTACAAATCCTATCAAGGACTTCTAGTACTCTCTAGAAATCTAAGAAGATGCCCTTCAACATTTAGGTTGACCAAGAATCCATAGGAATCATCCTACTAGGGCAAAAGTTGGATGCAAGTTGGGTGACTTTCAAGGACCCAGATTCACATACCTCAGATGACCTGTAATTTGTCAAAGTCATAACTTGAGCTATACAAATCCTATAAAGGACTTCTAGTACTCAAATTAAATCTAAGAACAATATCTACAACATTCATGTTGTGGGGAAGATGAGATGACAATCACATCTTGAGCTAAACTGCCTTGAAGATAGGGATCAAACTAGGGGATTTTACACTGTCAATCCTTAGAAACCCTAGCTTAAAACTTCTCAAACTCCTCAATCATGATGAGTTGGTCTAGGAATCATCCTTATAGCATCTCAATGCATCATTCCATGATCACATGGCTCTTGGATTAGGTCTCAACCCTCTCCAAATCATCAGTTGACCTAGGGTTGACCCAGTCAAACCCTAATTCTACCACTCATGGTTGAATCTTCTGAATTCTTGTACAATGACCTCTCTAGGTTTCATGATGGCTTTCAAGAAATCTCATAGGCTTTCTCAAAGCTTCAAGTTCACCCTCATAGTCTCAGAATCATCTGAGGAGCTCCCACAACTCTTAAGTTATGAGGCACACAACCTTGGTTTCAACCAATCTTTCTGAGGATCTCTTGAGTTCTCTGACAAAGGTATCAACCTTTGAACCTTTGAATAACCTTCTTGGCTAGCTTCAAAGTCTCATACAACTCTTGATGGGTAAATAAATGTTGGTCAAATTTTGGGGTGCAACACCAGTAACCATAACACAGAATGGAGTATGCTTCGAGACTATCAATGCTGTTTCCGATTCTGAAGAAGGAGATAGTGACTGTGATATGGACGCATGGATCAAGCCAAGCGTGCCAGGACAAAGTCTCTGCAATTGGTCTATCCAGGAAACTGTTCCTGTGACAACTAAACTGTAATGATTTGTTTTCTTAATTGTTGAATAATCATGTGCCCTACCCGGGGCATAGTTATTTTGCTTAGGGCCATTTGGTTATGTACATTACATTGTTTAATCATGAATAAAGGCGTTTTTTTCATATATAAATGTTGTGATCCTTGTTTTTCCTGTTTTAATCTTTTACAATAAAATGGCAACGTGGTTATTTGCTTTGTATGCGTTTTGAAGCATTTAACCATTTCCTTTGCAGGATTACTATTTCAGATGACATCCATGAACCGCCTATGACTCATTTCGACTTCGAGCACCCGGTATTTCAGGCTGAGGAAGAGATTGTTGAAAATGGCGACGTACCAGAAGAGCTGACCTGGTTATTGAAACAAGAAGAAAGAATCATTATGCCTCATGAGGAAGTCATTGAGATTATCAATTTGGGGTCGGAATGGGTTGAAAGGAACATCCGTATAGGGGCTGCGCTGCAAAGCGACGCCAAGCAAAGGTTGATTGACATGCTCAAAGAGTACAGTGATATATTTGCTTGGTCGTACGAGGATATGCCTGGGCTGGATACGGATATGGTTGTGCACCGTCTGCCATTGAAAGAAGAATGCCCACCGGTTAAGCAGAAGCTCCGAAGAACTAGACCAGACATGGCTGTGAAGATTAAGGAGGAAGTTCAAAAACAGTGGGATGCTGGTTTCCTAGCTGTTACAAAATATCCCTCATGGGTCGCTAATATTGTTCCTGTATCGAAGAAAGACGGTAAAGTGCGAATGTGCGTAGACTACCGTGAACTGAACAAAGCGAGCCCGAAAGACGACTTTCTACTTCCTCAGATCGATGTGCTGGTTGATAACACTGCTCAATTCTCTGTATTCTCCTTCATGGATGGCTTCTCAGGCTATAACCAGATCAAAATGGCGCCAGAAGACATGGAGAAGACTACTTTCATTACTCCCTGGGGAACATTTTGTTACAAAGTGATGCCTTTCGGATTGAAGAACGCTGGGGCAACGTATCAACGCGCTATGACGACTCTCTTTCATGACATGATGCATAAAGAGATCGAGGTTTATGTTGATGATATGATTGCCAAATCCCAGATGGAGGAGGAGCATTTGGTTAATCTGCTGAAATTTTTCAAGAGGCTTAGGAAGTTCAGGCTGAGACTGAACCCTAACAAGTGCACCTTCGGGGTGAGATCGGGTAAACTGCTGGGGTTTATCGTGAGCGAAAAAGGAATAGAGGTTGATCCTGCGAAAATAAAAGCAATACAAGAAATGCCGACGCCTAAAACGGAAAAAGAAGTACGTGGGTTTTTAGGGAGATTGAACTACATTGCTCGGTTCATATCTCACCAAATCGCGACATGCGAGCCGTTATTCAAGCTGCTGAAAAAGGACCAGGTTGTGACCTGGAATGAAAATTGTCAAAAGGCGTTCGACAAAATTAAACAATACTTGCAGGAACCTCCTATTTTGATACCCCCAGTAGCCGGGAGACCATTGATTATGTATTTGACAGTTCTTGAGGAAAGTATGGGTTGTGTTCTCGGTCAACACGACGAGACAGGACGTAAAGAGCATGCGATTTACTATTTGAGTAAGAAGTTCACAGACTGTGAGTCCAGAGACTCAATGCTCGAGAAAACATGTTGTGCGCTAGCCTGGGCCGCCAAACGTTTGAGGCAATACATGCTGAATCATACAACCCTGCTCATTTCAAAGATGGATCCAATCAAATATGTGTTTCAGAAGCAAGCACTCTCCGGAAGAATTGCCCAATGGCAGATGGTGTTAACCGAATATGATATTCAGTATGTCTCGCAAAAGGCTATTAAAGGTAGCGTCTTGTCAGAGTACCTTGCGGAGCAGCCTGTTGAGGACTACCAATTGATGAGGTTTGATTTTCCTGACGAGGATATCATGTACCTGAAGATGAAAGATTGTGAAGAACCGTTGCCAGACGAGGGACCAGAATTGGGTTCCAAATGGCAGTTAATATTTGACGGAGCTGTGAATTCCTATGGTAGCGGAATAGGGGCAATCATTACCACTCCTGAGGGGTCGCACATCCCCTTTACGGCTCGATTGACCTTTCCGGTTACCAATAATGAAGCTGAATATGAGGCTTGCATCATGGGGCTGGAAGAAGCTATTGATTTGCGAATCAAACATCTGGACGTATACGGAGACTCAGCTCTGGTGGTGAACCAGATTAAAGGCGAATGGGAGACACGTCACCCCCATTTGATACCATATATGAATTATGCAAGGAGATTGTTGCCTTTCTTCGACAAGGTTGAATTGCATCATGTGCCGCGAGCAGAAAATCAAATGGCAGACGCCCTGGCGACATTGTCTTCCATGTATAAAGTTAACTTCTGGAATGAGGCTCCCCGAATTGTTATATCTCGGCTTGATAGGCCTGCCTTCATATTTGCTATTGACGAAGCATCTGATGATAAACCCTGGTACTTTGACATCCAGAATTTCCTGAAGAACAAGGAATATCCGGCTGGGGCATCCGGTCGTGATCAGAAGACTCTTAGGAGATTGGCTGGCAATTTCTATTTGAATCCTGACGGTGTCCTATACAAAAGAAACCATGACTTGGTGTTGCTACGATGTGTAGACGAGAAAGAGGCAAAGTTGCTCATGGAAGAGATACATGAGGGTACATTTGGTACACATGCGGGTGGGCATGCTATGACGAGAAAACTGCTGCGGGCAGGTTATTACTGGCTTACTATGGAAACAGACTGTTTCAAGTTTGCGAGGCGGTGTCATAAATGCCAAATTTATGCGGACAAGGTCCATGTGCCCCCAAGTCCTCTGAATGTGATGTCATCACCATGGCCCTTCTCGATGTGGGGAATTGATATGATTGGCAAGATCGAGCCTACGGCATCCAACGGACACCGATTCATCTTGGTGGCAATTGATTACTTCACCAAATGGGTGGAAGCAGCATCATACGCCAATGTCACCAAACAACTAGTCGCCAGATTTATCAAACGAGATATTATCTGCAGATATGGAATCCCTGAGCGGATCATCACCGACAATGGTTCGAATTTGAATAACAAGATAATGAAAGAGATGTGTCAGAATTTCAAGATTGAGCATCACAACTCTTCTCCGTACCGACCCAAGATGAATGGCGCTGTTGAAGCGGCCAATAAGAATATAAAGAAGATTGTTCAGAAGATGGTCGTGACGTATAAGGACTGGCACGAGATGCTACCTTTTGCTTTGCACAGTTATCGTACAACGGTACGCACATCAACCGGGGAAACCCCTTTTTCATTGGTATACGGAATGGAGGCAGTACTACCGTTGGAGGTTGAGATTCCTTCCTTGAGGGTTTTACGAGATGTCCAACTTGACGAGGCAGAATGGGTTAAAGACAGGTTGAACCAGCTGAACTTAATAGATGAAAAGAGGCTAGCTTCTCTTGCATACGGTCGATTGTATCAGAGCCGGATGAAGAAATCATACGATAAGAAGATATGTCCGCGAAGCTTTCAGACGGGCGACCTTGTGCTAAAAAGGATTCTCCCGCCACAAACAGATCACAGGGGCAAGTGGACCCTTAACTACGAAGGGCCCTACGTTGTCAGAAAAGTCTTCTCTGGAGGAGCCTTGCTACTATCCACCATGGTTGGGGAAGACTTTACGTCGCCTGTGAATTCGTACGCAGTTAAAAAATACTTTGCTTGAAAATTTGACCCGCTGGACAGTAAAAAGAGAGTCCAGGCAAAAATGGGGCATCCTGGCGAACCAAAAACAGAATAAAAGATTCGGGCAAAAGTTAGGGATAAAATTGAAAAGATGTACACCCGCGAAGTCGAAAACCAACATTGGGCGGCTTCGGCAAAAAACGGTATCCCGGTGAATTGAAAACCCGCAAAGGGCGGTTCACGCAAAAGTTAGGGATTTGAAAAGCAAATGACTGCGTTCCGAATTCGATACATGCATTGCTTAGTGGTTTGGGAGCACCTGAGGGTTCCTTTATCCGACACAATCTCTTCCGAAAATTGAATACCGGGAAAGCGCCAGAGTCAGGCGAGTCATAGGAGGATCAGCTCACGATGTTTGTCTGCACCACGTTGCCGACATGTGTACAAATTCGAGTTGTCTTTGTATTTTTATGCTTCTTATGCATATATGTATGTGTGTGTGCGTAACTTCCTCTTTTCAGGAGTTGCATCCGATGTACAAAGCTTTGCCTATTTAGAGGCCCAATCAATAAAACATGTTATTCAGCATTTGATACTTGTTCTTTACTGTTTTGTATATGGAAAACGCTGATGTTTTGATCTTGCACTTGCATAACTTTGCTGGCCCTTGCCAATAATTGCTAAAACTTCGAATTGACTGAAGTAATGTCACGGACACTAACCCGAATAGATTTGGTTGTATAGATTTGTCTTGTCTCGTTTGCGTTTTGCAGGGTTCTCGCCCTTGAAGCGGACAATCAGAAATTGTGGCCCCCAGCCGGAGGTTCGTGGTGAAAGAATTAACTTTGTGCGACGCCAATCCCCATGCAGTTCACATATCATCTTCAAAAGTTTAGATGACGTTGTCCCTTGACGAAGAGATCAATTTCCCAGCTAGTCGCAGCTTTTCCCCGGAGGAGTATCCTTATGGAAGCTATCCAAGAGGATGTCCCCAGCCAGCCAAAATCAGTATCCCTTGCAAAGGTTGCACTCCCCAAAGAGTCGAGTATGTGAACGATCAATCCCCAGCTTGGAGGATTCTTGCAGAGTTTAGCCAAGTCATAGTTGGTTCAGAAGGGTTATTCCCATAGAAGATGGTTTTCTCCCCGCAGGTCGTCATGCCTTCGTCAGGATGATTATCCCCAGCGGAGCGGTAACTCCGAGTTTGTAAACTGGGTTCAGACAGCATCGTTTCCTCCAGAAGGATTTCCTCGTCCCCCAGCTGAGTCGTCAGTTTAATTTTCCCAAGAGGGTCGATTCTTCCCCAGCGGAGTTACTCTCCCTAGCAGGTGTTGTCCTTTCCTCCCAGTGGAAATCAAAGTTTAATCTCCTCGGCAGAGTTGGTTGTATGTCCGGCATTTATTTTGCCAGAGGACTTTATGATACCCGTTCATCCCCAACATGGTGGTATTTGCTTTCAACAGCCGTGTTGAAGAAAGCTTGTCAAAGTTTCCCCAGCAGCTTGAGCCTGCATTTGCATTTGCATATAGTGTCATATTTGCATCTACCCGAAAACGCGTAGCATATCCGTGCTGTACGGAGCATTACGCCATTCTCAAACATGCGCATTTTGAAACATAGGCCAGGTTGGTTAACCTTTGGTATTCAAGTGTTGTTTCCCTTGCAGGTGGAGAGAGCTCTTGCTCTAATCAATTACCAAATATTAAAAGTCTCAGCATGAGACAGGCGATGATAATGCTCGCCTTGTCATTATTCCCCACAGAGTTGCTCGTTTAAGTTTCTCTTACCCCTCTAGCGGAGTATTTCTTCAAGATTGCTGTTATGTCGTTATCAAAAGATTTCGTGAATCAATTTGTGGAAGTGGCCGCCTATGTCGAAGTAGGTGTCTGGCAGTTTGGGTTCAGAAAATCCCCAGTAAAGTCCTTCTCAAATTTGCTGCCATGACCGCACTGAAAATTAGAAGACCAGACTCGTATTATGTTATCCATGTGATTGATGGAGTTAGCTACTGCAAAGATAGGCAGAGGAGCTGTATTCAAGAGTATCTACCCGTAGCGATGGCGGTGTTATTACCCGTAACGATGGCGGTGTTATTTCCCTGTAGTGATGGCGGAGTATTTCCCGTAGCGGTGACGGTGTTATTTTCCCAGAGTATTTCCCGTTGTGGTGGCGGAGTTATTACCTGTAGCGATGACGGTGTTATTTCCCGTAGTGATGACGATGTTATTACCCGTAGCGATGGCGGTGTTATTTTCCTGTAGTGATGACAGAGTATTACCCGTAGCGATGGCAGTGTTATTTTCCTGTAGTGATGACAGAGTATTACCCATAGCAATGGCGGTGTTATTTTCCTGTAGTGATGACAGAGTATTACCCGTAATGATGGCGGTGTTATTTACCCGTAGCAATGGCGGTGTTGTTTACCCGTAGTGATGACGGTGTTATTTTCCCAGAGTATTTCCCGCAGTGGTGGCGGTGGTATTTCCCGTAGTGATGGCGGAGCTCTTTTCCTTTATCGTTGGCAGAGTTATGTTTGTTGACAGAAGTACTTCCCCAGTGAAGTCGTCCAGGTTATTCCTATATTGACAAGTTGGTGCTGTGCAGGCAGTTAATCAGATCTGTATCATGTGGTTGATCAGTTTGTTACCATAACAACCAGGTTCAATTAACGAATGTTGTTCCCCAAGCAGTGGTGCAGTTTATCACTGCGGTTGGCAAATTTCCGGGTTCTTGGTATTCAACCGTCTCGTACCTCGAATATTTGAAGGCCGCTCGCTCTTCACCCAATTGGGTCCAAGCCGTTTGAATAGGGGCAGCTGTTGCACCCTAAAATTTGCTCAACCTATTTCACCTGGGTTATGTTTCAATTGCATTGTCATTTGCATAATAAGTCATGTACATAGTCTAATCATTTGCATAGCATAGCATAACAAGTCATCTAACAAGGGATAAAGTGCCATTCTTATCAGAATGAGTCCCATCAAGGGGTTTTAGTCAAGTTCAAGACCATCCAAGTAATCAAGAAATGAGTTGAAGCTTTGAAAAGTTTGAGGGTCAACCAGTGGATTTCTCTCCTAATTTTGAGGTATGTTGAAGATCACCAATGGGAGTATGAGCTATGACTGAGAGTATGGAATGTGTACAAAGATCATGGAAGACCTAGAGGGTCATTTTGAAGATGAGACAAGTCATTGATACAAGTACAAGAGCCAGAGTTGAAGTACAGTCAACTAGGGTTTCATCTGGGTCAACCCTAGGTCAACTAAGTGATTGAAGAGCATCAAGGCTTAATTGAAAGGTGTGGGATTCATTAATTTATATGTGGATACAAGTGTGGTGTTGTGCCAAGGAGAAATAAAAAAGAATCAAGAAGAAGAGGAGTTACTAAATTAGGGTTTCAGTGTAAAAAACCCTAATTTAGGCCTAACTTCCAAGCCAGACAAGTCAAAATGCAAGTTTCAAATGAATTCTTGATCAACATGAAACTTTTAGAGCTTCTCAATAGCTTTAATTGGAGTACTAGAAGTCTTCAATAAGATTTGTAGAACTCAAGTTATGGTTCTTGCAAGTTATGGATCATCAGAGGACACTGAAATTTATCTGTGAAAGTCACTTGACTTACAAGAAACTTTTGACCATCAAGGAATTTTCAAATGGATTCTTGGCCAACATAAGAGTTGTATATCTTGATCTTAGCTTTAATTTGAGTAATATAAGTCATCAAGAGAATTTGTAGAACTCAAGTTATGGTCTTGGCAACCCAGGGGTATTTTGGGAAAGTTGAATTACAGGTCATTTTTCAACATAGGTCAAAATCTCCATCTTCCACTCCTCAAATGAAAGAATGTTCAAAATGAGATGTGTTCAAAATGATGTTTTTAGGCTAAATAAGAGGTCATGAGAACTTGGAATGGCTTGCTTCACAAAATCATAAAAATGGCCTAAAATGAAGGTATATTTTAAATGAACCAAGGTTGGAAATTAGGGTTTTTGACCTACAAATCCAAACCAAGCCATATGACATACCAATTTGATTGTAAAATTCATTTTAAGAACATTGACATTGCCACAATTTTTAAATGAGGGTTACTTTTAGGACTTGCTTTGAAAATTGGTTACTTGAACCATAAGGCACAATTGCAAAATCACTTGTCAAGGCAAATGCAAGGCTCCTTTCCATCCATACACCTCCAATATCTCATTTGGAGAGAATTTAAACTCAGAACCAAGGGAATTGCAAACCAAATCATGAGATGGTATGTGCATAGCATAAGAAGAGATTTTCATGACATGAGAAGTTGATTCTCTCATTGGATCAATCTAGAACTTTCTAGGATCTTCAAATGCATTCTATATATACTTGTGAAGAGGTTCAGAGCAAGAGTTGGTGAGAATTGAAGGAGAGAAGAGAGATTGAGATCAGAAATTTCTTGTTGCAATTCAGAATCGGTTACAAGCTTTTACACCATTTCAATCCAAGATTTTGATTTCTATAACTTCCATTGATACTAGTGAGTGTTTCCAGATCAAGTTCCAAGCAAATTGGTGGAGAAATCGTGTTCTTGAAGTTGAAAATCTTCATCTGCAACTCAGATTCGGATTCTAAGATCCAAGCTACTTCAACCAATTCTTTTGCATACAGAAGCAAGATTATGACTCATTGAAGGTGTCTGGAATTTCCCAAAGCTTGATTTGAAGATTTCATACCTTTGTGCATCAAGATTTTGCAGGTAGGTACTTTTCAATCCACAGCTTGATTTAGGTAGTTTTAATCTGTTTTGATTAGTTAGATTCAATGTAGGTTAGTGTATGAAGCTTTCTGGTAGCTTTAGGATCGATTTAGATGCAATTAGTGGAGTGATGCAATTTCTGTTCATGCTCATATCTTGTTGTTCTTGATGATATAATCATAGTTTGATGGCTAGAAATGATCAGTGAAGCATGGTGAAGAGTTTAGGCTATCCAATTTCAAGTTTGGTGACTTTTGGTTCTTGAGTAATTTCTGAGGATTTAATCGTGTTATGAGGAGGAAGATGTTTCAAGGTGTTTTATTGCCATGGTTAGATTCAGTGTAAAATTTGGAGTGAGTTAGGGTTTTTCTTTTTGATTTTTGATGGAGAATCAGAGGAATGCGAATTGGGGAAGATGAAGTTGCAAGCTCATACATCCATGGCGTTTCCCTCCTTTCAGAGTTTGAAGGTTGAAGATGACTCAGAAGCCCTTAGATTAGAACAAGACCTTTGACCAAAACGAGATCTAATGGTTGTGGTTGCATTTCAGTTTGTGAAGGGGACTCTGAAGATCAAAATGCCCTGTTTCACTTAATGACAATTGGGTGGGCTTAGGTTAAGTTGATATCCACACCCTACTTCCAAGGCCCAATGAGAAATGTGCGCAGTTTTATTGCTATTTGCCACATAACTTTTCCATTTTCCTTTATATTTTCCATTCTATTTTCTGAATAATGTTTGGGCCTAGCGCGCTTTTCTATCCATACCCCCCTCTGAGCCCATATCTGGATTTGAACTGTTTGTAATTGCTATTGGGCACGCATGTTTTGCATTTTTCTCATATTTTCTTTTATTTTCACATTTATTTTAAGTTCTTTAAAAATTCTTAATAAATTGGAAAATTAATATTTTTGCATGGGAGTTTTTTCCTCATTTTCATCAAGACATCAAGAAAATTATAAAAGAATAAAAATGTCATTTCATGCATTTTTCTATTTTTGGTTTATTTTTTACTTTAAATAGCTTTTATTTTATTTTCATTTGATACATGTTACTTGCTGAATTTCGTATGACCATTTTATTTTGGTTTTTGATGTGATTCTTTTTCCTATGGTTAGATTATAGTATTAGGTTCCCCCTGGATTTTTGTCACATTTTTGTGACTTAAATTTAATTGTTTTTGATAGGTGTGAAGCAAGTGTGCTAGGATTAGGTTTTCAACTTGACATAGGTGCGTTTCAACACATAGTCCTTGGGTTTTTAGTTTGATTTAGGCCTTGGGGTTTATGTGGGGTATAGGGTACATATCTAGGGTCCCTTAGAAATTAATCTAGGATTTTATGATTAATATTTCCATTTTATTTGATTTTTGCAAGTTGATTGATATTGGTGTGTTCCCTCCTGGGATATTGTGTTGTTTGATGGGTTTTGGGCCCTTTCTTTGGGTGTTGGGGCTTGTGCTTGGCTTGAGGATTGTATGAAGACTTTGAGGATGATTGAATACAAATGATGATGCTTGGAGCTTGAAGTTGCTTGTGCTTGAAGGTTGCTTTTGAAGACTTAGGAGATAGGAGATGTAGGGAGAGCTTTAGAGTAGACTGATTTCTTCTGTCCAATATAGAGAGTTTCTTGTGACTCTATCCCATCCTATGACACAAGGTCCCCTAAAAGAGTTCCATCTCTCCTTAGGAGGGATGTAGAGCATGCTTTTATTGGGTAGAACCTTGAGGATGCCTCTCCCTTGCTATGATAAGATCTTAGTGATTTCCCTGGGTTATCATTAAGCATCTTAACATCCCAACCTCATCTGTTAGTTGATTCTCTCCTGTGAGTGTATGCATTGAAGTTGAAGACCTATTGAAGATAAGAAATGCATTGAGGAGTGGTGAAGATGAAGCTTGTGCCTGTCAAAGCTGGATATATGTTGAAAATTAGGGTTTTGTTGATGTCTGAAGCTGTCTATGTGTTGGGATTCAGTACTTGCTAAAGCTGAAGATTATTGGAGATAAGAGCTTATCTGAAGCTTGGATATCATTGGAAAGGGAAGATAGGACCTTGCTTGAAGCTGTTACTGTCAACCTTTTGCTGTTCATCAACTATAGCTGCCAGAGCTGGTACTGTTTGGACTGCTTGCTGTAGGGTTTTGTTGTTGTCTGAGCTGGTGTGGTGTGGTTTTCTTTGCTGTATTGTTTGTTGATTTTACCTTAGGTTTGAGGTGAAGTTGTTTCACTTTGCCTATTGTTTTCCCAGGTTCAAGGTTGAGTGGGACTCCCTTGCCTCGCTTGTTTTGTTGCATTCATGCATATTTACTGTTTACTGTATATCTGCTGTTTCTTTTCCGTTTATCCCCTAGGATCTCTGATTTCCTCTGCGCCGGAGGGAATTATGACAGACATTAGGTTGTAATCCATGCATGATAACATTAGGGTAGTTTGGATTTCCCTTTCAAACCCTAGGTTTTTAGACTTCTCTTCTATCTCAGAACAATTCAAAACACAGTAATAAGGACGATCGATGCCGTAAGCTACGAGCCTTAAGCTATTTGAGAACGGTTGCTGGAGGGTCACTCTTCAGTAACCTGATTGCTTAGTGTGTTACCCTTAGGGTGACATACGACGTAGTCACCCTCAAATCATAGTCTCTAGTGCGTCGGAGATTGCAAACATCATAAAAGACAGTTCTTGCATAAAAGACTGAAAACAAACATCAAAATGTCATTTTTGTCCGCTTGGACTCTTAATCAGCAAAACCCTTTCATAAGGAGATAAAAGGCATTCAGACAAGCTTGTGTCTTCCGTAGCCCGAACTACGTTTGCTCTGATCTTTCATGCTATATGAAAGTACGTAGGCATAGGATGTGATATCCTAGCGAGCAACCTTCCCCTCCTTTCCCGTAGGTAGGCGAACTACGTTGACTCTGATTTCTCGTTCCAGACGGGAATACGTAGGCATAAAGTGCGATACTTTTCTGAGTCATTTTATTTTCTTTTAACCCCAGACCTGTAGAATAGATAGAATAACAATCCGTACTAGAAAACAAGCGTGGATCCCGTCGAGTACGACGGACGTGAGGGGTGCTAATACCTTCCCCTTGCGTAATCGACTCCCGAATCCAGGATTTGGTTGCGATGACCATTCCTTTCCCGTCTTTGCGTTAGGTTTACTTCGAGCGTTCCTTTCCCTCCTTTGGGATAAATAACGCACGGTGTCGACTCTTCTGTTCAGTCGGCGCCGATTTTCGCAGTAGCGACAGTAACCTATCACGATCCCAAAGTATAGAAAAATGATCCAAATGATCATTTTCTACAGATTTGAAATAGTGAAGTGGAATAGGTGGGCATCAATATGGAATCCTCATGGGCTTTCAGCCTATTAATCCATTAAAAAAAAGATGGTTGGCTAAAAATAATAAATGGAAAGGGAGTATAAGAGAAACAAACGACACGGGCCTGAAGCCCAGATGCAAGAAAAACACCAAGGGCACGGTTGAAGGAGCATCATCAAAAGGGCAACGTCATTTTTCTATCTTTTTTTTAAGCTAAAAAAACATAAATCACAAACTCTCTCCTTTTATCATAAAATTGAAACCAAAGTTGCAGAGCGTCATGGAACACACACGTTCGAAGAGGAAACATAAGAAAGAAAAACAGAATCAAAATCCATTCCAACCTTTTCGTGTATGATTTCGGTCTCAAACACGGCTTCACGTTGTGATTTTCTCGTTCGAATTCGTTAAATCAAGTTTGCTTTGCTTTGCTTTTCAGGTTTGGATCTTTCTTTATCTCTCTCGAGCTCTCTCAACTCGGTTTCATTTTGATTTGTTCAATTTTATCTCTTCATCTCCTATCATTTCTCTGTTATGACTCTGTTTCTGTGATTTTGATTTGGGGATGATTTCCGATTGTTTGAAGGTTTGAGGATGAGGGAGAAATAGATTGAAGGATGGTTAAGACATGAAGAGGAGTTTGGTCTTATATGAAGGGCTTTTACAGAGTGGTTGTTAGGAAAAATGTTAGGCCCAAGAGAATAAAGAAGCCTTCTATTTTACTTAAGGATTTCATCATTTAATTAGTGGTGTATTTAGTAATTTTCAAGCTGTATTGAAGTGGGTCATTATATGAGGCCCATTTAATATTATGTAACCCTAACTATAAATATCTTGTATGAGATATTTTATGGAAAAAAAATGAAAAAAAAAGTTGTTATTTGTTTTATCTCTTATGCAATGTTGATCTTGGTAGTCTAGTAGTAGGTTTTATCATTGGTGCTTTCATCCCTTGCTCTCATGGCTCCCACAAAACCCCAAAACCCTAAAGATATTGTTGAGGAGGCTGTTCAAACAGCTCATATTCATTTAGATAATGCAATGGCTCAAACCCAACAACAAATGGATGAGCGATTTGATCGAGCCACCGCTGATCTAAAACAGCAGCTAGGTCTGATTCATACTAGGTTTGACAATGAAAAAACTATTGCAGATTCTAGATTTGAAGCTCTCATGTCCTCCATTAACAAACTTGTCATTCAAAAAGACCCTTTTCCCATTCCCACTAATTCTACAGCTAGCTCATCTGGCCTTACACAACAAACTACACAAACAACCCTTCCAAACAGTACCCCTTTTCATACCATAACCCCTACCAACACGCCATTACGAACCACAGCTGTTGTTTCCAACTTCCAGCAGCCGTCTGCCTTCAATATACCACCCAGAACTCAGTCTGCTATACCACAACCCTCTGTCCCACCGTATTTTCCCTCCCCACACATAGTCCAGTCCAATCAACCCTACATTTCCTCTATTTTTTTCCAAAACCCGTATTCCCAAATTCCTCCCTTGCCACAGTACCCAACTCCTAAACTCGAGCTTGCCATGTTTGATGGATCTAATCCGTTAGAATGGCTTTTCCAAGCTGACCAATTTTTTTTCATTTTACAACCTCCCACCTGAAAACAGATTAGCGTTAGTTTCTTTTTACATGAAGGGGGATGCTTTAGGTTGGTTCAAATGGATGCATCATAGCCATTTATTAACTGATTGGGTCTCATTCACTAGGGCGCTGGAGTTACGTTTTGGTCCCTCTACGTATGACAACCATCAAGCTGAGTTGTTCAAACTGAAACAAGACGGCACTGTTGTGGAATATCAAACGAAATTTGAAAAACTGGGTAACCAAGTGGTTGGGTTACCACCTGAGGCAATTTTAAATTGTTTTATCTCAGGATTGTCGCTTGAGATTCGAAGTGAAATGGCTATCCATCGTCCAACCTCAATTTCGCAAGCTATTGGGCTTACCAAACTAATTGAGTCTAAGCTCAAAGACGCTAAGCCCAAACCAGTTAAGAACCCCCCACCCTATTATTTGCGACCTTCCAACCAATCCCAACCACCAATCCCTCTTTACACAAAACCCCAAACCACATCTACCCCAGCCCCTTCCATACATCCTAAGCTACCCATCAAACGAATATCCCAAAATCAATTACAAGAGAGATGAGCCCTTGGCTTGTGTTTTAATTGTGACGACAAATTCATTCCGGGCCATAAATGTGCTGCTAACAGATTCTTAATCCTTCTGGCCGAAGATAACCTTACGGAGGAGGAGCAAGATACCAGCCAAAGTGAACCAGAATCTGATTCCCTAAACCTAACTGATACTTATTTTCAGCTGTCAACCCAAGCTCTAACAGGACAATTCTCCCCTCAGACATTAAAATTCAAGGGCTTAATTAATGGTTTGACGGTTATGGTACTGGTTGACACCGGTAGCACCCATAACATTATGCAGCCTCGTATTGCTCGTCACCTCAATCTATTAACCTCCCCAATAACCCAATTTTCTGTTATGGTCGGTAATGGATCCCACCTTCAATGTGAGGGAATTTGTCATAATGTCCCACTTGTCCTTCAAAATAGACAGTTCCCTATTCCATTTTATTTGCTTCCCATCGAAGGAGCTGATGTAGTCTTAGGAATGGCTTGGCTAAGGACATTGGGGCCTATTGAAGCAGATTTCTCTATCCCTTCTATCACCTTCATCCACTAAGACAAACCCATCACCCTAAAGGGAGACACCTCCTCCCACCCCATCCATACTACCTATCACCAACTTCTCCACCTCATTCATACAGATTCTGTGTCATGCTTTCATCTCATGACAATGCAAACCATTGAACAAATTTCGGCAGACACCCCTGCCTCACTCCAAATAGATACTACACCACTTCCCTTACACCCCGACCTTGAGTTACTCTTAAAATCTCACCAATCCATTTTCCACACACCTTGTGGCCTCCCACCCTCTAGACCACATGACCATCATATACCATTTTTGCCCAACACCCCAGCTATCAATGTAAAACCCTACCGCTACCCGCACTCCCAAAAAGATGCCATGACATCCATTATCCAAGAAATGTTGAAAGAGGGCACTATTATCCCTAGTCATAGCCCATTTTCCTCCCCTGTCCTCCTTGTCAAAAAAAAAGATGGTACATGGCGTTTTTGTGTTGATTACAGAGCACTAAATGCAGTAACTATCAAAGATCGTTTTCCCATTCCTACTATTGATGAATTATTAGATGAGCTTGGCTCAGCCACGATTTTTTCAAAGATAGACCTACGATCAGGCTACCATCAGATCAGGGTGGCATCGGAAGATACACATAAAACAGCTTTTCGAACTTTTGACGGGCATTATGAATTTTTGGTTATGCCCTTTGGACTAACCAACGCTCCCTCAACCTTTCAGTCCGCCATGAATGATTTACTACGTCCTTACCTAAGGCGTTTTGTTTTAGTTTTTTTTGACGACATTTTGATTTATAGTTCTAACTCAAAGACCATTTGACTCATTTGCAGGTTGTGTTCGACTTGTTGAAGTCTAATTCTTTCTTTGTGAAATTGTCTAAGTGTGTTTTTGCAGCCAAACAAATTAATTATTTGGGTTATGTAATTTCTGTGGGTGGTGTTGCACCCGATCCAGATAAAGTCAAGGCCATTTTGGATTGGCCTCAACCTCGTTCTCTCACGACTCTCCGTGGATTTTTGGGCCTCACCGGATTCTACCGTAGATTTGTATGGAATTACGCCTCACTCGCCGCACCCCTCACCGACCTGCTTAAATCCACTAAATTTACATGGAGTCCGGAGGCATCAGTGGCCTTTTCAGAGCTAAAGAAACACATGACCGACATGCCGGTCTTAGTTCTACCAGATTTTACAAAAACTTTTAACATTGAAACTGACGCTTCGGGTGTCGCCATTGGTGCTGTTTTGTCACAGGAAGACCATCCTATTGCGTTCTTCAGCAAGAAGATGTGCCCCAGAATGCAGGCTGCCTCTGTATATGTCCGGGAAATGTTCGCCGTAACTGAAGCTGTCAAAAAATGGCGTCAGTACCTTATCGGTCAAACTTTCCACATTTATACGGATCAAAAGAGCCTAAAAAATCTCCTAATGCAAAAAATTCAAACCCCAGAACAACAAAAATGGGCTGCAAAATTACAAGGCTTTAATTTTGATATCACTTACAAGCCAGGTCGTTCCAATCTCGTGGCCGATGCTTTGAGTCGCAAATATTGTCCAGATGAATCCCAACTGTTCGCCTTATCTTCTCCAGTTCCCTGCTTGCTCACAACATTGCGCCAGTTTTATGCCAAAGACAATGCAGGACAACAGTTAGTTCGACAGTTTAACAATAAGGATGGTACCAACCCATTGTATCATTTCACGAATGGCTTACTCTACTACAAGGACAAGATCTTCATACCTGATGTTTCCCAACTTCGACAGAATCTTTTCAATGAGTATCACACCAACCCGTCGGCAGGCCACTCAGGTGTCAAAGCTACATTGTCCCGTATCCAATTATCTTTCCGCTGGCCTGGCCTCTCCCTAGCAGTTAAGAAGATGGTAAAATATTGTGACAATTGCCAGCATAACAAATACCAAACTCAAAAAAAAGGGATTATTACAACCGCTTCCCATACCTCACAAAGTCTGGGACGAACTCACAATGGACTTCATCACCCATCTGCCTAACTGATTTGGATACACAACCATTTGGGTCATCTGCGACAGACTGACAAAATATGCTCACTTCCTCGCTTTGCCTTCGAAGTTCTCCGCCAAAGACCTTACGTCACGCTTCACGGTTGAAATTTTCCGCCTCCATGGTGTTCCGAAGTCCATAGTCTCCGACTGTGATCCACTGTTTTTGAGCACCTTTTGGAAAGAATTTTCAAGCTCCAAGGCACCACCCTGAAATACAACACCTCTTATCACCCAGAAACAGATGGCTAAACAGCGTAAATAGGTCGATCGAAACATACCTGCGTTGTTTAACAGGGGAACACCCGCGTAAGTGGTTTAAATATTTGCATCTTGCTGAGTTCTGGTTCAATACTTCTTTCCACACAGTGATTCAGATGACGCCGTTCAAAGCCTTGTACGGTTGCGACCCTCCGACCATTCCTGACTATCTCGCCGGTACCGCTACTTCTTCTTCCTTGGATGCATCCATGCAAGACAGAAACAATATTCTTGCTCAGTTAACCAACAATCTAAAGAAAAGCAGAGTTCAGATTTAAAAGCAAGCGAACAAGGAAAGAATGGATTATACCTTTAACGAAGGAGATCTCGTGTTGTTGAAACTGCAACCATACCGACAAATCACGGCGGGACATTGCTCATCTCAAAAACTCTCCAAACGGTTTTTTGGACCGTTTAAAATCATCAAACGCATCGGTAATGTTGCTTACTTGTTGGATCTTCCATCTTCTTCACGCATCCACCCGATCGTGCATGTTTCCCTTTTGCGACCATATCATGCAACATCCTCATCGGACCTCAGTCGTCTTCCTCCCCCAGACGCCTTGCGCTTCACTTACGACATCACCACACAAAGTGACTCTCATGGAGAACGGAGTAAGCTTCTCACAAAAGTAGATGAGGTACATCCCCAGATAGCACCTCATGGTGGAGGAACTCACATGCAGCAACACACAACCCCTGAGTTGGAAGGATTGAAGTGTTTTCACAAGGGTGAACCACCAAGGCAACGAGAGAGAGAAGAAAACACTGTGGAAAAAAATGGACCTGTCTGTGACCCTCAAACTTTAAGTAAGTCTTTGCATGTTCCTTCAAACACACCACCCATCAATGCTGCACACGTCTCCACCAACTTTCTGTCTCCCAAGGCCACGCGTCCTGTGACTTGTCAACCTTTCCCCAGGCTTTCCCCACGTGCCCCACTTCCCAACGTCTGCCCCACACTTTCCCATACACCACTTCCCACGCCTTCTGATTTTCACCCTTCCCCACCAAAGCCCCTTAGTGCCACTTCTCCTAACTTTCCCTTCGTGGGCCCACCCAGTCCATTAAGTAACCGGCCCAACAAACTTTCACACTCTCCCCAGCCCATTACCTCCACTCTGAACCTTGAGGACAAGGTTCTTTTGCACCCTGGGAGTATTGTTAGGAAAAATGTTAGGCCCAAGAGAATAAAAAAGCCTTCTATTTTACTTAAGGATTTCATCATTTAATTAGTGGTGTATTTAGTAATTTTCAAGCTGTATTGAAGTGGGTCATTATATGAGGCCCATTTAATATTATGTACCCCTAACTATAAATATCTTCTATGAGATATTTTATGAAAAAAAAAAGAAAAAGAAAGAAAAGTTGTTATTTGTTTTATCTCTTATGCAATGTTGATCTTGGTAGTCTAGTAGTAGGTTCTATCAGTGGTTCTAGAGAGATCACCCCAAATGAAAAATAGGTCTAATTTATAACAGAGGTAAAGGTAGGATTTGTGCCAGTCTTTCCGTCCCAATTTCCGCATTTTGGATAATGGTTGTCGCTCACGTTTCGTACGTTTCGCAAGTAGTGGTAGTGAGTATTGTTGGTGCGATACGCCTTTAATTTTGGGAGGATGTTTTGTCGTCTTGTGTAGTAGCCAATATGAAGGTAATGTCTCATGAAGGAAAGAATAGGGTCGATCCCCGCAAGAGCAGAGGTCCTCCCCCGTGCCCTCTTTTATTCCTTTCTTCTTATGCTCTTTTTTTTTTGTGAAAAATGGTCATCGTACGTTTGTTATTTTTTTCTTTTGTTTGTTGTGTTTCGCCCATTGAAATCAGAATTTGATGTGGTCCCTCTTTTATAGGTCGTACTAGTTGAGCCAGTTTTGTCACTCATCGATTTGTTTTGTGTGCGTGCTATGTGGGAAAAACATCACAACATCGTTTTTTTGTTTTTGAAGCCTCCTGTCGTTGTATCACTTGGTTCCATTTTGATGTGTATATGGAAAGTGTGGTCTGGTTTGGCTGAAGAGGAAGCTTGGGTGGGGACCTCACATGATGGTTGGAATTGAATAATTTTGGACCCATGAATTGTGTACCTTGTTATGGTTGTAATTTTACTTGTAATATGGCCTCACATTAATCACAAGGCTTAGCTACTCACATATTGTGGCAAAAATTACAACTCTTGATTATGCTTTAAACAAAATTGGCTTAGCTCGACAAAACCTCTTGTTATGCTTAGACACATTGAATCAAAATTTGGACTTTACAAATTTGTGGACATTTTTTTAACTTTGGATTGATTTGTATCTTGGCAGTAATGAGGGAAACTTGATTATAAATTAAACTTTGGATTATACTTGCAAATTGACATGAAAGTAACATTCTAATGGAAATTTGGAATTTGGTATTTTGAGATAGAAAATTGGAATAGAACTTAAAGGATATAGAATTTGAAAATTATAGCTTTAGTTCTTGAACTTGAAATAAAAATTGCATTTGGACTTGAAATGGAATTGAATTGTGAATTGAAATTGGAAATATGAACTTGAAAATTGAATGAATTTGAACTTGAGATAAATTGGAATAAAAAAATTGAAATTGACTAGAAATGACACTTGGAATGTAATTGAAAATTGGAATTTATTAGAACGGAGTCTTGAACTTGGTGATGAAAGCATGATCCACAAAATCGGGACTTGAAGTATTGAACAAATGCCTTTACTCCCGATGGCTCTATGACTTGACCTCACCAAATAACTAGAATTAACTCAATACCCTAATTGGAACCTCAGATACACACTGCTTGAATGATGCACACGTTGGCCTTGATCCCTAAAATAAACCCTTGTCTGACCAAGATTAGGTCAGACCTAACTTGGACCACTAAACTCATACACTCATGCATATACACCTCGAATGATTCTTACCACAATTAGAGCTATGCAATAAGAAGAATGGGAACAGAGGCAACATATATTGAATTTTTGGAATGTGGCTAGTAGGTGGAATCCCGGATGAAAGTAATACATAGGTAGGACAAATTTGGGGTATGACAGATGCCCTTATCTAGTTGCCTTGAATCCGAGAGAATGAACTGCTGCATGATGTTCATTTGTAGGGTAAAAGTCAATTAGATACAAGAAGACCCCGAAATTTGTTTGACGAGAAAGTAAAGTGTAATAACAGGGATGAAATAGTAGAATGCAAAATCTGAGCTAAACAACTTGAGGTTCTTTGGGTGATCGAAGCAACACCTTATCCACTAAGGTTCTTTGATGATACCAAAGTAGTATCTCGATCAAAACAGGAGATTCTTCAGGTGGTCGAATCAGTACCTTATCCATTAAGGTTCTTCGATGATGCCAAAGCAGTATCTCGATCAAAATAGGAGATTCTTCGGGTGGTCGAAGCAGTACCTTATCCATTAAGGTTCTTCGATGATACCAAAGTAGTATTTTGATCAAAACAGGAGATTCTTCGGGTGGTCGAAGCAGTATCTTATCCATTAAGGTTCTTTGATGATACCAAAGTAGTATCTCGATCAAAATAGGAGATTCTTCGGGTGGTCGAAGCAGTACCTTATCCATTAAGGTTCTTCGATGATAACAAAGCAGTATCTCGATCAAAACAGGAGATTATTTGGGTGTTCGAAGAAGTACCTTATCCATTAAGGTTCTTTGGTGATATCAAAGCAGTATCTTGACCAAAACAGGAGATTCATCGGGTGGTCGAAGTAGTACCTTATCCATTAAAGTTATTCGATGATACCAAAGTAATATCTCTAACCGATAAATTTGTTGGGGGAATAGTTGAGGTCGGAGGAAATGTGCTATCCAAGTTCTACAGGGGAAAAACTTCCAAGAAACTTTTAAAGATAACCTCTGCTTGAGGAGCAACGAGAGCAACAGCTGTTTGGGATTATCATTATCAACTGCATGGTTGAAGAATGACTTGCTGGAGAATAGAATTCCATGAGCACATGCAGAGTATCAACTCTTTTCAGAAGAATACTACCAACTTCGAAGGAGGACTGGCCAAGATGCTTTCTGAATTGATCCTGGATCATGTTATGCTATTCTGCTGGGGACGGAAATGCCATGCATTATGATGCACAGATATGCAACTAAGATGCAACTACTATGGAATCTAATGCATGTATGAATGCACTAGATATGCCAATGCTTGATATGATTATGATATTATCCTGTATGTTGTGCTTATGCTAATGCAAAAGACCAGATGAGTTGGGGATAAATATTTTGTTGGAGGTGTCACCAGGGACTGAATTTGGTAGTTGCAAAGTAAAATTTGAACTTTGATTATTGTACTTGCCAAATGAAATTGGCATTTCAGGTTTTATGAGGATGCCAACGAGGGTGAACTTTTAGTAGTTGCCAATGAAAATTGGACTCAATGGGTAAATTTGAAGGTGCCCATTATAGTGGACTTTTTGTAGTTGTCAATAAAAAAATTGGACGTTAAGGTTTTATGGGCCTGTGTGTTGCACCCCAAAATTTGACCAACCGATTCTCGTGCTTGGCTTATGTTTCATTGCATTTCATGACATCCGCATTTTGCATAGCATTGGTTCTCGAAGGCTCAGGTTTCTTTCCCGTGCAAGCAACTGGACATCAAGCATCAGAAACGATATTTATTTTGCCCAGCGGTCAAGCGGCCGATTTTATTTTGCAGGTTATGCTCAGATCAGGAGACAACATTCAGGTTATACCCAACATTATCACAATCACAGTATCCAAGAACAAGTGTCAAAAGCTTCGCAGAGCTCAAAACGGAGAGAAACAGGCAAACGGGCAGGTTTCCCTCCAAAAGGCACCAAATTCAAATTTTTGATGGTGTTAATCGGTTAACACATATGGTTAACCGATTAACCATTGGAGAATTAGCTCATATTTGAAATTTTAACAGTGTTAACCGGTTAACGCATATGGTTAACTGGTTAACCATAGCAGATTTTTCCCTGTACGTGATTTTGCAAGCCATTTACACTTGGGGCCCAATTTTGATCACATTGAAACTCATTTTTACCAAAAAGAAGGATCTAGAATGTTCTTGAAAGTTGGTTATTTCAGTTTTCCCTCCAAATTCCCATGCCTAGCTCCAAACCAACTTTCCAATCCAAAATCCAAACCCCACCTTTGGGATCCAAACCTAGATGGTATTTAAATGATCTACTCCAAACCAAAGGGATCCAATTTTCATTTCTCATATTAAATTTTCAGATTTCACTCCATTCTCTCTCAATTCTCAAATTCCCTTCATAACCAAAACACACTCAAAGCTCTTTTTTCATTGGAATCATTGATTCTTCATTAGAATTAATGGATTCTTGAGCATAAACCTTCATCTACCATCATCTTTGAATCGATTTCCATCTTCCATTTTCGTGCAAATTGAGATCTGATCTTGGAGCTTGAAGTGGAAGTGATTATTCGAAGCGTTTCGACTCGAATTTGGTGGATCTTCGTTCATACAACTATAATCGACTTGGATCTCGAAGTTTTCTGGATTTATATCGCTTGATCTACTCAAATTCTGTTGATCATCACTAACCGGAGCAAATCTCCGCTTCGAAGGTTGGAGATTCTAGATCCATAGCATTTTTGAGCTTATTTGCATTTTCATGATGATTTTCATATTCTATTGAATTTGTTGATTTCGATCCGTATGAGTTGCGATTGTGTTGTGTAGACATGTTTGCATCTCTATTAGTTTTCTGTTTGCAGGTGTAATTTCATGCTTATTTGATAAGTTGATCTGTGGGATCACTTGATTAAGTGATTTTGTGCATTAAGTGCTTTTTCTGCTGCTGTTTTTCACTTCTGGTGCAGTGTTAACCGGTTAACGCATATGGTTAACCGGTTAACCATTTTAAATTTTCAAATCTTTTTCAAACGTTAACCGTGTTAATCGGTTAACGCATAGGGTTAACCGATTAACCAATCCAAATATTCAAATTTCT